>OY720176.1:2670192-3289423 GCA_963082885.1 Parascotia fuliginaria | reverse complement strand
AGTCACACATAACGAGCAGTGCTGTTAAACTTACTCGACCTTATAAATACAGCGAGAAATCACCGACAAAAACTTATTATTTCCTGAGCTATTTTTAAAAATCTTTTAAATAGATTTAAAATGGTAATAAATAGAATTGCTATTGATAAGCGACGATCTCAAATAACTAACTATAATTTAAAGAGGTCGATCGTCCCGGACCTAGGGTAAGGTAAGTGTTATGCCCGGCTTAGACCCGTCTCAGGCGGGTCACTTCACCCGGGCGGGCGATGAACCCGGTACGCCCGGATATCGACCCTTTAATTATATTAACTTAACATTTTATTTAAGATTAAAAGTGATGTTTTAATTTACTTTTAAGTTTGCTCTTTCCAACTATAACTAAAAGTTTTATACTTTGGCTGGTTCGGTAATGGTCATAAAATGGAAAATAAGGTCCTAAATTCGTTTGAAAAATATCTGTTATAGTGATAGTAAATCATATTTGCTAAATTCTAGCTAAGCTAAAACGCAGTTATTGCAAATGCCTGTCAAGTACAATAGAGTTCTAAGTTCAGAAGTTGGTAGACACCGCCATGCTTCGGCAAGCACATAAAGCCTGGTGTAAAAGCTTGGTTTGCGAATCTAACTCCCGTCTTTTCTGGTTAGCGTTTGGCTAGACTAGTGTGAAAGAACATAATATATAGTTTTACCAGACACATTAGATGATACAATTTGACATTATTATAGACTACAAAAATACAATGAGTGTGCCGTAGATTTGGGACAACATGACATATTTAGAAAAAAAAAATTACGATACTGGTTACATAGCCCGAGTTTCGTAGGAAGCCAAAGAGGTTTCAGTAGCTTCTCTACACAAGAGTCTAGTAATAGTAAAGGAGTTAAAACTGCCTATTGTCATCGTCAAAAACAAACCCGTATCTTTCATATTACACCATTAAATCATAAAACCTCAAATTACTTAACGATAACCAAATAACCCGCTATTGTTTTAAATCATTAAATAAATAAATAAAATAAATAAATAAATAATATGTGGACACTATCACACATCGTCATCTAGCCCCAAGCTAAGCAGAGCTTGTGTTATGGATACTAGATAACTGAAATATAATACATATACATACGTTTTTTTGTAAATACATACTTAGAATACATAGGAAACACCCAGAAACATTACATTACACCAAGAATGTAGTTACCCAGGTATACAACCGTTACAACCACGTTTATCCGGTAACATACCCGGTCGATACCATAACCAGTCAAAGTTTATCAATCTGGACTTTGTTTATTATTAAGTCGTTGCTTTGTATTGTTATAATGTTGGGTTACATCCGGGTTCGATGCCCGGTTAAGGCAAAAGTAGTATTGACTTTTTATGTTGATAACGGCATAATAATTAAATTGTTTTTGGTGTGTATATAACAACAGAATTAAAAGAATCCTATTGCTTGAGGGATGACATGATGGTTTAGAAAACTGGAAGTAAACTTGGCAATAAAGATTTTTATAATATGAACTATCCTTATAAACATCTCATTTAAAAAAAAAAGGTTGCTGATTTGCTAATTAGATAGTAAAATCGTTTAAATTTACTAGCAAATTAGCATTTATAATAACTGTCAAAAAGTAAGACAAATCAGACTTTTAAAAAGTGGTCTAATCTTAGAGTATTTACAATTCTGAGTTACAATTTAAGTATAGAAAGAATTGCTATAGAATGAAAGCAGTAGACGATTATGTCCAAAAGTCCATTTGAGGTCTCGCAAAACTACTTTAGAACATAGGTAATGCTGTCGCCCTTATTCTGGTTATCTCTTAGTCGCTTCATACCACATGCCCGGGTTTAGACCAGCGACCATAAGGCTCTACCTATTAAAAGTACAGTATCAGCAAATAATGCCACCGTAGGGATAATATTTGTACTCATACAGAGAAGCCGAGGTATCCACGCTTGTTCAAGACTGATTGTCAAATTTAGATTTGTTATAAGTATAGTCCTTATTAATAGTGCCTCGTATATAATTATTATGTAATGTTGATAATAATACTAATATGAGGTTATTATTTTCAGGTCTTACAAGACATCAAGGTAAATATATTTTGTCCTTGTCTACGTCTATCTCTTTCGTTGCATTTTTTTGCACGTCTCTCATAAGTAACGCTATTTTACGTACTAATTTTGTAGTATAAGTTTATTTTAATAGTTTTTGAATTAGATTTTTGTTTTTATGGCTAGTTATATTTTGTTTATTGTCTTTGCATCCAAATTTAATAATTGCCGAGCATCTCAGGTATTATTTCTGAGTCAGGTAATGTGTGCAAAATCGCTATATTGTCATAATATTCCATGTTTCTTCATGTATTCTTTTTAAGATTCAATATTTTCTTTTTGTTTTTCTTTCATCGTGTTCTTTTTTATTTTTGTGGGTTGCATCGAATTTATTTTCTGGTTTTAATTAAAATGGCCTACTACGAGCGTTGCAATAATAAAAAGTGTTTTACAAAATAATAAATGAAAATATTTAAATGATCTTGGCTCGCTTTTAGTATACAATTGTGATGATTTTCTGGCCCGCGTCTAAAAAAGTCTTAACGCTAAATGATAGTGTTTTTTACTTCAAATTCCAAATACTTATTGTTGTTCACATAAAGATTATATAAAATAATTCGCAAGTAACAATTTCCTAAATACTTAAAAGTTTGTGGCTATCGTATAAAGCTACTAAGGATAATTTTGTTAGGAAAAATACATCAGTCCTTTGGAAATGTGCCCGGAATATGACAATCTCGCCCCCTATTACATGGGTAGGACCTATAAATGGCGAAAAGTGGGTGTTACACACCCCGTCTGTCTGGTCTGTCTACCCTTTACGGGATAATGGGTTGACTATATTATGTATGTGACGAACTAAACAATAATATGCTTCATAATGTCAGCCAAAAGACTTCTACTGCTTGAAATGCTATAGGTCTCACTGCACTAAAAAAATAGATTTTTGTTGAAAAACCTTTTATTGTACTCATTTTATCCATATTTACAAGAAAATTATATTCTTTTTTTGGTACTTCTCTTTATGCAAGTTCCAAATATAAAATACATAGCAACTAAGACACATGACATCCGCGAAGGTTCGATACGTCGTGGGCCGGGGTGCGGGAGGGAACGGTCGATGGGTCAACGACCTCGGGAGGATTTCAAACCACCCTCCCACCCACTTATTTATTTATTAAAATTTACCTACATTGTTCCAAAGGGAGTGTTTAATAAGGAATTTAATTTTCATCTTTTAGATGGGTAATAAGGAAGTAAACTTACGGATTTACTTTGATAAAGCAATGAGATCTCAATTAAATTTTGCCTTGTAGAATAGAGTTTAGAATATATAATTTGGTTAATTGGCATTTGAAGTAGTAGTGAAGTACTCTTTTGTACGCTATTTTATAATTGACTAGCGTCCTACCTTGCACTGCTTTGCATTGCTGCTTTGCGTGAGTGTATTACCTACCGTAGTGAAAACCGTAGCAATGTCCGTTGCAGAAGCAGAAGAATGTAGTGGGTTCGATTTCGTGGGGATAAAATTAAATACTGGCCTCAGCGATTCAGTGGTTTAGTACTACTGTGTACAACCTGGCTCGCGTTCGATCTCCACCAGGTTGGGTAAAGTGATTTTGTTGATAAATTCTTAACTTGCAATAGACTCACCTCTGTTAAACCCTTTTTTGTTACATGGGACCAAACATAACTAGCAAAAGATTAATGCTATACAGCTCTAAAAAAACCCATTGAAAAGGCTTTATGCTATAGGTATTATCTTATGCTATATTATGCATTACTATCCTTTTCTATTATTGATAACAATTAACTTGTCGTTTGTAACTAGTCTAAACGAGCATGGCGTCTCATAATATTTCTACAAGTTCCTTCATGAATCTACGACGTAAATATCCCATAATTTCGCGGTGGTATAAAACTATTAATAAATTAATCAGGTCATTGATAAACGATATCATGGCCGAAATACTACATGTACCTTGATAACGAGCTTATACTACAACCGAGTAGGTACTTACAACCATAACAGAAAATGTTATTGAACGGAAAATCATACATGAACGTACTTAACGTTTATGAATTCCGTAATTCCATCGCAGAAAGTCCTGTTTTATACTGATTTTGACAGATGCACCGTTTCACTCTAACTTAACAAGTTGTCTCGCTCACACAACAATCGCTATCCAATATTCTATTTACAAAACATTGGACGCGACGTTGCCGTCCCGTGCTGCGCTTGCGGCGCGCCGGTGACGTCACGAGCTGGAGTAGCGCTGTCCTTGTCTTAGTTTCTCTTTCAAAACAGACCGTATTCCGTTTGAAACTTGCGCAAAGTTCTATGTAAATGTAACGTAGGAATATATCGGTAGCTAAACAATTGATAACGGAAAAGGACATAAACTTGTAATGGATATGTACGGTCTGTATAATGAAACAGTATTAAATATAACACGTATATCCCTCAAAGAAGTAGACGAAAATGTATCATACTATGAAAACATGGTATTTGGAGTTAGGGCTCTATAATCCTGACTACTTCGATCCTTAAAATATTTTATGCTATATTTTTTGTATTGCAGTTTCTGAACATCATAAAAGTTAGAATTAATTGTAGGTCAGTAATAATCATCACTTCTTCCACATATAGACGCCTACTGCAAGACAAGTCAAGATAAACTTGAGTAGTTGATCCTTGCCCATTTTTGAACCCTCATACATATACGTCGTCATATTGTCATTACGAAAATATCCACTGCATTATCCACTTCCTTTAATGAGATAAACTTATAATTACGTAACAATTGCATGTCCTCATATGTATGACTTTGCAATCTTCATAATATGATGCCTATCTTTCTTTCCGTAACCCTGTAACTCAAGGTATTTCTATTCTAAGATATGCTTTGATATGATAAAATTCTCACTATTCTTAGTTTCATATTGTAAAAATCTTGCGGCACAAACTTACATTACTACTTATCTCTTTTCTTTTAAATTCAAGTATAATTCACTCAAAATTGTAGCTTAAAAAAAACACTAATTGACTATAGAAATTAGTTTGCCCGTTATATACAAGAGTGAAGTAAAAGTAGATTTGCCTTACTTCAAGTTGTTTGCTGGCTTATTTCTAATTAACAATAAAAATGCATTAGGACTTATAAGTCATTTAAATTTTAACCAAGATTAAAAAATATATGGGAACTCTAACTTTTTATAGAAAGATACAGTCCCGATTACATTTTTGGCTATCGTAATTTTTCTTCCTTCTCCTTCATTTAGTTTTCCCTCATGATCATCAATAAATAACACATAAAGATCGCTAAGTTCATATTAACCTAAATTAAACATTTACCATCAGGTTTATTATTGTTATTTATAGTATGGTTGTTTGCATCCTATTTCTTTCCAGTCGTATTTTTATTACTAAAGGTCTTGTCTGCTTTGCCGACAGCTTCTTAATTATTGCCTTTTCTTATTATTTCATCAATCTCTATCGAGAGGTTAGAGGGCAAGCACCGATATGTTGGTACCTGTGCTGTTCAAAAGAACTTTTGCCAAATTTGGCCAGAATTTCCCCATTAGTGTCAGTCGGACCTGAAAGTCGTTTAAAGCAAATCAATTATACTTTAACATCAAGTTAGACTAAACCATTGTGTAATAGTACTTTCTACCATATACTATTGTTATGTGTTGCGATATAACAATAGCATTAATGTTTATTAAATAACAAAATGATCACTGTAACGGTTACTAATAATTTGCTACATTATTTCCATAACATCCGTGCCTGATATCCAAACACCATAATGTCGTAATAATATTGGGACTATAGGCACGTTTTAACTATACCACCTATTAAACCATCCAAAATATTATTTTGGTAATTGTAAAGGTAATGAGGATTGGACTGAACAGAGAAGTAGAGATAGCACAAAAGATCTGAAAGAACGAAACGATAGTGATTAAGGCAACGACAAATTATTTAATCCAAGGGTCTGCCAATCATATCATCCAGTTTGTAGGCTCTGGCAAAGCAGAACTCTGATATACACTAAAGATTCCTAAGGAAGTATTGAGCTCGCAATTGGCGATACAATGACATTGAAACTGACGGTATAATGTAAAGCCAACTCAAATTCAAACTTTATCAAATCAAGATCATATGAACAGCCGTTATGAACGTCAAGATCACCAAAGAAGATGTCAGCCAATTTGCTGACAATAGACGAATTAATAGAAGAACTGAGAATACCTTTTTATTGGTAGTTACGTATATAAATAATAATAATAATACCAGCCTGTTTACTGGCCCACTGCAGGGCAAAGGCCTCTTCTTATATAGAGAAGGTATGAGCATTAATCACCACGCTTGCTCAAGGCGGATTGGCAATTTCAGACTTTTAAGTCCAGGTTTCCTCACGATGTTTTCCTTCACCGTCAGTCAGAAATGTTCAAGATAAACTTAGAAAGTACATATGATTTGAAATATCACATTGGTACTTGCCCGGATTCAAACCCACTACCTCGTGTTTACGAAGCGGGTGCCTTATCCACTGGACCATTTCGAATTACGACGACCATTTCGAGTTACGTATATTGCACGATTATTAATTCACTAAAGTATTAAGATCTATGTTTAGGTCTTGAAATTTTCCACCGCGAACAAGAGACTTCATTTATGATTGACGACATTTTCGTATAACGCGTCTGTTGAACAAATTGGCCCTTAATCTAGTTAATATTAAGTTGTCGCCTCCGCCCTCAAGGAGAATTCAATTAGTCATATCAATGCATACAAAATGACCTTGCCGACTACTCAATGCGATTACTTCGTTGAAGTCGGCTAGTAGAATATTTTATTTGTTTTTTAGACCTTTGGAAGGATTGTGTACATTCAATAGATAACAATGGTAGAAAATGTTGATATTCGTCTTTTCTCTCATCGATTACCATAGAAGACTATAGAAATAAGTCTGCATCTAGCGTCTTCAGACCTTTATCACACAGTCTGTCCATCTTGTTGGTGCACGTGCTACTCTATGCTTTTCGATCCGTTAGCTCTTTTCAAAAACCTTTTGACCCATTCGGGATGTCCTTCGTGCTGTATGCAACTTCCATTACCACTTCCACTTACTAATCCACTACATGGTATAATCATTATTTCACTTACAGACATAGGGCGCTCTCACGCTTCTTAATCCGTTCTGATCTGCTCTCATCTATCGCTCTTCATCAATATGTTTATTACTTTCATATTCATATAAAATATCCAGGCACAAAACTACATGACTCACTTAATTATTCGCCCTTTGACCGTCGGCACCACCTTACAACTACGCCACACGTTAATCACTACCAAACTTTCATAAAGATGTTTACAAACGAAAGTATCATACAGATTCTTGCACTAACAAATTGCTTATACAATAAAAAGACATCGGGACAGACCGGAAGCAATCAATTCATAGCACAATGCAGCCAATGGAGGAAGGTTAAGGATCAATGGAAGTACAATAGCCGTAACCTTCGAACACATTTAACTAAACACATTGTACTCAACCACTTGTTTTGTTATTTCCCTGAGAGTTTACGTCTGTATCATCTCACTGAAAACAAACCCCACTCTACTTACCTACTATATTAGTGGGCGCATTTCTCACGTTGAGGTTCGATATTTGGATGTCAAAATTTAGTTCTTAATGTAAATACTAAAGGCGTTGTACATTCGGTGTGATAATACTCATGATAAAACTGCTGATATCCTATCAATAAATTTGTGCTTTTGTTTTTGGGTTTTTTCTCCAACAATACAGAAAATAGTATTGGTTGAGTTTCTGCTGAAATGTTTAAGTATCTTCTAAAGTCATGTGTTGTGCTGTTACTACATATAAAGTTTATTTTTAATATTGTCGATAATTTTTTTAAGAAATACACTCAGTTTCTAAAAGGCTGATCAACGTAAGTTAAATAATCACCTGGTTAAACGTAAAATTAAAAACCGTGCTTTAGGTATGCTTTTAGGCATTTAACATGAGCTTTAACCGGTGATTAGTTCATTTTCCGTTGATCAGCCTTTGAGAAATTGGATGTTGGTGTTGTATTTTAAAATCGTTATACTCCTGCTTAGTCAAGCATGATGCATCTGCTTTGAAACCATTTCGCACTAGTCTGGACAATCATTTCCAACAAAATTATTTTAAAAAAGTACTATTTTAAAATGAAAATATTTAGGTCTTGGCAAACAAACAGTGATTTCGCTGTCCTAAAAAGTTAGGAAAAAAGACATCACTTAACTCTCTTACTTTCTCAATCTATATTTTCGTTTCAGTCCAAAATGCAAAATGCAAAATCTATCGTTAGTGTCAAAGTGCTCTAACATTTGACTCTTAAGATCAGACTCAATATTAAGATATATATACTAATATTGTCAAAATATGCACATAATACGTAACAAGTAAGTCTAGTAATAAAAATCACTACACGCGCCAGTTTCGGCAAAATTAGCCAAAAGTGGATCACCTTGAATGTTTTCCTCGTTCCTTGAGTTAGGTTTTATTTATAGAACCACGTGTTAATATAAAAGTAGAACTACGCTTGTTTGACTAATTAATAATGGTTAAGAATCTGGCCTTAAAAACACATGATACGTCAAAGAAATTAGTAATTTTAATAATTTTGAAGATTTCTATTGTCCAGTTTAGAAAATGGTTCTTCTTCTTCTTATTGAGTAGTTAGAAGTCAACAAGGACAACAAGAATTTGTTTAGATCGCCCATAATTTATTATAAAGGCATCTGAATTGACCTAACGACTGTTACCGACATGGTAACAGCCAGGACACACTTTAAACGTGCTCAGGTTAAATTCCACTATACGGTCACCCATCCATGGGCCAGCCGCACTATTTGATGCTTAACCCGCTGATCGTGTACCAGTGAGTACAACGAGTGATGAGCGTCTCCAAAACTTCTATTTTGACTTAAAAAGCCGCAACAGTAATTTTCTTTCCACCTATCATTAATGTTGAAGCTTAATGGCCGGTTCACCACGTGTTTAGCCAATCCTCAAACCGCGCAGTAAATCGAACGCAAAGCCTTGGCTGTAGTTTATGTAGCCAATATTGTACATTTTGTATCTTTTACTACTGATTCTTTGCTAATATAAAACTAGATGTCCGCAGCGCAGTTTTACCCGCGTTAATATACGTTTTTTATTACTGCTCCGCTGCCGTGGCTGCTAGCGTGATGTTATATATATAGCCTTCCTCAAAAAAATACAAACTCTTTAGCTTTATGTATTAGTATATAATCATCACAGCATTCGCATTTCAAGCTTAAGTTTTCAAGTTCATAGAATATCGGCGAGTAGATTCTTTACTACTGCGTTTCTTCTAACAAGTAAGACCCAATTTAACCTCGGTCCTTGTTTTAAGTATTTCTTTCTCATTTCTTTTTTCTTTGACGATGTTAACAGGCATTGTTTTAACACAGCGTTGTCCGATGTACCCTTTAGCCTGGAACCTGGACATAATAGTCACACATACGATATTACGGAAACAATCTAAAATAATATATAAACAATAAATTGTACTATCATACAAAAATATAATATGTTCCATTCGCTACTGAATTTCTTTAGGTTAGTTTAGTACAAGCCACAGCAGATAGCGACTATCAACCAAGATAATCTGCTTTAAAAATAACTTGTTTAATATTAAATTAATGTATAGTTCGTTATCTTCATAGATAACGTTTAAACACACATCGGCATGTCAATATTTTTCAGTATTTCAAGTAATTCATCGTTAGGTTTGGTTTATAAAACCACCAAAGATTTATCACGATACATTTTCTATAAATGTTTATTTATTAAGTAACTAGCTGCGCCCCATGGCTTTGCCCGTGAGTAAAATATGCTCTTTACCCCTCAGGAACCAGACCGATTTTCGGGATAAAAGTAGCCTATCCGTCTCCAGCACCTAATTTACACATACACACACACATAAATACTTACATACACACAAACTTTCGCATTTATTAGTAGGATATTTATTTAGTGACACTTAGGTTATCAGCACGTGTCAATTATCCAAATATTTTTCAAAGTCTCCTAGGATTGCTATTGTAAGGCCGCTATTAGACTATCATAGAAATATGATCAAAGATGTATAAGTCATTTTTAAATGAAGAACATATGACGGTATAATAACTATATGTGATTGTCATAGATAATCACATTTGACAGATATGAAGTCATATTTATATGATAATGTAATACCGCTCTAAGAGACATGTTTTTTTTAACTAAAAGATTTTTTTTTAAATAGATCGAGATCACTCGCGCGGCAAGTTGCTTGGCATAGACTGACTAACCTTTATACAATCTTTATTTGAAAACCCGATTTTATGTTATGCATCGTTCAGCGCTGAATTGCTTTTACAATACTCAATATGACTCTTATTGAAAGGCCTGCAGCGTCGAACGAAAAATTGGGATTTTCAAGAATCTTGGATTAAAGTTTGTATATAGACGTCACTGTATATCAGTTAACTACGAGTAGTCTGAAGTCAGCTGAAAACTGTGGTCTAACTGAGTTCGCTGTACTGATGTCCAATAATAATTGCATTCTGTAGATGTGGAAATAATTCTCAGTCATTACATCATACCTCTTTTAGTTCTCAGAGTAAATTCCAGGAATGTTGGTGATTTTCAAAAAATATGATTACGCCATCTTTGACGAGAGGCGCACGTTAATAGTGAACTGATCAATTTATTCATTTCTTGGTTCTATTATCCCCCTCCCTTCATCTCCTCTTCTTCTCCTTTCACGTTCGGGAACACCTTTGTTTGTCTTTCTGAAGCATGGTTTTTCTAATGCTTGAAAGCAAAACCGCATTCATAGTATACAATAAGCACTAAGTTTGTATACTTGGTTGTATATGCAAGTACTAATATGACTTTATAAAAGTCATTATCATGAAGGAAAACATCGTGAGGAAACCTGGACTTAAAAGTCTGAAATTGCCAATCCGCCTTGAGCAAGCGTGGTGATTAATGCTTATACCTTCACTATATGAGAAGAGGCCTTTGCACTGCAGTGGGACAGTAAACAGGGTGGTATTATTTTTATTATTAATACTCATCATAAATGTTACATACGTTAAAGGAAAGTTATACTAAACTTAATTCTTCATTCGTCTGTCCCCGCTTCTCTCTTATGTCTCGCACCGTACACCATGTTCGTTCAAGAATAGCCCACGGCCAACGTAGTGGTACACGTGTACTGCAGCTCTTGACACTTGTACGAATCGTGTTGCTACACTAGCCTCGTTATAACTCTGTAGTTCGTGTAACTTGTATGTTCATTTATTAGTTTAAATATCGTAATAAGTTATATCTATTTAGCAAAAATGGGTTTCGCCAAAATGTTAGCAAATTTTTAGGTACTGTTCAGAAAATTGTACTAAAGACCAAAGAGTACGATCAGCTGTACAAAGCTCTACTGGACTGTGTGAAAGCTTAGAGCTGCATCAAGACAGATCCGATACATGAAACTGTTGAAATTTTTTTAAGATACTGTGGCTATCAAACGGCTTATTACGTAACATATTACCTATCTATTTGGTTGTTTTGAGTAGGACAGATTGACATAATATTTTTTTAGCTCTTCACCGATCTACAGTCTACCTCTTAGAGTTTAATAATAATAATTACTACTGGGTTCTGTCGTCATAATCCTAGCCCATTATATTCCCACTACAGGACAAAGGTTTCTTCTTACTCAGAGAAGGCAAGATCATTGATCACCACTTTTTAATGCAGAATGGCGTTTTCAGACTTATATAATCACGAACATGAATATATACCGTAATATTTTGATGTCATTCATAAATTAAAATTATATTTCGACCACGAAAGTTAACAAAGCAGTCGTATAAAACTTTATGTCAATAAATAAAGATGAACGCGTTTGCCAAACGAAACAAAAGTAAATAAACGTTGGAAATATATTCTAACAATAATATTGTAACGTTAATTTACTGGCACACAAACATGTAAGTTGTGAAACAGTCATTAAAGCTGTAGTTCCTTACATAATGTCTTTCGTTACTCTGTGGCTCTACAGGAGTTAACTTTTGTGTCGGCAATGACAGCGTAAAAAAATTATAAATAGTTAGACATATAAACAGCGCCTCTAGTATTTACTTTAATAACTCAAATTTGTCACAAAATATCGGTGAGAAAATTGAGGTAAATTCAGCCTATACCTAACCTAACGTACATAAATTGATTTCAGACTCCTATTATGTCAGGTACAAAAGTACTGGTGCAGGCCGTAAGTTCTTAATGTAAAAAAAGTTGTACGTTACAGCAGCGAAGGGCAAAGGTAAAATCATAGTTAACTATGATCCTGGTTATACTTATGTCTGGCGTAAACAGCTGTTACGTTTTACCATTAGTCTTTTCCGACGCTTAGAGGAGTTCAGGTGAAGATACTTGGATAAGTAGAGATGTCCAGCAGTGGATGTCCTTCAGCTGATGGTAATTGGTCTGCTTTTTTTCAGTCACAACCCATACTCCATACTAATATTATAAATTCGAAAGTAACTCTGTCAGTCTGTTACGTTTTTACACCTAAACAACTGAACTTATTTTGATGTAATTTGGTATAAAGCTAGAATAGACACTTAGGGAGCAACATTGGCTATCTTTTATAGCATAAAATGGCTTGATAGGGTTGAAATAGGGGATGGAAATTTGTATGAAAAATGCGATGTAACCGACATTCACGCGGGCGAAGCTGCGGCAACAGCTAGTTAACAATAAAAGTGGTTTACTTACCATATACTACAATTAATACGTCCCACAATCACAAACCAATGGGACGCGTATATAATTATTTACAAGCATAATACAAATATTCTGCAGAACGATTAACATCTACATAATGATGTACCGCCGAGTACAGTAATTCATATTCCTATACCAAAGATTTATTGTGGTCGTTTGCACGCTATGATCCCTTACATGGAATCCGGATAAGGCTAGATTTTAAACAAAGATATTGAATAACAATAAAGTTTAGGTTAAAATAGATTTGTTGATATATTTAGATCATGGCAAGAAAATAAAGATAATGGAAGATGACCGACAATAATAGTTCTAGGGAAAATTGGCATTTCAAAATTTAAAGTCAATCTGAAGGAAGGACACCATCCTACTAGTATTATAAATGCAAAAGTTTGTGTGTGTGTGTGTGTGTATGTTTGTTACCACTCAGCGCCTAAACGGCTGAACCGATTTTGATGAAAGTTATTACGCAGATAGATTTGATGCCAGAGACGAACATAGGCTAGGTACTTTTTATCCCCAAAAATCGGTCTGGTTCCTGAGCGAGATAAAACATATTAAAGGCGCGGGCAAAGCCGTAGGGCGGCAGCTAGTCTCTATCATACAAGTTTTATTTTAAATGAAAATCTAGCCACAACACAGTTTGTAATTAACATAATACTCATTTGAACCACTGCACCATATCATTTTAAATTGGAAAACATTAGATAAAATCCGCAACCGTTAATTACCTGGCGGTCGCACGATAACCATTATCTATTCGGGTCGCGGTTAACTTATCCAAATTCGTCTTCATCGATCAACTAACTAAACAACCTATTTTGATAAAACTAATCTGTTTACTAAAACGCTGTTTCTTCGTTTTAGTAACGCGTTTGTACGTTATATTCGCGAATGATTTGGTTCAATATATTTTTTAGAACAAGGTTTTTGTTATCGTTATCAGTTATCGTTTAAATATAATTAAATTAGAAAATATTGTAAGTAGTACAATACATGGTACATTATATACTTACAAGTAGGTACAGATTAAATTTAGTAATCTTTACTGGCGCTTAACTTCCTAATTTTAATACCAGTATCATCATCTCTTAATGACGTCATAGCGTACCGGAGAGCTCCACGTTTCATTTGCTATGATAGCACTTAGCTACCGAGTCCAGGAGTTGTGGTTCGGGACTTTACTAATACATCATTATCAGGGTTTTATTATTACTTCAGCCGTATTTGTCCTCACTATATACATACATAGCTTCACGCCTTTTATCTCCGAAGGGGTAGGCAGTGTTTAATCACCCACATTTCACCATTTTATTTTGGGTTCCATGTAAGATGGGGCGAGCCTGTTGCCTTAGATCAGGCAGAATTCCAGACTCCGAGCTAATACCAAGAATTTTTCGACAGAAAAACCCAATATCACTTTACCCAACCCGGGGATCGAACCCGAGACCTCGGCGTAGTAATCCGTACACAGTACCAGAACACAGAACCACAGAGGCAGTCCTCACTAATTAATAAAAAAAGATTAAGCTAACATGCCATACACCTGCTACAAATTTTATTTCAGTCAGGCTCTTTGCAACCTATTAGGTATAGTAATCCTTTAGTTTAATATTCTACAGGAATATTATTAAATTTTTTCACCAACAAGGTTCAATAAACATTTTCCATCTATTTCGGTGCAAAACTGTCAAACAAGAGCATTTATGTCAAACATATTTACGCTTTGACGTCGTCAAACAAGTGCAATATTTGACAAAAACATTCAACAAAGGTATACCTGCCAACTGTTTATAGGTTTAATTCAGGTTGCATTACGAAAATAGAATTTATGAACTAAATTTGTTGCGTGACTAATGGGTTAAATTGTAGATCGTGGCTTGTTTCGTAATATTATAATAACCCTGCTGATGTTTATTTAAAGCTAAATTAGTTTTGACGTTTATTTATGCAAATTATTTTAGTAGTTGTAATTAGATATTTTTTTTTAATATTGATGTAACAGTTGTGAGGTATGATAGATCGGTTCGCTTAAGTTAATTATTGCGGTAATGGCGTAAATGAATGACTGTTTTCTACAATATATGGAGAACCCTCTTGAGCCTTGAAATCAAGCTATCGGTCTCGATCGTTTTATCTCCACCAGTGGCCAAACGAAACGCAAAACTATGGATAATATTACATTACTATGAGAGATACTTTGTCGATTGAACCGGCCCTCGCTTACAACCAGTGAGAATCGAGAACCTACCATATAAAATACTAATAAACAACACCACACAGTTAAACGGGTCCGTAGGTTACGCCCCCAGTGTGTTTTGCCCCCGTGGTGGAAGCCCCCGATTTCGTTTTAGTACTATAATATTTAATAGTTAAATATTTTTATCAAAAGTACAGTCAGATAGCAAAGTGTATAAAAAATGTCTAAGTCATGGTTCATTATTAAAATCAAAATCATAGTTTATTATTATAAATCTTTATTAACAATGTCGGTGTAACAAACGTTTGCTTATCTAATAATAGGTACTAATGGGTAATAATAGGTAATACGTAGGTACTTAATATGTAATAAAAATTAAATTAAATGTCTAATAAATAATAATAGGTATCTACGTAAATACAACTTTGATAACAAATAAAACCAAACATTAAAATAAACTTTACTTTTTTCTTTATTAACTAGTAGCACATAAAATATAGGCACAATATTGGTTGCTTGTGCATCACTTCCCATATCTCCATGAATGGTAAATATTTGGTAAAATGGACCTGGACAACAATCAAATGTACCATCCCCGAAGTAGTGTTGTATATTTTTGATGTGTTTTAAAGCCTGTGCTGATACGAATACTATAATTCTGTTGTCGTTCTCACAGTAATCAACTAATAGATATTTTTGAAAAATCTCAGGTATAATGACTTCAGCTGGATTACGAAACTGTGTCTTTTCTACATTTAAGGCTTTCTTTCGAGAGTTGTATAACTGTTGCTTGATATTATTGAATTTGGGTATGTATTCATCGAAGGCTGTGTCTGTGTTTTTTAACTCGGCAAATTTTGTTTCAAATTTTTGTTGTATAGAGCTCGAGAAACTCGTTTTCACTTCCTTTTTTAATTTTTCCATAACAACTCTAACTTCATTTTTCATTAAGTTAGGTTGACACTCAGCATTATGACACTTTTGGATTTGTACATTGTCACTTTCCTCACTTAATTTTATAGAACCACTACACTTGCCATGTCTTTTATTTACGCATGTCCACACACTCGATTTATTATTTTTCCTATGAAGATTAAAAGCAAATCCGACATGTAGTAACGTTCTTCCACCTAGTTTATTTGAAATTATTTTGTAATTGGTTTGTGCTAAACCCCGTGAAGGACCTGGACTTGCCATTTTGAGTTAACATGACCGACTAAACTTTCTTATCAGTAACATATTGCAACTATGTGGGAAAGGGATAGAAATAGTGCCCATCGCTATGTTTGCTATTTTCACTGTCCGTCACCCTGGACTCTATTGTTTTCAACCCTATCTTTCCCTTTCTTTGACTACCTATCTCTTTCTTTTAGAATTCGATCTGGCTATTGTGTAAAACCAGTTTGGCCGGGCACGGGCGCCTCGTTTAGACAAAGTACAAAGTAATGCATCTAAAGTAAATAATTGTAATATAGTAATAAAGTGAATATCCTTGTAGCATGTTTATAGTATCCAATATTGTGTTAGTTAGAATACTTATTTAGTAAGTTTGTCTACGTATTTGGTTCCGAAACACTTTTTTCATCGTCTGTATCTAGTAAAAAATATTTTTATTTCGGCGAAATCAACTATAATAACTTAATTTAAAATCGGGGGCTTCCACCACGGGGGCAAAACACACCGGGGGCGTAACCCACGGACCCAGTTAAACTTTTATTCCACAAACGGCACAAAAAAACTGCTACGTGGATGACACATTCTTATTGAGAAAATACGTAGTCATAGATTACTCTTTTATTTATCTATGAACTCGAATGATGATAAAATTATATTCCCAATAATCTGTCATAATTTCATCAGTTACCAAATAACCATCATTTATTTAGTAATAAAACAAACTTAAGAATTACAGCTTTCATAAATCATTGCATATAAAACAAACAATGTTGTACATAATGTAATACATAGGTATATATATTAATGGCCTAGTCACAACGTTACGAGTTTTGATGTTCTGCCAAAAAGATCAAAGGACTAACCTTGGTATACATACCATTTGATAAACAAGTCGTTTTGTTTGAGGAATGTTATTTATTTTTCTTATACTAGTACCTGACGAATTCAGGATAGTAGTGATAGTTATAGTATCCTTATTTACGAAGTTTAGGCCCTGTTTCACCGCGTGATAATAATAACCTATTCAAAACTTAACTGATAGGTAGTACTTAAAAATCAGTTCAAATGCCTTTTTATCCTTAACTAATAAATAAACTCTTTAAAATATAAGACAGATTTAACTAGATGTTTTATTTTGTTAGATACACCTATATTAGACACATTAGTGGTGAAACAGGGCCTTAGTGGTCTAAAATCTATAAAAAGTAAAGTAAGTACTAATGTATTTACAAAGTTTTAAGTACAAACATAACCTAACATCATCACGCGTCGTCACCGAAGAGGCTCCCAGATATGTTGATACTTAACTGGCAGCCTCTTCAGTGACGAGGCTCCCAATATGGTCATCGTATAGTTGTAAACGGATTCTCATACGCAACAAAACTTTGTATGAATTATAAAAAAATTGTGACCAGACTGGAAATATTTTATGCCTGTCAATTTTGTTTTTCAATTACTCCCCGATAGAGAACTTGCACTAAATAGCGCTAGTAATCTTTAAAACGTAAACAACAACATCTAATCTGCACCTTTAAGTATCTACCAACATTTAAGTATTATGATGTCCCCTAAGACAATTAGAGAAAGCGTAGCGCACGACATGAAGTTGAACAAAGGTAGTCCCCGGGCAAGTTTGGCCGCAAAGCCTCTTTGTTTACAATTTAATGTACCGTTCGCTTTGTACTATGGAGATTTTGACTTAGTTAAACCTATAATTGCACGCTTACGTGATTGTATGCACATACGACGATGTATTCGAACGTCGTAGTCACGTAGAAGTTTTGTAAGTCTGACTTATGGTTTGATTGATATCAACCTATGACCTAAGGTCATATTATGATGACGTTGGCAAGTTATAATATTATCCACTTATTTAGTATAAAAATACTATAATGGTTGGGTTCAATGCTTAAAAAGTCGTACATTTAATATTTTTGTTTAACAAAAAGAAACAAAGCGAACCATGCAGATAAAACTTCACATACACAAAATATTTGACGTTAAATCCAAAGTGCTTAAAATATAATCACTACGTTTAGTTAAATCTCTCAGAATAAAGGTACAAAAAATAAAATAAAAACCGGAAACATTTCACTCTCATTTTATTTTCATGGCAACACTTAACCTGTGAATGTTTACTACACTTAACACGGACTTATCGCCTTTTAAGTTGCCACAAAATGGCACTCGCAGCGTCCAGGTCCTTGTCCGAGCACTTTATAGTGTTACTTTACCGAGAAAATAGTGGGCAACACCGGCACGTGTCTTTAATTTTGTATTGATACTATTATTGCAATGAGATCGCATTAAGTTGAGCGTTGTGTTATTTATCAACTTTGGGAGTTTTTAAGAAAACATTTTGGTAATATTTTTTTTTGCTTCTATTGTAGATAGAGTAGCTTTAATAAAAATAATTTTGAAGTTTGAGTATTTTTACATAATTATGTATGTAATACATTTGCCGAATTCGACTATGGAATAATCGCTACCTAAACAGAGGCTAAAAAACGCAGGTAACAAATTTTAAGGAATAATTATAAAGATTTACAAAAGACCTATTACATTTACAACAATTTATAAGAGCCAGTCTTAATACTGTAGCGTATCCGTGACCGGCTTTAAACAAAATAAATCTATTGATTCCTTGTCAAACAATATCAAACTTAGATAACCTTTTTATAAAATCATATAACTTTATAATAGGTTTAAAATAATCCGCAAAAATATTATATTACGTTTGAAAAAGTCGCGGGAGCGTAAATAAAATGCATTCTCAGGCCCACAGCTGCAGCACAAATGTCTAAAGATGAAATACATTCAGTTTATTAATTGAAGCGTACAATATTGTATAAGTATATCATATTCGTAAAAAAAAGTTGTTGTTATGAATTTTGTACAATACATTGTCTGAAGAGAGGAAAGATTTTTAAGCCCACTTGATAGGACCCAGTACCTACCTACCGTTTTTCTATTGTTATAACATTGCTTGCCAAGAAGTTCTAGAGTTACCCGGGCTCCACACTTTGGCACCAACGCTGGTCCTAACGACACTTGTCCAACGTGTAGATGTAGGAAATATGAGTAGCACTACCAACGTTGGAGCCAATGTTATTTGCCAGATCCACATGTTAGTCGAGTGCCGTTGGGGCCAACATGTTGAGCCGGCCTCAGTACAAAATAATCTTAACATTGAATTGTCTTACAAAAATTATAACCAACTTTTTTCCATTGTAACTATGCCTGAATATCAGTAAGTATTTGTCATTTAAACCGACTGCCATTCTGATCTCATGATGCAGAATTTGGGTGTAGATATTTCGAGATGACAGATGGTAGAAGGCAGAAGCAGAAGCTTTATAAAGCCAGCTTCTGCTAATGCAACAATTCAACCAAAACTTACACGATGGTCCGTTAAATCATTGGCTATATAAGAATTCACACCACTTCTGGATGTACAGCTTACCATAAGGCAGAGTGAAGTCACTTTTGTAGGCTAATATGTATATAAAAAGGCAGGAGACTCAAAAATATTGCGTTAACTGCGAAATTTTAAAAAGTATCATTCAGTTTTTAAGAGATTACTTCAATTATGCAATCTTCTTAGCATCAAACTTCCACCGTAACGGTGTATGATAGAATTAAATTTATCTGACCAATTGCCTATGCCATTTCTAATTATTTTTATTAAAATAAGTTGTTTTATATGTGCAATCGAAATTTCTTGTTAAATACATAGGTTATGGCACTCGAATCGGTCCACGAGTATCATTGTGATTTTTTAAACTCATTATATGTATTAACCTTAACCCTACCACATTTTAAACACACAACTAAAATAAATCTGTCTAATATCTTTATATGACAATAGACCAAGGTTAAAAATAGATAGCTACATAGTATCCAAGTAGCTGGCCAAGTAGCTTTTTTAGTAAAGTTGTTAAAGTCATTTTGGGGTCTGTGGAATAGCTGTCTTGAGTGCTCAATCTATGTATTTAGCTGTACTCACTTTGCTTTTTCAAATCAGTTTGGCGAAATAGTTTGACCACAAGGAAAAGCCGGTATGTCTTAGGACATTGCCATAAGTATAATAAATTTCGCCACCTTGATCGGTCGTGAGGGGTGGCGAAACTTGGGGAAGTCAACTTCCAGCAATCTTGCAGCTCATATTATGAACAAATTTTGATTGTCTGAATTGTTTTTGATAATTTACATATATATTATGAGATAGACTTAAAAACTCAACATTAAAATAAACTGTGTTAGAAATTTTCTAGTAAATAAAGGTTATTATTAAAACAATATGGTTTTCATTATTGAATGCGTCGGAGCGTGCAGAGGGAACAATTCCACGCAGCCATACACAAAATGATGGATGATTGAAATATTGCAATTACTCGTTTTTCTACACTTTTATTTTAATTCTATACTTTTAGCTTTTATATATGTCATTATATTTAAATAGTAGGTATGTTTAAAATCTCGTAATTTCATTAGTTTTCTAATCCAAATTCAAACAATGTTTTATTATTTATCAGTCTGATGATGTCCAATATCAAGCAAAAACTTATGGGAAAGGAAGAAGTTTGTCATAGTCATAGTAGAAAAGTGAAATTTTAGGTGAAATGATGCTATTTCCCGATACCTAGCATTCTCTATATCTCGCGATACCTATGACTAATCTAATTGCCTCGTAATTTGGTTAAGGATCTTAAACGGTAATCGCTTCTTGTAAAATACATATATTCAGTCGCAACTAGTTTAGACTGACAGCTGGTACTCAATCTAGTAACTTCTGCTTTTTTAGTAATACTTATTCAAGTATTTTTAAACTCAAAAAAATATTTACAAACGATAACACTAAAACAAACTAGAATAAAATCAGTTTATACAAAACAATATAATGTTATACAATTCGACCCCATTTATACAGTGAATACTGACAGGTTAAGCGGTTAATCCCCTAAACAAAAACATTGAAAGCATTCTACAATGTTGCCATAACAAAAACATTAACTGGTAGGTACTATATTACAAACATAGCCATCGTAAATAAACCTCATTATACCTTGTAATCACCAATAACTGTTACTAAAGCAATTTAAAATTTTCTATTTCCAATTTCAAATTACGAGCGGGCTGGGCTCGTTTTAAACCAGCCAATAGCAACGCTGCATTTGAAAAAGGAAGACGCCATTGAGATAGGTAGTACCGTTAATTCTATTGCAACACTGGTTATTACTAGACGTTATTAGGAGTACCTATATATTTACGTGTAATATTAGCTTTACATTCATTTGCTTAAGTACTGTATTTATGATATTCTTGCACTACTTTCTTGTTCACTAATTTTAGCTTTCATTTCTGTTTGTATTTGACTTTGCTTTAGTTCTTGAGTACAGTATTTCAAAAGGAGACAAAGATACAGTCCAACATACTATTATAACGTAACACTCACACATTTTAATGGCAAATACTCAAACAAAATTTACTAAATACCGCTCATGACTACCTTCTTCATAAAATTTAAGCTCACCCTTATTGTCTTTCTATGATAAATTGCCAAAAGCCTCATTACGCTACTAAATGCAATATGCAAACCTAGTGATACCTACAATCTTTCAAATCTTTATCTTACCCCTACCATCACCTTTTATAGCAGTATTATTTAAATCTTACTTTGTGTTTTGTCTTTTTCTTTTGTATAAACAAGGATATAGACAAAGTAACGTTATAATAAAATTGCTTTAAGAGGTTGTCTATAAGAGGTCTTCAACTCTAAAGATTTTCCTAATGTCCACATTTTACCGTATTTTCCTAGAATTGCTAATGACACTAGCTTTCTCCTATTTATTAGCTTCTAACCCTTGCTCTCTTGTTCCAGAGCTACCGTGGCCGCAAGCCACTAGGTGGTTCCGCAGGTGTGGCTGGTGCGGTGGCCGTTCCTGGTGTTCAGGCCGCATCTCCTAGCCCGGTGCAAGCCCCTGCCGCTCCTAGCCCTGCACCAGCTACCACGCCCGCTATGAAGCAGGAGCACGCTAGTCAGCCGATGGTGAGTGCCTACATAGTCAATGTGGACTAGAATAGGTAGAATTGCAGATAAGTAATCTATTATTTTATTGAGTGTGGTTTTGTTTGTGGAGAGTAATCTTGGAAATTACTGGGTTAATTTAGAAAATTGTTTCACCATTAAATAGGTACTTTATTCTAGATGGGATTATATATTATGTATATTTGTATCTGGACGAAAAATATATAAACAACATTTAGCAAGGCCAGCTTGACTGACAAGAGAACTATGAAATCTTTTATCTTGTGATCGAGTTTAGTAGTAGGTAAACTGTATCAACTTTTAGATCGAGATCTTAATAGATATTTCTAAAAGCAATACTACAACGAACTTGACTATGCATTAGTCACTTTATCACATCTCTCAAAACTCTCGTCACGGAAATATTTTAATTGTAAACTTAGTCTTAACTAAAGTATTACTTTATTACAATTTAACTATATATTATTATCAGGTCGTGGCAAATTGATTATATATTAAGTTTTAATTTTGTAGGTGTTGAATTTTTTCCCGTTCCTTACCCGAAGGCGTGAGGTATCAATGAGACAGACGCATGTTTAGCTCGTGGTAGTTTCTGTTTTTAAACAAAACATTCTTTAGTTTTCCCTTTAGTCAATTGTTTCACTTTTACGAAATAATTAAAAACTAACAATAAGATCAATAGACCGATAAACGAAAAAAAATATAACTGTTTGATGAGGTTTTGTACAATTATATAATATCATGAGTATTTGGAGCAAGTTTTCTCAAACTCAGATTTCCCTTTGCAGTTCATGATAATTTATTGTTCAAGTAGCGTAGTTTGTTACACATTACATTATCCAAATTCATTTATTATTTATTCATTTACACGAACTAACCCTACTCGGATACCATTTTACAAACATGGTTTTACCATATCTGCATAATGTAACTCATAAATAAGTTGATAAGTTTCATAATTATTTTGAATAAAGCCCAATTATTATACGGGACCATGTTATTGAGTTGAAAATTAACAAATTAATACCTCAATAAAAATCTCGTACGTGTAATTAAAGTAATTACAATGTTTATTGAGACCAGTTGACTTGTCGACGTTAAACAATGTTCAGCTATAAACAAATTAAATTAACATTTTGGGAATAACGCTGACAATTTATTCTTTAGTGCTTTAAGAGTATGTACGACTGCTGTGTGTAAGTTCGGATCTGACACAGGACAGGACTTTGATCATTAAATACTTGTTAATATTCTAATTATTTAAAAAAAAAGTTTGTTTTTAAATATACACTGGGTACTACTACTACACGTGCTTACTGTATTAACCATGTAATTTACCTTCACACATACGTATTAGGTCCCGAACAATAGGGAGAGGGCTCAGTTTAAAAATATTTATTTGAGTAGGTAGTTTAATACGATATTCACAGAAAAACCCACTGTAACCACGTTTTTCAATAGTAAATCTTTCCTAACTTCCTAATATATTCTATATGTAGTAGATCCACGCTGATTTCAGCATGAATGGGCCGGATCGTCCGGGGAAGTACTACTCTCTCATAGAAGATCGACATAAGAGTAGTAGTATCCGTAATACTGCGTTTCGTTCGGTGAGTGAGAGCGCCGGAGGCCTAATATACCCTCTTTCCTCTTTCCTCACCTCCCTCATTCCCTTCCCGTAACCCCATTCCCAGCCGTCATAGTGGAGGCTTCCATACCAGCAGTTTAAGACGATGGCTTTTGGTATAGTGGCCGCCACTTCTGGATTCCACTGACTGCTTACCATCAGGCGGGATGGAGTCACTTTGGTAGGCTCTATCGCTTTTTTTTATATTACCCTATTTGAGGGTTGTTAGTTTTAACTAACAACCCTCAAATAGGGTATTGTAATAGCAACATTGCTGACCGCTGAGTGTATAGTAATCATAACTATGACTATTATCGTTGTCGTTTAACGATGTTTTAATAGACGCCATCAATGTTATACATTATCCCTGTAATAATATGAATAGACGCCTACTAGTGAACGTTAACAATATAGCTAATCGCATTTTTCCCGAAGGTGTTTAGGTAGATATAACATTTCCAATTCGTCAGATAAGTCGAGTCCCAGTAACAAGGAGCGAACGTACTGTAAGTTATTGGCCACAATTTTAAGCTTCGGACTAATACCTAACGTCTCGCCAAAACTTATGATTTATCCCGACCCGAAGATCTCTGCACACAGTAGATATTTCTAAACCACATGGACAATCTACGTAACTTATTATATAATAGCTTAAGGAAGTGACATGGTGTTTTCTCAGGTGTTTCATAAAGGGAAGGCATGAGAATTGATCTCCCAACGGGAGATTGGCGATTTGTATCTTATATTTTTACTAGCTCAAGTTTTTACGATGTTTTCTCTTAATTCAGTCATTACATTAATGATGCTTAATTTGTTGTTATAACTAATTGGCGATAGGTAGACATACAACAATCGTAGGTTAAATAAAACAGCAAACAGAATTCACTCGAATTCTCTTTGTTAACATAACTTTTTAATTAGAAACTTCTTTAATTTATTGATTTTTTATTGTCTTGTTGGAAAAGCGTTACGGTTGTCAGTTTTAAGTTTGTATACGAAGACTTTTAATGTTGTACTTTTAAGGTGTTCCTCCTTGAATGTTTACAACAAATCTACATGTTATTGAACTAAATGGTTCTGTAGTTTAAACTTATGTCCCAAATTTCTCGAAGTGATCTTGCCATAAAAACAGCTATCTTTGTCATAAACAAAATTATAAATTGTATTTAACCCGCAGTGTTAACTAAGAACATTTACGATACACATATAAAAAAAGTTTTATCTTCTTCCGAATTCAGATAAAAGAAAGCGATCTTAAAATGAGTCTTTAAATATAATAAAATAAAAAGCTAAGAGAGAAATTCAAAGAACAAAAATTTAATTGTTTAATTTTATAAATGAATGCGTCCAACTCCGAACTTATTTAATTTGTTTATCCTTTTTTGTACTGTTTGCATTTGACAAATAAAACCTCTTTAAGACTGGTCCCTTGAAATTATAATTGAATTTGTTTTCTACAATTATTGTTGTTAAAATAAGAAATAAAGCAAAATGATCGAAGGCTATTTAAAATGCAAGTCCAGTTTTAAGTAGACTAGATAAAGAGGGGCTTTTTTAGAAGGAGTACAGAATTATTACAGCAGATAAAATTACTTGCTACTACTATACTTGTTTCATACTAGATACTTAAATAAAAACTCCCCTATTTTCTTTCTCTTAACACTTATAAGGATTGTTATAACGGAAGCATTTAAGCGCGATAGATAATTAAAAAAGTATTTTTACAAAACTTTGAAAATATCTAACAAGTCCCATTTAAAACACGTCGCCTAGTTCAAATAACTAGTTTTCTATAACAAGATGTCAAAGTAGAAAATTTTTAATTTACGCCGCGCACCCAACTTTAGTAATTTGGGTGCAGCGCCAACAGAACCCAATTTATCTTGTGTTTCTACTATTTTTGTACGTTTGGTACTTGAACTTTTATATAAAGCGTTCTCTGTTATAGTCGCAATAACAATGTGAGAGAAGGTGCCAAAGGTTTGACGTTGGGTTTTTTTATTTGATGTGAAGCGATGAAGGCCATTGCACCTGCCACTTCCGAAACCATGAGCGAAGGTTACACTCACCATCAGGTAACAGGCATCTGCCACAAACCACCTTTGCCACAAAAAATATAAAATAATTTGTTTAAATTGCCGTCTACGTTTCACGGGTTCATGTTAGATTCCATGTCTAATTTAGCCTAGTGTGGCATTACCAGTAAATCATCATAGCCTTTTGGCTGATATGATGATGATCTGCTGGGACATAGGCCTCCCCAAATTTTTACTACCTTATCTGGTCGTTAGCCGCCCTCATCCATCGGTTGCCCGCCACCCTTACAAGGTCGTCGTTCCACTTTGTGAGGGGACACGACTAAGCCTTTTTGTAAAAAGAAAATTATACCATGAAAAAATAGAATTTGAAAGCTCAGGACAGTGTTAATTTATTGATTTTTACCAATTCTTTCAAATATGCGTATTTACTTAGCTAAAAGTCTTACTAATAAACAAAAAGTAGCGACGAAATAAGTTTTTAGTGTTTTGTCCCTTTTTTTTAAGTTAAAAGAAAAACACGGAGTCGCTAATCCGTGGTTGTTTTACATTTATTGTTATGGGGGTTTATTTTTATAACGTTCTGTATATGATAGACAATATCCTGAAACAAATTATTAGTATGTACCTAAATATTAATACTTTCAAGAATATCTGCATATGCCTCTGAAACCTCGATACAATCCGTCGATGAGTATTTGTGCTATATTCAATAGAATCCGAACAATTTATCGAAATGGCTTTATAATATAAATTGGTAGTAATCGCCATAGTTGTGGTTCTGTTAACAAATGCTATGTTCCATTCATAACTCAAACTACCATCAATTGTCAAATTGTTTCTGTTATATTGTGTATTGTCGTATTGTCGTATTCCTGTTTTATTAGATTAGAGATTAGATCAATTGTTTGTAGTATCTTTGTCTTGTCCCATTTCCTGTTTAAGCTTTTTAAATTTGTAACGTTTACGTGTTATATTTTACAAACCATGTTTTTCTATTATGAGTAATTAAATCGCTAGTGCATATTGTTACCTATAACTGAAAACATTACAAGCTGGTACACGAATAAACAATGTAGTAAGATAGAAGAATTTTTCCATTTGGACCACACAAAACGAACAGAAAATCTGTACTTATCTGAATTGCACTTACACAGACCTAGATATATATTTCGTACTCAGTATAAATATAGAATAGGAATAATAGGATATTACCATCATTTTAAAGTACAGATAGCCATAATTGCTTCAATTATGCGTCGAACGCAATCCCGAACGTAATTTACGATTACTTTGTAATTGGATAATAAATACTGCGCTGTTGTCCTCGGGACTATACCTACTATTAACTTATTTTTAATTCTTTTTGTTTAATATGATCTTTGTTTCAATGGGAGGGCGTTGCTATTTTGCGAAGATTGAGATTCAGTCTCAGATCGCTCAGTTTGGAATTTATTGTGGAGTAGATACCCCGGCTTCTAGGTGGCTTATCGCTACTTTAGTGTTTTTTTTTTCTTTTATTGCCTATAGTGGCAGACGGGCCAACATCCCACCTGATGGTAAGTGGTAACTGTCGCTCATAGACTTCTGCAATGCCAGGGGCTTCGCGAAGCCGCTGCCTACCGTGATAATAATGCTCTCTTTAAACCTCGTTTGAAGAAGGACATGTCATAGCGCTCGGGAAACACCGCAGCTGGTAGTTCGTTCCAGAGCCTGCACGTACGTGGGAGAAATGAACGCTGAAAACGAACCGTGCTAGAGATCGTGTCCAGGTAGTATGGATGAACTTTGCTGCGATGTCGAGTGGTGCGATGATAGAAAGGAGACGATGGCACCAAGTCAAACAGTTCCTCAGAGCACTCCCCGTTAAACATACGATAGAGCACGCATAGAGAGCCAAAGTCCCTCCGCTGCTCCAGTGACTCCAATTTGTCTGTGAGATTGGGATCGTCGACGATTCGAACAGCTCGCCGTTGGAGGGAGTCAAGTGGGTCGAGCTGGTATTTGGGGGCTCCTGCCCACAGGTGAGAACAGTACTCCACGTGCGGTCGGACTTGTGCTTTGTACAGCACGAGCCGTTGAGATGACGTAAAGTACCGTCTGGCTCTGTTCAGGACGCCCAGCTTTTTGCTCGCCAGTTTGGCTTTGTCTTCCAAATGACTCCCAAATTGGACCTTGCTGGATATTTGAACGCCGAGGATCCCAATGTCATCGGAGATACGGAGAGAAACTCCTTGGAACTGAGGCGCCATAACAAAAGGGTCCTTCTTCGTCTTCGTGGGGTTGAAATGAACTAAGTTCTTCTCACCCCATTCGAGAGCCCGCCCGAGAGAGCCCTCAACTTCAGACACAAGTTGTAACAGTCTCTCATGCACGGAGCTCCGAGGGACATTCTGTTGGCTAGTATACCGCGCGTCACCCGTGCTGTCATCTGCATACCAATGCATGTTATCAATGCTTAACATGTCATTGATATGCAGAATAAACAGCGTTGGGCAGAGCACTGAGCCTTGTGGTACGCCAGCATTAACCATCATGGTATCGGAGCAAGCACCATCAACAACGACCTTAATGCTCCGACCATCCAGGAAGCTGGCGATCCATCTGCAGAGTCCCTCGGGGATTCCATAGGATGGTAGCTTCGATAGAAGTGCTTTGTGCCAGACCCTGTCAAACGCCTTGGCAATATCAAGGCTGACAGCCAGAGCTTCACCCTTGCCCTCCAAGGCTTCTGCCCAATGGTGTGTGAGGTACACGAGAAGATCACCAGCTGACCGACCATGTCGGAAACCGTACTGGCGGTCGCTTATCAGCTGGTGCTCCTCAAGGTACCTCAGGAGTTGAGAGTTGATAACTCGTTCCAGAACCTTGGACAGCAAGGATGTTATTGCTATCGGTCTGTAGTTTGACGGGTCCGACCGGTCACCCTTTTTAGGGATCGGGTGGACGTTAGCTACCTTCCACGAAGATGGAACCCTATTAGCGTTATATGAGAGACGATAAAGGCGCGTTAAAACGGGAGTCAACTCAGGGCGCACGTCTTCAGAACCACTGCGGGGATGCCATCTGGTCCACTCGACTTGTGGACATCTAGGAGCCTGAGCTCTCGCCTGACCGCGCGTTGAGTGATGCGGATTTCCGGCATTGAGCTTTCACACCGCGAGATGTTAGGTGGTGAGACTCCCCCGTCGTCTAGAGTCGAGTTCGAGGCAAAGAATTGGACTAGAGTGTCGGCTTTTTCCTTTGCACTATGGACCAGTATGTCGTCTTGTTTGCGCAGTGGCGGGAGATTAGACGAGCAGAAGTTGCCTTGGGCAGCCTTGGCGAGAGACCAGAAAGCACGGCTCCTTGAAGGATAGCTTTCTAGCCTCTCGCCAATCTGGCAACGTGTTCTGCTTTGGCCTCAGCGATAACCTTCTTGTTGAATCTGGAAGCGGCATTGAATTTACGCTTCTCTTCCCTGACCCGCGGGTCCTGGCGTAGAGTCATAAGAAGAAATATAGAAATAATTATCTTGTGATAATAGCTTTAATGTTTAAAATATGCCTATATAGCCTTTTAGACATCAGTGTAATGTGTGGAGTATCGACTCTACACCGAATTTCATTGGATATTTAACAATATGCGTCATTGATATGTAATTAAGTAGATAGGCACCATGTAGGGTAGGCTTACAGCGTCCCTATATGCAAATAATTATAAGGTTCAGGTAAAATAATGATGAAAATATGAAGACAACGCTGAACTCTCCTCCCGAGTGTAGTAATAAACAAGAATAACCTCGTTATAGAATCTCATTACGTCGACATAACAAACTTTTAATTACAAACGACGTACATACGGTGGCATGTTAATAAAATATTAGCTAACTTACTAAAAAGCATCCACCTTCATGCAAATTAAAATCTTACAAAGTTAGAAGGAACGTTACGTTGTAATTTGTTCACGACGTGTTTGTTCCAGCGCTTAACATGTTAAGTTTTGTAATTTAATAATATGACGTATTCTGACAGCTTGGCAACTTTGTTTTTTAATTACGATGCGGCGGTTTTATGAAAAATTAATTATAAACTCTTTTTAGACACGAAAGTTATTATGTTCATGCTTCATAAAAGATACGAAATTCTCTGTTAAACATTTACACGTCAATATTGTGTATGGGCGTTCGTAAAGCGACGGGATCACTTTATCAGTCCTTGAGAAGAAATCAAAAATATTTTCCAACACAAGACGTACAGCAGCGTTACTGTGATAAGAGTACTGCTACTGTGATTGCCAGTCCAGACCTGCCAGGCAACAAGTGCAGCAATTATGGCAAAAAATCTCGTAATTTTTGCGAAAAGTCTATTACCGGCAATAGACGTACTTTAGTAGAAATGATGATTCAAAGTTTGAATATAGTAACATATATCTATACTATTATAAAAAGCCGAAGAGTTGATTTGTTTGTTTGTTTATTAGCGCTAATCTCTGGTACTACTAGCCGGATTTGAAAAATTATTTTTGCGTATAGCCCAGTTCTTGAGATAGGTTATAGGATATGTAACATCACGCTACTAGCGACGGACCGCGCAAGGCATCTTTTGCAACTCTAGGTACTAACCTACTCAACAATAATTACGCAGCAAATAAATACCCAAATAAAGTTTACTCACACAGTGTAAGTTCATGGAACGTACTACATACTAAGTATTTGTATATAGGTTACGTATATAAACAGAGTTAGCCTGGCCTCGGTCAACGTATGATTACGTTAGGGCAGTTCACACGAGTATACTGTAGTAAACAGTGTACAACCTCGACACACATAACACAATATTAAATGACGTATTACGCTAATTATCTAAAACGGTAGAACTATTGTAAAAATGTATGTAAGGTCACAAGTATTTGTTTATATATGTACTCATAATATTGGAAGCTATTGTCCGATGCTTCGGTCACGTAGGTAGTATCTTCTTAAAACATCTTACAGATAGTGTAGCCATCGGTTAGAGAAATGAGATCTTTAGATTCGTTCAGTTAAGTGTTTAACTGTTTATAATTATCAATAGCTAGTTTTTATGCTTGCCACTAACTTCTAAACGACCTCCTAATCAATGGACTACAATATGATTGTTCAATAGAAGTAATATTATTTTATATATTAAATGAAATCGTTGGTTTTAAAGGACTGACTTAGAAAAGTGATTAAGGTGTTTCATGTCTTGTTTCAGGCCCCAATGCCATTCTACGCCGGCGATCCCAACAGATTCCCGACAGCGTGGCAAACAGATCCATCACAAGGTAAGCGTACAGAATTGAAAACACTGATATCTACTACTTGGAATCATCATCTATGAATATGTATAATTAATATTACTTTATTATTGTCCAGGTTGGCAGAACCAGTTCATACAGCAACTTCCAACACAAACAGGTCAAACCACACTAGACTACCAAGGCAACCACACAGCGTATGCCACCTCACCGCACTACCAAGCTAACACCACGTACACCGTCCAGAACGTCGCGACCACTTTCGACGTCACGAACAACACGTACTACCAAGCAGGAATACAGTCGGTACCGGCGCAACGGCCGCCCTCAAACCGCGGTGCTTACACCCCAGTACCGTCACCCAGAGCTCCGCATTACGCAACAGATTATCAACAACAATACGCCCAACAAGCACCGACGCCTGGGGTTACAACAGGTGGTGATTCCCGACCAGCATCTGCCGCGTCATACCAAACCTCAGTGCCGACAACAGCAGCACCTGTCTACACTGTAAGTCAAGCTAACTACGATCGCACGGAATACTCGACAGATCATCAGGAAGAGTATTCTAACTCTGAAAATGGAACGGGTGATTCGAACAACGAAGGCGAGAGACAGGAACAAAACACACCCAATGGACAGCACTCGGGAAACGCCGAGCCTGGATACCTGCAGGGGAGCAACGGTCCGCGAGCTTCACTAGATTGTAGCGGGTATTCGGGCGGCTATAATAGCGGACAGTACAGGGAGAATGGCACGGTTCAGTCGCAGAGTCAAAACGACTGGCAACAACATCAATGGCAGCAAAACCAAAGAATACAAAACCAACAGATTCAGAACCAGCAACAACTTCAAAATCAACAACAACAGATGCAAAATCAGCAAATGCAAAACCAACAACAACAGTTGCAAAATCAACAACAACAGTTACAAAACCAAATGCAAAATCAACAAATGCAGAATCAGCAAATGCAAAGACAAGAGGAGGCAGAACAGCAAATGTTCTCGCAATCAGACAGGGTGAATTTGAACTCGAGACTGAAAACAATGATATTAAACAAGCAGAATCATACTCGGGACGGCACGAACACGCCGCCGGATAAAGGAGACCCTGGAGAGGGACCGCCTCGAGTAATCGACGACAGAAAGGCCGGAGCTGTCTCCGTCAATGACGATAGAAACACTACCGGTCATTTTTTATCGTATAGCCACCATCTCCGAGATAATTACCGCTTAGGCGAACAGGCATATCCTGTCGCTGGTAATTATTCACAAAACGCCCAAGCTTATGGCACGGGTGAGTTCGGAGGTGGTGGCCACCACGTATGGGAGGGGGGGACAGAAGTCCGGAGAGGCTATGATAAACAAGCCTCATTGAAAAATGTTGCGAAGGCTCCTCAAAAATTGCCGTCGTATGCGGACGTAAGAGGTCAATACGGTACATATTCAAACGTACCATATGAAGCGCAAAAATATGCAGAAATTTACGGTAGCGATAGTTTAAATTATACTCAACAAGATAGTAAGGATTTTCAATCTAAAATGCTTATCGGACCAGTGTCGGAAATGAATCAACAAAATAGTAATTGTAACCCACCGAGGGACACAAACGCACAAAGAAGAGCTTATGATAGAGAAGCATACGACGCCACATTTAGGCATCCATCAGCACCATTAGTACCTAAATTAGAGATACCTGATAATTATCAGTATCAAAAAGATGATAGAATAATGAAAACTGAACCTCAAAGAGCAATTAGTCAAACAGCTTATCCCAAATCACATAACATGCAGAATACATACAGAGAATACCCAAATGGAATAACTAGACCTCAACAAAATACTGTTTTACCTCCAATTTCAACAATAAAACAGGAAAACTTTGGCCAAAAATCACAAGGCTTCCAAAACTTCCAAGGGTTTCCCTACGAGCCGCTGCGAAGACAAGAACCAGAAAGTTATGCACAAATTCCTCGTATGCAAGAAAATATGGGTTTTCAGAAATATAATCGTAACTTTGATGCCAAAATAAACAAAGAACCAGAAAAACCTAACGATAGAATCGCGTCAGTTGAACCAAAGCCTCCTTATTATATAGAGCAAATAAAATCTGAACATTCTCCCCCTGGGCACAAGATTTATAAGAACATGGCATACAATCCACCGCCACGAAATGAGCCGTATCTCTTCTCCGGAGACGGTGGCCCAGCAGTTATTAGAAATGAGGTTGGGTATTCTTGCTGCCGTCAAGGTTCTACTAAAAAACCGCCGCCTGAACATCTTAGAGACGGTGCATGTCCAGGACTTCAAACTAAAGACGAAGTATTAGAAGAAGATCCAGAATCAAATGAAAAAGATCCTAAAACCCCGTCAAAACCAAGCACTCCAGTGCAAGAAATAATCAAACCAAAAGAAAATCAATTTAACTACTCCAAAGAGTATCTGGACAATTTAGAAAGGTTACGAAATAATTCAAGGACCGAAGTGCCTGATTGTAACTGTTTTCCCGCGGACAAGAATCCACCAGAACCGGGCAGCTACTACACTCATTTAGGTAAGAAACATCACCAAAAATATTTTCAATAATCCTTTTTGGCAATTTTAAATAATTTGGAGTGTTTTTCAATAGGTGCCGCATCAACTTTAGTAGAATTAAGAAAAGACTTGGAAGCACGAACTGGTCTGTCTGGTAAAGAACTGAGAATAGAGAAGATTTGCTATACTGGGAAGGAAGGGAAGTCAGCGCAGGGATGCCCGATGGCTAAGTGGGTGAGTGTATGGATCCCAACCTCTTAGTAATTACTACTAACATATATTTTAAAATTCTTTGTACACTTTTCCCATGGCACACATTATTTGCTTTCTGGGTCTAAGTCACGGTTCGTTATTTGAACTTATCTAAAGCTTAACTAATTTTAAATATATTTGAGACTATCTAGGTATTAAAAATTATGAAATAAAGCTAGCAAATTTACACTACCCGATTCTAGCTAGTGAATTTTAACATTACTCAACCCATGTTGTTCGTGTTCTAGGTGATTCGTCGTGCCAACTACACAGAAAAAGTCTTAGTGGTGGTAAAGTTCCGCAATGGTCACAAATGCGCTACATCTTGGATAGTGGTGTGCCTCGTCGCGTGGGAGGGTATACCGCAGTCAGAAGCCGATCTGGACTACACCTTACTATCACACAAGCTCAACAGATACGGTCTGCCTACGACTAGGAGATGCGCTACCAATGAGAACAGGACCTGCGCTTGTCAAGGTAAGTAGCTGTATTACTTCATACTTTGTAGTCTTCTGCTAAATAAGTAGCTCTAAAATGAATAAACATGAGTTTGCCTCAATTATGTTGTGTCACTGGTGAATGAACACGTAAATTTATTTTAGAGCTCCGAATGTAAAAGTAGCAAAGCCTAAATAAAAGCATGATCTAAATACAATAACTCAAAATGTTTCAGACTTACTAAAACAATGTACGAGTATGGTAATATAGACAAATTTGTGCTGTATGCCGGCTGCTATCCGACTTGACATTTTACTGGACATATAACTCCAGCCAAGATCAAAAATTCAGTAAATATTTAAGCATAAATTCTGATGCCTGACGATCCTAATTGCTAAAAATATATTGACCAGTAAATTGACAATTCCGTACATTATTAAAGCTTAATCTAAATCGGCACCTAGGTTAAAACAACCATTTATCTGCTTCCAGGTTTAGACCCAGAAACATGTGGCGCTTCCTACAGCTTCGGTTGTTCCTGGTCAATGTACTACAACGGATGCAAATACGCCCGTTCAAAAACAGTTCGCAAATTCCGCCTGTCAGTCAAGACGGAAGAGAGCGAGATAGAAGAACGCATCCACGTGTTGGCGACTCTACTGAGTCCACTGTACATGAACCTCGCGCCGAAAGCCTTTGAAAACCAGTGCCAGTTTGAGAAGGAGGCGTCGGATTGTAGGCTAGGGTTTAAACCAGGGAGACCGTTTTCTGGTTAGTACTAACATTTCTTACAATTTATATAAGAATTAGTCAAACCACGTACAAATGTATAGTGTAGTAGACCAAAGTAAATCAAGTGCGTAATATGGTGTATTAATTTTGTTCTAAATTTAATGATCTGAAAAAGGCCACACAGGACTCTGAACAGAGTCTATGTTCAAATTTATGGGAGGGTCTATATTTAGCAGTGGACATTCTACAGACGTTTATTCAAAGGATGTTACTACTATACTAATAATATAAAAAAAATTAAGATAAGTAGATAAAATAGAAAATAAAATTGAGGGTATATACTTTATAAACGACACTAATGACAATTATTTCTACATTTTACAGGTGTAACAGCATGCATAGACTTTTGTGCTCACGCTCACCGCGACCTTCACAATATGAATAACGGCTGCACCGCTGTAGTGACCCTGGCCAAACATCGTGCCTTGAACAAACCCCCTGATGAACAGTTCCATGTCTTACCCCTCTACGTACTCGACACTACTGACGAGTTTGGTTCTAAAGATGGCCAGGAGGAGAAGGTGAAGAGTGGCGCGCTTGAAATACTGGACAAGTGAGTGGTGATGTACATGCTTTCATTATTATTAAACATTTCTTTAAATTAAGCGTTAAAGGTAGTTGGTGTGTAAAGAATAGACCCTTACGAAAGAGGCTTACATCGTAAGAGACCTTACAAAGTATAATAAACAGATTTAAAATACAGTGCCCTGACTTGTAACGATATAAAATATTTATGGGTCATACTTAGAATATTCTATCAATCAAATTTACCATAGAAATTTTTTAAACAAAACTTTTGATCCTTAATAGCTGTATCAATAACAGTTATCATTTAAACTTTTACAGATACCCAATGGAAGTTCGCGTTCGGTCAGTACCATTACAACCATGTCGTCGTCACGGAAAGAAACGAAAAGATGACACCGAGAACTCCGAATCTAATTCTTCGGCAAACAACTCTTCACAAAGCCCAGGGAACAACCAAAAGAAATCTCAACAGTCACCAGCGCCGAGGACCCCACAGCCAGCAGATGCAAGAAACAATGCCAGTCCACGAAGCCAAAGCAGTGCCTCACCAAGAGCTCATACTCCAGCGTTAAACCAGTCCAACCCTTCAGCTTTCACCAATAATTCTCACTATAACTCAGCGTTTGTCAACCCTAACATGCAACACCAAAACCCTGGGCTGATTAATCCTAATCTTGGTAATCCTGCTTTATTGGACATGGCCACAATGATAGACAACTTTACAGATGCTCAATTACAGAGCAATCAAATATCCAGTACAGTCTTAGACTCTCCTTATAACCCGTATGATCAGAGCTATAATATACATCATCAAAATGCGTTGTACAATACTAACCATGTGTCACCAATTGTTGAAGGCAATGCGTGCCAGAATCTAAATCCTACTCCGAATCCAAACCAATTGCCAAGTTTCGCAGCTGGATTGCAAAAAAGAGAACATCAATTCTCTAACGAAATGCCGCCACAAAATCAATGGCCGGACTTTGCAAATACAGAACTATTCAATAATGTCGTGAAAGAGGATCCGGATTCAACTACAGCTCATCTTAACGTGCCTCCAAATAATTATAGCCCCGATTCTAGTAGAAGCGAAACTAACTCGAATTCAGAACAAACGATACCAAAAAATAATACTGAACAAGAAAAACCTAGTTTGATCGCTGATATCACGAATAAACTGCCAGAGTTTGATATGCCTAGCTCTCCGCGACTGACAGAAATATCGCAAAATTCACAAAGCACTCCTGCATCGCCAGCGTCATCTCAAATCCCAGAACTAAAATCACCGAACAATGAATTGGTAAACTCAGATGCCCGTAAAAGTGTTTGGAAATCACCTGATTCTAAGAACTGGGATCTAAAACCGAAAGACCAATCAACTCCTGAAAATGAGAATGCGTTATTTCGAATTCCAAAAGCGAGACCACCATCAAGATCACAACACATCAATCCACCTGAAGGAATTGAGAATTCTACGTTCCTCAAGCCTTATCCGCCTTCAGACCGGCCACATTTAAGCCAAGGTTACGAGCATAGAAGTCCATATGACAACAGAGTTAATAATACTGCATCTCAAGCAGCAACGTCACAAAACAATTTTACAATTAATCACGATGAACAAAATATGACGACGGCGGCGGCAGCTGCTAAACCAGTTCCCGAATTTGCTAGTAATAACTTCCACCCAGTCAACCAGAATGCTTACGGGAATCAAACGTCTATTCAGGGCTATGGTAACTACCCGCAGGTAGCTAATACTTACCCATTCTCACCAAATCCTTACGGCCATTTCAATCCCTACGAAAACACATATAACGATTACAACAGTTTAGCATACTATAACGCTGAGAAATATAAAAGAGAGGAGCTTTTACGGAACCCACACTGTTACAACTCATATGGATACCAGTATAATCCAAACTTTGCACCAAACTTCTACCAAAACCCGAGTCCTAACTGGTGTCAGTCATCGCCAAACTGGTGCATATATCCACCGCCATTTTCCATACCTTATCCTCCAGAACCGCCTAAAGCGGAGCCAATCGGTGAAGTAACAGATTTTACCGATAATTTGGAATGTTTCAAAGATAGTCAGATGGGTGGCGTCGCTATTGCGCTTGGCCATGGAAGCGTATTATTTGAATGCGCAAAGCATGAGATGCACTCTACTACTGGTGTTAAAACACCAAACAGAGTTAATCCTACGCGGATATCTCTCGTATTTTATCAACATCGGAACCTGAACCGACCGAAGCACGGTCTCGAGGAATGGGAAGAAAAGATGAGGTTAAAGAAACTTGGATTGAATCCAGCGACACCGAATACTCCTGGGCCAAATTCTAATACGACGTCTCCAGCAACAACACCGGGGCCTGAACGTCAGCCCAGCGCCGCTGATAAGTGGAAGGGAGGTAGTGGAACTGACGCAATACCCGGCGGTTTCACTTCACTAGCGGCGCTCGTGGAAGCTACGGCCGCCGCCAGACGGTCTGGACAGCTGATGCTCCGCACCGACACGCACACCACGATGTCCTGGACGACGCTGTTCCCGATGCACCCGTGCACTGTGACGGGCCCTTACCAGGAGTCCAGCACCTGACGCAAGCCCCCCGCGCCCGGCGCCAGACGCCTGAGCGACAATCTTCCTTAGCTATGTAAGCTCTGTGTTGCCTTTTCATGTTAGGTCTAATCGACGATTAGGACCATTGTGCTTTCCAAATATTTTGTAGTTCCTCGACTTTATTGTAAGTGAGTGTGATCCGACACAAGATACCCGTAAGAAATCGAAAATCCAGCGATTCCTTTTATGCATTTAAAAAATTGGAATTGAGTACCGTTTTTAATTATGTATTTTTTAAAACGTATACCGAGTGAGTTTTAATCAAAGATGTAATTTTAAGTTTAATTTTAAATAGTGTTTATCGCATTTCAACTAGTCTTACGTTACGTTAGTATCGATTGTGTATTGTCCGAGTGACCGTAATCGTGTAGAATTTTTTGTATATTCTTGTCTTATTTTAAGTTGACGAGCGTCGACGCGACCATTGAGCGGTTAGTTTAATTTAATAACTACTATTGCTGTATAAAATAGTGACGTTAATGTATGTTTGTCTGCATATTTTGTCAATGTTTTTTTCTAATTAAGCGCATAATCGAAATATTTATGCGACACGATGATCTCATAAACTACTAACCCTACATTTATGTAACGATTAATCAGAACAAAAGTACAAAACAGCAAATGAGTGACAGGACGCTCGCAGTCGAGTGGTCGAGCCCGCGCCGGTCACATCGGCGGTCGTGTTATTAATATTTTTGTACCTTTGTCTGTCGATTAGTTGTTTTATTTTATTTGTAATGTTATTTACCATTCCTGTCATTCTGGACAATTATTGTTTTGGCTTATATTTTAAATCGTCAATGAATGAAATCACGGCGGCGCAGTGACGCCGCCTGTATTTACCACAAAGATACGAGTGCTTTTCTATTAGGTTTAAGACGTGTGTATTTTTAACTTTTTAGAATATTTAACTTATTTATATTGTATTACGTGAACCATTATCGTATCATTTTCTTTGTAATAATTTTAGTGTTACTGTAGATTTTAATATCTAATATATTTGCTTTATGGCTCGATCATTAAATTATTACAATTGTTTTATGCATGTTTCAATCGCGCCTTCTTTATTTGTCAAGTCGAGTGCCTGTATGTTTGCATGTTTGACCCTAAACTGTTCAATGATATTATGTGCGGTCAACCTGAGTTTTCGATTTAAATATTGGTAAAATTATTTTTTTAAATTTGCGAATACATTAATACGAACATTCTTGTAACTTAGTGACGATAAAATTTTATAAATTAGATACCATACAATAAAAGATGAATAATAAATTACGTATAGGATAGTAGGTATATTTGCGAGAATAAAAAAAAAACAATTTTCAGGCGCTTGGAAAGATTATAAAGTAGGCATATTATTGAAAATGAATGAAAACATTACTGATGAATAGTTATTAATATATAATTAGATTTAAGGAGAAGTTTGTTTTAAAGATTAAACTATTGATATAGTTTATATTTTTTACGTGTACGTATTTATTGAATGGTAAATTTATTGGGACGAACGTGAAAATTATTTATAAGTAAAAAGTTTTGGATAATATAACAAAACTTATAAAAACTAAGCAATAATAGACATCGGAGTCTATGTACATTGTAACGTAGGAGTGAAAAATATTAAAATAAACGAATGGTGCGATATTCTTGACGGTCTTATGGTAACGCTTCAGATTTGGTAACTTATTGAAATTTGCCTAAAATTGTATTTGAGTTTTATTTGAGTAGCATTGGTAAATGCCCGTAATTCTTGCCAGTAGGTATACGTTAGCCAGCTCATCATGTGTCGAAACATATCAAAAGCATACAGTATTTTTAAATCATATACAATACACACAACAGTTTGGTAATATTTGTACAAGCTTATATCAAAAAGTTAACTTGACAACCTTAGTAATGCAGTGGTAATACCCACTACAGCACTGACATCTCAATTTAAAGTCCGATTCGGTGACTAGTTTTGGATTTTCAGTTGAAACCAGTTTTGTATTCGCCTAAAGTTTGCTGTACGGCAATAGGGTTACGTTTCCATATTAGGTAACTTAAAAAGCTGGCGAAATCTGAGTGTATACCTCTCAGTCTATTCCTCGGGATGTAACCATCACGCACACTACGTTAAGTTCTCGAGAGACAATTTTTCACCAAATTGTATCTTTAATAAATAGTGATGGAAGCAATTTCATTGGTAAGATAATTGTATTATCATTTAGGTCGCACTAGAACCCTGTGATATACATTAACTCACGAGTGTTTGCTTGTATGTCTGTCTGTGTGCTCGACCATTAACATTTTACAATGTAGAAAAAATTCAAACCAAAAACCACCAGTATTGTCAAATTGTAACCAAAAATGTTTTTTTTTAATGTTATTTTTAACTGATATTGTGGAAATGGGTTTATTACCAATGTTTAAGGCGTGTTTGAGTTAGGTGAACTTATTGTGTAACAATATTTTTATTGTCTTCTGCCAAAACAAAAGAGTAATCGAATGTGTCATGTAAATAGAACTACCATTATTTATTAATACAATTAATTTAAAAAAAAGGTTTTATCTTTTATTTACTACTTACCTTTACTACCTTCTATAAATGTTTCCTAGATCAATACCTATAGATATTGATCAAGATATAGACTTACTGGTTCAGTGTTTTTATGGAAAGCACGCGTACCCGAAGAGATTGAACAAGAACACAATCCTTTATGTTTACCGTTGATTACCACATATTTTAAGTAGGTACTAGGGTAGCAGAATCTTGTAAGAGATTGCTATAAAATAAAATAATTTAATACAATTTGTAATAACCTCCTACGATTTTCTGTTAACCTAGTACTTTTGACACTGACATTGTATGATACTGATGACAGAAAATATTATTTTTTCTTGATCTACCCGCAAACTACTGAAATTCTATTTAAAAAGTACTAGGGGTTCAGAATCTTGTAAGAGGTAGCTATAAAATAAAATTGTTTCTACCTACCCACACATCTGGCTAAAAATTTATTACTTTAAGCAACCTCCTACGAACTTCTGCTACTCTAGTACTTTTACTTAAGACAGTGATGAGGATCATTACAGTGAAACATGATACTTTTACTGGATTCTACGTCCTAAGTTTGATCTAAAAAGTACTAGGGTAGCAGAATCTTGTAAGAGGTTGCTATAAAACAAAGTAATTTAATACAATATTTAATAACCTCCTACGATTTTATACTGCCCTAGTACTTTTGATACTGACATTGAAGGATGACACAATTTTTTTTCCTGATCTACCGTCATCATCTAAATTCTACCTAAAAAGTACGGTAAGGGTTTTAGAATCTTACAAGATTCTGAAACCCTTACCGTTGCTATAAATTAAATTATTTCTTACCCTACCCACTCATTTTAGTTAATAATATAATTTGAAGCGAAATTCTAAGAGGTTTTGCTACCCTGGTACTTTGACACTGATGACATATTAAAAATACATTTTTCACCTTTGTCGCCATCACTGTATTTTATTCTACCTATAAGTACCAACTAGGGTTTCATAATACCGTAAGAGGTCGCTGTCATCAATTTTTTCCTTAGATATTTTTGCTGCAAATATGAGCCGATGAAACATGCGAATATAGGAGAATAAGAATAAGACACAAATTTTATTTCCATATTTTATTTGAAATATAAAAAAATACAAAACTTACAATAACATTACCCTGATTGATTAGAAACTGTTTTACATTTTTACAATATTTTTGAATTACAAAAATACATCTATATAAGTATTCTAGCTGTCTCAATGTATGTACTTTTCTAAAAACATCTAAAAAACTTTTTTCACAATCGCTAGTTCAACAGATAAAAATAAAAGAATTTGACCAAAAATGTATAGAAAATCTGTGAAATCAACTTATTTATTCAGCACATTAAGATATTATGTATGAATATAATTTGAGAGAACCCTATCGCGAGTGCGCTATGTGCGAATGGCGAAGCAAGCTTATTTTGAAATCTTTGTAATATATTTTTTTTTTATATTAGCCTACCAAAGTTACTTCAACCCGCCTGATGGTAAGCAGTCAGTAGAATCCAAAAGTGGTGGCCATCATACCATCGTCTTAAACTGCTGATATGGTGGCCTTCACTATGGCGGCTGGGAATGGAGTTAGGGGAAGGGAATGAGGGAGGTGAGGAAAGGGAAGAAATTGGGCCTCCGGCGCTCCCACTCAGAACGAAACACAGTAGTATGGATACTACTACTCTTACGTCGATCTTCTATGAGAGAGTAGTATTTCCCCGGACGATCCGGCCCATTCTTGCTGAAACCAGCGTGGATCTACTACCGCCTTATTTTGTTATCATGACATCTTCTCTGTAATAATTTTAAGTATAGGTACTAAGTATTTAATCTGATTCCAATTTGAAAATAACACTTCAAATGAACTAGTATTAGGAATCAAGTACTTAAAACAACTAAGGTTACAGACAAATATCGGTCCACAAAGTAATAAACAATTACCTTTTATTTTATATTAATAAATTTGTAAAGTACTCTTAAATACGTTTTACAGTAAAATGAAGCAATAGCTCCAATATAAAAATACAACAATCATGAGTATTAACATATTACTTTCTAAAAATAATACACTGGTATATGCAAAATACATAATACGTTCTTACAAATAGCATTTATTATTAGTATATTATTTATTTTTATTTAGTATATAACTAATATCTTTGTTTAATTATTTTAAATTGTAACACATGGTAACTTTATGTACTTATACAAATTACTAAAATATTTCTTACATCCATAGATTGCTTTTTTTGACAAATAGACTTACACTCGAAACAAATAATACAAAGATTTGTCTCATAAGGAATTTGAACCTACAAACAACAGCTACACCACGTTTTCTTTTTTAATACAGTTAAGGACACAACAGTTTCTTGTATAAATTGTTTACAATAATTCACCAATGAAATTCTGACTAATATTTTAAATCATCTGGGTCATTAAACTGACTCATACGATACTTAGTAAAATGTTGACATATAACAAAGCATACGGTCTACCTGGTAAGTGGTTAATAATACCAGCCTGTTTACTGTCCCACTGCAGGGCAAAGGCCTCTTCTCATATAGAGAAGGTATGAGCATTAATCACCACGCTTGCTCAAGGTGGATTGGCAATTTCAGACTTTGTCCAGGTTTCCTCACGATGTTTTCCTTCACCGTCAGTCAGAAATGTCCAAGATAAACTTAGAAAGTACATATGATTTGAAAAATCACATTGGTACTTGCCCGGATTCGAACCCACTACCTCGTGTTTACGAATCGGGTGCCTTATCCACAGGGCCATTTTGACTTCGGTAAGTGGTTACCGCAAACTATATATCTATATCATACTCATACTACTATATAAAGCGGAAGGGTTGTTTATTTGAACGCGCTAATCTCTAGAACGCTAATCGGATTTCAATAATTCTTTTTGCGTATGATAGCCCAGTTCCTGAGGAAGGTTATTGCCTATGTAACATCACGCTACTGGCGACGCTCTGCGCGGATACTAAGCTTTACACAAAATAAAACACAACCAAGCTATTGTCGACTGTGTAGGGAGGAGGGAATGAAAGAGGAAAAGAGAAAAGAAAGGAAGTAATTAGGCCTCCAGCGCTCATCAAAAGAAATGCAATAGTATACCTACTATTACGAGTAGGTACACTACGTCGATATTTCATGAAAGAAGTCACTTTTTCGCTATACGAATAGGTAATACTATTAAAATCGGCATCGGATTTTTTATTATAATTTAAAGTAGAAAAATAAATTGTTGTAATCTCTTAGGTAATACTCGTATTATGAGAAATAAGTAGAATTAAAGATCTATTATAATTTTACGCCTTAAAAACATGAAAAACGATTACCTAATAATGGAATAATACTAGAATGTCGCTCTAGAAAGTTTTTAACTTGTTTTTAACTTATTTGTATAATTTTTATTTTGGTTTTAAGACCTAGTTATAACAGTTGACATATTTAAATTATATTTAAAGACTTGGAAAGAAAGTAAGCTAGTTTTATAAATGTTTTTTGTTGTTCTTAAAATAGGAAAGTAGGTTTAACACTTTCGAGTTCAATAGTTTGTTGTTCGCAAGGGTCTTTACTAATAATCGTGGCTAACAGAAGTCACAACTAAGAACCAATAAGGGTGTTTAAGAATTTTCGCAACCAGTTGACGCCACTTCAGCTTTCACATTGGACCAATCAGGGATTAACTTTCAAAAAGCGCTTGACAGCTAGACCTGACGCAACGGTGCTGCCACCTGGGCGCCATTTAAGAAAACCCTCGCAGCAATTTCCTTTTGTCCTTAAGCACGTGAATTATCCATTTTGTAAATTAAATATTAAAATTGCCGAAATGAACACTGAAAAATATTTGTTTTGATAGCACTGTCAAAATGGAAGACCTTATACCAAAGTGGCGCCAACTGGTGGCGAAAATTTTCCTAAACACTGGAGGATTCTTTATGTGATATTATGGCAATAAATTAGGTAGCAATGACATTGAACAGTCGACCTGAAGATCGAGCGACAAAGCGTCAGAACTTTGGTGCCCGTGACTTCTTTTTTTATACTCACATATTTTTAAGTATTTTTGCACAGTCTGTGCCTCTTCTCTGTTTAAGAACAAAGTCATAGACTGCGATGATTTTAAGTACATAATAAACTTAAAGAGCGTTTATACGTTCTGAGTGGCCATGTCGCAATTTAGTATCATATTTCGTGGTTTGAAATTTTTATCATTTAAGCGGCGTTATATTTTAAAAATATGTTCTGCTAACATTTTAGAATTAGGTGAAACCTGTTTAAAAAATAAGTAACCATAATGCTTACAGTATTTTACTAAAATAACTCAACGGAAGTTTCTAATGTATTATTTGCATATAAATAGAACTGTAAACGCAATGATTTTTTACTTTTTATACAGCTTTTACCTAATTCTAAAATGTTAGCAGAACACATTTTTAAAATATAGCTACGATATGATTAAAATTGAAAACCACGAATTATAATACTAAATTGAATTATAATACTAACACTTTTTGGGACAGTAAACAGATATATGGCCGTAATGACAATAAAACATCTATTGTGTCTACATCACTGTCCATGAAAGGGTTAAGTACATTTTATTAAATCTTCAAGTACTCTGTAAGTTATGTTACAAATGTTCATGGTGCATAGCGACAATAATATTAGCGAGCGCGGTCCTCGCGTCGCAGTTAGGAAAGCTATCGAGCACTTGTACCGCGCGGCCGATGTGCTCGCGTTGTAACTGTTTGGTTTGTTCCAGACCGTCGCCTTCCAATACTGCTTTATATAGCTGAAATATAATTGATTTTTCGTTGAATACATGGATTATGCGCTTGTAACTTGTCTATGTATTTTAAAATTCAATGTTGTTCGCGGAATGACAGAATGAATTTGAAAACATAGAAAATAAGACAGATGTATAGACGTATGTAAATAAAATAAAATATATTTTGATTTACTCTAAGTTTTCGTATTTGAATGTAATTTAATACATAGGCAGCAAAAAAGCATACTTACAACAACAAAAATTTATAATTATTTTTTAATAAAACGAAAGTCAGGATGGTTATGGACCGCTTTAAGTTCAAACAAAAGGTACGGGATATTCTCTTCGACAGATTGGCAGAGTCATCACATCAGTAACATGTATATATTGTATAGATATATATATATATATATATATATATATATATATATATATATATATATATATATATATATATATATATATATATATATATATATATATATATATATATATATATATATATATATATATATATATATTATTGTATGTGTGTATGTATTGTATGTATATGTTTATTGAGTATAATATGTATTTTTGTATAAGTATAGGTAATAGTCATATTTATCTGTTCCTTTGAAGGTAACTTGCACCTACTTCGTTTATCTCTGCATCACCCAAAGGTTGGCTGGTAGAAAATGCCTTTGGCATTAAATAAAATAAAAAATAAATAAAATAAAACATATTTTACATGTAGCCAAGGACATTGTTAGTTAAAAATGTGTACTTACAGCATGATAATCAACATCTTGCACACTCTTGCGTCCCGCTTCGATGTACTCGTAGAGCTCGGGGCGCGCTTCTAGCGTGAAGGCGAGCGGGGCCCCCACTAGCGAGAAGCTGGCCGGCTCGGGGCCCGTGAACGCTTCTAAGTCTAAGAACGCTTGCCACGCGAGGGCTAAGTGACAGCCGAAGAGGTAGCCCTAGAAGTGTTTATGGACAGTTTAAAAATAATATTAGTGGTGCGCAATAGTTGTATGATCTTGTAGTAAGGATGGGTTCAGCAGTTGACATCTTTACATGTCCATACATAGCTCATAGCTTCCCTCCCCATCATCACAATTTTCAAAAGGGGCCAGTTGGAAGCGGGGCCTGCATATAGCTAACTTCTGGACACTTTTAATAGATCGTATATCTATCTTTTTAAAACTACGTGTCTTTTGGTAACTGCATACTAACATTTTAGATTTTCATTTTCCTTGATAACTGATCAGTTAACTTGTATCGTCAATGTTAAGACTGCTTGTCTAGTATGTGCGTCAACGAACACTGAACATCTAGAATCGGAGATCAAGCAACAAATTTTTATTCCTAAAGCATAGCCTAACTTATTGTACTAACATTTGATATTGAGTTTCAAGTAATAATCTCATGTAATACGCACCTGTGTCTGCAATTGAGAATTGTGTCCGGCTAGCTTGAGTGTAGCAGAACAGCTTTTGCCGAGTAAGGCACCAGCAGCCAGCACGTGGCGGGCCGCCCACTCGCGGCCAGCGCTGCCTATCACTCCGACCATCGGCAGAGGATCCAAGATGCAGTCCCATTCTGAAATATAAAAGTTTTTGTTAATATTGTAGCTGTGTTTTATAAAAAAAAATAATTAAGTATGCATCTTATTATCTGCTTTTAGCGGAGCCCAGAAGTGATGGCCCCAAAGCCATTTTGTATGCTTTTTCACACTCAGCTTAAAAAACTCGTGATCACAATAAAATTAGAAGTTTGATAAAATAAACGCCAGTAAAATGTACCTACTGCTTACGTAAAACTACCTTCAATTTGGTAAGGAATTTTATTTAACTAACCTTACACAGGCAATATGAGATTCTTAAATTCGAAACGTTGCAACATTGTTAAAAAACATAAAATCAATGTTACATGCATCTTTTAAAATAAACAGATACATATGACCAGTAGACCTTGCATTGGACTCAAACAGAAGATATCTCAGTATGTCCTAGATAGCAATCTGAATATGAAAGTTGGTAATACGCACTACGGAAACCGAAGTCCTCCTTCAACCGGAACCTGCATGAAATTTGACGCGTAGAAAACGATCCGAAATTGATTCTGATCGTTTCCTACGCGGATGAGGTTTACTTTGTTCGCAGCTACCGCTTAGTATGCTTTTAATCATATTAAAGAGTCATTGATTACATTTACAATACAAAGCAAATTCGTACAAAGATTTGGAATGATAACAATTCATTCAAAACAAGTAGTCTTATTATGTTACATGCCAAATTTTATTGACAGTTGTCTAAACTTAACATTAACAGGTTCCCTGTCCCATGCATCATATATGATTCATTTCTATTGTATCTCTTACTGGACAGCAAATAGGTTAAAATCCTTATTTAAACAAATGACGTCAATAGTTAACACGGAACCGAAATCGAAAGTCGTATAAATGTGCATGAAAATCGTGGACATTGTACGTTCCCATTCTGTTGTGTCTCGATCAAGTATAACATTCAGGGCGCACACGACTCCTTGTGTGTGCTTAGCGACGAGGTGTGCATACTAATAGTAAACTAGGCCTTCTGCGACATAGGAATGCGATAATTGAACGCAATGTTATTTGATTTGTAGATTCTTAGTTGTAAAACTTTTAGGCAAAGGTTGTTTATTATTTAAGTATAAATTGACCGAAAATTATAAAAGAACTTATGTTACAAAAATCTAAGTAGGTGCCTGCTCATAATGCAGTATGTAGAGTGGAAACAGAGGAAAAACCATATATAACTATTTCAGATTATACCAATCAAACTAATAGACGGATGAGTAAATCATCATGTTTCGCAAACTCTCCTGGTGCCTAGAGTAGCAGTGTAGGTAAGTACCTAAGGTTTTTAGTTTTAAGATTCATTAATTTATAATATTTCATAAATAATTCATTGATTTGTCAAAAATGTGTAAGTACAAAATTTATGAACCTAGGACGGAATCCTTAAAGAGTATTTAGTAAATTATACACCTTTTATATATAACAACACTCATCAGCTCTCAATACCTACGCCTCTATGCAAAAGACTAAGTTCTGAGAAGATTTATTTTTCAAATATCGAAATACACATACATGTGCGTATTCTTTCTTCTCCATAGCCACAGGTAACACCTATACGCGATGATAAAACATTGCGTGGCAATAGCTACACCTTAATTTACTCGCGTTCTTCTAATATTTACACCAGTTAATTAGTAAACGTAAATATCCGTAATTGGTAGAACCTCGAATTGGTAAAACCGGTCTCGTACGTACTTAGTTTACTTACAATTGTTTGCTAAAAACAATGTTTCTTTATTGCATTCACTTCTTATGAACATCAGAAATGTTTGAGATATACATACTTAATTCGTTTCTAGCGTATGCATCTACCTCCGTGTATAAGAAATCACTGTACTTAAAGCCCTAAACGAGCACAAATCCTTCTACGCTTCAGGGAGAGCGGCGCTAGGTTCAATATTTTTTCCAAGCAACCCAGATTCACAATGGTCTAAACGATATATGTATGTTGTATGGACAAAGAAACCCATCTACAGCTAACAATGTTTGTCTTTTGTTGGGAAAGTTCTCAGCAGAGCTGCTTCTATTTTAAAGACTTTTAAGAGACACCCTCATTAGTTCTCTACGGCAAGAACATTGCGAACAAAAAAAGCGAAAAGGTTACAACTCACACGCGGACGTAACATGTTTAGAATATTGAAATGTAGGTAACGTACCGACTCGTATATTGTGCATAGTCTAGTGCCTCTAAAAAACTTAGCATGATTAGGTATGCCTCGTACCAAAGAAACTTACTGAAATTTAATTCAAACATAAAACTTAAGCTGATACTGAGATGGCTACGGTACATCTCTTACGAGAGTTACGAGGTTGAAAGCTTAAAGCCAGGAATGTTCCAAGCAAGTCAGCCTTTTATTTATATAGATATATTTAATATAGTCTTAAAAAATATGATAATAAGTATATTATTATAAATTACCTGAAGTAGCCTGTCTTTCGTCCACGGGCAGAGGTCGAGAGGGTAACGGGTTGTTCTGTTCATCTCGCTCTCCGAGAAACTCGGCCTCGGCGAGATCTCGGACAGCTGATGACATTAGCTCTACCAGTTCTTGATTCCTGTACATTATACATTTTATTAGGTTTAAATTTTCAAATATTACTTAATATTACATACTTAGGTTTACATATTGTTAAGTAGGTACGAGGTTGAGGATCCGCACGAAATAAGTACCAATATGAATATTGGCTACGAGCCCATAAAAAGAAGTTGTTATTCAAAACAAACATTTATAGATCAGATCACACAAAGCTTTATTCCATAATTATGGGCATCGAACTCTCTGCACACGCCACCGTGGCAGTTTAGGTACTTCACAATATTTTTCTTTAAAGTATGTAATAACGACCAGCCTTCACGGTTTCCTTCACAATAATAGTTTACAAAGTACTCGTAATAGCTATAAACCCCATCATTCTATTCAATCAAACCAGTATGATTACCATAAACGTGATAATTTGTGCTCAGCATTCAATCTCGTGTTTACAATAGACGAGTTAGGTTGTAGAGTTTCGCCACCTAGGTCAATGGGTCAAGTAAGGTAACGTTTCTAACACGACATTATTTCTTAATGTTTCTATTCATTTTATTTATTTACGTTCTATTCAATTTTATAGTACTTCAGTGCTTGAAATGAGCGGTAAGATTTTGCTTGAGCCACGTTTAAGAAATCATGAAACATTTCATTGAAAAGGTAAAAAAGTATTTAGCATCAAAATGGAGATGTATGGAAAGGCTCATGTCATACAATAGGTGTCTTTTGGAAATGATAATGATTCCATTCAACTTGAAAACTATAAGTAGGTATATTAATTCCTTGCAAATAAAATACATAATGGTCATTATTACAAAATCCAAAAGTGAAATTAGACGAATTTCATGTATCAGCAGTTTCAAATCCGAATAATAAAGGACATATAATTTTTGTATTGTCACAACTAATTTAATATCTAGAGCTTATGTGCACACATACGTAGAGTTACAACCTAGCTTTCTTTATATATTTACTTTGTTTCTTTACGTTTGTATCTTGTTGTGTGAGCCAATAAATTTATAAATAAATAAATAAATTGACTTAAATTATATCTGCTACATACCTACCTATCCTATAAATATTGTAAATGCGACGGACATGGGCTTCTTTTTATCCCGAAAATCGGTCTCGTTTCCGAAGGGTACAACAAAACATATTTTACGCGCGGGCGAAGCCGTAGGGCGCAGCTAGTAACACAATAAATATATCCCCAGTTTCTGAAAGGCTAATCAACGAGAAATTAAGTAATCACCTGTTAAATCTTATGTGAAGTACCAGTTGGGTTGCTAAAAGCATGAATAATTAGTTTAATTTGATATAATTAGTAACTAATTAGATCGAATTAAACTACTACTTATCCATACTTTTAGCATGCTTTTAGGTACTTTACATGAGATTTAACAGGTGATTAGTTAATTTTTTGTTGATCAGCCTTTCAGAAACTGGAGGTAAGTGTTATATATTTAAACTAATACAAAAGTTAGCTAAAATGTCAGTGCACAGCCTTGACTGTACCGTAGTGTATTGGGTAAGTTAATCGTAATCATATAGGTTGCTACTTACCGCGCACAAATTTGGAATGGATAGAATTTCAACAATTACGTGGAATAGCTAGTAGAACTGCCAATATAGTGACAAAATATGTGGAAATGAATACTAGTTAGTAGGTTTGCTTAGTGAATTAGAATAGAATAAAACAAATATTTTTGTAACCACATAGCTATTCTGTACTAAGAATTGTGTCAATGTTTGTTTGTAAATGCGATAACAACCACACAACACTTCTTTAGAAAATGAAGACCGGTTTAGAAAGATTTGCCGAAAGTTCCAGATGAAACTCAAAAGTATTTTTAGGAAAACATTATACGCTTTCACATTACATTTTCGTGTTATTTTATAATTGGCCAAAGCACTTCAACCTTTTTATATCACATACTACCTTTTCACATTACACCAATATGTTTTAATGGATTAATTTTGCATTTACATTACCATTAAATATTTACAGTAAAAAGTGACCACACAAAATTAGTGTCTTATGTGACAATACGTAGTCATATGTACAGTTTCATATAAAGCTAGAAACAGTAGAAACTATGAAAATTGATAGAATATAAAGTAACCCTTTTATCTCGAACATCTATGCACACGTATTCAGCTTCACAACCTGGCTTTCTATTGTAAACCCTAATTACTTTCTTTACGATTGTATCGCGTTCTGTTATTCAATAAAAAATACGTCTTTACGTACTCATTCGGTGACAGGATGATGATAAACATATAGCTGTTGCCCGCAGCTCCGCCCGCGTAAATGTCGGTTATATCTCTGTTTATTTATTGACGATTTTCTTTCGTACAAACTTTCATCCCATATTTCAAGTCCTTTAAGCCATTTTTTGCGATAGAAGATAGCACGTTGTTTCTCGAGGTCTAATCTATCTCTATACCAAATTTTATCAAAATTGGTTCAGTGGTTTAGGCGTGAAAACGTAACAGACAGACAGTTTTTTTCGCATTTATAATATTAGTATGGATTAAACAATTTCAGCAGTAGACCACAATTCTGTAAATCACTTTGCACAAATTAGCACATCAATAAAAAGAACTCTACTTAACTTTCACTATTATACGTAAATCATACGTATTGCATCACCGTTCAATATTACGATAGCTCTGTTACAGCGTCAATCCGGTTTGTCCATCATATAACTCGAACTAATGGTCAAGTTTATACGACCAAGTGACACTTATAAGATCGCGTGAGAGATTTGCAACTTTTTATCAGTGAGAACTTGTTTGCGTGCAAATGCGTATGCAAAAATGTATAGCGCCTCTAGTTTATGTTTAAAGAACTAAATTATGACATTTGAATATCCTTAATGTGATTTATGCAATCGGTTTACTAGATAACAAGAAAGAAAGGATCGAGTTTTTTTATATTAGCCTACCAAAGTGACTCCACTCTGCCTGGAATAAAAAAAACCGACGCGAATTATCGAAATTGTTAAATTTTACCAAAAACCTGCTCGAAGAATCAAATGATTTGAGAATGTTCAGTTCAAATATAAAACTGTCGGGCATCAGTGAAATGTATTATATTTTAATTTAGTCATTTATTTCTAATTTATTTAGGTATTTTTTCAAATTTATTCTATAGGTACCTATCTATTCGAAGATCTTATTTTATTTCATTTGCCCCAGATTTCGTAAATTTCTAAAAGCTAAAATATAGAAGTAAATGTCCCAAAATTCTGACCAACCAGTTTTGTTTCGAGTTTTGGTTTATGTTTTTGATAAGACAGTTTAACGGTTTAAACAGGTACACTGTAGGCATTTGAATTTGACTATAAAACGAAAAAGATGGAATATCTACCTTGTAGTGTGCTCACCTATTTATTACACCACGGATAATGAACCCTTGTGATAGTAAAAAGTAAGGAACGGTGCCAGTAAATAAGTAATATCTCCACCCTACTTATCAGTACGGTGCAAAAATATATGTCTACCTCAAATTGTGAGAAAGTACTTCTATGGTACAGAAGCAAGTTTTATTAAAAACTCAGTACTTCTCTTTGAACCATGGAGGATGGTCTCATTCGTGTCCTTGCTTAAGTGATAGTCTTCTTATACCCTACTAATATTATAAATGTGTGTATGTGTGCGTGCGTGCGTGCGTGTGTGTGTGTGTGTGTGTGTGTGTGTGTTTGTTACTACTCAGCGCCTAAACAACTGAACCGATTTCGATGAAAATTGATATGTACATAGATGCGGTGAAACGACTTTTCATCCCGCAAATCGGTCTGGTTCCCGAGTTACAGTAATGTAACACATACCAACTAACGCGGGCGAAGTCGCAGGGCGCAGCTAGTTAGGTATAAATAACTAGCAGGTTTGGTTCGGACGTGGTTACTACTTAATATTGTTTTACGACATTATAACAAATCGTAGAAGATTATTTTAAGACGAGTATCTTATAATATTGGTAGTAATTTATGGACGCTTTATAATCATTATTTATGCTCCATTGCCTACACTCATCTATAATTGTGTCAAATTAATCCATCCCCTCTTTTCACCTGAATGTGTTATACAATTTAACACGTCACATCTCCATTCATGTCAATGACAAATAACAGGTAGGTATAAATGCAAATACATTAATTTGATTGAAAAATATTGAACATAAATAACATCACGCCTTTTTTGCACGAAGTGGTAGGAAGAGATATTGCACTATGTTTGGCGCCATTACCAAGTAACTGGGGACGAACCTGTTTCAATCGATTAGTCACAATTTCAGACTCCGACTAATGCTGAGAGTGCAGAAAACCACAAAATAATTTTTCTTTCGTACACAGTAGTGAACCATCCAGGTGGTCACTGAGCTATAATGTATATACTTAAATTACGCATAATAAAATTATTTATAATAATTATAAAATGCTTTAAGCTAGAAAATAATAATGTACATTAGTAATACGTTGTCGACTAGGTATGTCATTAATATATTCATTCATTGTATTTATTACGAATGACTTACTTAACGTAGCTAATAGGGTTTTAATTTGTTAATATAGAAAGCATTTACGTATTTAATATTTTTACAATGCGCTATATATTTCTATTAGCAGTCAAAATAAATTATTGTATATTACACGGAGTGTGCATGCGCAACTATGTACGTTTTATATAAGTACATAAATAAGTCACTATCTACATCTTTCATTTTCTTCGTTTTCTATTCATTAACAGTTTATTTTCTTTTTGCCATGTAAACCAAAACAAATGTATACGGCTAAGTACATCATGTAAAAAATTATAATTAAAAAGAAAATTAGTTTTCTTATTAATTACCAGGAGAGAGTAAGGATGTCGACCACACGCTCATTATTGAATTGATGTCGGTGCGAATTCTGAGTTATAACACTCGGGAATGAATTGCAAAGACTAAACTGCATAATATGTAGTCATAGGTATATATTTTAGTCAGTCGGTCAAAATCATACTTCAAACACTAGATGTAGATGTTAACCTCTCAAAAACTGTGTACTTACCTCAAATTAGCAAGCTCAGAGCAAGAATTAGCAAGAAGATAATCTCCACTGAGCAGCGCGATCTTGTTACCAAACATCATGTCGTCAGGCTCGGCCGCGATAGGTTGTCGAGAATTCATGTTCACTAAACCCTTGTGAACCAAGTGAGACGTTCGAATCATTTCTGTCACCTCGGCGAGAGCTCGTTGGCTGTTGGAGAAGCAAATAAACTGTTCTGTACTGTTCCATCTCAATACAAAATAGATAAGTTGCAAAAAACCGAAAGAATCGGGGTAATTATTACCTAGCCAACAAATGGGGTACAATGAGGGTTTTAGAAAAAATTTCACCACCAGTTGAAGCCACTTAGGTGAAAGACCCTCATTGAATGTGATTACAAAATTATTCATATGAAGTGTGAATAGTTTGCAGTAACAACTAATCAATCAAGTATCTGATGAGATCCTTCACTTTAATTGCATCGTCAATTGTTAAGATGAAAATGTCAAATGTGATGACTTTCTTGTTTTATAGAAAGTCGGTAACGGCATTCTTGTCCTGATTCGGTATCCATGTATGTATAATTTATACGAATCGTATGGTAGCTGGTAGCCTACTGACCACCTTTATATTGCCGTTATTGTAAATATTGAGTTATCCTTGAAATAGCTAAGGCGATGTGTCGTCAGGATTATCGTATAATGTATTCTATATCTATGTATGTTAGTTGTCTGTCGTATATTTGTTACTAGATTTAGAAGAACACTAGCGGACCCGACAGACGTTGTCCTGTCTTAATTATTATCTAATTTTTCACAGAACCTTCTCCTGACAATAACAAACACAACAAAAAAAGAATTAACGGAATCGGTCCAGTCGTTCACGCGTGATGCCGTGACCAAGGGAAATAGGGATTTATTTTTATATAAATAGATATTTCTAATCTCCCATTCTACAAACCTTCTTTCACCTACCTACAGATATCCACCGTAAACTTTTCACTACTTTCTCCTATTCCCCTCTCCCTTCTTCCCCACTCCTCCCATCGCCCTTCTTCCCCACTCCTCCCATTCCGCTTCTCCCCTCTCTCCCTCTCCCGCCCCTCCCCTCTCCTTTTCCCGTCATTTCACTCTCCTTTTCCCTGGCTTCTCCCTCATTTCCACCTCGCTTCTGCCTCACTTCCCCTTCACTTCCCCCTCACTTCCCCCTCATTTCGCTCTCGCTGCCCCCTTCCTCCCTTCTCCCTTCCCCGCCCTTTCCCTTCCCTTCCCTCTCTCTTCCCTTTCCTTCCCCCTCACTTCTCTCTCACCCCCTTCCCTTTCCCCTCCCTTCAATTTTCAAGTCGCTAACTTCAAAAGCAAAGATCTTTACATATAATATTTTATCCCTAATTTCATCCCTCTGAATCCAACCCAATTAAAAAAAATTATGAGGTTTTTTCATTTTACAAAACAAAATTTCAAAACTATGAAGAACTTTCATACAATCGTTTTCATCCTTTTTCAGACCACCCTTAACATTTAGGGGGATGAAAAACGAAAATCGGTCGAGCCGTTTCGGAGGCGTTCAATAACGTACACCGTGACACGAGAATTTTATATATTAGATAAACATAACTCCATAAAAGACATTTTCAAAAAGTTATAAAGTCCCGAGGCCTGTAAAAGTTGGATATGGAGGTATAAAACACAGTAAATCGCCATGGGCCCAAGTGCTAGCTTGCAAAGACAGTCCCAACCTTAAGAATTGTGACAAAATACACAAATAATGCCATTGTAAGACAAGTTGTATCGATACGGGACTTTCCCGCAGTTGTCATTTAAAAAAAGAAAATAACAGAGAACACGAGGTTTAATCAATAAACTTTATGAATAAATCCTTTTTTATAATTGATCGCGGAACTCATCGATCATCAACCTGTCTAAAGATGCTTTATGGATAGTTGTGACCTCGATAAGAAACCTGCAGGTTCACTTTCGAACCTTCGAATGTGCAATGCCCTTTTGCGCAATTTGTTGCCGCAATTTGTAAACGTTAATGGTGCTTTATAAATTATAGTGGTCATTCACATCCACTGCTGCTTGATAGTGAATATTTACTGACCGGAATTATTTGCGGAAGTTTCTCGTTTTTGGCTACTGCACCCTCTCTCGATTACTTTTAAGTTTTAATGTTAATGTTCAAGAAGGAACTGACATATACGGCATATTATGGCACTAATTATAGTACTTCTATTTTTATTAATGAGTAAATATAAACAATATGCGAATAAGGAAGGAGACTTTAAGACCACGACAAACAAATAAATTATTTTCTTTCTTTTTTTCAAATACTAAACTATAGACGAACAAGTTTTTTTATAATTAATATGTTTTTATAAACTTACCTCTTTGATTTAACTGATTAATATAATATTATTATGAATACCGCTTTTAATGATTTTGAACACAAAAACCTGCAATATATTTTTGTATATTTGTTTTTTTATATAGTTTTTGGATACCCTGATAGCCTGTAGGAGTGCGTACTCCTACAGGCTAAAAAAAATACATAATTTTATTGTTTCGGTTCGTGCGTGCCTAAAGTGGCCTGCGTTTAGTCAATGAGGATGTTCAGGAAAATTTTCGACACCAGTTAGCGCCACTTTGGTAAAAGGTTCCCATTTTGACAGCGCTATCAAACAAATATTTTTCAGTGTTCATTCCGGCAATTTTAATGTTTAATTTACAAAAGGATAATTCACGTGTATAAGGACAAATAAAATTGCTGATAGGGTTTTCTAAAATGGCGCCCACGAGGAGGCAGCACCGATGCGTCAGGTCTAGCTGTCAAGCGCTTTTTGAAAATGATCCCCTGATTGGCCCAATGTGACAGTTGAAGTGGCGCCAACTGGTGATTTTTTACCAATTTCCCTAAACACCCTCATTGCGCAATTACCTCTGCATTAGTATTATGTATTTTATGCAATAGTTTATTATCATGAAAAAACAATTAAAATAAAGATTGAGCTAAAGAATGATTTCTAAATAATATACTTAAGTAGTCAGTCTTCTCTAAGGTTGACCTGAGGTTGTAGCGATTAAGTAAAGATTAAGAAACTAATTTAAAAGTTAAAATGAATATTTTTAAATTATAAATTTTAATACTAACTTAGCCTTGAAAATTTCGAAATTCCTTAAGCATCAAATTACTACCTACAAGCAGAATTTGCAACTCTAAGTACTAGTTATCTTATTTTGGCAAACGTGCTAACAACCATGGTCGTATGAAGCGTGCAGTACGTTTCTTATGCTATTTCATAAACTCTTCTATTTTTATTTTTATTTGTATTATATGTAGTTATATTTTGAAAATAATGTTATGTTTTTGATACTATAGGACTGACATGTTTTATAATATAAGTCCTTAAATAAAAAGAAAAAAAACAACCACGGTATTCTGTAACCTAGCGTTACTGATTTTTTTTCTTTAGCGGACTCAGCTAAATATCACCTTACTATTAAAGTGTTTCTCTCTAAGCCTAGTTTGTAGTAAAATGATTCGTAAGGCTTGTTAAACACCAGTGCGGCCATTATTTCCAGAACTAACACGTATTTAGGTGGAATTTACGGATTAAAATCATCTACGTAGGTACCTGTGAAGCACTCCTGCAGCTTTGTCCTGTTCCATATCCGGTATCTCAGAACTGTGTCCTGCTGCCTTAGACACAAGTAAAACGATGAGACCCCATGCTTGCATGTTGTTCTTTCCATTGTAGATTAGGTTCCTGCACAAAGAATGCGAAATTTTAACTTCTTTTTTTCCTTCAAATTTTTCGGATCTCGGATTTTACATACAGAAGGCATGAGCATTGAATGCCACGCCTGCGCCTGCTTGGGTTTTACTTTACAGTCAAAGAGTTCACGAACGTGAAGTTCACCCTAACTTGAATTGTAATGTTCTTATTTTTATGGTACCTACCCTCAACAAATGAGATTCAGTTTCGAACCGCCAAAGTTATGCGAGAAAAACACACAGTGAAATTGAAAGTTAATAAAAGCATAGCATAAAAAACCCTAGAGTCGAAGTAAGTAAGTCCTATTTATAAACAGCCACAATTATCTTAAGTTAAAATTACAAAAGCCTGACTAGGGAAAAATACCTGTAAGTCACACAAATATTAGTTTTATGAAGATTGACAACGAATTCATAATCTGTTGATTTGTCTACTTAATTGTAAATAAACATGACTGTCACTTCGCATTTGCCGCAGTTCGATGCCACTCGTGCTAAATTTCTTATGCAAACAACTTTATGCAAAGTGATTACGCACGCTACAAAGAAATGTTTTCGAAGTAATTTAATGTCTAATACAACCACTTACGTACTCATAGGTGTTCAAGTTAATATTTCAGGAGGAATTGATTTGGTTTAATGATCCAATATTAGTGTTCCTAAATTATTGAATTACAGACGTCTTAGATAGGTACCTACCTAAGACGCTCTCCAAGAAATTCATTGATAAACAAGGCAAAAAATATGCTAAATATTAACATTCTTAACATCGTATAGTAACTTGGCAGTCCTAAAGATAGCTTTGCCTTTGATTCTGCAACGTCAGAAAATATCTCCTTGCCACGAGCAAAAAAATTAAGAAACAAAAAGAGAAGGAAAAATCTATATGCTTTACATTTGCATACAGTAGATAATTCGACAATTCATCTGTGTTCAAGGATTTACAACAAAGCTTAGTTAACATCGAGACTTCCAGCTACCAGTCAATAGCCCCAAGGATATCTAAATCTTCCAATAGTGGGAGACAAAAGAAACTATACAGGTAGTAATTTAAATAGGCAAATTTAATGGATGCAAAGCACTACCATACAGCGTATAGCGGAACGACGCGTGAGCATCGTGATCGTGACACACGACATCTCGTAAATATTACAGCTAATGTTTTTTATGTCATTGTTATATTTGTGTGTTCAAAATGTCGTATAAACATTTTATTATTGTTGTTGTACTACAAATGTATTGCAGTTGCAAAACTATCAGAAAATTTCAGTTGTAGGCATCCAATATGACTAAATCATGGCGAAATGCACTTCATGAACTTCTTTTAGAGTCAAATAGCGTAAACATTCGCAATATAAATCCAGTTTAAGTTTTATTTTATTTTATTTTAGTTAGTTGATTCTTTGAGTTTTTAGTATTTCAATCAAGCACAGTCTGCTCATCATATTCTTTGGAACTGTAGGTAGTCTTTGGCAAAAATACCGCGACATAATGTTAAATAGTTTATAAGTTTTATCAGGACCCGTTTATAAGGATCTTATGTTATAGTTGAATTTGCCTGCGTTTAAGCATTTCTGCCATACATACTACTGGAATCAAATTTAGCTCACCTAGATCCCTTAATATTTCATGTCCTGGTGCTTTCTTTTAATAGGTCACAATCCTATAAAGATTAAATTAGTCTCTGGATGTTTCTGGTTAATGAAGGGAAGTGGACATTTTTATTTTTAACCTCGGTGCTCCCAGGGAAAGTTGAGCTTCGTTTTACAACTTAAAGTTATGCAATTTCAATTTATTGTTAAAGTGCCTCGTAACTCAATTTAAAACTTGTCAGGCGCATGAATAAACCATTTAAGCAACAGTAATTCTAACTTTATTAAATGTTTGCCATGCATGCGACCTCGAAATACAAGTAGAAAGCTTTTAGAACGGGTAACTTTAAAATATTTGTTTGCGTACATTTATTGCACACCGTATGACTGGTTTAGTTGCAATGCTGTACCGGCCGGAGTCCTAGCAAATATGGAGCCCCGTAGGTATTACGAAATTTGATGCTAGTATTATTTTTTTTTTATATTATAGCCTACAAAAGTGACTCCACCCCGCCTGATGGTAAGCAGTCAGTGGAATCCAGAAGTGGCGGCCACTATACCAAAAGTCATCGTCTTAAACTGCTGGTATGGTGGCCGCCACTATGGTGGCCGGGAATGGGGTTAGGGGAAGGGAATGAGGGAGGTGAGGAAAGAGGAAAGGGGGGAAATTGGGCCTCCGGCGCTCTCACTCACCGAACGAAACGCAGTAGTACAGATACTACTACTCTTAAGTCGATCTTCTATGAGAGGGTAGTACTTCCCCGGACGATCCGGCCCATTCATGCTGCAATCAGCGTGGATCTACTACCGTACAAATAGTAGGTTTGGAGCCTCGCTTCTGAACTTAGTATCAAGCTCCGGTAACCCACACAATTGATATGTAGATAGAATTGGTGCCGGAGACAGACATAGGCCACTTTTTATCCCGAAAATCGGTCTGGTTCCCGAGGGATACAACAAAACATATTTTACGCACGGGCGAAGCCGTGGAGCGCTGCTAGTAGGGTATTTCAAATTTCAATGTAGCGTCAGCACAAGAAAAAATAAGTTTCTTTCATTTCACTTTGTTTTAAGCAGGAGGCTTAATGATGTTTAATAATATATTTTGTAATATATGTGACCAGCGAGTCTGACCTTATCTCAAGATTTTTCCCGGACATTTCATTATTTCATGCTCAAAATATTGCTGTTAAATAGAACATTATGATGACTTGATTCCGAAGCATATTAAACAATAATACGCTTGAATAACCGATGATGTGCAAGTGTTGTAATCGAACAATAACAATCAGGACGTTGCGCGTTGTAGCGGTAACCACCACACGCGATGCGTTACGATTTAACTATTGTAATTTACATCATAAGCTTTATAGATACTCACTGTGTACCGATAATATAAAAGTATTGTTCGTCATTATACTCATTATTATAAGTAAAACTTGAGGCTTCCTCTTATGAACGAGTAGGTATTTGTTATAATAATTAATCAAGCTTTGTAAACGGATTGCGATCGCAGTGATCGCAGTTTTACCACAGAATGCTATGCCGAATGAATTTCATGCCATTGTCTTTGAAAATGCACAGTAGCTATAAAAAATTCTGAAGATTTAATCAGAACAAATAAGGTACCTAACTAGTTGTTAAATTTTCTCCTGTAGCAGAGAAACTTAACACATTCGAAAACAAATGAGTAGGTACTTACCTAGTAGAAACGAATTTATATACAAAGCTTTCGTTTTCAACATTTTCTAAGTTCTAGTTTGCTTGCCATACTTTGTAAGTTTGCGTGATAAATGTCAACGAACAATGTCAGCGAAAGTGCTTACCTACTCGTGAAGTTTTAGTACTTACTCGTACATAGTAGAATATGGACATTCAATTCATTCATGGCTTTCATATTGTTTTTGTTAATTAAAACTTGGTAATCTTCGTGCATAAAATTGTATGGCTCAGCTTTCGGTTTCGTTAGCTATTTCTCCTGGTATAAATGAATGGCAATGTCTGACATTTTGTCAATCATACAGCGCTGTGAACTTCTTTACAACTGCAGTTAACTGATTCTAGTAGCTCACTGACAACAACTAACTAGGTTTTGGCCTTCGTAGAAATAAGTATTAAAATATTCGTAGTGGACAGCACCATTTGTAGGTACATAGATAGTGCTGTTTATTACATGCACGAATATGTCAGTAATTTCAGATATTCACGGATTGGAAATAAGTGTTGGGTAGATTGTCCATAAAGTACAGGCGACTTGAGAAAGGGGTAATTATGACACTGAATATGCCACTTATAATCAGACTCTGGCAATCTACAAGAAATAGCAAGGTATTTTCAGCAGTACGTAGATTAGCAGCAAGAACAGTTGATATGATGATAATGATTTTATGTCATACCTACGAATGATTAATATTGTTCTGTGCTAATTTCAGCTGTTTTGTAACTCGTTTCTTAAATCACAACCTACTTAGTACCTATTAATCTGTCTATTGCCATCTTGAACAAGCCTGGTAATCAATGGCCATAAGAAAAAGGTTCAATTAATAAAATTATAAATTGTAACATAATGCAGAGCTTGAGGCTCATAAAACAATACTCCATAAACACGAAATTGTTATTTTACAATTGAGTCATCTCAACCTATTTACCTTCTCGCGATCCTACTATCTTACCATATGATATGATAAGCCTGCGATAGGGGATCAATAATGTTAATCACTATGACTAGTGCTATTATTTAAGTATATTACAAACTTTATGCCCACAAGCACCTACATAGCCTTTACTGCAAGCATTCACTACCAGTCTTTTTTAGGCTGCGGAATTAGTTCCACATCGAATAGGTACCTACACGAGTTTATTTGTTGCATCTTTATTGAGTTTAGATGAAAATTAATTAATACTTACTTAGTTAAATTACGATGATAGTATTGAAGTTGAAAGTTAAACCTTGGATACAACTGACTATTGCGTTAGGCAAGTGGTTAGGCAGGTGTGTAGACACATTGTAACATTTATTCGTAAAATATAAACGAATACTTTGTTTGTATCAGAGTGACTGAGTGACTGAGTGACGTTGAGGAAATTGAAAACATACTTGCGTGTTTCGTATCGGTATCGAGCTTACGTTGATACCATTTAAAAGTATTGTTAGTAGAAACACTATAAGTGCGTTTTCGTAATTAAAGTTTAGAAAGTAAAATAATGTGTGTAATTAATTGTTACATACTTGGCAGTCTTTAGCAAAGGATGATTGCTGCCGACCAATTTGCGTAGGTGAAGCGCTACGTTGGCAATCTCATCGCTCAATACCCATCGAAGGCTGAGGAAGGAGGTTGGATATCCAACGATCTTCTCCGCCTCACTCACAGCTCGGTTCCAATCCGGCTTCGTGTTGTGTTGGGCAACGCTCGCTCGTTGCGTGCTACATGTGCTCACTTCCCTCACACTACAAGGTCCCCAAAATTTCGAAACGAACGCACTGGATGACTGGACTTTCACTAAATCGCATCTTACAACACTGTATAGACGGCTCAAACTCATTTTGTTAACTAACTAATACAAATTAGGGATACCAATGAGTACGCAACTTGAATTTCGAAAGCGCGAAAGTGTTTATTCGTTTAACAAACACAGGACTACACCACAATCACAAAATAGAACATAAAAAATATATTTTCTTTATTTTTAACACTTTAAATTTAATAAATCGCTTTTGATGTAAACTGTTTATACAAAGTCGTAGTTGAATGCCACTACTACACAAAATAGATTTATTTCGTAAATAATTTACAACAGAAGTACGAACGTCCAAAACTTTCGCGGGTAGAAGATGTACTGACCGAATGAATGTTGCGCAGGCCGCAGTCACAGTGTGCTCTAGCGGTCAACAAGCAAACCAACAGCCTTCAAATTGGAATGAACTGAATGATGTTTAGAAATTTTAGATACATCTGTCAAAGTAAAAGTAAACTCGGGCCGAGTTTACTTTACTAGTACCACATGTATTGGTTAAATTAAAATAAATTAGATTAGTACGAAATCCAATTTAGGCCTATTATGTAGGTACCTACGAAATGGAATCTATATGTAAGATAACAAAAATTAACAAGAATATTTACCGATAGATATATTAAAAATGTGACATAATTTTACGAAGTGGTCGTAGTATGTAAGATGTCAGTAGCTACACTAAAATTTTTAAGCACTACAATAGTCCTAAAATTAATAAAATTCAAGGAAAAATGAAAAAATGTTGAAATCAAATGTTTCGTAAAGATAGTGCATACTCATTTGGAGTTTATAATCGCAAGCTTAGATAAAAGTAAACCCTAATCAAAAATCTAAATTTTATGGTAATAAATGTTAAACAAAGAGACTATCTCTATAAATATAATTTAATAAAAAAATTTGGACACTGCTTTAAGCTTACCATAAATAACGAGATTCAGATTTTTTTTTTTTTATATTATAGCCTACCAAAGTGACTCCACCCCGCCTGATGGTTAGCAGTCAGTGGAATCCAGAAGTCGAAAAGCCATCGTCTTAAACTGCTGGCATGGTGGCCTCTACTATGGCGGCTGGGAATGGGGTTAGGGGAAGTGAATGAGGGAGGTGAGGAAAGAGGAAAGAGGGGAAATTGGGCCTCCGGCGCTCTCACTCACCGAACGAAACGCAGTAGTACGGATACTACTACTCTTACTCTTAAGTCGATCTTCTATGAGAGGGTACTACTTCCTCGGACGATCCGGCCCATTCATGCTGAAATCAGCATGGATCTACTACCGTACAAAATCTGTGATTTATCAAGAAGTTCTAGAACCAATGTTACCATATCTCATAATATTGTTTTATGTTTTTATTTGTATTTAAGCGTTACTTATTGTTCTTATAATTCGAAGTAAAAGATTATTGTTATCTAATATTATATCTAATAATAATCTAGTACTGAGACGTCTAAATAAAAAAATAAAATAGAATATATTTTTATGGCAACGTTAGTGCCATAAGAAGGACCAATCAGATCAATCGGCCAATCACCTGCGAAACTTAGCTGCATTCATGAATGAGTGAACCTTGTCGCCGAACAGCGAAATGCCAATATCGCTCACCCGCTCAATTGAATTGATTCATTCGTTCAGTCAGTTTCTCGCGAACTGCCGGTTTTTGTAGTCGTCTGTAGAGTGGTCACTACGTATAGCCGGTTAATTTTCAGTGTTCCAGTTATTCTTAAAATTCTCAGTACTGCACATCCGTTGTTATTTGATAACAATTGTGTGTAAAAGTGAGAACGTTAAGTTGTGGTGTAGGCGAAAAAGGTTTATTTCATTTACCGAACGTACTTTGAGGTGAGAATTTTCGTTGCATACTTTTATTTTTGATGGATCTATCTGTCTGGCACGTCTTTCGCAAGAACTCACTACTACTCCACGTGTAACGCATACGTGGTGGAAATTCAGTGGTATCGGCAGAAAATCTAAGAGATGTAACTTCATTCGGTGCGATCTATCAACTCTGCGTAATGCGCGATACCTACTTTTTATTTCTTGTTACCTACAACAAATATTTTGTATCTTCTGGTCTAAAGAAATCGCTATTCAGCCTAACCGACTATCAATTTTAACTGCTTCTCTTACTGTTGCCTCGACCATGTCAAAATTACGTTTTGCTTAGTTAAGGTCCCCAGTTTAAGATAAATTGCGTTGTATTACATGATACCAACAACATAAATGAATTTATTTATCAAGGGTCTTTGTCTGTAGAAGTAGATAATAATTTAATTAACATAAATTTATCCGATAAATGATCTGTTCTTGATATCATTACTGATAAAAAGATGTTATAATACTGTACTGTAAGCCAAACTTCCTTCAAACAATGAAAATTAATCAATAAGTATTTTAACAACATTATCAAAAAACAACATCATTAACAAAAAGGTTAACAATAATATCAAAAGAATGTAGTGGTAAACTTTTAAAAATTGAATATATTCAAACCATGCTATTGTTTTCTCTAATTTTGGCACCAGCAATCAATAAACAACCTATAACAAACATGGTATTACTATTTAGATAAAATTATATTGTAGATACAACATACCTGTATGCTAAAAGACGTCCACTGCTGGACATAGGCCTCTCCTAATTTTCGCCATTGTGGCGGGTCGTGAGCCGCTTACAATAATATTATTCTATGGTAATTACTTTGAAGAAAATAAAATTAATATCAGTAATAAATTAACCGAATGCTTTTTTGTACATGTGCATAAAAGTACACTTGCAACATCACAAACAAACAATACCAGTATAGATTATTAACCTTTTGCCTTGTCAATACAGTTGTCCTGTTTTGATAATAGCTTTATTTGTATCAATAAAACATAAACAGCCTCTAAAAAATTAATCTTTAATATTTTACACTAAAATCAATACTTACCCCAACTGTTTGTACACAAAATAATTATATCAGAATTAAACAGCCTGTTGTTTCCCGCTCATTAACATTTAAACTTAGAATAAACAATATAATACCTAATTGAGATAAATTAAATAAAATTATCATCAGCTGACAAATGTTTTGAAATACATCTTTATTCTTTTTAATCCTATAAAGCCAGTTTCAATCTGTATGACCTTAACCTTATTTTTCTTCTAAAATATCTAGAATAATCTGCTAGACACTAAGTATGTATCAAAGCTACATTAATCAGATATGTCAGTGTTAATGACAGGAAAAATTTATAACACTGTCTTGACGATACCCATTACAAAAAGAATATTCTAGAAATTGTCTGATTTAGTTAAATACTTATTGTAAGTATTTATATTTTTATTGTTATCATTATAACTACTATTATAATTATGATAAAATAATTATATTTAGTAGATTAATATCTAGTCTACCGAGTCAAGGACTTGAATCACAGTTTGTTGACTCTTGATAACTGTTGTTAAATTAAATATGTTAACTTTATTTTAGCCTTATTCAAAGATTAATAATTAGTAAATGAAATTATATTTTATTTTGTTTTAGGTAAGTAGGTATTTAGTGTGCAGTAAAAGTTTATTTTGAATCCTTTGCTTTATTACTGTGGGTGCAACCTTATGCATTATACCCTCTGGCCCAGAAAAACGAAGAAGTTAGTTTCAGCCGGCTACACCTGGTTCTAATCGTTAGAGGATGGCCATATCTAGTTGTAACCACTTTGATTGAGACCAGACCCAATTTTACCTGATAATACATTCATCAATTTTTAGCTTATAATAGATAAATAGATTATATCAACTGCTAACACCTAGTTATAACTGGCTTCAACTAGGTGTAACCTTACTTTAACTTTTAGCTGTAACTGCTACATTAGTATTTTCCCAGCCACTTTTAGAATTGTGGGCTGAGCAACATGGATTCATGATACATAAAGACAGGCCTGCCTACCGTTTGATAAAAGCTGTAAAGCTTCAGTTCGGTCGTATACTGCTCTATGTAATAATTGTTATCTTAAGAAAATATTATCGATGCAAGTAAAAGTTCCCATAGTTAATGCGACACGGTTACAATCCGTCTCTGTCAGGTATCAGTATGACTGTGACCTTGGCAAAATTTTAAAGGTGCAGTGCAAAAGAGTATCATAAAATCAACATAATATATCATTATGCCTCAATCTTCTAAATACTGTCTCCTCAGAGGAAGAGTTTGTTTGTTTGAACGCGCTAATCTCTGGAACTACCAGTCGGATTTGAAAAATTCTTTTTGCGTATGATAGCCCAGTTCTTGAGGAAGGTTATACACTATGTAAGACCACGCTAATGGCGACGGCAGCAGAGCAGTAAGCAAAGACGTGGGTGAAATCGCGCCGCTAAAAGCTAGTTTTAATAAAATGTATCAGAATGTAAAATAAGAAAAATTCAATTTACCGCTTGATTTGCGATACAATACGTCAGCGAACCGGATTGAGTGCAAAGTCCAACATTATTTATTTTTAGTGCTAATGCCGATGACCTGCTTTGTAGGGCAAGGCGAATAGTTTTTTTATTTAATACTTGAAAACCATGTGGTGAACACGCTATGGTAACAATATTGTTCTTATCGGTCAGAATTTGGCCTATCAATGACTAGCTTCCCGCAGAGCGGTTTCATCCACGTCTTTGCTTACTGCTCTGAGGCTCTAGACTCTAGACTCTAGACAAGTGTCAAAGATTTCTATTCTATTCATAGAATAGATTAAAAAATGTATTGGATTGACATATGCTAACGCCAACGCTTCTGTCAATCTCATACATTTTTTATCTATTCTATGAATAGAATAGAAATCTTTGACACTTGTCTAGGGCCTCTGCGCCCGTCGCCTGTAGTATGATGTTACATACACCTTCCTCAAAAACTGGGCTATCAAATGCAAATAGAATTATTCAGATCCGACTGGTAGTTCCAGAGATTAAGGCGCTCAAACAAACAAACTGTTTCGCTTTATGTTATATAGTATAGGTTATTTTATTGGAGTTGTAAATGAGCGCTAATGAGTACTGTGTGATAGAAAGATTCGTCAAGTAATTAGTGAGCTACTACACAGTGGTCTTCTCTATACTTAGTACAGTACGTACCTCAATCAATTAAGTTTAAAATTGTACCAAGATTAATATGTTGTGTTGATTCCCAGGTATGGAGTGGGAAGGGCCGCCCAAGCAAGGCTTGTACGACCCACAGAACGAGCACGAGGCTTGCGGTGTTGGCTTTGTTGTTGCTATCGACGGAAAACGTTCTCATAAAGTAAGTACAAATTGTTACACATACATTAACGATTCAAGCAATAGATAGATAAGTTTTGATTATAAATATATGGCCGAAAATTCTGTTACTGGCAACTTGTAATCTGTTCACATCTTAAAAAAAAAAGAATATTAGTATTATAGAATATTATGTATATCCACATTCTATAAACCCATAACATACGCTATAATATAATAATATGCTTACTTTGGGTTTAGATGGCGTTGTGTGTAGTTGTCATTTTAAATTACATACTAACATTTGGCACCAAAAAGGTTTCTTTGGTGCCAAATGTAGAGGTTCTATCATATTAGGCCATATGTAGAAAGTAATTGTTATGCATTATGTACACATTTTTGGACGAGTTTCAATAGTAGTGCAGTTAGTGCATTCCTAGTTCTTACACTGAAATAAAATTAATCGTCAGCTTGCAATTTAATAATTCGAAATATTAGAAAGGAAAATTTAAGTATAAGCATTGCTGGCAAGTGGTGAGCCTAGCTTTTATTGCTGGCTGTACCTATTAAATCTTGTGACAGGAAGTATTTTTTTGATATAAATCAAGCTAACTTCGCAGCTACCACGTTTGAGAACAAGTCTTGTGTCATGGAGAACTCGTAATAATATGGGTGCAAAATATGCCCAGAGAAAACTTGCATATAAAAAAACTATCGAATAAAAAAGGCGATCGAAACAAATGTTTGTGGATCCTACATAAATGAGAATAAGGAAACTAACACTTCATTATTAAGATAAATCAAGTACAGTATCGACCAAATCCATTTTCGGACAATGTAAACAAACAGTTTTTTCAATATTTTTCTATCAAAAACTCCATATACGATGACACATGGGTTTATACACATTCTGTTCACTATACACTTCATTTTGCAACTATTTCTACTAATGATTAATAATCAAATCTAGTTTATTTAATAAAATTACGAATTACTTTTTGCGGTCGAATTAAGACGTCAAAATGATTGACAGTTTTATTTTTTCTGTACTCTATATTGTCTTTGAAAACCAATGTTGTAATTTATCAGAAGAAATAAGTTTAACCAATACATATCATAGGTACATAATATTTTGTCATTTGCCCTCGCAAGTCTGAGTTCATTTGTTGTATTGTAATATAGTATAATAAAATCGTAACATACATACAAATTCCATATAATCAATATTTCACTATTTTTTATCAGGCGGGAAAATATTCAAAAGTATCCCAGTATTCCATTTCAGTCCGTGGTCAAATAGTTGTAATTAGAGGTCAATGCTTAATTAAAATTACATTTATTTATTAATTAGGTACGTAAATTGTTTGTCTTATTATCTTATAGTTTATAAGTCAACGGTTACAATAAAATACAATACCATATTTAACATAAATACAAGTATTTGGAGTAATAAAAATAACAAATCAAATACAACTAATCGATTACGCAAATAGAGTATTAGTAAACGTAATATTATTTAAAAATGTTAGAAAAAAAGAATGAGAAATTATTATTTAATTATGTATGATGACATTAATTTTATTTTTATCATCCTTTTCCCCATCACTAGTAAATTCATGAAACCATAGACAATGGCAATATGGAGGATTGTTTACATTGTCCGAAATTAGAGTTGGAATGGACTGTATATTATATTATACCTACAAGTTCACAAATTCTACTCTAAAATAAAAGCAATATGTAAATCATAATATTATTTGAGATAATTTTTATATATTTTTCAATTGCGTCTTAGTCTATTTTGGGTACCTACGACAGTTTTACATAATACATACTACCTACAATAAATTGTCAATAACAAACTACGACATGAGTCTTGTTTCGAGAAAATTCTAAATCCGTACAAATGAGGTTTCAGAAAAACTTCAGAAATGAGCTTGAACATGAAGTTCTTCAAGAAAGAAGCTCGCTTAAGTGATACTCCCCTGATGTTATCTATAAAGTGCAGTAACTGCTTACTATCAGGCAAGCCGTATGCTTGTTTGTGGTTTTAATTCTATTATCGTCATCATACGAGTCCATTATTATCCTACCGTAGAGAAATGGCTCGCTAGCTCAATGCGGATTGGCGATTTCAGACTTTTTTTTTAAGTGCATGTTTCCTCACAATGTTTTCCTTAGTTGTATAATCATCAATTGAGAATATTTTGATATGTCCAGATTGTCCGCGATGCCGAGACTCTCGCAACTCGCATGGAGCATCGTGGTGCCTGCGCCTGTGATAATGACACCGGCGATGGCGCTGGAGTGCTAACCGCCATTCCTCACCAGTTCTACTGCGCTCAGCTAAGGTACTGTCAACTAATTATAAAGCTAAATTATTTATGTTTTATTTAAAACCGTTTGTAAAGTTTCCTCAGCCAATTCCAATTGCGATTGCTGATAATTGACAGATTTGCAAACTAGATCCTATCAAGTTCTATATTTCGGATGGCAATGTTCAAAGTTTTAAATCTCGGGTTTATAAACTGTAAGCTTTATTTCGTATTCGGTAAGGGCCGCATTTGATGTTTAACGAAAACGCGGCTGAAGCAAGCTGGACGGGCTTACTGCGAAATATTGTTATCTGTAAAATTCCAAAACTGCAGCTCATCTTAAAATAACACAAACGAACTTTGGAACCCGGTAATCTGGAACAGTATTCCTGTGTTGACACAGAAAACACACGCGATATGTTGAGGAAAGTCGAGACTTGTTTACAAGACTAGGCAAACAACTACTAAAATGTTTACTCCTTAACACGTTTTATTTCCTTATATCTTCGAGAATTAACTAGATATTTCAACCAATAATACCTATTATTCTATCTAACGGCAGGAGAAAAATCAGAGAATCTGACTACCATACTTCGTCAATAGATAGGCAATAAAAATAAACTCAGTAAATACTAAGTTTTCGCAGTATTTTACATAAATTACGCAAGTAAATCATGACTACAATTTTGTTTTCTAAAAACAAAACGCTTTATATTATGAATGAATGCACTTTACTATAAAATACTGTAACTAATCGTGAACGTAATGCTAAAAAAATAATTCGATGACCGTTCTATTTGGCGGTCTGCCAATTAGGAACAATTGCGTCCATAGCCTTACACTTGGCATTGTTCCAACACGTCACAGAAAATCGATACGACAGCAAACTGGAACACTTTACAACATTTTAAGAAATAGACGAAGGAAGTTTACTTTTTTTGTATTTTTTAAACGACACCTCAGTGCTGTAGCATGTAGAATATCTACAAGTATTTTCTACACTATTCTACACCTAGCCTAACGGTAGTGTATGTCGAGATGATTATTTTAAGCCCTGGCCCATACATGCATTCAGAATCAATTTCTGCTCTTTTCAGAATAATAATTGTTTATTTTATAATGCTGTGTTTTTACCAGACATTTGAGGCCCACATCTCTTCAAAATAAAATAAAAACTAATAGAATCTGTGTGACATGGAATAATCGATATTAAATCAATCCCAGACGTTGACATAACATCGACTTGACATTAATTGATAGAAAAGTTAATTGGCTGTTATGTTTTAAACAGACTCATGCGGGTTTTAAATCTCAATTCGACCGGCATTACTGGTGAATGAAAATATACACCGCCCCCTATGTAGTGTTTATTAATTCTTCTATTTAAATTTTAATTTTCAATATTTTGACTTGACCTTATTTTTAGGTCAAAATATTTTACTGGTCGCCGGGGATTTTGAGAAAATTCATGGTTAAAGTCCGTAGAGAGAGAAGCTCAATAATCTCACAGTCTGTTTCTTTTCGTTTTCCTTCACGGTCAACAACGGCTTTTTATCTTCTTAGCATTGTTGAAGCGACTGGTAACAACTTTATACCGTGTCTTTGTATTTTTTTACTTCAACTTCTTTTTAACTATGAATATGTAGACCGGTTCTATTCATATCTCATAGACAATTTATCTAACCCTAGTTCTACTATACGAATGATAACTCTAGTTCGGCCTAGTTGTAATCCTCTGAAGGCCAAAGCCCCCTCCCATTAGTACTATGCGCACTAGAACATCTCCATCGCCTGACCCAATCACCTATCCACTCGTTCAGTAACTAGATAATGAACGTATCTAGTGTATCTACCCACGAAGTGCTCTAGTCGAACTGCGCAGTTGTTTGATTTATCTAATGATGATAGGGTTGACAGCCTATTAATTTCTTCATAGCTTACTATAAAAGAGGTTCAAATAAAAATACCAGCCTGTTACTGTACCACTGCAGGGCAAAGGCCTCTTCTCATAGTGCATACTTTCCCAAGGTATGAACTACGATTGCGCGGATTGGCAGTTTTAGACTAATATTTTATTTATATACGTCCAAGTTTTCTCGCGATGTGTTCTTTCACCGTAATTCACTAATGTCCAGGATAAAATTAGAAAGTACTTACATTTGAATTTGAAGAAGCCACATAAGTACATATCCCGTTTTTATTACGGTAGGTACATACGGCCTTTTATTTTATTCAATCATTATTTACCACTCTCGTTCTTTTGACGTCATTCAATATAAATTAAATGAGCTTATTGTCTAGTATAGGAGTGAATAAAAAAAACAAAATAGACTAATACAATAAAAGAAAAACAGCTCAAGTACGAATACAATAAATTAGCTAAAAAATCGTTACATTCAACTTATCAAATAATATGCTAATGACAAATTATCATAGTCTTGTATAAATACTCGAGCCACTTAATTTATTTAATAGATAATAATATTTATTGTGTCTGTGATAGGGCTGCCTTGTATAGACCTTGAAATTACTATGGGACCAACTAAGACAAACTGTTTTACAATTTTTATCTTTCTTTGCCCTTAATACCTACCTAGGTAAGTATAATCTTCGTCGTGTATGAGTAGTTTATTTACTCTTAAGTTTTATTTTCAACTTCTTTTTCTCATTTTTTAGCACAAACTGGTTTATAAGTTTATTATAACATTCAGATTCAACTGACACAAAGTAGGTATACAGATTATACACAGAAACAAAAAAAAGTACTTCACCACAGAATATAATATACTGTAGGTACTGTATCACGTAAGAATTTGGCTCTGTTGACTTGGCACAGCCACAATCGAGAACTGAAAATCTAAATACATGACGAATTAGTCGGTAATTATTCTAAATTGGTCTCAAAATACCAGAATTAGTCGGTCCACAGTTTAATAGTTATAAGGGAGTATTGGTGACTGTGCCAAACTAAACGTTTAGGTTGGCACAACCACCTCATATCTCGAAAACCGTAGCACCTAGCGAAAATCTGATTATACCTAGAATTAGTCGGTAGTAAGTCAACATTACACACAAAATTTCAGGATTCTACGGCCCACCGTTCAAAAGTTATAGGTGGGTGTTGGTGGCTGTGTCAAACTGAGGGCTCCGGTTGGCTTGGCACAGCCACCTCAAATTTCGAAAACCGTGGCACCTAGCGTAAATCTGGTTATACCTAGAATTAGATTGTAACGACTAATTTTGGTATTTTGCGACCAATTTCGACTAATACCTACTAATTCGTCATGTAATTAGATTTTCAGTTCGCGATTGTAGCTGTGCCAAGATGAGCCATACTTCAAAAAGCGATGAATATAGACGAGAAATGGCTAAAACATATTTATGATCAGTTTAAAGATATTATGATCCTCCCTTCATTCTATACATAAAGTTGAAATCGAAACCAAAACAACTCTAAAACTGTCAATCTGTTTTCTTTCTTTGTATTTTTCTCAACATCACACTTACTTATAAATAACTCTTTGAAGTGAAAAACTTTTTTTGTGTCATGTTGTCCAATAACAAACCAAATACATAAATAAATATGTTTGTTTTGATAAGTCAACCTTGGCTCTCAAGACGGTATAATGAGTGATGATAATATTTATGTATTGCGCACCATATCGTTCATAATATCACATAATGTACTATTCATTCCCCTCTATCCTAACTACAATGAACACTGATTCAGGGACGGCGTGTGTGATCTTCGCGCATACGACAACTTGCGTACTTTTTTATAAGTGGTAGATCTTTTATACAAACTTAGAGCTATCTACATTATCTACAACACGGTTACCGCGGTCATTCTTTGGATTATCTTATCATCAGTGAACGATTAGCGGGTTAAGCAACATAGAGTGCGGCTGGCCATGGATGGGTGACCGCATAGTGGTATTTGATCTGAGCGTCTCCGTGCTTCGGAGGGCATGTTAAAAGTCGGTCCCGGTTGTTACCAAGTTGATAACAGTCGTTAGGTCAAGTCAGATGCCTCTATAATAAATTATGGGCGAACTGAACAAATCCTGACACTAGGTTGACCACCCGATAAAAGAAGGAAGATTTCTTGGATGGGTGACCGTAGCGTTTTATAATACCTATTCGGGTTCATTCCGTGCTACTGGTGTTACCGTACCGAGTGCATATTATTATTAAGTTGTTACTTCGTTCCGACTAGTATTGACCGTCACAGGTCAGAAACATTTGACTTCTGATAACCTGCAATTATCGGTAGATAGTGATTTTGTTGTGCATGTCAGATGACTAATGTCGTTATAAAACATATCGGTGTTCAGCCGTAAATACCGGTACATCCTGCTTGCAGACGTCCGGCATTTGTGTTTGAATTGTTTTACATGCTAATCTCAAAATCATCCATTTTGTGTGTAGTGAGTGAGTGAAATGCTTACCTAAGCACTCGGAATTAAGGAAGAATATCTTACGAACGGCAATCTGTCATTCCTTGCGAAAATCATTTGGTGAGCCTATTTGCCAAGTTTCCCACTTAAAAATGTCTACTGCGTAATCTAAAAAAATATTATTGATCGTTAATTATTTTACGTACCTCAACGGTATATTAAGGCTTTAGCAATAAATGCTAACAAAATAAGTAATAATTAATAATAGTAATTTATTTGTTATCATAATAAACTAGCTTTCCGCGGTGCGGTTTCAACCGTGTCTTTGCTTACTGATCTGCTCCCGTCGCCAGTAGCGTGATGTTACATAGCCTATAAACTTGCTCAGAAACTGGGCTATCATATGTATAAAAAATTATTCAAATGCGACTGGTAAGTAGTTCTTGAGATTAGCGCGTTCAAACAAACAAACAAACTCTTCCGCTATATATAATAGTATAGATAACTGAAAAACTGAACTGGAAACTGCCTCATTTGTTGTAATTAATTATATTCATATCAGCAATAAAGGCTGACATTTTAGTCTGTGAGCCTGTATTTCTAGACTTTCACTTACTTACATAGATTGATTGATTACCGAGCAAGTAAAATAAGAATGATGACAAGGTTAAAATAAAATACCTATTACATTATGCCCAAATAACAACATTCATCTGAAAAATTGCTATAATCGTACGTGGATCGTACAGAGCTTATAAATTATGCGACCACTTAATTATAAACTTGGTTTTATTGCGAATACGCATGGCCATTCTGTCCTTTTTAAACTGATGTTAAAAAGAACTCTAATTTCGCGATAAACAACAACTAGAATAGACTTGCTATTTTCATTAAATTTACCTAGATTATTACCTGTTCTAGGTAATAAATAGACAATAAACATATTATTAAATCCTCTATCGCCATTGGAGACTACTCGTGTACCAATAGCCATTTAACCACTAGAACGTCAACGCCGCGAACCGTCAATGCACAGAAACGTCACGATGCAAGTGTTTAATTTCGCGATAGAAATCGCTCGGTATATCTACCGACAAAAACGTTTGTCAAAAGGAAGTTATACGACCTATATTAAAATTAAAAATACCGTAGTATAGCTTAATGTATAGACAATATGATTATTTAAAGTATATGCTCCAAGCCCAGATTGAAAAACTTAAAATAAATGGAGAACTTTAGATATCTAGATATTTTTCCTCATATTTCAACATTATTGGTTTTTGTAAAAACATCATGCAATCTGCAACAGTTTTAACTATGGTGAAAGAAACTAGACTATATTTGCTTTAAAACGAGATCAAAACATTTATGCTCTATCCATCATAACTATTTTTGATAAATTAAACAAAAGAGGTCTGGTTATCGTGATTTTCGGTGCAATCGCGAGATGAATGTGCAAAATGGCCGCCCGGGGCTGTGCAGACGAGATACTTTCTTTGATTTTCTAATGTTATTTAAATTATTTTGAATTAAATTCATACCCTATAGGTAAAAAAGTTCTTACATTGTTGTGCATTAATATAAACAGCCATGTAAAAAAGAAAAACAAAATAATATTTAGAACACAAAAATCCGACACCAATATCTCGTCTGCACAGACCTTTTACACGTAAACGTCCAAAGACACTCCAGTGTCCATTGCGTGAGCGCATTCTATCGATTTATTTACTTACTTTGAATCTGCATATAACACTGTGGATTGTATTGAAAACATTTATTATACTTAATCTACATAAAATAATTAAACTAATGACATTAATTTAAGCACAAAATATGTGTTCACTTAGGTTTTATCACCAAAAATTTGCAGCCATTTGACATACGATGGACCATCTCTAAAGTAATCAAATAATTTTTTAACCATAATGCAAATAAAACTATGATTTTTTTACATCATTGGAAGGAGCAAATCTTTAGAAAAGTTTTGATATAATACACTATACGATTTAAGTAATAAGAAAAAAGAAATTACCACATTATTGCGGACAATCACACACAAAATCACTCAACTTTAAACTGACGTATAAAATCAGAACAAAAAGAAATGTAGTATTTGTACATTTAGGCGCCATCTACGTTTAGTTCCGCGTCTTAAATACCAGACTTTAAGCAAAAAATATCTTTATTATAACCGAATAAAGCTGATTTGTATAACTACCTATAGGTGACACTCCAGTGTACCCGGGCGTAAGATGACAAAAACTTTTTGGTCACTTAAGTGTCTCCTGACGTTTGAGTGGGTGTTGCTATAGTGATAGCGTGCGCTACCATAACATTGACATTAATACAGCACGCGACAAAATGTAACGTGACAATTACTAAAAGAATAATAAAATTAAATTGTATTGACATTGCCTGTCTTTTTAGATAATGACATGCTACGTATCGTTGCTTGACATGATTTATTATTTAACAATTTCGACACGCTAGTCTTGTCTGGCATAGTTAATCAAGTCGGACATTTTTATTATATCGGCCGATTATTATCCCACTGCAGGGAAAGGCCTCTTCTTATACAGAGAAGGTTTCGAATTGGCGATTTCAGACTTCCTCATAAGTCTAAGGAATATAATTATTATATTAAAGGCAGATATTTTTATTCTGGATTTCATTTTCAAGATATTGGAAGTTCACAATAAATTTTCCAAGTCATTGATTTCTTCGATCTGCTAGTTGTCTATATAATTCGTACTTACCTGTCAAATTCAAGATAGGTACCTTGAATTTAAACAGATTTACGGGTCAGGCCACTTCTTGTTTACAAATATTAAAATCTTGAACCGTAGACAGACAGCAATACACACGTTTTACGAAATTTAACACGTGGTTAACATTATCGAAATATAAGGTTTTGCGGTAACATTTATACGATTGTTTACCGCCATTTACGTCATATGGATAGTAAAAGGCGCCTGAACCTTTATCAAAATGACACTGTTATTTCAACAAAAATAACTCATAATCACAACATTTTATATAAATATTTTTTTTTTAAATGTAGATAAGTGTTCACGTTCCAAAATTGTTAAAAGCACACTGTTGTCACCCGTAGGTTGAACAAAAGACACTCGGTTACCGCATGATAGCAATAGCAATCTTGCTATCAATAGCAATAACAATTGATGATATTGCCTAATATTTTTACAAGCTTTTATCATAAAGACGTAATACATACTCTATGAATAACGTGGGCTACTGTTGCGTCTCGTGTTGGATAAATACAGTTATTAATTACCTCGTTAGCGTTGACGTAAACATTCTGTGTAAGCACAACGGAGATAAGAAGCTGAATGTGGACTTTAAAATACGATAAGAATTTTTCGTACTATTGTGATGAAGCTTGAACTATCGAATTATGACAACTTTTCAAGGGTCGAAGTATGAAGTACATATTTACAACCACAAATAGTGGTTCTTACAAGCTCGATATCTCTAAAAGATAAATATATATTGAAAGTTAACGGTAAATTAGTGATGTGAAGTGATTGATGTCTAATTTGATTGTCTCAGTGGACATTTCATAGAAAGAAAGAGGTAAGAAACACATGTAACTAAAGAAGTTATGTGAATAAATATAGAAGGATAAATAGAAAAAGTGAACTAGTTAAAACTAAAGAAAATATGGATAAGACGCGTGAAGGATGATATGAAAGAATATGAAGTGTATGTTCAGATTCAGATAATGCCCTATAGAAAAGATTTGAATGGAAAGATATTTTGCGCTGCCTACAAGTAATATAGCTAGACCAGGCAGATACAAAAGCCAGCAATGTCCGAAGTAAATTCGAAAGTGCATAAATATTACTTCAAAAAGTCACGTTGGTCTTTGCATTTTCGTGTTAGAGGTTAGGTGGAGGCCTTAGTTAATAGACCATCACGACATATAAACTACATTGTAAAACTAGGATCTTGAAACATCGCTTATCCATCAATCGATTAACTTATAATAATTAAAAAAATCGGCACTATAAATTAATGTAAACTACAAAAGAAACCGGATGCAGTTGATATATATTGTAAAGATTTATAATTATCAGCATTATTAACATTTTGAATCTTTGCCTTTGGGAAAAATTAAGAATAAGAATCTTTATTTGCTTGAAACAATAGATGTTGAATAAAATAAAAAGTACATCATGTCGCACCATATAAACAGCATACAAAGTAATGAAAATAAAGTAATATAGAAAATTAATTAGTTAAATTACATTTAACACATAAATTATCAAAAAATTAAATAGCCACTATAGAGGTCAATGCCTTGCATTGTACAACTGCTAAAAACACAATATTAGTAAAATATGAAGGTGATGGGATAATTAAAAGTCTTGCTAGCATTCTACCATGATGAACTTGTAGTAGGTTGACTTCTGAGTAGGTATATCTATACCTCAGATGATGTTTTACGACATGTTTAAAACCACAACGTAGGACGCAGTGTAACCTTATACCGGCTTTAAATAGAACCATTTGTTTGTTATTAGTTTATTACTAATATATTGCTGCCGGTGATTTTCAGTGCATACAACAACTGTTGTATTGCGTCTTACAATTCGTTCAAGATTTTAAACTGGTTTAATGGATAGTAAATATTAGTGTTGTGACGATTTATGCACGAGTTTTAGAGCCTTTTTTCTTTACACCTTGTTTGAAGGACATGTCATAGCTTATTATGTAACATTAGTGCTTGCTAATCCTAGTGTGAAAACTGTAGTCATTATTACTATTACAATTACAATGGATGTAATTTAAATAAGATGTACTGGCACTAATAACGTAGGTAATTTTCCTGTTCTAGTATATTCTTATTCAAATTACTACTCTTTATTTTTGTATGACAAGCGCATAATTTTTATTCATAAAGAAAGAGGTAAGTAAAACATAACAAAAAATTACTATTCATCATTAGCTCTAAAAAGAATACAATCTACATCTACACTACTATTATAAAAAGGAAAGATTTGTATTTTTGTATGCAACAAATAAACTCAAAAACCAGTAAGTAGTTGAGTTTATTTGTTGCATACACAGATTAATTTAATACACATTTTTTTAAGTTTCAAAAAATATTTTACCATTAGAAAGCTACATTATCACTGAGTAACATTATTATACAAAAATAGAGATCCTAAGAAATCCTTACTAAAACCAACCCAAGGTGTAAAATAATTAGCCAAAAATTCACGCAACGCGGCGAGAGAGATCTTTATTTATCCCAAAAAGTTAAAAAAAATGTCCACCCGTGCGAAGCCGGGGCGGGCAGCTGGTAGCACATAAAGTCGTTTTCGAATATACAAAAAAAAAAATACAATTACAGCCTAAGTGTCCATGAAAGTGTTATGAAGGTACCTCACTTTCTTTACCCTTTCATAGACACTACTATAGACACAATAGATGTTTTATCGCATCACGGCCATATATGTTTACTGTCCCGGAAAGTGTTAAGGTCTATCTACATACAATCGGGCCGAGACCGTGTGTGTACCTATCCGTATCCCGTCAGGGACTTTCTATTCTCACACGTCAGGACCATGACCGTGCCGGGGACAGGCCGCGGCTTTACACATACCTCAGTCATTATTTTCGTATTTGCGTCGCATCAGAAAAAACAATATTAGTATTTGGTACCAATCTACATCATGTGTTTATTTAACACAGAGGCGTTAATTATGATAGCAATTGCTCTGGAAGAAAAGGAAGAGGAGAGAAACATGAAGTGATAAATAAACGTATTAGATTTGTGGCAGGATAGAGAGCTACTGGGAGAATTTCACACAATATACACAAAAGTAACAATAAATGTAATATCAACACGTGCACGCCACTGCGTGGAATCGGAGCACTTGCACTTCATCGGCGTCGGCCCTGACACTGAAGCTCTTTTGCCGGCACGGGCACGGACATGTGTGAACGCGTCCATTGATAATGTACTGTATGCAACAATATTATTTTTCCCTCCTGAAGAGCATGGCCAGGTCATGTCCCGGGCACGGCTCTAATGTTTGTAGATAGAGCTTTATACTTAGGTAGGTACATTCTTTTTCAGGTCGTTATTATTACTGCAATCATTTATAGGACGCAAGTCATTTGAGCCGAATTGCACACCATTATCATTATAACCAAAATATTATCGTAGTAGTCCTCGGCAATTATCTCTAATAAATTTAAAATACGTGTATATTTATTAAATGTGTTAAACATCGAAACCTGAATTTAATTTAGTTTCATACGTGCACTTTCATCTTATAATTGCATCGTATTTTAAAGTCATAGTCATAGCACTTCGACCATTGCTTATCTGTTTTCAGCTGTACAATTCTTGTTCAATGCTTCATGTCCGATGCAGTCAGTTACGCTAACATTTTCGGGCTAACTGTCTATTTGTCTGGATTACCTTACGCAGGAATAGTATGTAATACATATTAGTACCTGTCTACTACTGTTGGTGTCATAACTTTATATAGTAAGGATCATTTACACACATTATTATCTGTTTATTCTATTTGTTTATTTACGAATTTACATATCCAAAAACATTCAGTTAGTTCAACAGTAAAATTTGTAACAGTGTCTACCTTATTATCATCTTTGAAGGTTGTTACTTGCTTACTTCGCATCATTTTAGTATAAAGTTTGTTCCACTACGTGGACATTCAATATTTGTGTTATGATCACGACTTTAAAGCGTGATCGATGCATAGTGATGGACTCGATTTATACTCGAGTTGAATCGTGAAAAATATCTGCTTTTAATGAATTTTCATATTCATTCAATGGAACTAATCTGATGATTTAGCTTTATAAGTACTGTGATCCTTCTTGATTCGATAAGTAAACTCGAACTCTGATCAAATAAACATTGTAATGTAAACATTGTTGACCGGAAGACGCAACGTGGGCAGACCACCCCTCACAAGGTGGACCGACGACCTTATAAGGGTAGCGGGCAAACAATGGATGAGGGCGGCGAACGACCGGCCAAGGTGGCGAAAGTTAGGAGAGGCCAATGTCCAGCAGTAAACGTCTTCTGAAATCGAATTTGATCAGTCTGAATTTCAATTGTCAACAATGTTACGTCAGCTGTCAGCTGTGAAATTTGAGCACAACGCTAAGTACGTATTACAGACGACCCGTTATTCCATTAGGTAAAAATAGCACTGTCACTGGTCTAAGTTTTCGCGAACATTTCTTCTCCGCAGCTATATCGAAAACACTAGTGACTAAAGGAGCTAAATTAGTTAACAATATATTTCTAAATTGAAAGTGTTCGTGAGTTACACTTATTACAATGACTACAATGTACTAAAATAATTAGAGTCCATTTAGTACAAAGACTGAGTCTTGCTGCAGTTGCTGCGTAGTAACGCAAGGTCGTAGCTATTTGTATTGTAATGTAATTATTAATTTTAAATCATATGGTTTCTATTATGTAACATTTCTTAATGGTATGTGTAATAAAGGTAATAGCTTGTGTAATCAATGTAATAATCCATCTCGGTTGCCATCAACCAATCCATGATTATTTCGGACCCGTCATTGTGGAGATGGTTGGCCTATATCTACCAGAGGACTTGATATTAATGTTTATGTTACACGATACGGTATGCCGCGTGAAAATTTATTATAAACTAGCTGCGCCACCGGCTTCCCCCGGCGCGAAAATTGCTATATGTTTAATTAATGTAACTCGGGAATCAGAGCTATTTTCGGGTAAAAAGTAGCCTATGTCCAGAAACCAAATCTATCTACATACCAATTTTCACCGAAATCGGTTTAGCGGTTTAAATTTAATATGGTGGTTAAGTATCTTAAACTTTCTAAATCACCACGCAATTTTCTTAGTTTTTCTTTCATAAGAACCTTCTCCTGACAATAACAAACACAACAAAAAAGAATTAACGAAATAGATCTAGCCGTTCAAGCGTGATGCCATGACCAAGGAAATTGGGATTCATTTTTATATGAACAATATATAATAGTGATGAACCAAACGGTTCAGCACTTCATACTTTTGTCGCTCAATTAAAGCCTGGAACTCTTTGCCAGCGCATGTATTCCCATCTAATTTTGATCCTGGATCTTTTAAGCGGGGCGTGAAAAAGCATCTCACTAAGCCGCCATAGTGGAGGCCACCATACCAGTAGTTTGGCTTTTGGAATGGTGTCCGCCACTTCTGGATTCCACTTACTGCTTACCATCAGGCAGAGTGGAGTCACTTTGGTAGGCTAATATAAAAAATAAAAAAAATATATATATATATAGATGAATGCAGTGAGGATATCGGAAAAATGTTACAAGTATATCTCATTACTGATTACTTATATGAATTACAAAACGCAATTCTCTATGCAGTTGCTTAGTGCAGGACGTATGCAATTAACAAACAAACTAAAGTAAATATAATAAACTAAAATACGTACTATTGGCCACAACGCTATCTTTAATGGCTGAGCTGTTCCTAATGAACCGGCGCTTGACTTTTAGTATTTTTTTGCTGTTTGTTATAGTTGAGGTAAACCGTAAAATAATCTTGGAAAGTCGGTATTCACCTAATGACTTTAAGTACTCATTTTTGTCTCATTAGTCTGCTCGCGCATAAACGATTAATTATATACCTACCTACCGCAATAATAAATGTTTTCTATCTAATTTATTCTCATAATCTAAAGACAGGTGATACTAATCGATCAATTTTACCAAGTTCTCATGCTCATCTAGGTCATAATATGGCTGAACATCTACGCGATATCATGTAAATTACGACTTACGACTCCGACAGTCACAGAGCATAGTATCTACCTGAATTTTATTTTATCTACACTCTATACTTATCTATACATATACATATAATAAAATTGGAGTGTCTGTTTGTAATATTGAAATAACCGTTTCTTACTACATGTATATGAATATATATACGGTACATACACCAAAATATCTCGGTAGTAGATCCACGCTGGTTTCAGCATGAATGGGCTGGATCGTCCGGGGAAGTACTACCCTCTCATAGAAGATCGACGTAAGAGTAGTAGTATCCGTACTACTGCGTTTCGCTCGGTGAGTGGGAGCGCCGGAGGCCCAATTTCCACCCTTTCCTCTTGCCTCAACTCCCTCATTTCCTTCCCCTAACCCCATTCCCAGCCGCCATAGTGGAGCCATAACAGCAGTTTAAGAAGATGGTATGGTGGCCACCACTTCTAGATTCCACTGACTGCTTACCATCAGGCGGGGTGGAGTCACCTTGTTCCGGCTAATCTCTGAAATGGCTGAACCGATTTTGACGGGACTTTTATGATATCCCAGTTCTCGAGGAAGGTTATACGCTATGTAACATCACGCTACTGGCGACGAGAGCAAAGCAGTAAGCAAAGACGCGGGTAAAACCTCGCTGCGGAGAGCTAGTACCTTTTATAATGTAAATTATGACAGCTTTATGAGACCGTAGACTAAAGTTACCAATCGATAGCTTATTCCGAGTCATGTATACTTTGTTAGAGAACTCATCAGAGCCAGGATTCTTTTTGTGACCGTGCCCTCAATTGAAATATTATGCATGGTCACGATCCTATTTTGTTTCTAAAAATATTTTCAGTATAACTTGCTGTATTACTTTAAAGGGATTGATGGCTACAAGAGTGCGCAATCTCGTTTTTGCTAATAAAATTGAATGAGAGATTTTGCTCAATTGTCTATTTATTTTGTTACATTTGATGTCCTCAAGTGATCGTTGAAATTCTTAGAATAACCAATATCCAAAGCTTGAAATGATGTTTACCCTTCATTCTACTTCTATCTAAGGTTCACACGACAGATCAAGTATCATTCTACGTTCTGTTAGCAAAAATGTTTACGTACGATTGAATGACAATTGCGAACAATCAACCTATAGAAGGTATACAAGAAAATAACTTGTTGATAACAGAAGGAGGTAGATAAACATGTGATGAAATTGAACGTAACTTTAATTATTTTTTTAATTTATCTTTGTCATTTACGTCATGACAGGCTGACGTAATTTGCCACTGTTTATTTTAACAGACGTTTAACTTATTTAATTATCCCACGTCACGGCGCCGGTGAACCGTCTTTTAAATGAAGTCAATATTATAGGAATGTCGTTGCGACATGATGCCACTTTGACTGGTCGTATCCGCCCTTGTCCATGATTGGCACCTCTATCAGGTCGTCGTTCCTACCTGTAAGGAGTCTGCCAACACTGCGTCTGCCGATTCGTGGCCACTCCAGAACCTTTTTTTTTGCCCACAACAGCAGACGAGCAAACAGCCCACGTGGTGGTAAGTGGTAACTGTCGCTCATGGACGACTCAGTCTCTGGCATTGCTCTCCAAATGCCAGGGACTCTGCGGAGCCGCTGCCTACCGTGAAGAGAGTGGGGTAGGTGAAGGTATTGAGGAAAAAGTAATTGGACCAAATTGGGAAATTCTGCCCAATGGCCAACAGTTGTTTTGCATATTGCTACTTCAGTAAGACGACTAAATCAGCCTAACTATATCAGTCCCTCTTAACCTTATTTTAAACCTAAAACGGTTCAGAGCCTTTCGATGCTCGACTATCTTTGGTGCTATTGCTCTCATGTTTTAGTCATCATCTAGTCTTCAGTAGTTTTTACCTTAAGAACAGAAGTACCAGGCCAAATCATATCGACTCCTGCGATCTTTTACACTTTTCTAATTATACGAGTTTGGGAGTACTTTTTGTTTGATATAATATGTCCCAAGGCACAAAACGTAACACTGAACAAATTAATGATTTCCAGTCCAGTTAAAAAATAGAGAAAAAGTACCCAGTGTATTTTTTTAATAAAGCTATTCTTAGCGGTAGATAGAGCAAGTAATGGTATTCAATTGATCATAATTATCTTGTTTAACACCATACTAGTAAGTTTGCAGTTATAATCTCGTCGACCTTGAAGCGCCTTCATTTTAGCTCTACATAATTTCCTGATAATAATACTTCGCTCAGCTCTTTTAAACGTAAGTGCTCTTCATTATAATTGCACTTGAATTAAACGTCACATTATTGATTTATGTGCCATTATGTAAAACTTCTTCACTATGGCAATCATCATACCAGTTACTTATAATCCCGCTGCAGGGAAAGCCCTCTTCTCATACAGAGAAGGCATGATCATTAATCGCCATGCTGGCTCAATGCGGATTGGCGATTTTAAACGTTTTTTTTTAATCCAGGTTAGGAAATAGTCAAATCCAGTTTCTCCTGCGCGTCGCAAGCGGCAACTAAGGGAATGCTAGGCAGCAGGGGTATACAGCGGTTATTTGCTCGTTAGTCGTTACGCGTTTGCCTACGTCGCTTAGGAAGAGGTCTATATCCAGCAACAGTCGTTTTCGATGCTCCGGAAAATGAATTCATGGCTGCAATACCATGGTGCCGCACCAGCCTGGCACAGGTGCTTCTTGAATCAATCGATAAATTTTGTTATATGAATAATGTCAAGCCAAGCAACCCTTTATTATAAAAGGCAGGTATTATTTATGTCTATACATCTATTGTATATTTAAATAACGTTAATTGACGCATTGTCTTTCCAAGTAATGCCGTAAAACTTTCTTGTTTAATATTTACATAAAAACATTTTTACAACTGTCATAATATGATTGCGTGTTTTCAGTTCAATTTGCCTGCTTAGGTAGTACCTACTACCTATAAAGATTATTACCTTGATAAGCTTGCACGGCGCAACGACATCGTAGCACGCGTTATTCTCGTGTCGAGCAGGTTAAACCTGATTAAATGAATGCTTTAGATTGGGTATATAATATACCTAATGTCACTGAACTTTATCAGGTATTTTTGTGGTTGGGTTAGGTTAGTTCAGTGGTGATTATTTATTATTATTAGGCTGTGAAAGCAATTAGAAGTAGAATAGCATGTTTAGGGTAACCTACTTAGTTCTTACCTTAATTTGGCAGGCAATTAGTCACAGTAATAGGTACTTGCCATCAAATAAAGGAAAAAAAAGTTAGGCTAGTTTTAGTGGTTTGCGATTGCGACCCAAGTCAGCAATTGTAATGAACTGAAATTGGGAAAAGTTTTCACAAAGAACCTCGCTTTCTTTTTAGAGATCTTTCTCTAGCTACATTAAGACCCATAATAGCAGTAACTATTTTATACCTTAAGAAGGATCATTGCTTTACGGTCACAATTTCTAATCAAATAAAATCAAAGTCTTTAGTTTAATCCGTGGAGTACAACATCCGCAGATAGCAAGGGAGCAATTACCTGACTATCACGCGGAGTAATAAAATGCAAAGCAATAACAAATCTTAGTGATATAAATAAATATTATATCGATTATATTGGATTACCACTATGATAAGTTTCTCACACAGTCTTCACGTGGAGCCTGCGTGGGGGATTCCACTATCTTTATTTACTTTTATATTCTTTATCTTAAAACTGTCTGCGTAAGTGGTGCTATTGTTACACTATATTAATCATTATTTTATCTGTTTGTACATTTGTTTAAAAATAACAAACATAAAAAGCGATAAAATAACTATTTACGCTTTTAATATTAATGGTATAAGGAAAATTTTAGCCAGCCTGTCTATAGGTTTTTCCTTAAGGGCGTTCCGTCACATATGACCTTGAGCGTTTCGCTTCCTCACCACCCCGCGCCTCACCCGAAAAAAACATTGCGTGCGAGTCCGCCCTCTAGCGTCAAGTAGCAGTAGCACAACTATAAGACAATGACCTTACTTGTCCGAAACCGCAGAGCTAAAATCTGATAGACGCGAAAATAATGAATTATTTTTTTAGTATCTTTTATTATTTCGTTTAGTAAGTATGTATATTTTTTAGTATATATTATTTATATATTTATTATTTATATAGTAGCGAAAGCAAAGATGAGTGTTTAGAATCATGACGTTTGTTAAATATGTAGTAGAAATAAAATTACTGTGGGTTAAACCAATAAACTCAAAATCCAGCTCTACCGTGGTATAACTAAAATGCCGTTAACTGCCAAAGTCGAGTTTTGAGTAAACACTCAAAAAACGCGGCAAAAATTGAAACCGTTGTCACTTACAAATGACAACAATTATTTGAGATTTAAAGGTACCAAGATATAGATCAAATGAAATACTTTCAATTTATTCTCCTGTCAGTTTGTAAATATAATTAAATTTTATAATAAAACGTTTTTTTGCGTTTTAGTATACCATTGGTGTTACAAAAATCTAATAGATCAGCGGCTAAAATGCCACTACGCTTAGCGTAACGGCATTTTAGTGTCTCTATTTCATAAAAAATATTGTTTGTTAAAAACCTAAAAAACAAAAGAACTTAATTGTAACTAAAATGTCGGTATAGCACATAATGTCAATTTAGCTTATCATTAATACTTGTGGAACTACCTCATGTTAAACTTTAGTGTGGTTAACGTCCGTTCACTGCTTTTAAGTCTGGTAGTCTATAAATGTGTTTAAATAAGAGTACAAAACTTGATTCATTGTTACGCTTAAACGCGGTTAAACTTAAAACCTTATAGTTTAACGGCATTTTAACGCAACAGAATTATAAAGTATTAGATCGTTATCAATCAAACTGAAGTTAAAAGTTATTAAAATACACTCATTTTTTAAACTTACAACTAACACAAAACTTCCCTTAAAACAAGATTATAGGTATCACATCAATTATTATAAATTTAAAACATGGTTTTTATAAAATTTAAATTGACTTACAAACCACTTTATAATAAAAACAAATGTAGATACTAATAATAAAAATCACAAGTAAGTTTAACTTACACTTCTAACTTCCCCTAACTTCCCCCTCACTTCTCCCGCACTTCCACCTCACTTCTCCCTCATTTCCCCTAACTTCCCCGTCACTTCCCTCACTTTCCTCTCACTTTCCTCTCACTTTCCTCTCACTTTCCTCTCACATTCCCCTCACTTTCTCTTCACTTCTCCCTCGCTTCTCCCTGGCATTCCCTTGACTCCCCTTGACTTCTCCCTGACTTTTCGTACTTTTGTAGCAATATGCAAATTGAGGCAGCCTGTAAAGCACGCATTTTACTTTTTATTTTTTCTTTGCAACATAGAAAGCTGTAAGTATTTAATTACCTATAGAGTTAAGTGTATTGCCTGTGTCACTTTGCATGCTACTGGAAACTGTAACTTACAAAAATTGTAATAACCTGGCGATTAAAATGAGTGGCCTGAGTTTCTTGCCAGTTCTTCTCATGGCTCTACTTTGTCAGCGAACTGGTTGTAGGTTAATTTGCTGACATTTTGTAAACTTTGACGTTCATAAGTGTTAATTTAATTAACCTATATGAATTAACATATTTTCATTTTCCTTATTTATTTTCGGTTCATCTGGATATCACAACTATAACTTCAGTAAATCGTTCTGTATATTGTATAGCTAGCAAAAATTTTACGGAAGTAGATCTTTTAGAATAAGCGGGACGGTTTGGCTGGAGATGTACATAACGACGTAAAGTGTAAGTTTTGTCTGAAAGTCAGTGGTCCGAAGGCATAGTTACCTCCTCGGTCCTCTTTATTTCCTTTTTCTCCCACAGTATCTTTACTCTGTATGGCCACCACTGCACTGAATTTGCACCATTCACCAGCAAAACTGAATTCAAATGACGGAGCTGATACGGATTTTTAGTTACACATGCTTTAAACAAAGCGTCATCATTCCTATGTGTATATCATTATTTCTATAGAAATTGATATTTTTCAATGTACCCTATCAAAATTCAAGGATGTTGCACAAAAATGTATAGTATTGGATAAGTAGATATATTTATTTAGTAATTAGTGTTTTTAATTTTAGGTTTTTTATGATATCGTATTGGGTTTTTATCTGTAATGATATTGTAAATACTTTTTCAATAAATAAATAAATAAATAAATGTTGATTATCTTCTAGTAAGTGCCCGTACGTAAGGTACACAATATCATGTACCCTTAGCAAAATAAGTAACACGAACAATTGCCAAAGTAGACGCATTGTACCCACTGTTTGAGTGATTTGGATGTACCGTGAAAATTACCTCGCTAGAGATTCATTATAAGTATAGATTACTTCAATATGTACATACAAATATATGTGTACATACATATATTTGTATGTACGTACATATTGTAGTATTGTAAATGTATAATATAATGCAAAATCGGTAAAGTAGAACTAATGTAATATTATCGCTAAGTAACGGATCCATGCAGACGACGTCACGGGGTAGTTTTACAGTACATACACTTATAATATAATATAATAAAGATACATACATACATACATACATAGAGTGCTAAACCATAATTCTTTTGCCTTTACCTAGTTAGGTAAAGACTGTACAAAAAAGAGTAGAATTCTTTATACTGTGCCACCGTGCCGGGTCTATTACTTTCTACATACACCTATCACTCGAAAAATACGGTATTAGTTTTGTTATGTCCAGTAGGCACTCAACAATATATTATTTAATTTTAGGATTAAAAATTCATATAGTACGATAATAAAGGAACAGAGAGTAGGATTTTTAATTTACCTAATTGTGATAATTTCACAGTCTTCAAATATTTTAGTTTGGTTAGAGACTAAGACGTTTTGTAAAGCCTTTTTTCTTCCTTTCTTGCAATCAAATAAATAAATCAAAATAAGATGCATTGAAAGTAGAAGGGTAGGTATTTACTTTAGCCTAGTATCTTATCACTGATTTTATCAGCTCATGAAAAAAAATCTAACGAGGTAAATACTCGAATATTTTATCGGTATTACTTACCGATAGAATATTCAAGTACACACCGTATGTATATATAGAATGTATAGGTATTTATGCTCGTGCAAGATAACGTAGATAGTTAGGTAGCTAACAGCAGCGTGTATGGTTGTTTTGTGTAGGTACCTAACTAGGTCGCAAATCGACGCATGTCACGTATAATCATTGTAATTTGAGTTCTATGCTAGTTGTACGACCGACGCCGACGTTCGTGTTCCGACCGAAGCACCTCGTACCTACGCCGGCGTCGCCGTCGTCGCGTCGCGTCGGTCGGAATCGGAAAGCGCCCTTGCCACATGAGTAAATATCCAAGTTAGATATTTTACTCATGTGCCCACCTACCACACACCTAGTTCGAAATGATAGTAGACATAGACAATATTGTAGCAAGCTCATATTCATACCCCTAGGGTATATAACAGCAGGAATTTACTGATTCTTGAGGCCTGGTGTTGCCTTGATCTTATCACGAGCGACAATAGGCTCACCACCTGCTACCTAGTTTACGTGGAACTAAACATAATTAAAGGATATCCTAGGTAAGTATCTCAAAGAAGGTATTTTACTAAAAATATGAAGGTAGGTATATACCTACTTACAGGATATTCTATTATTGAATCCTTTGCATTTGTATTTGTTTTAGTCGTGAAATTTTAGTCATTTTGATGAAAAATAATAATAAATGTAGGTAAATACCTACGTATTTAATACACTAAAAAAATCTAAATAACTAATCTAATTTATTTGCAACACTAAATCTATCCACACAATATTTTTTTTGATATTATTTATTTGCAATTATTGAATTACGTAAATAATTTTTAAAAAAACCGCATACGTCCGTCCGTCAGAAGGGCTTGCGCCGCTCTGCCGTTCTGCCTCCCGTCGCCCGCGCAGAGCCCCTGCGACGCTGATTCAGCCAAATTATCAATAACTATTGAAACATTATCCTAATATATGAAATAAACCTACAGAGTTGACATTTGGTTTATTCCGGTTGATTCAATATAACTTTTATATTTATAACTATAGTAATTACAAAGTAATATTTCGAAATAAGTGAAATCACGTTGTTTTAATATTGTTGGTATAAGTTATATAATCAATTATTGTAAATAATTCTTCTACTATTCTAAAGTTCATGAATCAAAGTATATTGTTGGCAAAAAAAAAAAGAATAAATAGCATTAGAATCTACTCAATTATCGAGATGAAAGTCGCGGATTTCGTCGAAATTTCGTCGGAACCACCTTAAGCTTGCACAACGTGTTAGTTACACAGATTATGCAAATAGAACTCGAGTAGATATCGTGTGATAGGGAAGTCTGTCATGCTGGTTTCTTGTTAGAAAACTCACTAGGGTCTAACTTGGAATTTCAGACAAACGATGATACGTACGTTCGTAACCGTACCTACCGTATTATAATCATTTTCACACAGAGAAGGCATAAGCATTGATCATCACGCTTGCTCAATTTTACCCAGAATTATAAATCACTAGCGGCCCGCCCCGGCTTCGCACGGGTGGACATTTTTTTTAAATTTTGGGATAAATAAAGATACTTTTGTATGGGAATATAGAAGTGTTATTTTTAAGGGATTTTTTCAAGTTTTTAATCCGTAAGAACCGTACTTCAAGGAATATTATAAAAAAAGAATTAGCGAAATCGGTTCAGCAACACATTCAGCGATTCATATTTATATTATAGATTACATCATTTTATGTATTTATTGCCTATTTTTTTCTTTCTCAAGTAAGCACACAAAGCGCGTACAATAAAATAATACTCTATGCAATAAACATCGATTACATACAATTGAGAGTTGATTATCAATAAATCATGAAATGTCGTGTAGGAAATTTGTACAGCACTTTAGATAAGATAACGAGTGATCACTGATCACTTGATCTGTCGGTATAACGACGATCTACTTGTAAATAATATAAACAAAGTACACGATAACAATTATTGTAGTAATATTATCAATGTAATTAATGTATAACAAAAATGATTTTTTGTTTGGCAAATTATTAAAAATATTTTTAGAACCTACATTTGCTTGTAATTAAAAAAAAAAAAAAGTAGTGGCGTATGCTGTCGTTGTCGACATTTTTGTTTGTTTTACTAAAATATTAACAAAATAATGTAATAACTGAAGTAGTCTTAAATTCGCTTGTTGTTAGGTCGTCAATTTTCGATGCAATGGGTATATCATTCTCTAACTTGATAATGTTCTAATTAAAATATCAGGATTTTATAGTAAGTATTTATATTTATTATCTAACTCATTCACCCCGATAATTACTCGCGATTCAAACAACTATCTGCAGATAAGTTATTAATCCAAATTGCCAAAATATTTTTTTTTTTTTAATTAGTGCGTCGCTGCGTACAGAATTCTGATGTATAGGTACTTATTATATTTACACACTATGCGCTTATAAATTAGCGCCAGATAATATTTGGCAAGGACATTATACAAAAGTGTAGACTATTGACAGCATGCCGACGCTTAGTGTAGACGGCAGATGAGAATACCAATCAGGAAAGTGATGGACAAAATTTTTTTTTTTATTGGTAATCTAAGGTTATGTTATGATTTGTGCTGAACCAAGAATTACAGAATTTCTTAACAATAAAACCATAACCCTTCTACTGAACCCAATTGAGCATTGTACCTATTTAGTCGAAAAACACTTGTAGGTCTGCGGGCGCCTAATAATGACACGACAGACGACAACTCATTTGTAGTCTCGTTACAAAAACAGATTGTCGTGATTGAAGATGGAATGTCTGTGGACTTTGATCTGTTACTGAGATTGATTACAAATTAGATTTTTTTGAAAACATTAATTATAGTTTAAAACTTATTTATTTAATTTATGCTGTATAAATGTTTTAAGTATGTATAACAAACAGCTGAATTTGTAGGTACTATATACCATACCGTGTTCACAAACCTGCCTACCAAATCTTTAGGAGACTGGGAAATTAGCAACTGCAGTCCAAATAGACTGGCACTTACAATATTTTGCAAGAAAAAGTTATTTATTTGCCGTGGTGATTTTAGCGGATATTACTAATGAAACTTTAATAGGTATCATAAATTTGTTTCATACGTGTGTACAAGGAACAAATACAGACATGACAACGGTTTTCTATCTTTTTGATAAACTAGTGTACTTATAATGAAGTGTTATTGTTAACTGATTTTATACAATGACCAATTTAACGTATAATAATTAACAACATTGTTTAATAGGTGTAGTGTTTATCTATACATATAATAAAAATGTAACCGATCGCTGTCTGTACATGGAAGATATATTAGAATAAATACTATAAGGACCTATAACAACGCAAATAGAACCCAAAACAATGATTGTTAAAATTTTTGTCTGTTTGTCTGTTTGTCTGTTTGTCTGTGCGTTTGTTCACGCTAATCTCAGAAACGGCTTATCCGATTTAAATATGGTTTTCACTAATGTATTGTGGTAAGCTTCACTTAACACTTAGTGTTTGTTTCATGTCAATCGGTTCATAAATAAAAAAGTTATGCCAATTTAAAGAATCACATCGAACATTCGTTAAGTTACTACGAAATCGTATAGAAGCAGAGATTTTAACAGGTTGCGGAATAGCTGATAGTGTTTTTATTCCTTTCTAAACAATATTTTGTTTAGTTTTAAACGAGTCCAGTTTCAGTGAGCTTATGTTTTGCGATGACTAATTAATAAAGTCCAAGGTAAGACACTAAAAGTTGTGGGTGTGGATCTAAGTATTAGCTGTTTTTCGCACGGTCAGCTTTTGTGGCTCTATCACGTGTTAGCATTACTAGCAGCCTGTATGCTTTGATCCCTGATGGCTATACGCCTAATCCATACATCCATACATATTCTAAAAGGCTTTGTCCTGACTGACTGACTGACAGACAACGTACAGCCTAAACCACAGGTCGTAGCGACTTGAAATTTGGAGGGTATGTTTGTCTTAATGTCTAGAAGTGTACTAAGAAAGGATTTTTAAAAATTCAATCCCTAAGTATGTGAAAAGGGATGAAAACGATGTATAAAACGTCTTCATTTTTTAACTTACAGGTTTGAAATCTTTTTTTGAATACTTTTATTTAATTAAAAAATACGCTCATAATTTTTTTTTAACTGGGTTGTATTTATAGGGGTGAAATAAGGGATGAAATATCGTATGGAAAGATCTTTGCTTTTGAAGTTGGCGACTTGAAATTTGGACGGAGGGGGAAGGAAGGGAGAGGAAGAGGAAAGGAAGGGAGAAGTGAGGGAAAAGTGCGGGGGTAGTGAGGGAGAAGTCAAAGGAAAGTGAGGGGAAAGTCAGGAGGAAATCGACTGCCTTTGTATTTCGGTGGTACTGTGTATGGACTGTGAGGTCGCGGGTTCGATTCACGCTCAGTGCAAATATTTGTAGCATGAACATGTCTATTTGCATTGGTCTGGGTGTTTCTATGTATAATATGTATATACAGTATTAACAAAAATAAAAGTATTTACCCATAATACAAGCATACAATATGCTTACTTTGGGTCTAGATGGCGTTGTGTAAAAAAAAAAGGAAAAGGGAACTCAGGGGGATGTGAGGAGGCAGTGAAGGGCAAGTGAGGGGCAAGTGAAGGGCAAGTGAGAGGTAAGTGAGGGGGAAGTGAGTGAAAGTGAGGAGTAAGTGAGTGGTAAGTGAGGGGTGAGTGAGTGGGAAGTGAAGGAAAGTGAGGGGAAGTGTAGGGAAAGTGAGAGAGATGGAAGGGAGACGGGAGGGGACAGGGAAAAAGAGGGAGAGGGAAAGGGGAAAGTTATTGTAGTGAAAATTTACCTTTGTGTATTGTATATTGTTTTACGGGGGATATCTTTAGGTAGGTGAAAGAGGATTTGTACGAATGGTGATGATAATGAGATTAGAAATAGTATGCAAAACAGTATTTAAACAATATAAAAATGTCTATTGAAAAACGATATTCATGCGAGCGAAGCCGCGGGCAGAAGCTATACATATATAAAAACGAAAGGTGACTCACTCACTCACTCATAGCGAAATCTCAAAAACTACAAGTGCTAGGAGTTTCAAATTTTGGAAATAGGTGCTCTTTATGACGGGATTTTGCGAAATTCATTTCCCTGGAGTATAAAGGGGAACAAAAATTAATAATTTGTATAAAGCTTCTATAGTTTTTAAACGGGAGTTTTGATAATACGATTTCCAAACTAGGAACTGTTCTTATTAGTAGGTGGGAAAATAGGAGTGGCAAGTTTCGTTAAATATCATAAAATTTAAATCGGATTCGCCTTAGAGACGGATTATACTCATATTTATTACTAATACAATGTACGATTGCCGTAAGATTAGGTTAGAAATATTCTCATACAGGCACACATATGAATTTTCACGCGAACGAAGTCGCGGGCAACAGCTATGTATAATAACTTTAAACTTTCGTACTGTTTACTTTATGATGCGTATATGTACGATGTGCGTACGGTTAACGTACGACTACGTATACGCACAAGTAGCAGTTTCACTGAGTTAGTAAGCTTAAGCACTAATGATTTGAAATTCAATTGATTTTCTTTTGCCTTACGCAATAGTTCCGAATGTTTTAGGTACAAAAAGCTTCAATATTACTACCAAAGGCTTTCCTCCCAAACTTGGCACGTTTCATTCATCCCTGACCTTTTAGCATAGAAGGCTGAATTTATCTCCTTTGACATTGAAGGGTACAACAATTTACTTTAAATTTAAACAGTCTCCAGAATATTCATGGTCCTTAACAGACGCACATAGGCGTCACAAACGTTAATAACACAATGTTTGCCATTATAAATTAACTGTGTAAACTGTTTTACCACCAGTTTTCATTTTCTTTAGGATATCTCTATAGAAAAGTTAGTTATACTAATCATCATATCTAGGTCTTATGTAATATTAGGCGAAGCAATTGCCTTATTTCGGACGAAATGCCAAAGTTTGATGGTTGATGTATTTTCATTTTTTTTTGTCTTGTCGTTTTTGTGGTCCTTTAGAATGAAAAGGATTAAGTCCAATGGAGACAAAAAGACCATTCCATTCTAGACCAAAGACCACACTACCAATGTTTAGTTAAATTACAGAAACATAATTATCAAATGCGATCAGTATTTACTTCGCTACATGGCGTCTTGTCCAATGTCTCTTACAACCATTACATGTGTTATACCATATTTGTATCGATTATGGATTGAGACCAATCTGGGTCAGTTAGTCGTTCATTCAACGTTCACCGCTATAACCTGTACACTTGTATCGATTACATTGACTCATGTGAACTTCAATTACGTAATGAACTTACTGTGCTTTCAATGTTGTAAGGGATAAGGGAGATTACACTTGCTTGCATGACTTCCTATGCTTTAAGTTTGATACGTAGAATAATAAAATGTGTATCAGATCTAGATGTTAAGTCTTAATTATTTACTTACCTCCTACTTACCAGAAAGATCTAAAATTAGAGGTATTTTTGATTTTTCACTGAGAATATTGCATTTCAAGTGCTTTTGTACACAAAGAACTTTATCACTAAATCGACAAATGTCTTCTATATTATCAACGGACCAAACATGAAAACTTTCCATAAATAGCTACGTCTTAACGACGACCTTTAATTAAAACGACGACGCCAAACTTTTTTGGTTTCCCTCAACATTACGAAGGTTAGGCGGCCTACATAACTAGGTATGAAATATTGAGTTCTTTTGAGTATTTTATTATAATTACGTACTTAGAAATTATTTAATTATTTTATTTTATGCAATTTACAATTTCAAGAAATTATGGATATTAGACCGGAGTCTCGAAATTTATTTGACGCCACACAGCTGGCGAAGCGTATGTGGTTGATCCTGGCACAAGAAATGAATTTTATGCCCATTCTGTCTGTAACAGAACAACCTCAACCCAATAAATATTGATCCTGATTTCTTTCCTTTATTCTAAAGCTGTGTCAAATGCTTCCACCAGTGTAGTAAAGTAATTAGGAGTGATTTGACCTATTGATCCCAATTTATATGTATGTAGTTAATAAAAGACGGAGGATTAAGATTAAGAAGTAAATCATCCTTTATTCAGATGTTCCGTTTGTTCAGATGTTCTCAAAACTCGGACTATTAGAACTAGAAGAGGTACTTCATAATTTATAAACTTGGTCTCGATCGTGTCGTATATTATCACAGCTTATGATGTTACAAAGTACTACTAATATGAAACAAATGTCGTGGATTACGTTTTAATGCACACTTGTGCAAATAAAATATATTGATCTATGACGTTGTTGTACGGCTGCTTTCCGTTTAAAATTTTAGTCTCTATATCAACATCGTCAGCTTAAAAACGGTCACTGCTGTTCAAAAACTTCCACAAAGACCTGCGCGGATCATATGACACCAGACCAGATAACTTTCGCCTTACGATCTCTCACCATGAGTCCGAATTATAGAACCAATCTATCTATTTCCATCCCATGTTTGCGACTAGCTTTGCATCGAGTTTAACTCATCGTGTGCTTAGGAGCTTTTATTGTTTCTGATGTTATAGTATACGAGAGGTTAATGATAGCTCCTAAATCTGCCACAGAATTTATAGTTATAGTAATTGTAAAGTACAGAAGACGCACTCCGCAAGAAATTACGATCTGTTACTCATAAATTGCGTATACTTACAACTTATAAAATAGCATAAATTATGTTTAATAAGCATTGCTTTTCGATTAAATAGTAAATAGACCTTCATCCTGAGTTCTTAATGTACCATAGTGATTAATCACGATGATTTAGGAGCCAGGCTAAGTTCACCGCCCGATGAGGACGCGACAGTAAGCACGTTTGTAAATATACCGATTTGGCCGACATCGACACGCTGGCCTAATGCCAATGCATTCCAGTCTGCTTCATAGTTCGTACTAAATTACGCCATGTGCGTTGTCACATGGCTTTGTGTATGTACGTCTAGGATTTAAAGTTGATAATAAACTAAACATGAAGTGTAGATGGTCAGAACGCAACTCGTTAAAATGAGCACTATAAATTGGAAGATGCAACGCGGTTCAGGCAGACTGGTAATTCGATAAATGAATGCAACGCAGGATCGCTAGGTAGCTAGGCTTGGGAAAAGCCTGTGTTGTACAGCAGTGGAGGTTTTCCTGCTAAAATAATAATGATGATGATCGAAGAAAACAACTTTAAAACAAATAAGATTTTAAAGATAATCCTTTATTTTTCTTTGGAACATGACAGACTGACTGTCTTGGATATGAGCGAATTACGGCATATGGACATCTTATTCTTTAAAAACTCCAATTTCTGTAAAAATACATGTTCCACACGTTGCCTCAGTCCGCTCGCCTCTCGCTCATTAATCGCCGTATTTGACTTCCTTTAACGGTTTAACGGTTGCATTTGATAGAAGCATTGTTCCGTTCCGAGTGCATGTCATTTATGGTTTACGGTTGCATTAATGTTCTTATCAACGGATGCTAGTTGTATATGTTTGTATAGTATACAACAACGCATTTACCTAGGTTATCTATGCACTCGAATGTGTATTGACATTCACATAGTGAAAACAATATTTGTTACTTAATTATCTTCTTTCTTTCGTCTATATTACTGCTAGTTATAGCTTAATTTTTGGTGGGCGTGCTTAAGACAGTGAGTTAGTTTGTGAGTAGATTCCGAAGATCTACAATTTTGTATCTATACATTGTATGTCTGTAAAATTACAAGTTGGTGAGAACTAGGAAACAAGGTTTGTATTGTTAGGAGTGGACAGTTGTACTTCTTGTTAACTAACCACCACACAGTTACTTTGATTAAAAATAAGAAAGAAATCGCACCAGGCCTTATTTTAGCACTTGTACGTAGATAAATCATTTTCTATTTACAAGTTATTGTTGTTGATTGTTTATATTGTCTTAATTTGGCACTATGCCTCATATAGCTATACGATAGGCATTTTTGCATACTATTCTTATGATGCAAACGTAAGGGCGGTTCAAAATAATGTTCATTAAATAATTTTGCTCATAGATAAGTTAGTAGCTTGCTTTACTTATAACTCGGAATTATTAACATTTCTATCATCGTAGAAGTTTAATATACTCTTATAGACAAACAACAAAGGATTCACTAAGCGACGAGCATCACATTCCTGGTGAACTTCAAATATAGACGACGAACTGGTTCGTGAAATTTGTGTAGTCGTAAAGTACCTAAGTGAATCTACAGTGTTACTAAGAGTGATTGCAAGCGCATTACGCAAGTAGAGGATTATTTAAATTTAGAGTCCAATATTATTTTTTCTTTACCCAAGCATTTTCACTTTAACTGGTCTTAAGCCGCTCTCATCCTATTTTATTTGAGAAACCTCTAACCTTCCAGACGTCTAGACAAAGTATGACGTGACGCTGGTAATCAATATCCTGACACAATTACAAGTTTGGTACGTAACGTACGTATAATGACTAGCTTCGAAGCAAAGCCACCTCCGGTGCCGAAGAATGACAAATTTTCTATAATCAGGTTGGTCAACACTACGTAAAGATAAAACTATTCAAATGGTGTTACAAAGCCAACCAAACGTAGTATCAGAAATGTCTACCAACATTCATTATCATCATTACACCTAATAGACGTCCACTACTGGACAATGGACATAGGTCTTCAGGTCATGACCTTTTAGCACTTTTTCCTCTATCACCATTAATCAAATTTATTCTATGATCTATTTTATCTTAATGCAATTTCGCGCTATCATAGATACGGTATCGATGGGAAGCCGGCTTGTTAGTCAATATTACGAACTGCTGCTGTGACGTCATAGCTGCGCGCGCACCCGACCGTATGACCTTTAGAAGACTGAGATAACTGATAGCACATGCTTTCAGAGAACAAATTATGACGTAGGAATATATAATGTTCTAATAGTTACTCTCTGGTTTCTAATGTAGTTTATGTGGGTAGTATACTATACATAAACAGCTGTTTGTTTTTGCGCAGTATTACCACCATTGCGTCGACTTAGAGTTCGTGTATTAAAGCAGTAAAGTTCCAATATTGCTTTAGTGCCTAGGTAGTAAATACGATAGGATTTTTGCTTACGAGAGACAAGTAAGCAGCCAATCAAAAGTTTGAAGCAACTGCTACTTCGGTGTATGCCATGTAGCATCAAAAGTAGAATTTGATTGTGCTATTGTCTGTACCTATTACTGTCATCATTGGCAAGGTATCTCAAATAATATAAGTCAACTTATTTTATACTAGCTTACTGCGACGCGGTTTCACCTGCGTCTTTGCTTACCTGATCTGCTCCCGTTGCGCGTTGCCAGTAGCGCGATGTTATATAACCTGTAACCTTCCTCAAGAACAGGGCTATCATACACAAAAAGATTACAAATCCGTCTGGTAGTTCCAGAGATTAATTAGCGCATTTAAACAAACTCTTTTCGCTTTATAATAATATTTTATTTTGGGTAGGTATTTGTAATTTAATGTCTCTGAATCATGTTTACAAAACATTTCGTTGTTATGCTAATTAAAACTTGTTGAGTCTTCAATTTTATTGATGTTTATTTTTAAGTAGGATAATAAGCGTAACTGAGATAAAACAATATTGGACAATATCTTAAAGTACGTGTATACTGACTTCCATTTTAAAAAAGTACCTAATCATTTTGTATTCAAATACAGGTACTGGTCGGATCTTTGTGTTAGTTATTCGTAATAGTTATCGTGTAATCTATAATAGTAAAGTAAATGTATACTTCTTTCACAGAGACACGCACCAGATCGACTTGCCGCCATTCGGCCGCTACGCGACTGGCATTTTCTTCTTGGACAAGCTCCATCATCAGGACATCGAGAAGAAGTTTGGAGAACTATCCGAAAGTCTTGGTCTGAAGGTGCTGTGCTGGCGTACTGTACCCACCAATAATGCTAGCATAGGTAAGATATTTCAAACAATTAATGGCTTAAATAAGTAATTCCTTTCTTCTAATATTCTTTTTGTCATATTCATTATGTTTACAACATTTTGATTATACATTACAGTACATTTGTTTACGAAATTTGTGTTTAGTAAATGGCGTTTTAACTTGTTTCTTATTGAACTATTTAATACAAATAGGTATTTGTACAAATGTAGCTATGTGAATTATTATCATTATTCGTATTATGATTATAAGATTAGTTAGATGTAAAAGACTAGTTGTTATATATGTTTAAAGAAATAACTGTTAATAAATGTATACATTTTGTTAAAAGTTTTTAATGTGGTTCACGTTCATCAATTGTAGATAAAGAAATTATTCAAGTACAAAGAAGCTTAGTTATTAAGATTATCAGACATTAGAGTGTACAATACTACGATAAAAGTGTGAAGATCACCATCCAGTGTTACCTTCGGAGTTCGTGTAGCCTCAGTTGACTAAAGAGCTGGCAATACGAACACGAAATGTCAAATATTAAGTATTAGTGTTTCTATTAATTTTCTAGGATTCAAGGTCTCTATTATGTTATACATAACACTCGAAAAAAAGCATTATACCTTTTTGGTATATGTTGTATGTATCACAAACGAAACACTTATATTTACGATAATTGCCGATTTACAGTTATTATCGTAGTATTTATACTATTAAACCAATAACTAAATTCTCATGTTTCACAATCATAACATCAAAGAAAAATGGCAGTCCTTTAGTCTAAATTTGATCAATAAGATGATATCCTAGGCTTGCTAAAATTACAGGTAACTTATATTGTTAATAATATTTTTATAAACAGAAAAATGCGTTTAAATGTTTTGATCCAATTTTATTTTATAAATTCTGTAACCACTTGACACCGATCTTATTGCGAAAACCGTTTATTTAGTATATTGATAATTGCATTAAATTGCTTACCTTGCTTTTAATAAAACAGGTTATTGCATTCATAAAAGATAATTACCAAGAAAATTAAGTAAGTAATATTAAGGACTGAATGTAATTACTAGTTTTGTAAATTAAGCAGAATAAACCTTACGCAGTCTAAGTCTGCTGAGCAAAAAATTTGTAAATATAAAATTGTAACAATTAGCATTAGTAATTACCTATCCCTAACCTAACTAAACAAATAGATTAGCAACTGATTTTTAAAAAAGCAAAAAAGGACTCTGATCATGTTAGAGGATCATTTGGCCGGCCGCACTTTGAGTGCGGTCATTATAAAAAAAAAAAAAAAAAAAAACTGCTGAGCTATGAAGCAGTAAGGGTGGAACCACATATTACATGATCAGCCTAAAGACGTAAATATTGATCAAATTTATTCTAAGTGACTTGAAAATGCATGAATAATAATACTAATAGAAAGAACATTCTATTTCAAATGTATTGCTTTTTGAGGATATTTTTATTTTAATATTTTTTTCATACCTTTAGTGCTATAGAGTGACAACAGACGCCACAGAAACCGTCTGTACGCCTACCATAGATTCTATGCTCTCTGCACAATAATACATAATATATTATTGTGTAATCCATAAAGAACACAACACTGCACTCAAAAACTCAAATAGCTGATGTTGCTCAAAAAGTTGCCAAACTTAAATGGGACTGGGCTGGACATGTCTGCCGCATGCCGAATAAACTGTGGGCCAATGTTGCTCAGTTGGTGCCCTGAGACAGTGCGAGGTCGCGGCAGACCGAGAAAGAAATGGTGGGACGATCTGTACAGTTTTTTGGGGAATTGGAAGGAGGAAGCGCAAGATTGCGATTAGTGGAAGGGATGGAGGGAGGCCTTTGCTCAGTCGTGGGACAAAAATGGCTCATTATATATAAAAAATCCATATTAGTGGACGAACACACATTTTCCAAACGCACAGACTAATTGTCCGTGGTTTAAATGTTTACAAAGAGTCAATAATATGATAGCTCGGTGCGTGTTTCTTGACACACAGATAAATACGGGAATCCAAAAAGGTAGTCACGGTAGTAGAACCACGCTGGTTTCAGCATGAATAGGCCGGATCGAATGAAGCAGTACTACCCTCTCGAATAGAATAGAAGATCGACGTAAAAATATTAGTTTTCATACTAATGTGTTTCGCTCGGTGAGTGAGAGTGCCGGCAGCCTAAATACCCCCTCGGTCCTATTCCGTTTCTCTTTTCCTTCCTCATCCCCTTCTCTGTGTTCGGCAACGGCTTGGTTGTGTTTTGTAAGTATTATTACTTCTGCGATGCTTGGAAAACATAGCCATATCTGTAGGTTACAGTTGCTATTTTACATCAGGTGGGGCCGTATGTTTGATTGCCACCAAAGTTGTATAAAAAAGTAAAGAATGTGTTCAGGAAAACCTAGTACCGGTACCTCTATAACTAATATGTAACTTGAAACCTATCAGCTAAATCGTTTGCATATCTACCCATCATTTTTGTCACCTAGTAATAATCGAAGTATGTCCAAACACAATAAAAGCAATATCCAAAATTGCTAAATGATAAAAATACCCTCAAAAGCTGTCTTGAACGGACGTTATCGTTTATCAAATATATTGTTTTGCCAATCATCCAGTTGTATAGTTTTCTCTCACTTATACCTATTGTGTTTTGTCTTTTGTCTCTCTCGTTTTAAGACAAGTTACGACATAGCGAGTTTTGTTTGCGGCTATCATTGCAGGTCGTAAAGTCATAAAGTCGGGTCGTAATTACGCGGCTGACGGTCCATGCGATGCTTGACCAAACGGTTTGTTCGTTTAGACATCACTCGATACTATGCGTAATTAAATCTATTCAGTTTTCTATATCATTATATTTTTAATCTTTGGTTACTTACATAAAAATACTTTCGAGTACTTAGTCGCAAAAATACTTCGCTGTCTCAATGTGAATGGATTTCTCTGTATTTTTTACTTTGTGATTTTATTACGCATAATTCGTTCTATATGTGTTTAAATTAGAATATCCACTATATTAGGATTGTTAATTTTTTAATAATCAGATTATTTGTATAGGTACGATAATAATTACAAATTGCCAATAAGAAATGCTAATATAAGGGATACTTACCCTTGACAAATGACGTATTTTTTAAATGAATTTAAAAATACAGAAATATTTTGCATATATTTTAACCATTAAATTAACTCAAGATTCAGAATATTATCCCTCATAAAAGTAATTTATTTTATGTTTAACAGTAATAAGTTGCTGATTCTTGAGTTAACAAACCATAAAATCAGAATTGAGCCACACACATAAAACAGCGCATAAATATTATCACATGCATCATTAGAATGGTCATAAATGTCACCTGTTCAATTACATGTAAGAAGGTACATACATTATACTATAAAATGACATTTCTAGACTGCATTCGATGCTCCCCTACAGTCTAGCGCATACTATGGCCGCAGCGCTCGCATTGATAAATGTCAAAGCACGTTGTACTAAAGTGATGTAGGATAATTTTTGTTATGTCATGCGGTGCGGCCCGCCGTAATTTGCGCTAGCCTTTAAATGCTAGAGTTAATTAGTATAAGGTTGATGAATACTCCCCTTGGTGAAGTAAGTAATGGGCTGTTTTGGCTCGCTTTCAGGTCAGGTGGCTCGTAACTCGGAGCCATATATGCGTCAAGTGTTTGTTACGGGCGATAGCGACGACGAACAACTTACGAGGCAGGTAAGACCAAGAGGGAGCCACTGCACGACGGTACACCAATACTTGAGCATGAACTTGCAATGCAACTTGCGATTTCATTCTCTAACAGTTAGTTAGACGGTATAGACCTAAGGAACTCTTATAGGTGTTTTTTCAGATGGTTGCGTGAGCCGCCGTCCGGAGCAACAACTTCGTGTTAAACGTAAATTATACACTCCCTTATATATCCCATGGGATGCTTGTGGTAGGAAATTGGTCCTACATATTAACAGCATTTAAATGTATATATACTAAACGTCCTTCTTCTTACCACGAGTAGTCTTACATAGCTAAGTGTTCGCAGGTTCTGGAGTGTGTGTGCGTGTTTTCAGATATTTGTGCTGCGCAAACGCGCGTCACATGAGCTCGTGGTGCCCGGCACAAGGTTCTACATCTGCAGTCTCTCACTCAAGACTGTTGTGTACAAGGGATTACTGACTTCCAATCAACTATGGGTGAGTAATCGAGATACCTGTGAGTATTTTAAACGGTTGTTTCTTTTTCATAGCACTAACGTAGCAAACAGTATTAATGTATAGACGTAGTAGATATAGCTGATCTATTTAGTCACGAGTTCATACTGTGCTGCTGTCTTCATTCAACTACATCCGCCTGATAATTATCTATTCTCTACTCTAGACTATCGTTATGTTTGAGTCAGAGCACCACGGAATACCTTGCTGGTTTTACATTGTTTTTGCAATGCAAAATATTATACTAAACAAAATAATTGACATCCTCTCTTTTAAATAGTAATTATATTAGTTGGTTAATTTGTAATAATTACTTTGTATGGTTCTTTGGTAGCGTTGAGTGTTAAAATTGTAACTCACACAAAATTAACTTTAATTATCTGGCGATTGAAAACAGTGGCGTGAGATTCTTGCCAGTTCTTCTCACAGCTCTACCTCGTCAGCGAACTGGCTGTAGGTTAATTAGCTGACTTTATGTAATTTTGACTTTTCATAAGTATCATACTTTATGATCAAAATGAAATAAATGCTTTGAGTTAGAGTTTGCATAGGCCATTTAATGTTTGATGGATTGCATGTTGCATGTACCGTACTATGGGATTATCTATTATCTTCACAGGTGCTGTATTATATTTTACCACTATTTAGAAACATTTTATTTCGTGTTATAGGAGTACTTCAAGGATCTGAGCAACCCAGCGTTCACGACGTACTTGGCGTTAGTGCACACTCGATTCTCTACCAATACCTTCCCCAGCTGGGAAAGGGCTCATCCACTAAGGTTTGTACCGCTAACAAAAGCTATAAATTGCTAGAAAAGTGGTCATAACATAGTCCTGGTTTTTCTTTTCCTTTCAAATTTGTTTAAGTTTGGGATGTCAATCAGTTTTAATCATGTTGGTTACGATGAAGATAAGCCTAAATATTCCACACAGTTTTGTTCATTTCTTATGTATTATGTGATGTGCAATAAAGAATATTCTATCCATCTATTCCATGCCACTTGGAAACAAAAGTCATTGCATTTGTTTTAATGTTTTAACTAATATCTCATCAAATTCATAATGTAAATCTAGTGTTTACCTATATTATTATTCGTCATATTTTATCACAAGTTAAAGTAATTGTTGTTTGTATTACAGAGTTCTTGCTCACAATGGCGAGATAAATACGTTGCGCGGTAATGTCAACTTGATGAAGGCTCGCGAGGGAGTTATGAAAAGTGAACTATTTGGAGATGGTAAGATAATCACTATTATATTCTCTAATTACAAAGCCCCTATGAAGTAAGCAGAGTTGTATTAAATCCGTTATACGCCAGTCTTATTAAGTTCCATATTGTAAAGAATGTCTCGAAGATTTACCTAATATTGTATTAAACTTTGCCTCGCCTAAAAAATACACATGTATCTTTTTCATATTTTTTACCATTTTGTGAGGTAAGCAAACCTATTTTTAAGACAACAATTAAGTTTTCAATATTTTTTACTGTCATCTTCATCATTTCTATCTTTGCTGGTTTAATCAAATTTCTTATTTTTTCGTATTACTACTTCCAGATCTCAAAAAACTATATCCAGTAGTAGAACCAAATCTATCCGATTCTGGTTCTGCTGATTGCGTATTAGAGTTCCTCCTACACTGCGGCCAGCGGTCTCTCCCCGAGGCCGTGATGACCATGGTGCCCGAGGCGTGGCAGAACGACGCCACCATGCCCAAGGAGCGGCGCGACTACTACCAGTGGGCCTCGTCCGCCATGGAGCCCTGGGACGGACCAGCTCTCGTGTCCTTCACCGATGGACGATATATCGGTATTATTATTATTTCTATGATTCTTTTTTTTATTTCTATGATGCGGCTGTAATGTCACTACGACCATGAATGGTCTATTGTGATCGCCGCTTTATCAAGCTAGAGTTCACCACTAAACCCTGCAGCTATGATATACCGCAGGATTTGCTTAGGGGTGAGCTCCTTAATTTCTTCTGGGCCCAGAGTGTGTTTCCCTAGAAGAAACTGACGCCTGTGTATGAGATATATCGGTAAGTTATACAACTAAATACTTAGTTATTTGGGACAATCCAACCCACATGCCCTTCACCTATATATAGGCTGCCAAATTACAAGTTAATTTATCATTAGTCTCTTCACGCCTTTTAAAAAAGTACCTATAAAAGTGCTTTAGCGTTCATAAATAGTAATCATGTAAAGAGTAATTCAGAATAATACATAAATTGAGAAGGTTTAATTTCTTATTTTTTGATTATCAAGAAAACTCTATATGATTATTTAATTAAATACTATTATTAAATATATTCTAATTAATAATATTATATAAAATTTCTTGCATTTTTAGGAGCCATTCTGGACAGGAACGGTTTACGTCCATCTCGATTCTACGTCACGAATGAAAACATACTTGTGATGGCTTCCGAGGTCGGAGTGTACGATGTTGACCCTGAGAAGGTCATACATAAGGTACGTAATAGTTTCTTTAAGATAGCCATGATATTAATTTTATTTTATTTATTTAAACCGTATCGTACAATATGATAACATTAGAGTAACAAGAACACATACTTTAATTTGTTTACATTTAAATTATAGTAGAGGCCACCATACCAGCAGTTTAAGACGATGGTATGGTGGCCACCACTTCTGGATTCCACTGACTGCTTACCATCAGGCGGGGCGGAGTCTCATTGGTAGGCTAATATAAAAAAATATTACATATTTAAACGACTATGGACCTCCTTCAAGACAAATACATGGAAAATATTAAGATTTTTCATTAAGTTATTTTTTAAGTTGATGTGTCTATAGTTTGCCGTGGAATTTGTTGTTTATATATACTAAGCACGCAAAAGTTTGCTCAATGAAATGCAGATGCCCATGTAAACGACACTTACACATATTTATATTACGAAGTACTGTACAAACATACAGTTAAAGGACAAAGTACATCTAAAGACGAAAGAAATATTAATGGATCACACAAAAATTATCCTGGGGTAGAATTGAACCAATTTTTTTTTGCACGTCAGTCACGTAAACTCGATGAGAGTGCGTCCTGAGTCTGTGTGCTATTTTAGTCTTTTGTGTTGTATGTCTATAAAATTCAATATTGAATGCCTTTTTGTGGCAATTATTATTGAATATAACTTTTTCCAGAGTCGTCTAAAACCCGGTCGTATGTTGCTGGTGGACACGGAAGAGAAAAAGATCATTCAGGATGTGGAGTTAAAGTTGAAAATTGCACGCAGCCGACCTCATTCAGAATGGCTTAAAGACAAGGTGACCATTGTGTTTAATTATACTGATATACTCACGGGTATTATAATAACTTATTGGTTTTACGGAGCTTTAAAATACAATAAATATGTAACCTGGCATTGAACCTTATAACAATGTTTTAGAGTATAAAATCGTATTATATTTTTTTTATTATGATGCCCATTTAAGCAACTTTTATACCATCTCTATTTCTTTTTATATAATATTCCCGAGTTAAGTCAAAATTTATAAAAGCTCCGTAAAATCATAATTGCATTTTGAGGAATTAAATGTATCAAGCACCAAGCCATACATATTTTGTCTACTGAAAGTGCATACACACTAAATACATCCACATACATCCACATACATTAATATTAAGTATACTGACCGTCATACATCAAATCCATATCAAAATTAAAATTGAATGTGAACATTTGTTTCTCTGTTCTATGCACTCCGGCCGTATTAAATATATCAGATGGTAAGTCAGTAGCATGAGGATTGTTGATTTTTTAGCTACACCTACCATTGGTTAGATTACTACTAAATAAAACGCGTTTTCGCTTAACATAATAAAGAGCAGACGAGGTGATTAGAAATTTTAAAGTGGATGAAATAATATGAAAGAAATGTTGGGCAAAACTTTTCTTTTATTTGAGCATTATTAATACTCGTATATTAAAATCAACATATCTATCGTTCTCCAATCGAGTGGCCGCAGTCCCGCTAAATAATAAAAGTCGATTATGATTATTTTGATACAGGAAGACTTCATGAGAAGAGTTTGACTATGAAAACTACGGCGTAAAAATCTCAAGAGTCAAAGAACATAGCGTAGACAAAATACAAAGAAAATATATTTAAAAAATTATAAGAAACAAATGTGATACAATGAGGGTGTTTAGGAGAATTTCGGAATTAGTTGGCGCCACGCTCACTTTCACATTGGGCCAATCAGAGTTTAACTTTCTAAAAGCGCATGACAGCTAAACCTGACGCATTGGTGCTGCCACCTCGTGGGCGCCATTTTAGAAAAAACCCTCTCAGCAATTTTATTTGGTCCTTATGCACGTGAATTATCCATTTTGTAAATTAAACATTAAAATTGTCGAAATGAACACTGAAAATTATTTGTTTTGATAGCGTTGTTAAAATGGAAGATCTTTTACCAAAGTGGCGCCAACTGGTAGCGAAATTTTTTCTAAACACCCTCATTATATGACAACATATTAAATGACATTTTCTTCTATTTTACCACGGGTTTCTATTCATTTTGTTTAACTATTTCGCTTACGCATGATTTAAAGCTTCAATTAACATTTTGACATTATTTTGACTGTGGTAATACAACAAAAATCTACGGTTACTAAACCGCATTACAGATATTTGATTGGTTTCAAAAACCTAAATTTAAACTTATAGACACTGATTTTAATATAAATAGGTTGGATTGACCGGGGAAGTACCAATCTCTGTACCCTATATATTTAACACTTTCCGGGACAGTAAACGTATATGGCCGTGATGACAATAAAACATCTATTGTGTCTACAGTAGTGTCCATGATAGGGTTAAGCGGATTTCTTGCTTATGGTATTGTAGAAGACCATTGTTACCACCGATGGTGACCACTTACCATCAGTTGACTTGTCTGCTACTGTATGTAAAAAAAATTGGAAATAACTTGTCCAAAACCAGAGGGCCTAGACAAGTGGTTTATTCTAATAGAATAGAAAAGCTTAAAAACTATTAGTGATTGACATTGCTAAGGATAATGTTGGCGTTGGCTTATGCCAATCCCATACATTTTTTGCCTGACTGCCGCAGTCAAGTAGGAGAATGTTTTTCGAGCTTATGTATGTATGTCTATTTCTTTGGCACGCTCTACAGGCTTGATGGATTTTAATGTATGAGGTGTCATTAGATTCGTATTGATTGTAGGAGTGACATAGGGTATATAAAATTTCAATGTTGCATCAGCACTAAAAAAAATGGGTTATTTAATCGGTTATTATTATTTTTAATTTATTCTATTCTATAAGCATGCCACTTGTCTAGATCCTCAGTTAATCCCACAGTTGATGTGTCTGATACACACACATTAAATAATATTTCTATCATTCTAGATAACAATGGAAGACATCCACAAATCGGTAGCAACAGAGAATGGGACGTCTACTTTGGTTCCTAATGGAACTAATGGTCACATGGCAAATGGATCAACTATCACGGGCTTGGCTGACATGAGATTGGGACTATTCGGATATACTATTGAGTCCATCCATATGTTACTGTTGCCTATGATTCAAAACAAGTAAGTAACAAGAAATAACATGTAACTAAAAATTATATTTAACATATAATTTAAAAAAAAGTTTTTTGCGGTAGTAGATCCAAAGAAATGCACCGGATCGACTAGGAAAGTCCTACCCTCTCATAGAAGATCAACGAAAGAGTAGTATAGTATCCGTACTACTACGTTTCGTTCGGTGAGTGAGAGTGCTGGAGGCCCAATTTCCCTCACCTCCCTCAATCCTTTCACTTACCCACTCCCTTCACGGTAAGCTTCAGGTTCAGGTTAAGCAAGGCTTCCCCGTCCCTGGCATTGCAGGAGCAATGCTAGGGACCTTGTGTCGTCCATGAGTGGCAGGTAGCACTTATCATCATGTGGACTGTTTGCTCAGCTGCCGCAGTAAACAGCAATAAAAAAAAGATTAAGACAAAGATAATGAGTATTTATACAGAATGGAAAGGAAAACGGCTCTCACACACAAAATCTAAAGCATTTCATTTCCTTTCTGTCTGTTTGTACACTTCATTTGTTCTCACACTTGATATTTTTCCTCTTCCACTCTGAGGTTAGCTGGAAGAAAACTCACTTTTGAGTTAAGCTCGCCTTTGTACATGATATTTCTTACCAATTATGTAATATGTTCTATGTGTGTGTACAATAAAGAATAAAGACTCCTGAAACATTGACCTTAAGACGACATACAAACTAAATAACTAGTTCGCCTGATAGTTATAAATAGTCAGCTGTATTATTTATATTTAGTACATTGGATACTATCACAATGCTTAATGACATCTCATTAAATTAGGAATCATTCAAATCTACCACTAGTTATTACGTTTGACACAACGTATATGGCTGTGAGGACAATAAAACATCTATTGTATCTACAGTAGTGTCCATATGTAAGGGTTAAGTGCATCATGGGATTCAATGGAAATAGCAAATTGAACCCGAAAATGGGATCCTGAATATATACTGCAATACGTAACAATTTATTTTTGTAGGAAAGAAGCTCTCGGGAGTATGGGTAACGACGCTCCCTTGGCCTGTCTGTCGCAGTTCCAGCCGCTACCGTACGAGTACTTCAAACAGCTGTTTGCCCAGGTCACCAATCCACCTATAGATCCATTCAGGTAAGCAATATGATTTATTCTTTTGGACATGTGGCCAGTGTATTATTTAGTGTACACAGTAAGATTTAATATTGGTTAACAGTCAATGAAATTCAGTAATGGTACTTTGACTATCATAGCAACTTTTTTTTATACGACTAAGATGACAAACGCGACGCCACCTAATAATAAGCTGTTACCGTAGCCTATGGACGCTTGCAACGCCTGAAAGACTACATAAGTAGCATATTATTATATGGTAATTGAATATAATATATATTAAAAAATATATGGAATTGACATAAGCTAACGCCAACGTTGTCGTTAGCTTATGTCAATCGAATTTTATTTTTGAATCTAATTTACTCTATTAGCATTTATGCCACTAGTCTAGGCCCTCAGGAATATCACTAGCGCGTTATTGTAGCGTCATGGCCGTAATGTCGGCATTTTTATTGCGCTTGAGAGCTCGACGTCAATCGGCATTCCATTTTTACTTGAACCAGTTGCGAGCTGCTTTCATCTGTCGGTTGTCTGACAACAACTTTATATTAAAATATTAATTAATATTTACAGAGAGAAGATAGTAATGTCCCTGCTGTGCCCCATCGGTCCCGCGCCGAACATTCTACAGCCGAGCGCCGAGTTTGTTCACCGTTTGTTCTTGCCACAGCCCATCTTATCTATACCTGATCTATATGCCTTGAAACGTACTACATATAGAGGGTGGAGGGTATGTATCTTTACATTTAATTACATACAAGTAAAATATAAAAATAAAAAGCCTTGCTGAAATTTTATTTTATTTTTATTTTATTTTATTGTAAGGAACATAAAACAGTTACACACTGAGGATATACATGACAACCAAAATGATATACATAAAGTTTGTAAGAGTGTAACCCACACCAATGTTCGCGAAATAATATCAGCAATGATAAAAAAACTAAAAACACGCGCATAAATAGAGAGCGATGGTGGATTACTCCAATAAGTAATAAGACAGGTCATTTCAAGGTTTCAATAGCTAGTCTACGAAATTGTGAGTATGGAAGTGCAAGTATGTCCAATTCAAATAGGTTTGTGTTATACAATTCAACAAGGCGGCGTAGAGGAACCCGTGCACCCGCGTTAGTTCTACATCGTGGAATGTAGAACAGCCGAGGAAAGCGCACCCCAATGATATAAACAAATTTTTTCCCGCTAACACTACTTTGAAATTTTGTATACTCTATGTCACTCCTACAATCAATACGAATCTAATGACATCTTATATGTTAAAATCCATGTAGAGCGTGCCAATAAAATAGACTTAGATACTCACATACATACATACACTCGAGAATTATTACCCTCCCTAATTTCGTCATTCGCATAAAAATTGGGTACAGTTCTGAGTTATGTCTTTGGAGTTTTCAAACGTTCAAAATCACGTAAAGTTCAAAATTACTTTGCGCTACGAATGATATCACATACCCGTTTTCTGATAGACCCGTCGCTCAGCGGTAAGTGGAAGCGCGGGTGGCTGTTTCCCTCACATATTCTAATTACAAAATGACCAAATGGTCATGGGAATTGTGCGCAGTTCCCCACCGCGTCGCCTCCCCCTCCTCGACTCCGCTTAGTGTGTGAGCGCACGGCCTTTTATTCCTAAAGAAAACGTACGGAGCGCCTCTTGTGCGCCTACGCTTTGACTCTAGCTTGTATGGGCGACGGGCCTTTCGGCCTTTATACCTATATATCCGCGCGCCCACCAACCTACTAAGCGAAGCGCCGCTACCGCGCGGACTGCGCACTCAACCTGGTAGCCAATCGTACAGACTTGTTTGGTTGTGCACTGAGTGAATTCACTAAGACTACTTTGTACATAATATGTTATGTTAATAGATAATCAATCAGTATGTTACTCTATTGTATTGAGTAAAAACCTGTAAAAATAGATGTAAGTTTGGCAATACATAAATAAATGATTGTTCGCCACACGCGTGTAGCATTATACCTCTCTTTTAATTAGTATTGTGTCCTTCAGACGAAGGTGATCGACTGCACGTTCCCGCTGTCGGCGGGCGCGGCGGGACTGGAGGCGGCGCTGGGCCGCAACGCGCGCGAGGCGGAGGCGGCGGCGGCGGCGGGCTGCCAGCTGCTGGTGCTGTCCGACCGCGCCGCGGGGCCGCGCCGCGTGCCCGTCAGCTCGCTGCTGGCGCTCGGTAATACCACAACATATAAATTAATAATAATAATAATAATACCAGCCTATTTACTGTCCGACTGCAGGGCAAAGGCCTCTTCTCATATAGAGAAGGTATGAGCATCAATCACCACGCTTGCTCAAGGCGGATTGGCAATTTCAGACATTTAAGTCCAGGTTTCCTCACGATGTTTTTCCTTCACCGTCAGTCAGAAATGTCCAAGATAAACTTAGAAAGTATATATGATTTGAAAAATCACATTGGTACTTGCCCGGATTCGAACCCATGTTTACGAAGCGGGTGCCTTATCCACTGGACACATATAAATTACCAATTAATTATTTATTTAAAACTTTATGCACTACATGTACATAGGAGGGCTTAATGCCAAATGCCTTTCTCTACTAACCAACCTTTAGCTGGCTAATATAATAACAAATAAATTTGTATTACTTACATATATAATACCATACATGTATACTCAATACACACTATAATATATACCATAAATATATTATAAAAGTGTACTAAAATAACTTATACTAACATGAAAGTTAATGATGTGATGACTCTGCCAATCTGTTGAAAAGAAATTACCGAACTTTGAACTTGAACTTGTAGCGATCTGTAACCATCCTGAGTTCAAGATAGTGCCAAAGTAATACCAATTAATATTCTATCTTCTTAGAAATGATCGCAACTTAAGTTATACCTAAGCGCCTCGATTTTGGTAGACACTCGGTACTCTGTACGTCATGGCGCACCCTGATGAAGGAACGCGAATGGTTTAAGGACGCGTTCTCAAAAATCATAGGTATCGAATCGCACCAATACATAAACAAATTTCACACACACATACATAGGTCAGCCTAACTAAGGCGATTATATGCAAATAAACTCACGTTGATACTTTAGAAATAAATTTTTATTTTGTTTAATTGGAATGACTTGTATTTAAAATTTCTAGTAGTATGTTTTTTATTTTGTACTTAGAATTAGTTTTGGTGGGCATGGAGTCACACATTGCGTGAATGGACATTTGCAAGAAAGACACTCGCGCGAAAGACTTTTGCGTTGAACTTTGCTGTTTTTGAACCTATTGTTTTCAAAATCGATATCTGAGTGTCCCAGCGATGACTAAATAAGAATCCTATTTTGAACTTTACTATTTTTGAACCGTTTGCCATCAAAATCATGAGATGATGATGTGTTCAGTCATCGCTGGGACACTCAGATATCGATTTTGAAAACAATCGGTTCAAAGACAACGAAGTTTAAAATAGCGACTGCTTTAATTAAATTTGACTTAAAATTCTTGTTTGGTCATCGCTGGCATACTTCGATATTGATTTTGAAAGCAATAGGTACAAAAACAGCAACGTTCACAATGGCAGCTGCTTTAATGAAATTTGACTTAAGAATCTTGTTTTATCATATTTCACGCAAAAGCTTTCGCGCCAGTTTCTTTCTCGCAAATGTCCATTCACGCAAAAGTCTTTCGCGCAATGCGCAAATGTCTTTTGCGCAAGTGGATTCGCGTAAGTCTCCTGATACCACTTCGGTGACTTCTACTGGAACTAGCTGATTAGAAGAGCTGGGTATAACGATTATGGGCTCGTTAGGTTAATTATGATGAGACCTTACCACCGGACATGATGGAGTGACCAGAAGGCACATTCAGCTCTACTAATCAGCTACTTCCAATAGCAATCACTGAAGTAAACTTTCAGAACACTAACATGTCCGGTGGTAAGGTCTCATCATAACTAATAAAACGAGCCCATACTCGGTACATCCAGCTCTACTAATCAGCTAGTTCCAGTAGCAGTCACTGAAGTAGACCTTCAGATCACTCCATCTTGTCCGATGGTAAGGTCTCATCATAACTAACAAAACGAGCCCATACTCGGTACGCCTAGCTCTACTCGTTAGCTAGTCCCAATAGCAGTCACCGAAGTAGACATTCAGATTTCTCAGCATGTCCGAAACGCAACTAATAATAATAGCTACTTAGGTACTTATAGCAAAAACAATAATACCTTGACAACTATTTCGTATAAAATGCTTGCAACTCTTGTAAGTATCAAATCTAGTATTGTCAACTACATTGTGTTTATACAACGAAATTTACGAGTCGAGCAGCTTCCGATAAGCGACACAGGTCCACTCACGACGGGCGCCGAGCGCGGACTGATTCTTGTTCACAAAGCTCTGTTCAATGCGATGAAAACAACTACCAAACAAAATAAGTCTTATTACAATGCATCAAGATTCACGTTGCATAGCAAAATGTATGGAAAACGACGATATTATTTTTCATTGATTTTCGTGTTAATTAGTAAAATATAAAAAAAATTGTCTGATATTTTATGAATTGAAGATATTTGCTAACTTTTGGTATTTTTAAATTTAGAATATTTTGAATATAATAAGAAAAAAACAGGTCTCGAAATCAACAAGATTTCGTAAATTCTGCATTGAGAGTCAAAGAACAACGGTTTTTACTACATTGAAAATAAAAATTATTAGAAAAAAACACGTCCTATCACAAGATAAAGAACCATTCTATTTGTAGTATCTGCTAGATATATAAAATTGTTTATCGTTTTGCCGCAAAATAAACCGAAAAAGGGGGTTTTTTTGATAGAATTGTAAACGCGTCCTTAAAATTTAACGGTGTGATTGTTTTGTAAGCAGTAAGCGAAATATTTGGTTGAAATATGTACGTACGAGTACATAACATGACAAAGAGATTCGAGTTATAGACTACATTGTGCTGTATTTAATTGATTAAATTCTTCAACACGCCTTGTGATAATCTCTTCACACTGTCTTCAGATACACCTATTTTGTTGTTCTCTGCATCACCCGTAATGGTTGACTGGTAGAGAATGCCTCTGGCATTAAGTCCGCCAATATGCTTTGTATATGAAGTTTTTAATAAATAAATAAATAAATAAACAACGCCTACAAAGATAACCTTTTTTTAAATTTTAATTGTTCACAGATTTGATAAAGTATATGTTTTCCAAACTTGTTTCTTTTTAAATCAGTCAAATAAATTATCTTAATGGTCATTTCAGGCGCTGTACATCATCATTTGATCGAGACCCGCCAACGTATGAAAGTAGGCATCATAGTGGAAACTGCTGAAGCTAGGGAAGTTCATCACATGTGCGTACTACTAGGTAAGTGACAAGTTCACAAATTTTAATAAAAACGCAGGTATAACCTCTGTCTACCTCCGTGGTGCAGTATGAGCGCAAGCGACTGCTGTACACGAGGTTGTGGGTTCGATCCCCACACGGGACAAAACTTTGTGTGATCCATAAATATTTGTTCTGAGTCTGGGTGTACTTTGTGTCCGTTAAATGTATGTTTGTAATGTCCCCCACGACACAGGACTTGTTTTCTAGAGCGAGAGTTGTTTTAATAAATTAAGAATTAATTAAGAAAAAAATCATAGAATTATACAAGATATGGGTAATACGGAGATAACAAGTGCCTCAACTTCAAACTTACAATATTGTACAAGTGTATACTTATTTAGGCTTTTTATCCTGTGTGTAAAACAAAATTACGACATAGCTGTAATAACAGCAATAAAATACAGCTAGTGAAACTGTTTCACTTCTGCCTGGCACCTTCTAGAATAAAGCGTAAACATAAATTTTTAAACATATTTTTTTATATTTTCAGGTTACGGTGCCGATGCAATATGTCCATACTTAGCCTTTGAATTAGCCTTCTCTTTACGCAACGACAACATATTAGACCCTAATCTCACAGACGATGAAATATACACTGCTTATCAGAACGCTATAGAAACCGGCTTAGCCAAGGTCATGGCTAAGATGGGCATTAGCACCCTACAGTCTTATAAGAGCGCGCAGATATTTGAAGCGGTCGGGCTAAGTGAGGAAGTTATTGATAAATGCTTTAAAGGAACGCAGTCTAGAATTGGTAAGCTTTTGTATTATAATATAAAGTATTTTCTTTTATGATGTTATATTTATATTACCTGCCTCTGTCATCATCAACACTTTCAGAAAAAAAAACTGTCCTACTTTTTTTTCACATTTATGTTTGACTGACGAGCTTTTTGAACTGCCAAGAACTTTACTGTACTGAAACTAAAGGTGTACAAACTATTTATAGGACTGCAAAAATTTCACGCGTAGATATGGATAATAAAGGTTTATTAGCCGAGTACAAACTTATACAGTATTTTTACAACACAAAGAGAGAAACTTAATACGTACACGACTTTTACAAAGTACAACAAGACAGTTTAGTATATCCGCCATATTTCTTTTTTACCGCGCTAGCAGCTCTTCGTGTCGCGCATGTGCGCTTCAATTTCAAATTTTGTTCGAGTTGCCTACACTGATTTTATAACGGCTCTTAGTCTCCATTATTGCGCAGATCAATTACAAGTATGGTTATAAATATTTTTATTTTATTTTCTAGGTGGCGCCAACTTTGAAATTCTATCAAAGGAAATATTTGACAGACACGCGATAACTTACGGCGAAGTTAAAGATGCATTGGTTTTGAGGTATGATCTACCTTTTTAATAGTATGTTTTTTGTCTAAAAAATATAAGGCGTCATAGCAAAACTCAATGCAATGCCATGAGTTCGAGATTGACTTTTACCACTTTTAAAAACTGTTTTTTTTTTTAGTTTTACAGCCTCCGTGGTGCAGTGGGACCGCAAGTGACTGCTGTGCACGAGGTTGTGGGTTCGATCCCCATAAGGGACAAAACTTTGTGCGATCCATAAAAATTTGTTCTGAGTCTGGGTGTACTTGTGTACGTTAATGTATGTTACAAGTCCTCCGCGACACAGGGCTTGTTCCTAGTGCGGGAGTTCTCTTTTTAATAAAATTAACTTAATTAACTATACACTGTTTATACATTATATACTTTAACTTGTGTACAGAAATCCCGGCAACTACCACTGGCGCGCGGGCGGCGAGAAACACATCAACGACCCCATGTCCATCGCTAACTTACAGGAGGCTGCGCTCAACAACAGTGCCTCTGCTTATGACAAATACAAGTAACATCCTAGTAATATTATAAATGCGAAAGTGTGTGTATGTGTGTTGGTTACCACTCAGCGCCTAAACGGCAACACCGATTTTTATGAAAATTGGTTTGTAGATAGATTCGGTGCCGGAGACCGATATAGGCTACTTTTTATTCTAAAAATTGGTCTGGTTTCTGAGGGATACAACAAAACATACTTTACGCGGGCGAAGCCGTGGGGCGCAGCTAGTAACTTTATAATTTCTATCATCATCATATCAGCGAAAAGATGTTCACTGCTGGACATAGGCCTCCTCCAATCTTCGTCACTGACCTCAAATATTATATTAATATTCAAGTATTTAGTGTCGTCTTAGTACCATCCTATTAAGGTACGGTTCTACTGACTCGGAGCTGGGCGGAGTGGAGCGGAGCCTGAATTGTCCAATCACAGTGCGCGAAATTTCAACTTCGCGTCAGTGCAAACGTACCCTTATCCTACCTTACCTACCTTGTTTGCTTGGTAAGTGAATAAATTACGTTCTGCTAATAAGTTACGGGTATAAAATTAAGATATAAAAGTTACGTTGGTAGTAAAAAACTACAAAAACTTCCACTATAAAACTTTACAATGAATAACTTTTTTTGCCTACAGAGAAAGTGCGTTAGAATCAGTACGTGCTTGCACTCTACGTGGACAACTGGAGCTTGTGAAGCTAGACGAGCCGATCCCTCTGAACGAAGTGGAATCCGCCGCTGAAATTGTTAAGAGATTCGCCACTGGTGAGATATTTTCATAAAAAAATTATGGAAATTTAAAGATGCTCTTTGAAATTTCTAATGTCGTTTTATAGCTTTTTATATGAAAAGTTGGTCGAAATTTTAAGGTCATACATAGCTTCACACCTTTTATCCCCGAAGGGGTGGGCAGGGATGTTTAACCCACCCACGTTTTGCCATTTTTTTTTGAGATCCATGTAACGGGGCGAACCATATATCGGGCGCAATTCCGAACTACAGGCGCATGTTAAGGTTATTGGCCTACTAAAGGTCACAGTATAATGTGCTATATTCCTTTTGTTAATTTTGATTTTTTAACCTTTAGGCGCGATGTCATTCGGTTCAATTTCACTGGAAGCTCACACCACTCTGGCGATCGCTATGAACCGTATCGGTGGCAAGTCCAACACTGGAGAAGGTGGTGAAAATGCTGACAGATATCTTAACCAGGTAAACCATTTGAATAATTTTCTTATTGTTCATCAGATTTCATATAGATCAATAGTTTTTTTTTAATTTTTTTTTTTTTTTTTTACGACTTATTAGTCAATATGGGACTCGGTTAACTTTTCCCTGGTACGAATCAAGTAAAAACAGAATTAAAAAATTATAACTTTAAATAACACATAAGTAACAAAATTAGTGTATTTTGGAGCTAATTCTTAGTTAGATTTTTACTTAATTTCAAAGTTACAATTTCAATAGAAAAGCGTTTTCTAGATTTGTGCAGTGAATAGTGAAGCTTAACATCCGCTTGACGTCTTGAAATGTAATTGGTATACATTTTAACGTATGACATTGAGCCGATGCATGTTTATCAAGCTGATATTCACCGTCATTGGTCATTGGTTACGGGCGACAAGTACAAGTAAAGCTAACTCCACACGCTTCGCCGGAGCTCACGTGCTAACACAATTGCGTACACGCAATGTGGGGTCAGCTTAATGCTGACGTGTTTTTAAAAGATGTAGCAATCTTGTATAGGACAAGAAATACAATATATTAGCATCTTTTGAAATGTATTTGTTATTGAGCAGGACCCCGAGTTCAGCCGTCGCTCGGCCATCAAGCAGGTGGCGTCGGGTCGGTTCGGCGTGACGGCGTCGTACCTGGCGCACGCCGACGACCTGCAGATCAAGATGGCGCAGGGGGCCAAGCCGGGGGAGGGCGGCGAGCTGCCCGGTACTCTATATGTACTTCATTATTTAGCTCAAATACTTAGTTAAACGAGTACTTCTCAATGCAATAAACATTGTGAGGAAACCTGGACTACATTACAATACAAATATTACACAAAACATCTCAAGGGTTAAGAAGTACCTAAAAGCGTGTGCTCTTAGGCTGTTTCTACAAAAATTGTAGAAAAATTATAGAAATAAAATAAATATTGATGTAAAGTAGTTTACTACTTACGCAGTTCTATAAGTGAAAACTTTTAGATCCAATTACTTCCATAGTTGACAGCAACTGTTCTATTCTCCAAGCATTGTTTTTGCAATATTCAGAAAATACAAATACCTTCATTCCAAAATGCCCTGCAATTTTTACCACCTTCATTTAAAACAATTATTCTAACTAATCATTTGTTCAACAGGCTACAAAGTAACAGAAGACATCGCAAAGACCCGTTGTTCAGTAGCGGGTGTTGGTCTAATCTCGCCTCCGCCACATCACGACATCTACTCCATAGAGGACTTGGCAGAGCTGATCTACGACCTAAAGGCTGCTAATCCAAAAGCTAGAATATCGGTCAAGTTGGTGTCGGAAGTCGGCGTTGGAGTTGTAGCGTCTGGTGTTGCTAAGGTAAAAACCTTACATACATAACTCTGTATCATAAATTATTTTACCCTAAATAACGGGCTGGAGCAATATGTGCGGAACGTAAAAGCACTAATCGTGGTGTCCGTACAGAGTTCTAGCAAATGCCGCTTTGAAGTTGTACGTGTCTGTTGTGTGCGAAATTTATAAGGATGATTTTTTGTGGGTCAGACTTAGTAACTCTTAGAAAAGTATTTATTAAGAGCGTTTACGCGTCATAAGTAGCAACGTCGCAATTAAGTGTCATATTTAGTGGTTTTCAATTTTTATTATTTAATCGGAGCTATATTTTAGAAAAATATTCTGTCTATATACTAGAATTAGGTGAAAGCTGTATAAAAAGTATAAATGGTAAAAATTAAAAACCACGAAATATGTCACTAAATTGCGACGAACTATTTTTCATGACGCGTAAACGCTCTTATGAAAAATAGTTCAAGTGTTGTGTTATTTTTAGGGTAAAGCCGAACACATAGTGATATCGGGTCACGACGGCGGTACGGGCGCTAGCTCGTGGACGGGTATCAAGAGCGCGGGTCTGCCGTGGGAGCTGGGGGTGGCCGAGACACATCAAGTGCTCGTACTCAATGATCTTAGATCTAGGTAAACAATACTATACAGTTACATACAGTACGGCAACAGTGTTTCCTCTTCTGATGGTAAGCAGCTCAGTCGAATCCAGAAGTGAAGGCCACGAGGAATAAAAAAATAATAAAAATAAAAATTTATTTATTTTCACTTCACAAAGACAAAATATGATACATCGAAACAGTACAATACAGTTTAAATGTGACTTTGTGAAGGACTGGACTCCGTGCTAGGAAAAAAATCCTGTATTACTATGTATGAATGGGAGGAAATTGGGCCTACGGCGCTCTTACTCGCAACGAAACGCAGTAGTACGGATACTGCTACTCTTACGTCGATCTTCTAGGAGAGGGTAGTACTTCCCCGGACGATCCGGCCCATTCATGGTCAAACCAGTGTAAACTACTACCGTAATTTTATCCGTTTTTTTTTATACGACTAAGGTGACAAACAAGCTTACGGCCGGCCTGTTGGTAAGCAGTTACCGGAGCCTATGGACGCTTACAACAAAAGCATCACTAGCGCGTTGTCTCGAACGTGTTGATAAAAGGTTTTTACCATTTCGATCTATTTTGAAGAACTCCATGTTGTAGTCTCTCGGAAAAACCTCGACGGGGAGCTCAATCTACAACCTTATCGTACGAGGGCCACTTTCTCATGTAACAGTTTAATGGCCATCTTTTAATTGACTACTCTAACATGTTACTTGTTATATTTCAGAGTGGTAGTACAAGCAGACGGACAAATAAGAACAGGCTTCGATGTGATGGTAGCCGCATTATTGGGTGCTGACGAATTTGGGTTCAGTACTGCGCCGTTAATAGCTCTAGGTAAATTTACATTTTTAAATCAGTATTATGTGTGTTGCTAAATATGTTTTTTCTTTCTTTCTTCCTTTCTTTCTTTCTTTCTTTGATCGACCTCGTTTCCCGTATTCACAGATAACTCTAATAGTATTCGCATACAAGACAACAGACGCACAACTCATACCAGCGTTCGCTAGCATAACAACTCACTACAGATATTACGATTCGTGCATTTCTGTGCATTCGAATTTTGACCTTGAAATAACCAATCACAGCACAGCATTTACGTTCCGCGGAATTCCGATTTTGACCTATATTTATGTGACCCCAATTGAGAACAAATAAATGTTTTTTATTTATTTATTTATTAGGATTACCAACAAGAGAAACACATACATAAAAAAGTAAAAAAACATAGGAAATGCATGCCTGGTGCTCTCTCAATTATAGGCAACCACATCTAACTTAAAATATTTATACTGCTAAACTATCACAATGTAATGAGTAAAAGTAAAAACACAATAATAAGTTGTAATGAATAATAAAATGAAATGAAATTATGACAAAAAAATAGAATAAGTATAAGTAGGTAATTACAAAGGCCAATAAAATGTGAGTAGACAACAAACGTAATAAATACCACTAAGAACGCATATATTCCATAATTTTACACCTGAAATTAGACTGAGTATTACCAAAAATGTCCAAATCCAATGATCGGGAAAGATCGTTGTATTGTTTGCACATTCTATTTAAAGGTGAATTTAGGCCCAGATTAGTTTGGTATTTGCTTAAAATGAACAGCTTGTAGGCACATGATCGCGGTAATCTGCTCGGGGCAGCAATTTTTATTTCAGATAATAATTCTGGACGATCTATCTTATTATTACATAATTTATGCAAGAACATAAGATCTAAAAACTTGCGTCTATCGTTAAGGGAAATCAGTTTAAAGTATTTAAGACGAGCATCATACGAAGTTAAATGATATTTTACATGCAGGTTATACGCAAGATGAGAGAGAAATCTTCTTTGTACTCGTTCAATTCTGTTTCGATGAACTTCATAAAAAGGAGACCATACCTGCGAGCAATATTCTAAGATGCTACGAACCAAAGAGTTAAATAAGATAATTTTAGTTTCGGGACTTTTAAAATTATTTGTATTTCGATTTATAAAGCCACACATTTTGGATGCATTAACTATTGTCTTGTCTAAATGCGAATTAAATGTTAATTTACTATCTATGAATATCCCTAAATCTCGTACGCATTCAACTTGTTTGAGTGTGTGGTCATTTATATTATATGATGTCTGCAATGTTTTTTGTTTCTTACTAAAAGATATGTAGTGACATTTGTCAGTATTTAGTGATATCTTATTGAGTTCACACCACTCAAACACTCTATCAAGATCGTCCTGAATGAGCTTATTATCATCTGAGCTTTTGATAGTTCCTATGATTTTAAGGTCGTCTGCAAATAGATAACCGGTAGTGTGATGAAAACAATCTGAAATGCAGTTTATTAATATCAAAAATAGTAACGGACCCAAGTGCGAACCTTGCGGAACGCCTGAAGTAGCAGTAAACTCTGAAGAGCGATAACCATTAACTACGACGTACAATCTGCGGTTAGTGAGGTATGACTTGAACCAGTCTAAAATGTTAATGCAGTATCTTACATTACATAGCTTCACGCCTATTATCCTCGAAGGGGTAGGCAGAGGTGTTTAACCACCCAACTTTCGCCATTTTATTTTGGGTCCGATGTAACAGAGGGCGAGCTTGTTGCCATTTATCGCAATTCCAGATTCCGGGCTAATATTTAGAATTTTTCGACAGAGTAACCCGGGGTTGGAACCCGTGACCTCTGCGTGGTAATCCATACACAGTACCGCCAAACCACAGAGGCAGTGTATGTGGTATCTGTTAGAGAGTAATCTATCTACAATACTACATGTTTTATTTCTAGGTTGTACAATGATGAGAAAATGTCATTTGAACACATGCCCAGTAGGCATCGCGACACAAGACCCTGTCTTGAGGAAAAAGTTTGCTGGCAAACCGGAACATGTCATCAACTATATGTTCATGTTAGCTGAGGAGGTAATAACCATGTTTTTTTAACTCAATCATATTCATAGCCATAGTGAGATTTTAAAGTTATCTTTTTGTTTATCATGAATGTAAATTTTCGTTTATAAACAATCTCGATAGTATGATTATTAACACTACGCCATCTATAACAAAACACCAGGACTGCGTAAGACTATCGCAGAACACTCAAGATATCAATAAGCCTTACAAGTCGAGGTACCAAAAATTCGTTAGTCTCTCCTGTAGCTAAAATTCCAGTACAATGTTTGTAAGAAAATATTATAGTTATTAAAATATTTTTAAAGTGATATTTATAACAGCTACAACTATATAATAGCGTACCATATTAGTATTCATATGATATTCTTGTAATACAAATGCTCACAATATTTTTTTAGACTCTGGACTGTTCACTGACGAACTTAATCTTTCGGATTTTGACTTTAAACAAACAGAATCTAGAATCAAAGCGCTAATATACATGTTACAGGTTCGTCAACACATGGCAGAAGTGGGCGTCCGCCGTTTCCAAGACTTGATCGGTCGCACTGACCTACTGAAGGTTCGCGAGAACAACGACAATCCTAAAGCGAGGTTGCTCAACCTCAGCCTTATACTGAAGAACGCGCTGCATATGAGACCTGGAGTCAATATCATTGGCGGGTCTAAGTCACAGGTAACATTTTATAAAATGATTGTGATTGTATTTGTTCCCGCATTTTTTTATAATGTAAGAGTTTGTTTGTTTGAACGCGCTAATCTATGGAACTACCAGTCGGATATGAAAAATTCTTTTTGCGTATGATAGCCCAGTTCTTGAGGAAGGTATGTAACATCACGCTACTGGCGACGGGAGCAGAGCAGTAACCAAATACGCGGGTGAAACAGCGCTGCGGTAAGCTAGTTAAAATTAGAACAGGTAATGAAGAAATAAATTTGAGCAACAAAATATATAAAGTAGTTTCCATAATATATCTTGATTGCACAAGGGTAGATTTTTGGGAGTTTCCTCAAAGTTTGATGGGGGGAAAAAATTTCGCATAAAATCGTGAACTTTTGTAGTTTACGATTTTATGTAATTTTTTTTGTCAAAGGCAGCTAGTAATAAGTAGTAGATCCACGCTGATTTCAGCATGAATGGGCCGGATCGACCGGGGAAGTACTGTACTACCCTCTCATAGAAGATCGACTTAAGAGTAGTAGTATCCGTACTACTGCGTTTCGTTCGGTGAGTGAGAGCGCCGGTAGCCCAATTTTTCCTCCTTTCCTCTTTCCTCACCTCCCTCATTCCTCACCTCCCTCATTCCCTTCCCCTAACCCCATTCCCAGCCGCCATAGTGGAGGCCACCATACTAGCAGTTTAAGACGATGACTTTTGGTATAGTGGCCACCACTTCTGGATTCCACTGACTGCTTATCATCAGGCGGGGTGGAGTCACTTTGGTAGGCAATAATATAAAAATAAAAAAGCTAAGATTTTCTCTTTCTTACTGGCTCTTCTATATCAAATCCTTGGAGAAAACGATGTTCGGCAGCAAACCGTCTTCAGGTTAAATGAGGTCACACTTTTTTGTCAAGTAATTTCTTTCTGACTAGGCTTATTGGTTTTTTTTTATTCAAAAGTCTTCTGAGCCTATCTCATTTTAAATTCCAGGATTTCCAACTAGAGAAACGCCTAGACAACCAACTGATCGAGCAATGTGCGGGCATACTCGCCGGCACTAAGAAGCACACAGAAATAAGCATGCGGATCACGAACGAAGACCGAGCGTTTACGAGTACATTGTCTTATCATATAGCTATGTGAGTATAACTATATCTTTTAATTTATTTAGGCAGCTTGTTCGCTTCGATTCTATGGAAGATTAGTATAGTATTATTAGTACGAAAACGTGTCATCGTTGGAAAGAGTGAGCTCACTCTTTCCGTCGTAGTCACTTGTTAGCAGCAGTGAACGGCGCACGTTGTTTACATTTGTTTGTTTTTGGTAATTAAGACACTAGAGTATTAATTATACCTACCTGTGCCTTTAAAAACGTTCTTATAATTTAAGAAACAAACAAATCCAAGGGAATCACATTTCATGCATTATTGAATTATTAACATTTTTCACAGTTTCACACACAATTCTCCTTTATAAAATGGTGGCCGACTCGTTTCCGTGTGATGCGAGAGCGAGACATTTCGCTGTTTCCTTTATCGTCGTCTTTCGTCGCTGTGCGCACATTGTCGATGTGTGCGCGGTCGTCAAAGCATGAACTGATTTTGAAAAAGCAGAGCGCATCTAACGATTTAAATCTATGGTATTATTATTATGCATAGCAGAAATAACACTACACCGACTGTAATAAAATTGTTATTTGTAACAGGAAATACGGCGACGAGGGTCTACCAGACGGCACTACAGTGAACATCTCACTAACTGGGTCTGCTGGACAGAGTTTCTGCGCGTTCTTATCCAAGGGTATTACTGTGACTTTAGAGGGCGACTCTAATGATTATGTCGGTGAGTGATTTATTGTTTACTGTATTAGAAGTACAGCAAATATTGAATTTGAGATATTACCAGTACTCATAATACGAGTAACAGTTACTCTATAACAGAGGCCTAAGTCTGGTATCACAATAGTGTCAGAATGGTCGATCATTAATCTCTTATTGGTTGAACTTGTAAAAATCAACCATTGCCTCAGGTGCTATTCAGTTACAAAACAATTGTTACCAAGAGTAAAAAAGTATTTCAAGTTATTTCGTTACTTTTCAACAAATTGACAAGACATCCTGACTGTCCAAAGTAGATTATGAGTCGACATAAGTTTGCAGTAAGGTATTACTCTCATAGATACTCAAAACCCAATTCCAATTATCTTTAAATTAAACTCAAAGTTATATATATATTAAAGCGTCAAATTCAATTTATTTGTCGCAACTAGTAAAATATGTTACTTAATATAACTGCTACTGTTATTCTTACAAAAGTAACAGTTACTTTAATATAATTCGGGATCTGTTTCTACTATAACTTTTATTAAAAGTTACCAACAGTTAGTAGTGAAGACTCATAACTTAAATACTTATTTATATTATTATTTCAGGCAAAGGCTTATCAGGAGGCAAGATTATCATCTACCCACCTAAAAATTCACCATTTGAGTCTCACTTGAACGTGATTGTGGGTAACGTGTGCTTGTACGGAGCTACCTCGGGACGGGCTTATTTCAGGTTTGTTTAACTAAAATCTGCGTGTATATGATCTTATTATTTTAAATGTCAACTTATGATATGTGGAATATTTTAAAGTTGCTGGTTTTTAACATTTTTTTTGTAGAAATAGTATTTATAGAACTATTCGTGTAGATTTAAAAGTATTTGAGTTATATATCATGGCAAAATTTCAAATTGTTATCATCAAAATGCAAGGTTATTTTTCTTAAATATCAACTCAAATCAAGCTAATAATTATAATAATTCTTACTTTGCGTAAAACATTGCTACATTGCTTGAACATTCATGTGTTAATAGACTAGTGTTTTTTTTGTGTTGTGTGAGTTGTTAGCCTCTGATGACTGTCGCTACTGTACGCGGACTTTTGGTAAGCAGAAGGCTCTCAACCGTTAAGTACACTAAACATCGTTGTCTCAGGGGTTAGGACTTCGGCTTAAAGCGTTGTTGAAAGCTAGGGCCGGCTCATAATTATTATGTAACGACGGTACTCTCCTGCAGCGAGGGCGGTACCGTGGATGGTTATGAGTAGTGTTATAGAGAGTATTGATGTTGCGCTCTATCTGGAGAAGTGTGATGACATCGTCCGGCTTATTGAGAGCGTGCCGAGGTCGGCGTGTGCGTGTAATGCCTGATGGGGTGTAGTTGACCGCTTGTCATGTCCTTATAAGGGGGCGGACAACCGATGGAAGAGGTCAGCTCACGACCAGCCAAGGTGCCGAAAATTAGGAGAGGCCTTTGTCCAGCAGTGGACGTCTACATGCTGATATGATGTCTAAATGATGATGTGTCGCGCGTTCGATTGAGTGCAGACAGAATGTTCTCGAGCTCATCGCTCGTTCGTTGGTGCTGGTGCCACACACCAGCCGCAGCTTTCCGCTGCGTACCCGCGTCTGCCATTGCACGTGTGTGTTAACAATATGTATATTCGAACATTAACGGATACTCGTATTACGTTTACGAAAGCTCGGAGACACGCGCACGCTTGAGCGTGTTCGAACATAATCACAGACTTGTAAGGAGAAAGTTTGAATGTATGTCGTTATCCGTTATATTAAAATTTATAGTCTTAGATATTTTTAGCTCTCATTTCAATATTCTTATATAAAAATATATGTATGTGCAGAGGTATAGCTTCGGAACGTTTCTGCGTGCGCAACAGCGGGTGCGTGGCCGTGGTGGAGGGCGTGGGCGACCACGGCTGCGAGTACATGACGGCGGGCGCGGCGCTGGTGCTGGGGCTCACCGGCAGGAACTTCGCCGCGGGCATGAGCGGTAACTAACACTCACGATACAGACACGCATCACTCATACCGATATTCGGGTATTCGTCAGCATAACAACTCACTGCGATTGATAATTAGTGTGTGCCATCGAATACTTGACCCTAAAACAGCCAATGATATTGCAACTTTTACATTCCGCGCGTCTACCAGGCCTCTTATTTCGAATCAGTGCAAATAAATGTTAAAGTGGCAATCTATGTTATGTCTCGACGCCCCACCATCGCCGTCTGCGACGCTATCATTATTCTAAAAAACATCACTAACGTTATTTTTAATTAAAATGTTTGCTTATGTATGAAATCATTCAATTGTTAACTCTACGTGCTACAGAATAAAGTTTAAATACTAATGACATTTTTTCTTCTCTCTAGGTGGTATAGCGTATGTGTACGATATCGACGGTTCATTCTCTGGTAAATGTAACCAGGAGATGGTGGAGCTTTTACCTCTTGAGCTACAAGATGACTTGGATTATGTACAGCAATTACTTGAAGAGTTCGTTGAGTATACTGGGTAAGATCGCGACTATAATTTTATGTTATTACTAGCTGTCCTGTCCAAATTTTATTCCCTATTGTCCCTATTTTATATTATAGTTATATTTAGTCCCTATGTGTAGTAAACAAAACAGTGCTTACCAACGAACAGCATTTAAATTGATGCTGTTGATGAATTGTTAGCACTCTTCAAATGAGCCGTTGCCTAGCCAGATACTGTCCATTGGCGTGAGCATCCATTGACGCGGAGCTAGGCGGAGTGGACAGGAGCAAACCGTGAATTGGTCAATCGTTCCATTTTTCACTGATGTGGAATCTAGAGATAGGTAGGGTTATCTGAAATAGTTGCCTAGAATTTTTTTTGTTAATATGATCAAAATAAAGACGGTTGCTAGGTAACGAAACGAGTATACTCAGATAGCCCTATCTCTAAAGATAGGTTATTAATTTCGGCCGTTACTCAATCAGATAATTTAAAAATGAATGTATTAATTACTATCATGGCTAATTGATAGCGTGATGACTTCCACTGATAGTTTTATGATTACACGCCATAGACTAGGTCAAAATTGAAACGAAAATAAATTGAATATTCCTAAAAAGTTGCAGGCCTTACTTGGCAAATTAAATTTGTTTTTAGCTCAATAATCGCTGAAGATATGCTCAAAACATGGCCGGAGCCAGCTAAGAAGTTTATCAAAGTGTTTCCTTACGAGTACCAACGTGCTCTCAAACAGATAGCCGACAAGCAACCAACGCCTGCTAAGGTAGAGAATGGGAAGCAAGAAAACGGAGTGCTCGATATTGAGGAAACTATCAGAGATGTGGAATTGGATAAGAAGAATTTAGAGAAAATTTTAGATAAAACTAGGTAAGTTATATTTAATGTAGTCTATACGCGATTTACTAATAGCCTCTAATGGGATGAGTTAGGAATACTAGTTTGGGATGAGTAAATATGGGATGAAACGTCATAGGATGAAAACGGAACAACTCTAATTTACGCTCGGACTTCATAATCATGCGGTCTTAGTAAATACAAATTATTTATTTTTCATTCTATCTTTGAAAATTTAATGTAATCTACTTTGTTTTCGTTGTTTTTACCAATAATGAGCTTGTCACAACTCGTCACACGCCACACACATTCACGCTAAATACGTTGTAACGTTCCTTTTAGACGCAACGTATTTACGTATGTATGCGCTTCTTTCTTCCGAACGAGTGGTTATTATGACTTATTTTCAGTCCAATTATATGTGTTATACAGGGGCTTCATCAAATATCCTCGCGAGACATCAATGTACCGTCCGGCAGAGAAGCGTTTGCGTGACTGGGACGAGATATACAACGTAGGTCACGTACGTCGGGGGTTACGTGTACAAGCAGCACGTTGTATGGAGTGCGGAGTGCCCTTCTGTCAGAGCGGTCACGGCTGCCCGCTGGGTAACATCATACCCAAGTGGAACGATCTAATATTCAAAGGCGATTGGAGGCAGGCGTTAGCGCAATTGCTGCAGACTAACAACTTCCCAGGTATGCTCCACACTTTACTTGTATTATGACTTGTTCTAGTGTGTGATTGTCTTACTGGAGCAGCAATGTCACAGCATCGTCTTGAATAAATGTTACTGCGAGTCCTGCAGTGATATGTCGTCAGCGAGTGTAGTAAAATGCAATACAAAGCAAACAAACGTACACAGCATAAAGTCAAAGTCAAAGTCAAAGCATTTATTTCATTTAGATCATAAAGTATGATGCTTATGAAAAGTCAACATTACATTTTGTCAGCCAATTGACCTACAGCCAGTTCGCTGACGAGGTAGAGCTGTGAGAAGAACTGGCAAGAAACTCACGCCACTCTTTTCAATCGCCAGATAATTACAGTTATTTGAATGAGTTACAATTTAAACACTCAACGCAACCAAAGAACCATACAAAGTAATTATTACAAATTAACTAATTAATATAATACTAAGATTAAAGAAAGAAAACGAGGCTTTCAATTATTTAGTTTCAACTAGTATGGTAATTTGACTACGTATTTTAATTAAACTGGTAAATGCACCCCCTGGTCACATTGAACGACAAGGTAATACTGGATTGAATATTAAATGTATGCCATGCCAAGATTGACAATATCTGTGGTAGTTGTGAACTATTTTATCTTGTCATTGTAAAATGGACTTTAACTCACACGATTTAAAGTGGTAAAAGCATAGCACAAGGTACTTCAATTTGAGCAAGACGTTTTTTTATAAAACGCGTGGTTCCCTATCATAAAATTATCAATGTTTGAACTTGATAATTGTCAATAATTGTTTTTTTAAAGAATATTATTTTATAATAATAATAATAATAATAATAATATTCTACCACATTCACACAGCGCCATCTAGCCCCAAATTAAGCAATTATATTTGCTTGTGTTATGGGTACTAAACAACTGATATACTACATACATACATTTTTTTTTTGTAAATACATACATATTATAGATAAATTACACCCAGACACAGAACAAACAATCATGCTCATCACACAAAGGTTTGTTTTGGGTGGGAATCGAACCCACGACCTCCGGCTTAGCAGTCAGGGTCACTAACCACTAGACCAACAGGCCAGTTTTTGAATTTTGAACTCTTACCCCCAGCTTCTAAAATGCTGATCAACGAAATATTAACTAATCACCTGTTAAATCTCATGTGAAGTAAAAGCATGAATTTGATTTAATTAGTAACTTCTATGAAATTTATTATTAAAATTGTTATACAGAATTCACGGGTCGCGTATGTCCTGCGCCGTGTGAAGGTGCGTGCGTGTTGGGTATATCGGAGCCGCCTGTCACCATCAAGAACATTGAATGCGCCATCATCGATCACGCCTTCGAGTCCGGCTGGATACAGCCTGAGGTTAGTGCAGCTATACGACAATGGACCGTTCAGCTAGTAATATTACCACAGTCATGTAATAAAATGTTAACATAATAAGTATTTAAACCCCTTGTTAATAAACATGAAATAGCAGCCATGTCTTGTCTCTTTCTGTTATTGTAGTGTAAAAAAGGGCGAAAATCATGTAAGTATAATTATTTCGTCGCTAATCTATGTTTATTAGTAATACTTAATCAAGAAAAATATTTTTTTAAATAACGTACGCATAAGCTCTGGGGTTCGGTGGTACTGTGTACGGATTACCACGCAGAGGTCTCAGGTTCGATGCAAGGGTCGGGTAAAGTGATATTGGGATTTTCTATCAAAAAAATTCTCAGTATTAGCCCGCGTATTCTGGAATTGTGCTCCTATATATGGCAACAGGCTCGCCCTCTGTTACATGGGACCAAACAAAAAAATGGCGAAAAGCAGGTGGTTACACACCTCTGCCTACCCTTTCGGGGATAAAAAGCGTAAAGCTATGTATGAACGCCTAAGCATTTTAATGACAACGCGACACATCCCATACCATTAGCCTTTTAGTATATTTTTTTATTATTCTATTAATTAATAGTGGTAAATGTAACTTTGTAGATACCTACATGCAGAAACGGAAAGACAGTTGCTGTTGTTGGCTCTGGACCTGCCGGCTTAGCAGCAGCACACCAGTTAAATAAGGTAATAAAACTTTTTCTTTTATTTTAGTTATCTATTGAAGAAAAAATTTAATTTTTCCTTCTATATAAGTATCACAGACTAAATATTTGTAAAATAAATGTTAGGACTTCATATAATCACCACAGGGTATAAATAACTTGAAATATCACTATTAAATTCTAATTTAGTTGAACTGGCTTTAAATTAATATGTCGACAATCGTACTCCCATATAAATATTTAAAAGTTGGTTAGTTTTGCTTATTTTACATAATAACATTTTAATGCATATAATATGTCCTAAATACTAACGCGTCTTTGTTTAGTCAGCGTGGTTTTTAGCCTATAACCTTCCTTACGAACTGGGCACACAGCACAAACAAATAAACATACTTATTCTTTTTATTTTTTAAATGCTTTTCTAGGCTGGCTACTTAGTAACAGTATTCGAGCGAAACGACCGCGCCGGCGGCTTGCTACAGTACGGCATTCCTACCATGAAGCTTAGCAAAGAAGTAGTGGCCAGGCGCATCAAGCTCATGACGGCTGAAGGCATCTGCTTCAAGTGTAACGTCGACGTTGGTAGAGATATATCGGCGAGTGAGCTGGCTAATGAGTAAGTGATAGTTCAGGTGCCTACAACCGCATATAGCAATCTAATCATAACCTTACTTAATAGAAACGTTTATTGCCACAATTACATTGAGAAAAATAATAAAAAAAAATACAAAATACAGTGCAAGAGTGTGTCTCACAGATGTGGCAATTAGGTACCCAGTTCAGCATTTGTCAGACCTAAGGTCTGACGCTAGTTCTCAACTGAGTCCTGACCGAATCTACGTCACGAACGCCTTGCTACCAGTTGAGCGTACCAATGGCAATGTGTGCAAGGGTCTGGCCGTGGTTCTGTCCATGGTCCGATGTGAGAGGGCTTGGGAGGGAGTCGCCTCCTTTTGCGAGCAGGTAATGCTCGCCAAGGAAGCGGCCGAGCGGGAGAGGGAGCTGAACACCTTGCTCCCCGCCCGTCCGAAAGGTTCAAAGTACCCACAATGACGCACGGGTTTCTGTTTTAAGTAGGCATTGCAAAGTATGTAATATGTATAGCAAACGGGCTTATTCGATTTATGAATGCTTAGTGAAAATATTTCGAAATTAAAAACATAAGCACTGTATTTTATTGCCTATAAGACAACTCAAATTCAAAATTCAACGATCTTAGGTGAAATTTTCAAAATCATATAATATGCAATTCGGCCTAGTGGCCCAAAGCGAGCAATCCCGGACTCCCTAGCTTTAATTAACCTTTACAGGCAGAAACAGACGAATTAAAAATAAGAGACAAATCATTTACTTGAGAAATAATTTACAGATACGACGCCCTAGTCCTATGCATGGGCGCAACATGGCCTCGCGACCTTCCTCTAAAGGGTCGTCAGTTAAACGGTATCCACTACGCGATGGAGTTCCTCGAGAACTGGCAGAAGAAGCAGATGGGGGCCACGTCGGCGCACCACCAGACCAAGGACAACCCCGAGCTCAACGCTAAGGATAAGGATGTGCTGGTTATTGGCGGGGGTGATACTGGGTATGTGTCATTATTTATGGATATCAATCATCAGCTCTTCTATCGTACTCCTTATCTATATTACTGATAGTTATATAGTGATGCGGTACGTACAATTCCCGGTAGAACTGAATTTTGGTATAAAAAAATTTGTCAGCCTCTAAAAGATGAATACATCAATAAAATACTAATTATACCAAAAATTTTGTAGCTGTATAATGACATAAGCATACTATTTATCTATGTACTATGCGAAACACACGCGTGCCCTCTACAAATTCGCACGACAGCCAAAAGATAGTTTCCTTTCTCCGTTTTTTAACGTGGACAGTCAAAAAGCAACACTACTCAAATATACTTCTTACAAATAAAAACATCTTTAATTAGAGACTTGTTGTAGGTGTGACTGCATAGCGACATCGTTACGTCAAGGCGCTAAGTCTATCACGACGTTCGAGATTTTACCAGAGCCGAAGAAAACAAGAGGACAGGACAATCCTTGGCCACAGTGGCCGAGAGTGTTCAGGCAAGTGTTTTAACTATAAAACAACATTTTAATGTCCTCAATAACCAACATACAATTAATAATAACAATAAAAATCTTTATTTGTTTAAAGTGAATTGCAAAAATACCACATGATAGATACAATTTGATGTCCATTTTGCAGTTCACTGGTTAACGGACACTAAATACATACAGACAGTTCAATATAATATTAACGTATCAGTTTTGTGTAATTTAATAATAGAATTAACATTCATGCAAAGTACCTATGCACTCCCACTATGCAACTGAGGCATCTTTTTGTAGTTACTGAACTGTTTCTTATTAACTATTATAACCTCTTTATTTTCTTAAAACTTGCTATGCTACTATCTAATACAATTGAACCTTATTCTGTCTGAAGCAAAAACGTTGTACTCTTTTTTACGAAAATTACGCGGACGGCACACTTGTAGTTTATATAGAAAAAGAGTACAGCATTGTAATATTTAAAAAGAAATATTATGGTCGAATTTCGACCACTAGGCGACCTACTATGAAAACTCAAAACTGACTGAACGTCATTATTCCGCAGGGTTGACTATGGACACGAAGAGGTCAAAGTAAAGTTCGGCAACGACCCGAGGAAGTTCTCTACTCTCACTAAGGAGTTTTTGGATGACGGTAACATACAATAATGTCATTATACGATAAATGGCTAATAAACTAAAATATCACTAGTATTTAAAACATGTTACACTAATATACTAATATAAATACTACAAAACACTGCCTGTGATGTCTGCCAGCTCTGCAATCGCCAATGCGTCTGACAAATTGCCATGTAATGTTTGGCAAAGTTCTTTTGATTGAAACTATCATACCCGCGGTTACATCTTTAGTTACTGCTTTGTTCCCGTCGCTCGCAGCGTGATAATACATAACCTTCCTCAAGAATTGGGCTATCAAACGCAAAAAAAAAAAATTCAAATCCGACTGGTAGTTACAAGGATTAGCGCAAACAAACAAATAAACTGTTACGCTTTATATAATTATCATTCATTTATTTCTCACATCGCAGCAAAATTAATTAGTATTAAATACCTAGTCTAAATATAAAGTATAAAAGTATAAAAATATTGTTTTTAAATTTTAAATTTACTTTCCTCATATTTGTTAGGTGAGGGCAACGTAACCGGTGTATCAGCAGTGGAGGTAGAATGGACCCGCGGCGCGGGAGGACGCTGGGAGATGAAAGAACTGCCCGGTACTGAGAAAGTCTACAAAGCGGACTTAGTGCTGCTGGCTATGGGCTTTTTAGGTCCAGAGCGATATGTCGCTAATCAACTAGGTAAATATAAAGTTTGGGTTTAGTAATAACGATTAGAATATGTTGACTCTTTACTCTTTGATTCGCAATGTATTATTTGTCATTTTTTTTTTATATTAGCCTATCAAAGTGACTCCACCCCGTCTGATGGTAAGCAGTCAGTGGAATCCAGTAGTGGTGGCCACTATATCATAAGCCATCGTCTTAAACTGCTGGTATGGTGGCTTCCACTTTGGCGGCTGGGAATTAATAGGGTGCGCTGTTGACTCGTCTGCCATTGTGGGCATAAAAAAACATTTTGGTAGTAGCTTCATGCTAGTTTCATCTTAAATGAAATAGTAACAGGTTTAACCTTTTTATTATTGATGACAATTTTTGTGCGAAAATGAAAATCTTCTTTTAGCCATAGGCTACAAAAAGCCACTTATTAGGATCAATATGCTACTGGATTAATGGAAGTTATGTAAAAATTAGATGAATATAGTTTTTAATACTCTATTTTGTCATCAGATTTGCCCTTGGATGCTCGCAGCAATATCGAAACAGAAAAATCAAATATTTATAAAACGCCCGTTAGCAGCGTCTTTGCAGCTGGAGGTAAATTTGATTTATTTCTTTAAAACCAATAAAATCAGAGCTATATAAGCTAAACCATATAGCACCTAGACCTAAAGTAAGCATATGTTATATGCAGTTAAACATACCTTTTTTTGTAAATACATAATTATTATGCATAGAAACACTCAGTTATTTTCATGCACACAAATATTTGCACTGAGTGTGGGAATTGAATCAGCGACTCATTGCTTCGATTACGCTATAGAGGTTAATATACCATAGCTTTTATAATGACCTTTATGTATTTGTGACAGATTGTCGGCGCGGCCAGTCGCTCGTGGTGTGGGCGATATCCGAGGGCCGGCAGGCGGCGCGCGCCGTGGACGCCTACCTCGCGGGCCGCTCCAGCCTGCCGGGGCCCGGCGGCGTCGTGTACGACCACTGAGCGCGCACGCGCACGCGCACACGCACGCGCAGCTACGTATACGCACGTAATCATGCCCGCTCCGTAGGCGACTATGTATAAGGTAGGATTGTAGGGTACGTGCGTTTTATCTAAACCAATATTGTAAAGAGAAAAGGTTTGAATATTTGTATGTTTGTTTGTTCTGGATAAACTCAAAATCTATGTAACCTATTCGAAAAAATCTTTCTTTGGTATACCTACCCACGCCGGCTAAGCCGCTGGTGACAGCTAGTCGAGATTTAGGCGCCTATGTTATAAGTGTGTAATACAACTATACAAATTTAAACACCTTAAAAGGAGAAAAATTATAAATATCTCATTTATTTATTATAAGTGCCACAGGATGAGACAATAAGAAATGATCTGAGAAGGTGCTTGCTACTTAGTTTCGTAAGCCGCAGTCGCCGAATAGTTAAAACGCCATTTCGTAGATTAGAACAACCATGTCCGTTGTATAGACGCTTCGATAGACTTTAAATTAGAACCTATGGTCTATAATATTAGGTTGAAAATTGAAATCGTTGTTAAAAAAAATTAAGTTGAATCTAAACCAAATCGTTATTTTATAAAATATATATAAAATAAGGAGGTCTATAATTAAAAAAAAAAACCAACTTGAAGCAAAGTAACAACTCTAACTTCGTTTGCTGTGTATTCAAATATTATCGTACTAAGTACGTTTTGTACAAGTATATCAACATAATCTGTAAAACCTATTGTTTATACTAACCAAATGTTACGTATTATATTTATTTACATACGTAATTACTTAAGCATATAGCAGAAAGATGTCATAAATATAATTCAAACTTAATTATTAAAAATTAAAGTAAAAAACGCTACATTTTAATAATAATAAACGGTACGACAGCTGGTTTGTCGTAAATAACAAAAACTTGCCATTACGAAACTCGTATAAGTATATATTTACCTAAGTTTCTGCTATATGCTGTATAAATACATCGCACACTCATTGAAAGGACTTAATGTTTAGCTTGTTAACATTTTTCTATGCAATTTCCTTATAAGCACTGATATAGAAGAACGACGCAAATGCAAACACAGGAAAATGAACCTTAATTCGAATATGTTAAAGACTACCTTGTAGACATTGTTTGTCGAACATTTTTATCATAATTTCTGGCCTGCTAAACAATAACAATATTAAAAAAAGTAATCATATATTACGTTATACTCGTATATTACATACTTCGCTAAAATGTCAGCGTTAAGTTGAAAATCACTCAAGTTTCAGGAAAATGAGTCTTAATAGAAACTATTTATTGGCATTTATCCTGTATCTTATGTAACGCTTTCGTCAATATAATATTTCTTACAATAAGCCTTTTCATAGCGTATGCGAATTACGCGATAGATCATTTAGATGTCTTTATTCAACACCGTTATTATATTTTAGATGTTAATTTAACTTTATGATACGTATAGCCATTTGATATAGTCGTTTTATGTGTAATCACATTCCGTTTTCTAGACTTTTTGGTCGTTATTACGTTTTAGAAGTGTTATTTCAAATTATACATATCTCATCTTATGTGGTTGCGATTGCCATATTTTAAAATATCCAAATACTTAAATACCATTTAACTAAGTTAGTTGCACGTTCTGTTGCTAAGGGTCATTGTTAAGTGATGTTTAGTATTTCGGATGCTACTAATATTAATTGTACTTTGGTTTAGTGTTGCTGGTTATTAAAAAAGTTTAATTTGTGAAATGCAATTGCCTTTTATCGACAACTTTCCTTTTTGACAGGACATAACTTGTACTAAAAGTATGCAAAATTAACAAAATAAAGAAATTTAAAGGCTCTATTTACTTATACAGAGTGTATACGACGGTTTGATATTAAATGAAAAGGCAGCTGTTGTTAGTCCGTATAATGATTTCAAATTAATCCCAAAAATGATTTGACGAAAAACAAAAATTTAATATTTCGAACAAAATAAATAATATTTTAGTAGTAACAAAGTAATACGAATTATATCAATAATTTATTATGAATTCACTGACCTGTTATGAGTGGCAACGTTTATTATTCGACGTGGACTATGACTTAAGTCAGTGACCGTATGACGTACTTACAAAGTGTTTAGAATTAAAGAAATTAAAAAAGTAGTCCTGTGTCTAAACTATTGAAGATATTTAGTTAATTTTTTTTGTCTCGCTTTATAATGTCACATACTATACGTAATGGCATTTAATATCATACTGCCGTATACACTCTGTATAAATTTTAGACATAAGTTTGGTAAAGTATCAAAAATAAAAAAAAGGTTTTACGGATGGTCATATGTTCATAATAGTTCTTAACACTGAGGTCAAAAATATCTCATTATTAGACCAGTCTACATAAAGACCATTCCCATTACTGTATATCAGTATTATCCAACATATTTATGTTATTAATATCAATATTTATAGTAAGTACGTCAACTAAATACGTCATATACCAACCACATAAAAGGAAAGTTTTAGATAGCGCAAACGACATAAATCATTAATATATTACTTTTATTAGCAACCTATTAAAGTATAATTAAATATTTTAACGCAATCATTATCTGTGGTCTTAGAGTATTAACCCAAGGAGATTTTAATGTTGACTCAAAGAATGTCGATTTCAATGCAGAACACACTAATGTCTTGTCTAAAACAAAACTATATCACTTACACTAACAAAGAACAAAAGAGAAGAATTGTCATGTACTATCCAACTAAGTGAATCATGACTGATAAGCTCGTTCTTCAATCCATCTTAATGCAAGTAAGTAGGTCGAAATTAGTAGTATTTGGAAGCACATGCTTTCCTTGGCAGCACAATCTCGACCTGTTTGCATTTAAATGGATTGGCAAAATTAGCTTATTAGTAGGTCATATTTCACTTGTTCCGATAGTAACTTGGCTAGAGAGAAATAGCGCGAAGGCGTCTCCGAAGGTTCAATACTCCAAGCCTATGATCGTCAAAGATGGCTAACCCGAAGTGATCTCGGTGTCATGAATGTCGATATTTTGTTTATAAATATATATTAAATGTTATTGTATTGTTTTTAGATTAGTAGTCAGTATTCTATATGATTATCACAGTTTAGGCAAGTTACAGTTAGTTTACTATACTAGGGTGATGAAAGCCTGGATGAAACAATAGCTATTAAGCACACACTCGATACGAAGATACCTTCACCTTACTATTTAGTGGGTGTAGTAAACTAACTATTACTTTCTAATTATAAAAAGATAATTTCATTGTTATTATCTGCCAACTTTTATAAGAATTGGATATCATATTAGGTTAGCGCCGTATTAAGCTACTATGAGTAAGAATGAGTGACGTATTCGTAAACTATTTAACTTGGCTACAGAAAAATGATTTCTATGTCGTAAAGCATAGAATCGGTTATTTTTAATCTTGTATGTTACAGTCGCTTTATTTTTTTTATGTTAGTATATTAACCAGTAACATAAATCGTTTGTTTTCTCGAAAGGGTTATCTAAAACCAAATAGGACATATTTTGGAGCACAAAAACTTCTGCACTTGTAGTCTACGACCACCACCACGACACTCGACTTTCATTTTATTTGCGATTTTTTCTGTTTAACTTTCCGAAGGCGATAGACAAACCAATGTGTTACTATGAATACTATAATATGAGCGAAGCAAGCTCAACTCTGATGTATTTTACGTGGAATCTTCTGTATTGTATACTTATGTAAAACTTTATGTATTGTTCTATGAAATGACTATTCAAATATCAAAACCTCATAATGAAAACGCGGTAAAAAAATATTGCAACTTAACATCTAGTTGCTCTTATTTCACCGTATATTAAAAATCTTTATTCAGGTTTTGAATTTTAATAGCGTATTGTACAGATGTGTATAAAATACACAAATCTTACTAAGTATATAAAATCTGATATTTTGTGGCAAAATGTATGAAGACAGGAGTCATTCAATTAAAATTTTAATCCAACGCACACAATTTTTTAAAATCGGTCATAATGTCCAAATTCAGCCATAAGTTGTCTGCACAATGATACTTTTACTTTGTCAACATAATACATAATAATTGTATCCCAATTTTTTTTTCCAACAAATGAAGTGTAACAATTAATTATTAAAAAAAATATGAAGAAATAATATAATATTTAAGAAATAATACACATACATTCTGTCTTCTAACATCTTAAGTGAGATTATCATGTAAAGCAAAATAAGGTATGTAAATACCTAATGCATGATCGCGTTAATTCCCGTATGATTATAAATTTATATCATGCAACGCGAAAGTTTAAAAGTAAATATGTAAAACGAAATTGTAATGTTTATAAGCGTCATAATATTTTGAACGTGTATAAGTTCCTATGTAATTGTATAAGTTTATTTATTGTCTTTATAGTTAGCAACACACAATATATTTTGTAGGCGTTTAGAGACGTCGAAGGAAAACTTAAGAATTTTTTTTAGAGCGTATTGTTCTTTTTTAAAGTACACTTTTATTTTGTCGATCGAGATTACTCGAAATATATTACTATAATATATTTATTGAACAGTATGTATGTTTTTATATATACAGATCTTACATTTAATATTGCGATGTTAGCAACTGAAGAGACATAATTATTAATTTATGTATAATTGAATGTAAAGAATATTATATAAGTTTGTCATGTGTCATGATTACATTATGTTAACCAATGTAATTGTAGTGATATCGTCAATCATGTTTATGTTTCACAAAATTATTTCAAAATATTATTTAATGTTAAATTGATTTTGTTAATTTAATTTTATTGTGAATAAACATTTTATTTAATTTTTTTATGTTTTTATTTTTGCATGCATTTGCACAAATTGTTTTGTTGGCGTGAATGGTGATATTGTGTTCTACGTCAATGTGAATGAAGCCTGATACTGCACGACAATCCCCCATACTGAACATTTGTTTGCACACTGGCGAATGTATGCAGTTATACACTAGTGATTAGGTATCATTTCTGCAATTTACGGCGCGCATAGTTTGTGCGAGGTTAACTTCAGAAGCATAAGGTCTAAAGTTACCATTCAAAAGTATAAATAGTAACAACTTATTATTATATATATATATTGTGTTTTTTTTTTAAATATATATTCACTGGAAAAAAAGCCTTGTAGCGCAAAATCTAAACTAGAATTGCAAAATAGATGTGTTTTTGCTTACATTGCTTTAATTGTTCAACTTTACTAACATCAACATCTCAGGCGTAACTAAATGCCTGTTCTCATGACGTATCTCATTATTTTTCTAATCAAATATACATTAATTGTATTCATTGTCATATGATACCCACCTGCGTTGATTATCCCCATTACCCCATTTAACAGACCTCGAAAATTCACTTAATCTCCCATTTTAGTTGTGTAATATTAAAATTATATTAAAATAACATTGTTGAACGTATTAGTTTAGATATTAGTGTTGTTGAGCGATATAACAAATTATATGATTGACAATAATAAATGTCTATTAGTCACTTATGTAACTGACTTGTATCGAATAATATTGTATTATAGAAATAAATATTTCAGCAAATAACATGTGGTTTTAAACTTTCGCGTTGCATGATATAAATTTATAATCATACGAGAATTAACGCGATCATGCATTAGGTATTTACATACCTTATTTTGCTTGCAGTCTGCTTGTGACCACGGCCGGTGGTACCTGGTCGAAACGTCAAGCAAAATAAGGTATGTAAATACCTAATGCATGATCGCGTTAATTCCCGTATGATTATAAATTTAAATAACATGTGGTTTTTATATCGTGACTTCTATCTATAGTATAACCTATAGGTAATAATTATTTAATCTGTCGCACAGAATTAGTGCCCCGGACAATTTTTTTTTATAAAAGGACTTCTTGGGTACCTACACAAATTGTATGAGTATGGCTCATCTTGGCACAGCCACCATCGCGAACTGAAAATCTAATTACATGACGAATTAGTCGAAATTAGTTGCAAAATGCCAGAATTAGTCGGTCCACCTTTTAAAGGTATGCGCAGACGAGGGATTTTTGTCCGCGTACTTTTTTATCCGCTAAAATAGATCGCTTACAACTGTATCGAGTAACGCAAACGAGGGATTAAAAGTACCGCGTACAAAAAGTCGCCCGAATAACTGAGGGCATGCAGGGAGCGGACCGGACAAAAGTACGGGGGAGTCCCCGAAAAAAATAGCACTCTTGTGACTAGGCGAAGCAACGCACATGGAGGCCTTTAGTCCGCGTTGTGCGCTCGAGAGTGACGTACGTATGCACGACGATATACGATGACGCCGTTTGCGTTGAGTTCACGGTAAATCCGCGGCGATCTTTTTATTCGTGGAGCATACTTTTTCTCCGCCGCGGAGGAAAGTCCGTCGTCTGCGCAGGCTTTAAAAGTTATAAGGGGGTATTGGTTGTTCGTGGCACAGCCACCTCATATCTCGAAAACCGTAGACCAATTCTGAAATTTTGCGACTGATTTCGACTAATTACCAACTGATTCTGGGCATACCCAGATATTCGCTAGGTACTATGGTTACCAATACCCCTTTATAACTTTTAAAAGGTGGACCAGCTAATTCTGGTATTGCGTCTAATTAGTCATGTTATTAGATTTTCAGTTTGCGATGGTGGCTGTGCCAAGATGAGCCATACATTGTACAACGTTTTAAAAATTAGAAATAGAAATCAATGATAACTAGCTGCGCCCGAATTTGGTATGTGTTTTATTAATGTTACTCTAAAACTAGAGCGATTTTCGCAATAGAAAGTATTAGCTTATGTCCGCCCCCAGCACCGAATCTACATACATACATAACAATTTTCATCAAAGTCGGTTCAGTCGTTTAGGCGCTGACTGGTAACAAACACACACACACACACATTTATTATAAACACAAACTTTTGCATTTATAATACTAGTAGAATAAATAGGTAAAGCTCAAAAGACAGTAGTTTTTTTACTTTATCTTGAGCAAGTGTAATACTAATAAGCCTGGAGAAGTAGGTACAGCTTACGAAAGTAACACGGTACTGGTTGATTCTAAGTTATGTTCCTGCTGGTAAGTAACAGAATACTGTGATAAGGTTCGTGAGTTCAGCGTGATTATCAAATTAGTTCAATTACATTACCGAAAACATTATAAAAGAAATTGCGATGTCATGATAGTTATGCAGAAATCACAATTGATTTACATGTATTCTAAATTCATAGTAAAACCACAAAAATACGCACTGTTTATCACGACGCCGTAGAAGACGAATTTTCAAGAAATCGAGTAGATTGATGATAACATTTAGGTTAAACTATTATATCAATCAGTTTACCCTAATATTATCAAGAAGATAAACTGCCTTTGGATACGGCTTGCAACCGGCCAAAATTCCGAAATCATATCGGCAAAAAGGATTTCTTAGGTACCTACTTACCTATTGAACGCAAATTATTGGGTCCTTAACCATTCGATATTTACTGGTGTTCAAATACGGTATGTACATCAGTAGGTATCAGTAGTGGATCCAGGATTTAAATTTCCCCGTTTCTGTGTGGTCATTTGGAAAGGAGGGGGGGCTTGAGAGATCGATTAGAGAGGGGCCCTGGGTAGGATTTTACCCGCGGTAAACACTTAGCACAATACATTTGCGGATACTTATGAGAAGGGCTGGAGTCCCCTAGCCCTTCATATCATACTATAGTTATCTTCAACATCCTGAAGGTGAAGACGTCTAGAGCAGAACATGTGCCTCTCCCAAAAGGAGGGTTTACTACATCGTGATGATAGTCGAATTGGTAATCTCTGGAACTATGTACCAGTCGGATTTAAAAATCTTTTTGCGTATGATAGCCCAGTCCTTGAGGAAGGTTACAGGATAAGTAACATCACGCTACTGGCGTTGGGAGCAGAGCAGTAAGCATAGACGCGGGTAAAACCGCGCTGCGGAAAGCTAGTAAATAATATATAATATAAAAAAGTAAAAATACAGTAGTATCAGCTTTGTTACAAATGATAGACTATAAATTTTATTTGTGAGAAACTATACCTGGTTCAATCCGGTAATTCGTGTAATGCTACCTACGTAACTGCCTTGGACTTTTTAGGAACTAAAAAAACGTTCAGTCTCATTTACATCACAAACAAGTTAGTAACATTATAATATAATTTTAAATTTTAATATCTGCCTTGAACCGCGTATTATTTCTCATCCAAACCTTAGTATCTCAAGACAAGTCTTCGATTAGTGTGTGTTAGTAGTCTCTCGCTATGAATCATAAAAGTGTTATGATAAAGGAGAGATGAGATCGAGGAAATGAAGAGATCCTTAAAAGAAAGTTACCAACATAGCATTATTGGATGAGCATTAAGCAACTTGAAGCCAGCAAGGCACGACGAACAGCTGATGTGTTGTATGCAAAAGACAATATAAATATGAAAGCACCATCATCTAATATAAATATGAAAACACCATAATCTATCGAAGATACCAGCGCTGTTATCTGAAAACTGTGAAGACCGAACCGTAACAAAGGTCTCGAAGCGGCGCATAAGCAAGTAGATAGGTATGTCTATCTTTTCTGTTTTTTGGTAGTTTTCAGGTTTTACGGTAGTAGGTACGTAGTTTTATGCGGTTTAACTTGAATAGGCCGGATCGACTAGGGAAGTACTTAGTATCTTCTCATAAAACAACGGCGTTTTTCGTCGCCTTATCTATTCCTAGATACTTAACGGCTTGATTGCAACCTCTTAGTATTGTTTCAGCAGCAATTAGATAACACAGCCATATCCATAGGTTACGGTTACCGCTTAGATACCATCAGACATGCTAATTTGCCACCGAAGTTATATAAAAAAGGTAGGTAGATCAGAATCCACCTGAAGTGTTGAGGTGGCACACTTTCTGTGTAGCATACCAAATTCAAATTAAGAATTTATTTTTACTTTTTTTAATATTTTAATTGACATATATAACAGAATGTTGCAAAGACTGCCTCTGTGGTTCGGTGGTACTGTGTACGGATTACCACGCAGAGGTCTCGAATTCGATCCGCAGGTCGTATAAAGTGATACTTATTGGGTTTTTCTGTCAAAAATTCTCAGTATTTGCCCGGCGTCTGGCATTGTGCCCGATATAATTGGCAACAGACACGCCCCCTGTTACATGGGACCCAAAAGAAAATGGCGAAACATGGTTGGTTAAACACCTCTGCCTACCCCTTCGGGGATAAAAAAGGCGTAGCCATGTAATGTTTGCATAACTTAGTAACAAGCTAATTAAACAAATGTTAAAAATAGTCAAGGAAACCAGTTTTAATGATAAAATATTGCCCATAGTCACGCTTAGTGAGCGGGTTGGTGACCGTAGTAAGGTGGTTTAGTGTGTATACAAGTACCTACTTATGCCTGTTTTCTGGTGTTCCATTAGTCGCCTCCTACGATATCCATTGTAAGAAATAGGGTGGTTATAATTGTACACCTAACGGCAAAAGTCAAACATGCAGTAGGTAGGTAAGCTGAGTAGTCGGGTGTAGTAGTAGTGATGATGAAACTGACTTGTCTAAAGTTTAATAAATCGACACAGTAAAGAACCCTAAGATACTTCATTTTTATACCACAGTATTAATAATATAATGGTATCTGCTACAAGTTTTTATTCTAACAATAGAGTTAAATATATAAGGAACAATCAGGCGCAGCTTATAACGGACAGGTATATATACCTACTTGCAAGATGCGATAAGGACACAGGACGTTGATGCTGACCAACTGGGTCAAAAGGTGGTGCTGCCTACTTCTTGTACTGGGGGCACGCTATATAAATGAGCGGATACATAACACTAGGGCCAAATTAACCCATAACTAGTATTGCTAAAAAGGGCAACGTAACTGGTATAGGCTTGGTATAGGGGATCAAAAGCGACACCATTAAATAATTTAATTAAATAACGATAATAAAACAAACAAATATATTATTTTATAATTATTTTTTTTACTAAGTAAAAAAGAACTTCTAATCTAAACATGAATTAAGTTTTTTGGCATATTTAAATCAGATATTAGGTAGGTACATGTTTTATGTTCAAAGTAGCTATCACCTTCTAACTGACATCTTTCTAAGACTCAACTTTAGGTAGGTACTATTATTTATATAAAGAAGCAAAAGTAAAATAAATAACTTTCTTTATATACTTTTCAAATATAATCAATATAACAAAAATCAGGTAATTCTTGTGAGATGACATATTATTATACCTAGCAAAAAAATGTCATCTAAAGCCAAGACTTGCTGACGATTCGGACACAAAATATTCGGACAATGTGTCCGAAGTGACACTTTTAGATTTAAATATTTTTCCATTGAAAGTTCGGACAACATCAAATAATTGAACCTATTTGGTACAGTCAGATAAAAAAGTGTTAAAATATAAATAGTGGAGAAAAACCGTCACCAAAACAATTTTCTAAAACTGTTTTCAGTTGGTTTTAGGGCAGCATCTTTCGGTACTATCATAAATGGCTTTGTAAACGTATACCACTGTATCTTATCAAATTAGACCTCATTACATATATGATGAAGAAAAAAATTAAGAAATATTTAAATCTTTTATTTAGTACAAAAATCAACGTCTTATTAATATTGTTCTACATTAACCTACAGTGTAATCACTTTAAAACTTATTAATAAGTAAAAAAATAATTACACTTAAAACGTATAAAAATCACAGACAATAATCAGTTTAAACAGACTAAGCACTATAAAACTACTACATATTTGTTAGTTTTACTGAAAAAAAAAACTATGACAATCTTAAACAATATAATACCACCTACAGCAATCACAGTATTTTTCACTCTACATTGTAGATTTTTAAAATATTCAAAATACCTACACAATCAATGAACTTAAAACTATAAAAGAAATTCTAATCCCAGATTTTTACTAACGTTCAATACACCAAACTCACCCTTTTTCTGACGCAGTCGGGTAAAAATAAAGTTGTAACTATAAGCTAGGCAAAAGACGAAATTTTACAATTAATGTATCGTTGAAAGTTTTTGTCTGACTGTACTAAACAGCTTTTTTTAATTGGTGTCCGAATTGTCAATGGAAAAATATTTAAATCAAAAAGTATCAATTCGGACACATTGTCCGAATATTTTGTGTCCGAATCGTCAGCAAGTCAAAACCAAGACCTAATAAAAAAAAATCTCCATAAGTGTGCTCATTATGGACATCTGATGATTCATCATGATGATTCTCATCTATAACACTATCTTCAAAACAGCTCAGTGCTTCTATCTACACAATAAAGCTCACAGGCAGCTATTGTGGTATCATGAACAATTTCGATTTTTGATTTTAGTCTTCCAAAAGTTGTAAAATTTTACGGTCGTATAAAAATGCCGCCATGGTGACGATTATTTACTGAATTGAACTTACCTTATTAAATAGATAATAAAATATTAGTAGTAATATCCACCATAAAAAGCACACTTCTGGTATCGGAGGTCATTATGGAGCATTTTTCTAAAAACAGATCGGTGATGCGTCAGCGCCTTCTGCTGCACCATGACACGTAATAAGATTACCTAGGAAGGCAAGAGTGTAAGTGCTTAGACTGCGAAGTTATGATAGAAATATTGCCGTTGGGGTCCACCTGGACCCCTATACCAGTTAAAGGATAAAAAAGGTAAGAGTTAGCACGGCAATAGGTATGTTGCGGTGCAATATAAATCCACCAAAATTTTATGCAATGGCATCAAATTAAATCAAACTTTTAAGGTAGCGGGCGTAGACTTGAGGGAAAGCTGCTTCTTCTGCGGCCAGTTGCATGTGGCATGCTCCAGAGTAAGCGCATAGACTAGCCTGGTAATTCTAGTACCCAAAGGAAAAACAAAATGTAAGTATATATATATAAAAGCGAAAGGTCAGTCACTCTCACTCATCACGAAATCTCAGAAACTTCAAGTGCTATGAGTCTCAATTTTTGCATGGGGGTTCCTTGCAGGACATAGGTGCTCACTAAGAAGGGATTTTGCGAAGGGTGTATTATGTATTAAAGGGGTGACAAAGTTTGTAAATTACTATAAAAATAATATTAAGTGTGAAAATAGGAGTCGCAAGTTTGTGTGAAATTTCTTCAGTTTTAGTGGTAGCGGGTGAATAGATTTAAATGGGATTTGCTATAGAGACGGATTATACTGAAATTTATTACTGATAAAATGTACGATTGCCGTAAAATCAGGCAGGCAATATTCTCATACTTGCACACATCTGAATTTTCACACGAACGTAGTCGCAGGCTACAGTTTGTAGATTATATAAATGTTTTAACGCAAATACTAAATAACATGTTTATGTAAAAGTTTTTCAAGACATGTAGTAGATATTATCAGATATTATCATAATTCGATTGAACATATACTATCTACCTACACTAACCTTACGTGACACGTTCACACTTTCGACTCAGCCCGTTACACACATAATTAATTTGACAGATTGTTGTTCGACAAATATTATAAGAAAATGGTTAGATAACAGATCGTAAATAAGTATTACTTATATCACCTGCTCACCTTCAGTCGAGCTTCAGGATCCGGGGTGAAAGCTTCTGAATTGTTTGCGGTAAGTTAAAGTTGAAAGGTTTTTAAAATAGGTATTCATGTATTTAGGTAGATTTGATACTAATACATTTATCACAAAACTGAAATTTGTCGTTACACCCATTTGCATCGAGCTGGTCCCCGAATTCAGCATTCCGACTCCAGCACCTAATTTAAAACACGTATTTATCTAGAACCGCGATTGATTTGAGATTTAAGATAGAGAGAGATTGAAATTGTAACATTGGTCTTCAAAATGTTTGCTTTACAATCCTGCTTAATGCTTGATAGTTTGATTACAATTTTCACTTTAGGCTGGCATATAGGGCGTATATTGTATGATATATTATATTAATCATTACAAGAATACAATACTAGAAAAAAATGAATCGTAAAAAATAGTTCAGGTTGGGCGACGGCTGTGGCTCTTGTCGTTGTTATTCTCCTCCCGCACCTCGATAGCACGTGCACAAACTGATTCTAAACAATGCCTATACATAGTTTTGGGTCTTGATTCTGATAGTTTTTATTGGGTTTAATTTTAGATTACAACTACAGTGGGGACTACCTAATAAAAACTAAACCTGACATAAGTTTTCAATTATATTTTTATTAAAGTTACTAATCTAGGACGTTTTAATGTTTATTGCTTGTTTTAAGTACTACCTAAATAACACAAACTTAAATAATGACGGTTGTGTTCGAAGAGTAGAATAGTCTAACGCCATCGTTTGTTCGGTTCTTGCCCCCTTTCTTATTTTGTCCCAAATTTGAGTTTCCCATAGCATTTGAAGTGATTTGCGCCCTTTTTTATATCCTTGCTTTTTATTCGCATTTTTCCCACTTTATGCCTTTGACCCTTATTGTAACGATTCGGCCACTAAGCCGAATAAGAATACTATTCTCGTTATGAACAAAATTTCAACATACGACATTAGTAAAAGCACGAGCTTTTTATTGTCATACACTTTGTATAATCATCAGTAACATCCCTTGCCTGGTCTACACTAGCACAGTCTAATACTGTGTTACTAGGACCCGGCCCATTGATAAGGCCCGGCTGGAATGTTTCATTTTGACTCTAAGTTCCTCCGAAACTTTTGCCGGACGATACTTGCTATAAAAAAATCAATAGCCATAGCCCATAGCACTACGTTTATTGGAATCATTATAAAGTTGTAGAACATACCTAAACATAAACCTCTTTACCTAAACATTACGTGGAACTTGAAAATATAAACCAACTCTCAAAATACTCTCAACACTGGGATATTAGTGGTAACCACAAGAATACCTACATTTCCTCGGGCTATTTGCCGTACGATTAATATTATTGATGATTTACAGAATTAATTATGAAGATAAAGGAAAACTTACGACTTCTTTACGAAAAACTGGACGAAAAATGTTTGAAACAGTTTGAATTCAATATAAAAGATGCGAGCTTTGACAAAGTCGTGGACTACATGTATGCGCCAAAGGACTCGTCAAGCTTGGCTGTCACCAGAATACTATTTGGTAAGTAGAGGATTTCAGAATAAAAACTTCTTTAAAGACGCTCAGCGGCTACGTGGCGTTCACGCAGGCTTTTGAGGACACCACTGCAGCAGCTTTGTAAAAACTTATTAAAAATATACTAAAAATTCTTTATTGTTTAATATCCGCAATCTTTATATTTTTACAGTATAATAACTTAGGAATACAAGGAATGCCTAGATATAAAGTAAGGGGGTCGTTGGAGATCGGGTAATTAATAGGAATGCCACCGAACTTGCAAATTATGTAGCCTTACGTAACATTCGTCAGGTAAAGTGCCTATATAGTAACAAAAGCTTTTCTTTGGTAGAACCGTCTTATGTATACATCTGTATCCAATTACTTCAAACTCGTTATAATAATCCCACTGCAGAGCAAAGGCCTCTTCTCACATAGAGAAGGTATGAGCATTAATCACCACGCCTGCTCAAGGCGGATTGGTAATTTCAGACTTTTAAGTCCAGGTTTCCTCACGATGGTTTCCTTCACCGTCAGTCAGTAATGTCCAATATAAACTTAGAAAGAACATATAATTTGAAAAATCACATTGGTACTTGCTCGGATTCGAACCCACTACCTCGTGTTTGGTGAGGTTATGTCGGACTCTCCGACCGCACTCAAAGCGCGGCCGGCATACCGACTAAAACCCACGGTGTTTCTCCAGACGGCCAGAGTGTCGGGGTCACGGGAGACGCTCGCGCATTCATCCGCGACCCCGACACGCGCACTGCCGTCTCGGGCCCGTGCTGTTCGGGCGGCGACTGCCCGATCGCCGCCCGCAGGCCACCTCCCAACTCGGCCGCAGAGGATAGGGAGAACGGCGCATCGCAATACCGACACTCCTCTTCCCCTGCGGCCCACCGCGTTCGCAATCTGACGGTTGCGGCCCCGCCGAGGCCGCGGAAGGTAGGGAGAGCGGCGCACCGTTATACCGGCACTCCTCTCCCGCCGCGGCCCCGCCACTCCTCAGCTGCAGTGTCTCCGAAGCAACACCGCAGTCCGACCCAGTTGCGGTGCCGCCCATACAGCACCGCAACCTTTTTGGTGGTACGATGGAGCGGCTCAGGTGCCGCTCCATCGTACCACCAAAGCCCAGTATCGAACAATATTTAACCTAGGAATTAACTTGGTTGATTGAACGCATTTTACCCCAAGTGGGTACTCTGACACTGTTCTTTCACCAACTCTGAATTCGACACGGAACCTTATATTTAATTTGTATAAATGATACTTATATTTGATTTACAATTAGTTAGTAAATAATAAGTAGTTTGTGTTTAACGCTAATAATCTAAGTAGTAAGTAATCGTTTCTAAGAAAAGTACGCAGTAGAAATATACGAAGGAAGAGTAAACTATGAATGGTGACTTCACGTAATTTCTACGATTCTTAGTAAAACAAGTTAGTAAATCAATATTACATCAGTATGTTAATACACTTAATACCCATGATTTGTTTGTGTCATTTGCGTCAGGAACATGAATGGCAAATAAATGTTTTTATGATTAAGTAAGTAGATACAAGTATCATTATGATTATCATTTACTTTGAAACATTGCATAAATAAGAAACATACCTACACTTGGACTCAGGTCCAAGGTGCACTGGCCCTTTGAGAATTTTAATGTAAAATGGGAAGGTGACAAACAAGCATACGACCCGCCTGATGCTAAGCAGTTACCATAGCCTACGGATGCTTGCAACACCAGGACTATCACAAGCGCGTTGCCCATATTGTAGGTTGTCTTTTGCGAAAACCTTGACGGAGAGTTTATTCCACAACCTTAACGTACGAGGGAGAAATCTCACTGTACGGGATCTAAAAGATTCTAAGGTGTGAGGATAAACCCCCAGTCGATGACGGAAGGTGCGATGGAAAACAGTGGCCGATGGCACCATTCTAAACATTATAGATAAATAAATAAAATACCTATTAATATTTAAGTCACTATAATACTTAAATAAAGTTACTAATAATGAAAATGTATGCATAAGTAACTACATAACATAATATATAGTCATATTTAATGTAATAAATATAGTTCACCAACAATATTATATAAAGATATCTAACCTAACCTACCTATGTAAAAATTATTATGTACCTAATTACCTATTAAGTGCAAATTTATTGTTAGAACAAGAGCGCCACTATCGCCAACAAACTGTCCAGCAGTTTGGCGATTTTGCATATGTATTTATAAACAATGTATCTTTTTATGGTGAATAAATTCTTAAAAAAAAAAAAAAAAACAATTGTTTAGAACACAGCCCATTGTAAGTACTTACAGGCGGTAAAATACACATAATGGAAGCAAAGTATCTCCTAAAGTCAAGTGATTCAACACCGTCTGTAAGCCTGGGATTGTCGACAATTTTCACAGCTCGTCTTTGGACTGCGTCAAGGAGACCAAGCTGGCATCCAGGTGCACCCACCCAAAGATGGCAACAGCAGGTACTCCATGTGGGGACGAACTTGAGCTTTGTAAAGCTTACTTTACAAAGCTTAAAGTTATAAAAAAAATAAAAAACCGCTTCGCCCTGTTGACCACACCGTGCTTTTTGGATGCTAACTTGGCTTTATCCTCCAAATGACTGCGAAACTGGACGTCGCTGGAGAGTCATATTAAAACAGTAAAAATAAGTACTTACATGATATTAAAACAGTATTCTTATTAATTACTTAAGTACTTACTTTTTATTTTGCCAGGTCTAGCGATGCTGTTTGATATTCCGGACGAGCGCGGCGGCGCCATTATGGCGAAACGCTGGGGAGACCCCAAAATGTGCCACTTCCCTTTGTTTTCAATCCTGCAGCCGATCCCGTTGCCCTACATGGCGCTCGTGTATGCTGCTCTATGGCTTGGTAAATATTATCAGTTCATCACATGTATTGTATTGTATTACACGAATTGCTACCTTACTTCATTATAATAGGTAACTTAGTATTGAAACAAGTTTTCGTAGAATTGTCAAACAATGGGTTACTATGATAAATAACAACGAAGGAAGTACCGAATTTTAACTGATTCGGTTACTGTGCGACTTTTTTTTTTTTATAGTATAGCCTACCAAAGTGACTCCACCCCGCCTGATGGTAAGCAGTCAGTGGAATCCAGAAGTGGCGGCCACTATACCAAAAGCTATCGTTTTAAACTGCTGGTATGGTGGCCTCCACTATGGCGGCTGGGAATGGGGTTAGGGGAAGGAAATGAGGGACGTGAGGAAAGAGGAAAGGGGGGAAATTGGGCCTCCGGCGCTCTCACTCACCGAACGAAACGCAGTAGTACGGATACTACTACTCTTTAAGTCGATCTTCTATGAGAGGGTAGTACTTCCCCGGACGGTCCGGCCCATTCATGCTGAAATCAGCGTGGATCTACTACCGTAAACTACTAGGGAAGAGGGTTCAAGCTCTACATACTTACTACTAATATTATAAATGCGAATGTTTGTGTGTGTTTGATACCACTTAGCGCCTAAACGGCTGAATTCTATGAATTAGATTGAAACAGTGCCGGAGACATAGGTTACTTATTATTCCAAAAATCTGTCTGGTTCCCGAGGAATACAAACTCATTTTACGTGCGGGCGAAGCCGTGAGCCAAAATGTTAGGAAACTACCTCGCACCAAGAAGTTTTTAACGTAGTCCTAGTGCAAAATAACTTTTTTTAAAACAATAAAGCTCGTATATTTGTATGAATTACAAAATTATAAAACTTACAGGTGCGCTCGGCATCATGCTGGGCTACAAGTTCACGGTGACGGCTCCGATGTTCACCATATGCTACTGGTACCTGTTCCTTATTGAGAAGAGCTTGTGGAACAACCACACCTACTTATTCGGCTTAGTTGCCTTACTAATTAGTTGTACACAAGCGAATTGTTACTGGCAAGTATGAATCTACACTATTATAAAGAGGGGTTTGTTTGAACGCGCTAACCTCTGGAACTGCCAGTCGGATTTCTTTCTTTCTTTCTTTCTTTCTTTCTTTCTATATTTTCGATTTTAGCCAAAATTCACAGGGGGGCGTAGTATAGTGGTAGGGTAAATCTTCTGTACCTAAGCATGGTGGATTTTATCTAAAGTTAAACGGATAGCAGAAACATTGATGATTGTGATGGCGACAGTATTATGTTAGAACGCTACTACCAGTGCCGTGTTATAGGGTTCTCCTGCTGTTATTTTATGGTTTGACCACTATCACTCTTTTGTCTAAGATATTATTTATCTGCTGCATTTACATATACTTCGCTAGTAGAGCTAGTAGTACTTGCCCATAGGACTGCTAAAATTTAGTTTTAGAAGTAATAACCAGGGGCGCTACTCATTTCCAACTTTCCGCTGCTTCTTGTCTATTTATTTAATTTATCAAACCCTAGACGTCCACCACTAGACGTGGGTATCTTCCAAAACAAGGAAATTATCATGGTTAGATACTTGCTTGGCTGTTGTATTGGTGACCGCAATTAGGCGATATTTAGTACGCAATTAATGTAAGCGCGTAAGCGTATAGTTGCATAGACATAACGGAAAAAGATGGGTGGTTTCACAACACAGAATTAATAATAATATTACGATTTCTATGGTGGCTTCATATTCTCGACTGGAGACTCTACATTTTGATAATTACTCTGATTTGTTTCTTGCAGGTCTGTAGACGTATACCTGGACCCTTCTAAAAAGAAGCAAACAGTACCGTACTGGAACTACTTCGTGCTAAAGTATCAGTTTTTCATCTTATACTTTATGGCTGGCGTGAAGAAAGGTTCTGCTGAATGGCTGACTGGATACTCAGTGCAGAACCTTAGCGAACACTGGGTCTTCGATCCGTTCAAGTAAGTTATTATTTACTGACAGTTACCCAGTTGACACTGTTGCCCAGAATAGTGAAAAAACTTTATAAACAAAAGCTTTTGTGAGGGCTCGTCGGCTCTTTTAAAGTGTGGAAGTTTTAGTTTTAGTTACATGGTATTTTGCTTTTACGACACCCCTGAAATGAAAGGATTATATATAGATACATTTATATCTTTTGTAATGTAAGATGTACTTTACAGTAAAATCATGAGCATACATCACTACGCTTGCTCGACCAAATTTTAAATCAGACTTGTGGTTCATTTATCACGATGATTTATTTCACCGTATGATTTCACAACCCTGATTTCTTACTCGCATGTAGGTAATAAGGTAATCTATTCAACGATTAGGTATGTACTTATGTATAGTTGCACAGTAATGATGGTGGTACTATTAATAGGTTATAAAATCACAGACAATAAATAATCTTTAAACAACATATTTAAATGTGAATTTACATAACATGTAGTACCTACTTAACACAGTCCAGAGTGCAGAAGGTACTTACGCGTATAGCCTTCATTATGCCTGAAAGAATTAGTAGACGACACAGGCTTGATACCTATTACGTGTTCAAACTCAAACTCAATTCATTTATTTCATTTTGATCATAAAGTATGATGCTTATGAAAAGTCAACATTACAAGTCAGCTAATCGTTGACGAGGTAGAGCTGTGAGAAGAACTGGCAAGAAACTCACGCCACTCTTTTGTTATTTGTTATAAAGTCTATTAGTTAAGCCACCAGCTTCTTCTGCACCACGTTAGTTACTTACAAACCAAGTAGATACTTACCAGTGGACTTTTAAATTCATGTTTATTAGTACATCGATTTGTAATAAGAATTTTTGTGTTTTGAGTGTAAAATGCAATAGGTCACCAGATTTTATTTATGATTGGCCTTTAATTAAATTAACCTCCTCCCCTACCCCCTCCCCCTTTAAAGCCACCATTGAAGATAGATCTTGTCACAAAATGTCTTTCTCAGATTCTTCCTAACAGTGGATCAGACGGACTACCTGATTGTGCACTGGTTCGTGTTCGTGTTCGACCTGACAGTGGCTGTGTGGATGATGTGGGCCTACACCAGGCATGTGGCCATGGTCTTCTGCGCACTCTTCCATCTTATGAACAGCCTTCTATTTACGATTGGTTTGTATATTATTGTACCTACTAGCTTTCTGCGGTGCAGATTCACCCGCGACTTTGCTTACTGCTTTGCTCCCGTCGCCAGTAGCGTGATGTTGCATATTATTTAAATCCGACTAGTAGTTCCAGAGATTAGCGCGTTCAAACAAACAAACAAACTCTCAATGCTATGTAATCTCGCTACTGACCATAGGAGCACAGCAGTAACCAAAGATGTAAATTAACGCGGGTGAAACCGCGCTATCTATGGAAGCTAGTTGAAGATAAAGGGACGACTTTTAACGATTTTTCTGATAAAGGCAGCCGAACTACGTACTTTCAATCATCGCCTTGGGAATTGATCGGAGAAACCTATGTTGAGCAACGTCCTACGGTTGAGTTGACGCTGGAGATAATGCAGCAAGACTTGTAGGTACAAATGAAATGAAAATACATAGTCTAATCTAGTCTAAATAGCACCTACGATACGACACCTTTAAACGTACAAACACGATATTGATAAGAGTGATGGCAAAGAGTGTTGGTCATGTAGCGGCAAGATTTGTGGGTGAGCCTGGCGCAAGAGTGTGGAGAGACAAACCAGGCCTATATCCAACAGTGCATAAATTCGGGTTGTGAATGATGATGATGAATGGGCTAGCGTTACTCCAACGCCTGTTGGAAACAGCGAGCAAATATTTATTTGACACGCAATAGTTATGCCTATTTACAATAATTCCTTATTCTTACAGGCATGTTTCCTTGGGTATGTCTGGCAACTATGCCTCTATTTTATCCATTCGACTGGCCAAAAAGAGCACTAACGTACTTTAATACGCATTACATGAAATTTCATACTTATGTGCATGATAAATTTGCCGAATATAAAAGGAAAAGTAATTGCAAACTCATGACTAGTGCTGCCAAAGAAGAGAGCAATAGTGAAAATGAAAATATGGAGTCTGCTAATGAAAACAGTGAAGCAAATGATAATTGTCCTTTTAAAAATACGACAGGCACTACATCTGTTGATCAGAATGTGAAGAAAATTTACGAATTTAGAAAAATAGGTGAAGCTCTTGAGCATAATAAGGAAGAAAATAGTACTCACGTAAAGAAAATTGAGAATAATGATCAAGATGTTACTGTAAAAGATTCTGATGGCGATCCTAAACGCAATAAGGAAATCACTATTTATCTTATTGCATTTTATGCGTTGTTGCAAGCCTTTCTACCGTTTTCTCATTTTATTACAAAGGTAAGAGTTAAAACCAAAATCCCTTAAAATTATCATCAGGGCACAAACCCAGTTTTAAATGTAAGGCAGAAACAATTGTTGTCAATGAAAATATTTAAAAGATTACTTACGTATTAATAAAATTATTAATAATACTTAATAATAAATTTGTTAGAGGTTAAGCATCTAAAAAATAAATTAGTTAAGTATATAGCTTTAAAAGTGGAGGTCGCACCGAACTTATACGGGCACCTCTACCATACAAATCTCAGTAGATTTGCATTCGTATTTTATTTTCTAGGGTTATAACAACTGGACTAATGGTCTTTATGGGTACTCCTGGGACATGATGGTACACACCTGGGACAGCAGCACAGTTGTGATCAAAGTCGTGGACAATGATAGAAATGTAGAAATGTATGTGGAACCGACGATGTACACTCTGAATGACAGGTGGACTCGACATGGCGATATGATATACCAATACGCACAATGTCTGAGGAATAACATCGAAGTGCAAAACCAAGAAGTTGATTGTAAAGATTCTTTTAAAGTTTTATCTAAAAATATATCTATTTATGTTGATATTTGGGTAGGATTGAACGGCAGGTTCGTCCAAAGAATGTTCGATCCAAAAGTTGATATGTTACAAGCTACATGGTCACCGTTTAGTAAAGTTCCTTACTTGATGCCTCTGATAGATGAAGGTATACACTGGAGGAAAGAATTGGATGACATTAGGCATCAAGTGCATTCTTGGACTAACAATAGCGATGTTGTGTTTTATGCTGATTTTCCAGGTCAGTATTTGGTAAGCAAGTACCTACAAACTAGTTCAATTTGGGGTAGTTCGGTTCCGGTCTAGAACCACTCCATCTTTCTTCCCGTTAAAGTCGTTAAAGGCTATCACCAATCTGCTATTTAGGTATGGTAACTACAGCAATAGCTACCCTTTTGAAGAATGATGATTTCTAAGCAAATAAAAATCTGCAAATTTTACCTAGTTTCTATGTTAATGTGTAGTGTGCTCAGTCAACTTAGGAGCACTACGAGTCGGCAAGTGTATATTCGACCACCCATTATCACCTGACATCGCTCAATCGCCCAATTAACCAGTTACTATAGCAACCGGTAGCGATTATCATAGTCTGCATATCAGGGCTATAGGTTAGAAGTTACGTAACTTGAACAGTCATATTTTTTATTGGGTAGATTTACCTTGTTTAAAAAGACTTATGTAATGGTTAGACTTACCTATTTGAGTTAAAACTTTGTACAATATATTATGTTTTCAGGCTACGAACACGAAAAATATATACCAACGGATTTTCAAAACGTTACACTAACCATTCTTGATGGCAGCGTGGTGTACGAACCAGAAGTGGATCAGAAGCAAATTGGACACTCCTACAAACTCACCAGCCGAAACCAGATAGAAGTTAAACCTGGCATATTTCATAAAGTATTAAATATTGGCGAAAAGCCCGCATTTTACATGTACACATTTTTAAACGCAACGGCTTCACCGACCGAATCTAATTTAGAAAATAAAAGTTCTAAATATAAATTGCCCATTTTTTGGGCGTTGCACCGAAGATTTCATAGTATGATCATATTCGGCAATTTAATTATTAGTAATATTTATCAATTACTTACATTTTCTCATTGTAATTAACTTGTGGGTACCCACCTATTTAAAAAATGTAAATCTTTTAAAATTTCTTATTAAAATTTATATTGTTTAAGTATTTAATCGTTTAAAGTAAGTAAGTATATTCATTAAATTAAATAATTAATAATACATACCGAAAAATTAACTATATCATACGTATATATAGCGAAAAGTTTGTTTGAACACGGTTACCTCTGGAACTACTAGTCGGTTTTCTATAAGTACCTACCTAATTCTTTTTGCATTTTATAGCCCACTTCTTAAGGAGGGTTATAGGCTTTTTAATATGTATAACATGTAGGTACTAATGTTAAATGCTCCTATTATCTTATGTGTTGTTTTGTATAAATATTTTATTCTGTTATCTGTACTTAATAATTTTAATTTTATGTAAGTTCTTGCCACTTGGACGTGTGGTTTATACTGAAAGTCTAAGTTGGTAAATAAATAAACAAATAGGTACCTAACGCTACCTAGAGGGTCATTCTAGCGTATATTACGTACCAATGGGGTGAGGCTATGAACAGGAATGGAAAGTCCTTGGCCATCAGACTTGACATAACCAAAGCCTTCGATAGAGTCTGGCACCGTTCGCTTCGAGATGGAGAATAGAATGGAGAAAAAATCTCCATTCTTTCCCCTTTCCTCTCTTCAGAACACAGCGTTACCACTATAGGATAAAATAAAAAAAAATAAAAAAAGGGATAGCCTACTACATATCCTTATAAGTCGGTAAGATCTCGGTTGAAGTACCCAGGATGGGTATGGACTTCAACCGAGATCTTAACCCCAAGGATTACATCGAGTACGTTATTAAAACCGCCTCCTGTAAACTCGGAGTCCTGAACAGGGTAAAGCGGTACTTCACGCCCGAGCAGCTCTGTCTTCTTTATAGGACACAGGTTCGTTCCTGCGTGGAATACTACTCTCATGTTTAGGATAGTTCCGCACAGTACTTACTGGATGCACTCGATAGGTTGCAGCGGCGAGCAGTCCGTATCATCGGAAGCCCGGAGGCCTTTACAGCTGAAAGAGACATCGCCTCAATGGCCATCTTCTATCGCCTCTACCACGACGAGTGTTATAATAATAATAATTATATAAAATAATAAATTTCTCGCAGAGCGCCTTACAACCAGAGTTTAGCATTTTTCAATATGAGTACACTTGCAAATCGACGCAAGATTCATGAACTTGTATTTCTGCACAAATTTGTCAACGGCTACATCGATTGCAGTCAACTAATTAATAAAATACAACTCTCGGTGCCTGCTAGGATGCCGCGACAACCTATCTCTACAATTTTGCATATCCCATTCTGCAGAACTAACGTCGGTAGACATTCGCCAATTATGAGAATATGCTTAGCATACAATACTTTGTGCGGCGGCTTAGATGATTTCGATATATTTTTAGACTCGATAAATAGATTCAGAAGTAAAATTCACAAGCTGTTTACCTAACACTGGACGAATAAATTAACTAATCATAATATTTTCTATTATTATTATTATTAATGTTATTTAATTCATTTTTTGTTTATTAAAATATTCTATAATTTAATTTTTGTCTAATTTAATTTGATTTAGTATTTTAAATTTGTATAATTAAAATTTTGTTTAATGTTATTTATTAATTTGAATTGTAAAACAAATAATGTGTAAATTTATAATTGATATACGTATAAGAAATAGATGTAGCCTAAGTTATGAGATAATATTTGTATATGTATATTGTTAATGTACCTTATAAATAAATAAATAAATAAATAAATAAATAATAATAATAATAAAACATTTATTTTCAGGTTGCATAGACCCATAGATAAATACCTTACAGACTAACATACATATTATACAATAAAACTTATAAGTAATTAACATCTGCAAGTAATTGGCATCTGGTCGAGCTTGCCCAACACCTGGTACAACAACTTCTTGCTGCTGCTGACTTCTTCTTCTTTGAAGTAGGACTTGCAGATCTGCAGTATGCTGACCTCGTCCATAGTATCGATGGCATGTTGAACGAATGCCAACAATTCGTTGGCTATGAGTTGTTGTGAACTCATAACAACTATTGGGTAGCGACGTTCGCCACACGACATGAAGAGCTCTTTGAATTAAACCCACTCTCTCCCTTTTTATCCAGAATGACACGTGCGGGACTGAAGTGCACCCTTTGACAGTGGAATCTAAAGGGTCTCGTCTCAAATCGGTTCAGCACTTCATACTTTTGTCGCTCAAATAAAGACTGGAACTCTTTGCCAGCGCATGTGTTCCCATCTAACTTTGATCCTGGGTCTTTTAAGCGGGGCGTGAAAAAGCATCTCACTAAGCCACCATAGTGGAGGCCACCATACCAGTAGTTTGACTTTGGGAATGATGTCCGCCACTTCTGGATTCCACACAGTCAGTAGTAACCAAAGATGTAACTTAGCGTGGGTGAAAAGCGTAAGCTACCTAGTTTGATAAACTTACTGTTCATAGACGGAGTAGGTATATGTACAAGTTACTGCAATGCAGCATCAAGCACACAGAACAGAAAAAAAAAACTTACGAAATGCTGAAATGCGAAACAAAGCAGGTGACTTATGAAAGTATGCAGTGGAAATGATTTTCGCTCTTGTCTATAATTTATAAAAATTAATGAATAAATTTAATAAGTACTTATGCATTTACATGAAGTATTTTAATTATATATCAACTAGCTGACCCGGCGAACTCTGTTCCGCCTTAAAGGCAATAAATAAGCAGATTTTGGAATTTATTAAGTTAAATTGTTTATTAGAAAACACAAATAAAAAAATTAAGTACGTTAATCATTCATTATTGTTCCTGTATTTTGGTGCGTAAGTTGCACTCTTCAGATAAGTACTTTGTGATACACGACATTTTTTGTTTTATTATCAGGCGCAAAAACAAACAACGCAGATGGTCTTCTGACCCTTGAACATGCCAATTATAATTGATCATGGGAAAAATGGATATTCTAGATTCAAACCACAAACTTTTAAGCATTGGCCTTGTGATTTGTTGAAGGTCATGGCGAATGCAAGACGAATCGGAAATTTAAGTCTTTTAAATTTAAACGGCATATCAGTTGGAATCATCGGGATCCTCGGAATGAACTTCCTCACCTTGCCATTGCTGATTTTTTTGCAATATTACATGTTGGTTCTTCAATAGTTTGAAGATTTAACGATAATTTTAATGCTGAATGAGCCGTACGGCATCCTTCTAACAATGTGGCTGCTATTCCAGAAGAAGCAACTGCAACCGCTATGTTGGATGTCGCACGAACAGTGGCTAAAACTACTGACATGAGGAATGTCTTACCAGTTCCACCAGGGGCATCTAGGAAATATAAAACACCATTTCCATCATCAATTGCCTTCATTAATGTATCATAAACTTCCTTTTGTGGGGAATTCAATAGGGGTAGGTATATTCGTTGGAACTACTAAATCTAATTACCGTTGAACACGTTCCGGTTCCAATTCTCGATGAAATGCGTCATTAATTTCACGATTTGGCGCTGGCATTCCTAACCTGACTAATAATCTACCGTACAGGAGATAACACATGTTTTCGATCAAGAGTAAAGCCCGATTATGTATCTCCTCATTCATTTCAAGATCGTGGTTTCTGGAACTGACACTAATTTGATGTAAAATATCTTCTGACATATTATCCTCGTATTTATGCCACAGGTTACATGGGTTTGATAGAAAGCATGTCGAAATTATGATAGCGAATAATGTGCGTATCTGACTTGGAGATGCAGAGATAATGGCTTCAGCATCAGTAGAACGCACATCCGGATACCCAGGAACCAAATATTGATTTCTTACAAAAATCAAATTTTATAAAAATAACAGTAAAAAAAAAACCTATGTCCGTCTCCTGGCTCTAAGCTACCTCCCCGCCAATTTTCAGCCAAATCGGTAGAGCCGTTCTTGAGTTATAAATAGTGTAACTAACACGACTTTCTTTTATATATATATATAGATGATGTCCAATAAAATATTTGTAAAATTAGATTTGGGATTAGCCGGAATATTGTAACGTAACGTAGTAAATATAAATATATTTTATGAACGCATTATAAAACTCAGATCACACAGATGAATGAAGTGTAGGTGAATGCAGCTGTATTATAATGTTACCAACAACAAGTTCCTAGAAAGTGTGAATTTCAAATATTAAAGAAATCAAAATATTGTGTATTTATTTCTAAACCTATGAATAAATTTACAATAAGCATTAATTATGAAATGATCTATAAATAAACTCAGATACTTATTTATTTTTCATCAACATTAAATTGAAGCAATTATTTATAATAGGTACCTACCTTATTGTAAACCAGGTAGGTACCTATATTAAACTATTTTCTTAAACAATTAATTCGCCTAATGAGCAATTAGAAATCAAACCCAAGTACCTTCTTTACAAACATAAACTTACGGACACAAAATAAACCTCGACTCTCATTGAAAAAAAAATTGTAAAGTTTGTCTTGCAAGAGTATCGAATCTAAACCAACATTCTGCTTAATACCAGTGGAGACCATCTTAACTAATACAATACAAATGCAGCAAAAAAATTATTATGTTGCACTAAAATGTCTCAGCCATTACAGTACTCAAAATAAAATTGATGGTCCGGCACAATTTTTCTGCATCTGGCAACACAATAGTCGAGGCGCGGCGGCGGCGGGGCCGGGCGGGTTCTTCTGTCAAATAGAAAATGAAGGCGACACACGGCGTGGCGTGAAACGAGTTCATTCATCTTTTACTCTTGCCGCCTGTGACGAGTCATAAAAGTTCGTGCACGAGCTGACGCCTCGTCACTGCGAATAAATAGTAATACCGAGGACATTCCGTGACCATTACTAATATTAGTTTCCTAAAGGCAACACGCCTCACCGCCCAGAAATATTGACATTTTAGTCATCTGTGATACAACGATACAGCGGTATCCTGTTTTTAAATTTTAGGTTAAAAATCTTATGTGACTATCAGTGCAACATTCACGAAAACATTTGGAGTGTGCGCGCCAGTTTCTCGTGGCCGGTATACGGACTCGGTCAAAAAAATGGAGTCCCCGGTGATGGCATACAATCTGGACATTACGCCAAATTATTCGTATATTTTCGAATTTGAGAATGAATTTATTCATTCCAATTATCGAAAATGGATGACAGAAAATTGGACGGTGGCGTTTTACTACGTGGGGGTGTACATGGCGTTTATATTCGGCGGTCAATATTACATGCAGAACCGACCCAGGTAAGTGCGAATCTTGCATCAAGTTCATTGTCCCATTACCCTAGAAATGTAAATTAATTTATGTAATATAGGTAACAAGGTATTACAGTCAAGTATCTCTTAAATTCAATGAAATTATAAAATTAAAATCATATTCAATGAGATTCTCTCTAGACCTACAAATATTAAATTAGTAGAAACCAGAACACTTTCTAAAATTACTGTCACTGAACATTACTATATAAATATATTTTCTAATAAGTTTATCAGATCAAAATTAAATTAGAATGCTTAGTGAAATTTTAAAAACCTTTTTTTATTTATCATTATGTTAAATAATGTTAAATACTCCAATGAATCATTTGATAATTTATTATAATGTGTGTTGATGACATAAACATGATGTTCTGTTAGTTTATTAATTAAATAAGTTACTTATTATTAGCAAACCATTAAATAAGACTACTTTTGCTGCAAAGGTAGTCATTACCTACCACAATAAAGTGTTTATAAATTGTCTATAATGGGTCTAATAGTGGTAACACTATAAGAATCTAGCAACTTTTGAAAATACTTTATCTAATCTATACTGAGCAAAATATAAAAAAATGAAGTCCTTAATGCTGGCTTAAAATCCGAGTTTTATACCTACAAATTTATTCATGTTTTACATTTTTAAGCAACTTTTTAAAGAGACCAACTGCTTACCATTATAGAAAACTAAGCTGTATACTAAACTAAACAAAATAATAAGTCTAGATAATAGATACAAAAAATTATACAACTTTAAAAAATAAACCTAATCATAAACATGTGTATTACATTTTACATAATAAATATTATTACTTATTTAAATAATCATAACATTTATTTTTTAATATAAATTGGTCATCAAAAAAAGTTAAGTTAAGACATCAGATACATAATATATGTAAGAGGTCAAATAATTAGCTATTGTCATCAAATATTTATATCTCATCATTAAAATCTTATTCATTCATTTATAGATGATCTATTTCTCATATCATAATGGTATTATGTAAAGTATTTAGTACCTATTTAAATTCTGAGCCGTTAAAGTTTCAATTTGTGATAGTGTATGGTAAATTGGTGATTAGAGAGTGATAAAACGAAGTAATAAATGTTTGTCACATGTCAATGACTGTACACAACCTAATAGGTGAAGAATGCTGTCAATTTTATTGTTAATGTAACTTTTTGATTGTTATGGCCATTACTACAAAAGAGACTTATTAATATATTAATCATACTGCTAGCTTAATATAACACTTCACAAAGACCTGTGAGAACTGTTTCTCACAGGTCTCTTGTGAGAAACAGTTCTCACATTTCCCACAAAGATGCGTTCACATTGGTACCTACCAAACTGTTTTACTCTTAAATAATAAAATAGAAAATGATTCAGTTGAACAGGTAAGAGAATGCTATGTGATGTATTGTATTTTTTATAGCAAAAACAAAGTTAAAGTATTTGAAAACAATGGGTTTCTTCATAATATTATCAAGATCACTTGAACTTTTGACTTTTTTCGCAACCAGTGTTGGGCAATCATCTTCACTCGATTTATCTGAAATGTGAAGAAAATAAATAAAACAGTTCAATGGGTTTTTCAAAGTATAAAATAAATAAATATGTACGTAAATACTACTTATATAATAAATAAAATGTACGATAATAAACATTGGCGGACATTTTGTTATTCCATTAATTTGATATTGATAAGCATCATCTATGTGATCTAATCTAAATGAAATAATGGATAAAGTTATTCTATTCTATTTTGACATAATTTATTGTAATAATAAACAAATATTCCCTTCGTGAATTTGTTCTAATCATGGACAAACTAAAATATTTATGCAATAATTACAATTCATGTTGAGTAATGTGCTTAAATTTATTTTCATCAATTAGTAGTTTTTTTTTTATTGCTGACAGTGGCAGACGCAAACAGCTCACGTGATGGTCAGTGGTAGCTGTCGCTCATGGACGACTCAAGAGTCTCTGTCATGAGCAATGCCAGAGACTCTGCGAAGAGGGTGGGAAATGAAGGGAGTGGGGTAGATGAGTAAAAAGGAAAGAGGAGAGATAGCCTACCAAAGTAACCTCACTGCCTGATTGTAAGCAGTCAGTGGAACCTAATATATACTTACTTACATTCGTATTTGTCATGTAAATTGCCTACACGCTGCCTAATATAAACTGTACTGCATTTACCTCTATGTAGAAAATATATTGCTATTAAAACCTTTTTGTATTTATTTTTTTATCATTCATCGTCATTATACCAGCCCGCTATTATGCCACTGCAAGGCCCCTTGATTTCATTAAGGTATCTCATGTTAAGGTTAGTTAGTTGATTGACTGTCTAAAATTAGCTGTTCGCAGCGCGGTTTCACAGGTCGCGGTCGACAGTAGCGTGATGTTACATAGCCTATAACCTTCCTCTAGAACTGAACTATCATACGCAAAAAGAATTAATCTAATCTGACTGGTAGTTTCGGAGATTAGCGCGTTCAAACAAACAAATTCTGCCAATGTACATAATATTGTAGATAGCACCATAGTTTTTGTGTTTCTTCTTTTATTTAAGTAGTGTCAAAACAATATTCATAGAGCATTCGCAGTTTGAATATTTTTCTGCGTGGCAATCGAACCCACTATACGTAGGTATTAAGTACACTGTGCCTACGATACTCGTGCTTTATTGACGAGACGACCATCTTACCACATGAGTAGATAAAACGTATAGAGCTTCAGCTTCATATGAAAGTGTAAAATTGTTACCTATTTTGGTAGGGTTGTCACAATAAGTTAAGACAAAATAAATTATAAAATAGTTTATTTATGTACCTACTGATTTTGATATTCATTATATTCTAAACGAATAGGTTTAACATAGTGAATAGAAAAAAAAAACTCCAGGTCATTCATACAGTCCAAATACCTAAACTAGGTATTTATACGTATTTAAGTTCTAAAAAAGTGCGTTCAAAATTAAAATAAAGTTCGACCTACGCTTTAGTAAGTCCCGCAGATGGCTGCCCACTGTTTCAATTGTAGAAGGTCATGGCTGCGATGTTCCGCTTGATCTACGTCTAAAATTTGCAGTTTTATGAACTGTAATATCTAGCTAAAATGAACAAAATCGAATTGCGTTTTCTTATCACACTGAATTTATAATAACAATATACTTTAAAATTGTATTCATATACTTCATAGATTAAAAAATAACATGGTTGCTTTAAAAAAAAACAATTACTTTTTACAATCACAATTAAAATATAATTGTAATAAACGATTATTTAATCGAAATTTGTCGATGTGAAATTAATTTGTAATCAGTTAAACTGTTTCTAGGTAAATTGTAATCTATATTTATTACGCGAAGAAAGAACTTTGTACCCTGTTTTTAGCATATTTCGAACACGAGATGTGTGATTGATAAAGTTCAGAAAAATAACATTATAATAACATAATTCTAAAAATAAATACAATGATTATAGAGAAGGTATATCTACATATCATATTTTTAATAAAAGAAGCTCAAGAACGTTAATAAAACAACCTTATGACCAAAAAATATGGACGGTCGAATTTCGACCAAACGTTATTATGTCTCCAAGGCCAATTGCCAAATTGTTTTCCCTAAAACCGTTTATGGTGGGGAACACGGAAGTGCAAAATAAACTAATTTATTATTTTATTCTCGTAAATACATACTTGACAATTGACACTAACTAAACAAGGAAATAAAAAGTAATTTGCACATGGTAGGTATTATTAGGTACAATTATAATCCAAGAGTGACTTATAACCCCGTTACATGTGATGTTTGTGATAACATAACATTATAAATAGTTATAACTATAATTTGTTGCTACTTAACCCATAATTATTATTAGTGTTGACTCCCCCTTATGAGCTGTTTTAGCTAGAAAATTAGCTGCACTAGTCTTGTTCAGTAAAATTAATCGTAATAGTAAACAAATAGATTTTCAAAGGTAATATTTTAATAACTACCTAATTTTAAAATTGATTGTTTTTATAACAGTTGTGAAATGTGCTTAATATTATACGGAGCACGAAAGAATAATATCACATATTGATTAGAAAATCCACCGTTTTCTCGTGGTCCTACAAATTTGTTTTATTTATATTGCAATCTTTAATTGTATCTTCTTGAAAATAACAAAACTCTAAGTTTGTAAAACATAAATTACATGTTTTAAATATTGAAAACTATAAAGGATAAAATTACTGGACCAAATAAATAAAATGGTTTTTTCGCAGAGGTCAGTGCATAATATTTTATTTAATATATTATAGATACACCTATGGTATAGTCAAAACATCGCATCTCATCTCTATAGCATGAAAAATTTAGGAAATAACTAATATTAGATTTTCAACAAGCTCTATAAATAATCCGGGAACTTAGATCGAATGACGTTTTATTGTACACTGTTACATTATATTTAACGTCTTTGGGACGTGACCTTGACCTTGTCTCGTCTATATGTTCCCTTTTTCTGTTACACTTCAAATGTCGGTCAATGATGTCCGAACAACTTTGATCTACTTTTTATATAATTTTTCTTCAAGCTACATTTCAAAAGCTTCTTCCTTTCTTTCAAAATAATTTTATATATAATTTTGAACGACGCATTAAGTAATTCGTAAGTGAATGCCATTATCTAATCCAATACAACAACATTTTTAAGTAGACGGCGCGTGCTCGTTTGGTCCGAGTTAGACGAGTGGGACGAGTTGTTCAATGTTTTGGGAGGCGTAGGCGGACGACGAAGGGGAGAGAGGGAAGGGAAGGAGAAAGATTCATGAATGAAACGCCGCATCTGACCTGCAGCGTTACATAACCGTTTGGCACGGATTCATGAATAAAAGCGTCTGCACATGCACCTGACTATCTTTTATCTTATGGTTGGAGATGTTTTGAAAAGGCTAGAATATTTCGACCTTTAGTATCTTTTGTGCTATTATTTTGCTGTAGTTAAGCTGTCTGAAATATATTAGACTGAAAAATTCGCGGCCGATATCACTAATCGTATTTGTTTTTTTAAATTGAAGAGCCATCAAAAAGTGATAAATTTAAAAACAAGGTTAAAAGTCAAATTACATGCTTAGTTTACTCAACGTTCTTGACCTACAAGTATTATGAATCATCTAGAAAAAATCCATGAAGGAAACAGAAGTAAGCCGTAAAGAAAGAAATAATTTGTTAGTAACGAAAATGAGACATTTTTCCCTTCACAACTTGGAAGTCGTTCTTGTACTTAACTGGTTTCAACTAAATGTGCGATAGTAATTATATTATTATCATAGTCTACGCCGACTTCAGACGATTTTTAACGCCATAATAAATCACTTTTGTCTTCGCAAGAAGTGAAAGTTTAAGACTACAATTAATCTTGACTCGTTATATCATTACGGTTTCGTAATAAGTTCGATAGTAGTTGCTAAAGTCATCGTAAAAAACGTAAGCCATCCACTGATGTACAGAGGTCTACACCGCGTAATACGACTATATTCTTTTTCTCTTTCTGAGAAAAGATGCCTGATGGTAAGCAGTCAGTGGAATCCAGAAGTGGTGGACACCATTCCAAAAGCCAAACTACTGGTGGCCTCTACTATGTCGGCTTAGTGAGATGCTTTTCTACGCCCCGCTTAAAAGACCCAGGATCATAATTAGATGCGCTGGTAAGGAGTTGATACTTTAATTGAGCGACAAAAGTATGAAGTGCTGAACCGTTTGTGAACTATATGTAGAAGTTTTTGCCGTAGTCACCATGTTTAGCACTTTAGCGGGTGGATTGACGATCATAAGTGCAGTTTTATCTCAGGATGTTGCTGCCCGGTCTATGTTTAATGATTGTTCTGTCGCTTTCTCGTGTATGGTTTGACCTCCATCATTAACTGATTGAGCAAGACTACACACGACCACTAAGTTGCAATATACGGTGGGTTCATAAATTTCCGACGCCTTTCCAGTGAAATATGTTGTAATTTTGTTTAGACTTGCCAGAAGGTTTTTGTAAATAACTAACTTGGCAATCGAGATACTGACTCAGATATGACCACTTACATAAATCTATTCAATGAATATGTGATAATTACATGTAGCCAGAAAAATCCTAGTAAGTTTTCATCGAATATGTTGCAGTGATGTTACGATGACTCGCCTGTGAAATACAGATAGTCTTAACGGGCGCGAAAGATTAAAATTGTCTTTATAAAAGTACTAATTAAATCGGCGTCGAGAACTAAAATGATTATTAATATTACATTATTTTAAAATGTAGAACGTTCACATATTTTCTCACAAACAAAATATATTAGGTAACGTTGAAATTAAAGGATGTTGACGACAATGTAAAGTAGGGGTAAAGGTTCATGATTTGTTTTTAAGAGACAATGACCTGTCAAAAAGACTCAGGGGATCAGACCGGAATGACTAAATATGCAGGGAATCAGAACGGAATTAAAGAATAATAATAATCTCAGGGGATCAGATCTGGGGGATCAGACCGGAATAACTCGAATTTTGAATTGACGTATTTTACTAATTACCAAACTTTAAACGTATTGTTATCGCTGATTGTTTATTCAATCGATTATCTCATTATTGTATAACAACTAAGTACATGTGAGTCAAGGCGAGTGTCGTCTATTTACATTGTATGTAATCCGCAGGCTTCGATGTGACATAAGTTTCAATGTTTTGTACAATCACATATTTATGAACAAACATGTGCTTGTTTATTCTAGTCTACTCGCAATATCATACGACTGGATTCTCAGTTTAAATTATCTCAATTATAAACTTCATGTTCTTATTGCTCAGGCCCTTTTGTTTTGAACGTAAAATGTACCCTATTTTAAAATAAAGGAACATTTTCCCTATTAGTATTATGAATGTAATGCCGGCAAATTTTAATCTCACTGGAGAAGTTAATTATGTTACAGTCTATTTTCATTTTAGGCTTAATTCTTTGTAGTAAAAGTAAACCAAACATTTATTACATTGACGTACAAAAAGAAATATCATAACTGTGAAGGCCGTGATATTTAACTCTTACCGAGAAACTACAACATGGAGTTCTTCAAGAAAGGTCTTAAATTGTTTTTAATAGGGTCAGGTCGGCAAAGTGCAAAGTGATATTTCTGGTGTTCAAGTGCAAGATTTGCAAGCGTCTATTAGGCGAGACGTAAGCCGTATGCTGGTTTGTTACCTTAGTGTAAAATTAAAAAAAAAAATTAAAAAAAAAACAATTTTTGTGTATGTTCGTAAAATTTTAATGGTTCAGGTGTGACATTGACATGAGATCCGGAGCTCAGTAGTTCGCGCCACCCACTCACTCGTAGCCGTTTCGTGCAAAGTCAACAGGGTCAACAGTTTTATTGCTTTGTCGCCGGTGTGGATTAACTTCGTATAAACACAATCATAGATAAGTAAGTACAAAATAGAACCATGCTTGAAATTCTTTAGACGAAATCAATGGTCATGATTCTTTTAAAATATGTCGTTGAATATCGGCAATTTTCTTTCTGCACAAGGTCTCGCTAAAACCTTTTGTTTCTCAAAAGCTACGTATATCAGTATCAAAAATTAAAATTTATATCGCCAAACCGCCAAACCTTCCTCTAGAAGTCTAGCCCCTTAGGAATAACGATGAAAAGCGCATCCGTGTCCCTTAGGTAGTTCTGTAGATTAGCGATTTCATACAGATAGACACTTTCAGAGACTTCTTTTTTACTTGTGTAGTCTAAAACTGCATGAAACAAAACAATGAGTGTATACCGGCTACAATTTTCGCAAAATAATAACCTATGTAAGGTTATTATTTTGCGAAAATTAATTAAAATAATTATAATTATAATAATGATTTCATGCATATTGACTTTAAGATGTTCAGTGCAATATTTTAATTCATTACTAATTTAAAATTAAAATTCTTGCATATTTATTTTGTTAATTATAAAAACGTTGATTTGTGTCATTAAAGTGACAAAAATAGATGGCATAAACATTCACTCATGTCTTCAATTATCATTGATAATCATCGTTGCTTATTTTTTAATAAAAATGAGTCACTGACTCACAGAGCATTTAATAAACAAAAAACGTTTGTTAATTTAGGTTTACTATTATTTATTATGTGGTTTATTAAGTCACTTTTTCGTAAATATGTGTTCAATATTGCATGTATTATTGCTATTTCTTTTTGTATACCGATTCAGTGATATTTTGTATTGATTTCCGTATTGTCATGAATGTAAATGAACCTAGTTTCGTTTTGAGACTTCGTGTGATAAAGTTGAATCGTTTCCATTCTACGTATTTTACTTTACGTACAAGTGAGGGAAAAGTTGCAAACTTTTTCCTTAGTTCCTTAGATCATTTTTGTAAGTCAGGAGACTAAATAATTGTAGGAATTTAAATAAATAAAGACCATATCATAGTATCTTAAGTCATCTGTGTTCCTGACTATGTCACTATGTGTGTAAATTTGTATATACATTTTCAGTTAGTTCGTAAATTCTTAGCTTGTGATTTAATTCAAGAAACAAGAGTAATTATTTTTGCATCTGTGATCGACGATTAGCTCAATTTAGTGCATTGGTATACGAGTAGAAGACCATTAAATTGCTTTACCGCCCTTAGAGTAAATGTCGTTTACATATCACAAAACTATAATGTCTATTGTTGCTTGAAAGTTACCTCAGTACAGTGACAGTTGTCACTGTCATATTGAGTCTTATTGGATTTTAATTTTGATGGAATTTTTTGTCAAAAGTGGTACCTAAAGCAAATATAATTATACTTATTGCTAAGATAGGCGAACTAACTTCAGGTAGGTACTCTAATTCGCCAAATCTAAGAAGTTACACCTGACAAAGCTGTCTAACATTACATGCATGTAGATCGCTGACATGTATAACCGGTATCGATAACGATTTTTCGGAATCGGTAATAGAGTCTTAAATGGTATTAATAACTAACAATTAGTATTATACTAGTAATACACTATAATAGTACTTAATAATAAATGTATGTTATGTATGTTGTTGTTGTTATGCTTCACCGACAAGAGCTGAGCTCTTAAATCAACAACATGTTGTTCATTTATATTTAACTATTTCTATAACAATGGACGCTAAAAGCAATTACACTGCAAAAATGCAATTAAATTCTGTTAGGATTATTTGTGTCATAGTAATAATATTTCAATAACTACACACAACGCCATTTAGACCCAGAGATAAATATTATATGCTTGTGTTTTGTTAAAATACATGATTCATAATTTCTTCGCTTTAAAAAGTTTGTCTTAACTCGCATTATTACGTCGTCGGTAGGTATACTCGTACAAAGTTATTATTTACGGCATAAAAAATCTGAAACGTAAAGCCAAATTTTGATTTCGTTACAGGCTGAAAATAAAAATAACTTTCACTTCTGTATACGTAACATATTATATTATATTGAAGGGCATATTACAATACTTGTTACAATCAAATTGAGCTAAATACACAGATTTTACAGTCTGTTTCATTCGTTGTATAATATTTTATACAGTACTGGTATAAAATAGTGGACATCGGCATTCTCCGTCGTCCTTAGAGATCGCCGGCAGAGGTCATCGTTTTAAAAACTTTGCTTGTCCGTATACCATTATCAAACTAACTTTAAGGATGTACCAAAATGCTTGGATTTAAATATAACTCAAAGGCAGCTTAGGCAAAAGTCATTTTGCGTTTGATACTACAGTTCTTGAGAAAGGTTATAGGTTATGTAAACGCTAAAGGCAACGGGAGTAGAGCAGTTAGCAAAGACGCAGGTGAAACTGCGCCGCGAGAAGCTAGTACTATACTATTATACATATAAAGCGGAAGACTTTGTTTGAACGCGCTAATCTCTGGCACTACGAGTCGGATTTGAATAATTCTTTTTGCGTATGATAGCCCAATTCTTGAGGAAGGTTATAGGCTATAAAACATCACGCTACTGGTGACGGTAGCAGAGCAGTAACATTAATCGCGGGTGATACCGCTCTGCGGGAAGGCTAGTCTCTTTGTATTCGACTTTTCTCGACAAATTTCTTTTATATTGTCACATAAATTACTAAACAAATATTTGTGTTTGGGACACTGTGCATAGTTTTTATCGTAGTTTTAATATAAAATAATGATATCATAACCCTACATTTTTTACTAATCTCTGTAATTATAAAATTTTCATGTTCGTAATAAATAAATTATTATTTTGGGAAGGACGAGTTATGTATTGTTTTCATTGTCTACGAGTTTTTCAACTAATTATGTCCGGTTTTTTATACATTGTTTACATGAAAATTTAAATTTATTGTAAGCACTATATTTACACTTTTTCTAGATAAGTTTATTATATTTGTGTGTTTTTATAGTCTATTGTGTTACTGTATAAACAAAAACCAGATTCCCTTGCCTTAAACCGCACAAGTCAACACCTGATACTTAAAATCGGCTTTAGAGCTTTGGTAGATCAACGAGGTAATAATAAGGTCATTGACCTCATCAATAACACGATAATTACAAGGCATTTTGACTTATATACGGTAAATGTTAGGTTCATGTGGTCTTCGGTCTAGAAAACCCCTTAGTTCATCATGGTAACTAGTTTTCATAACCAGTTACGAAAGTAGAGTTTTTATTTGCTTCATAACCAGTTATTAAATAAGTATAATTAGACCATTTTCGTAATCGTATTTTGTAACCAGCTACGAAAATGGATTCTTTCTTTTTGCGTTACAAGTTATTAAATATGGTGGCTCTCTGATATATGTATGTAGTAGTGTTAATTATAAGGAACGTAAAGAGTATAAATAGATAGAGATAAATAACATTCTATACTGTTTATCCTGTTTACCTACAATTGTTCATCCCGTTATGGAAGAAAAGCTTGATGCTTATTATATGGACGGGTGTTATCTTACAGTGCTGTTTGATTATTTGTTTTCCACCTGTGAATGATCGGATAAGTTTGGTGCGATATAAGTGATTATGTACACAAGCGTGTCAAAATTTGAATCAATATTTTAGAGTCAAATATAACGGTACACTATAGAGTTATACATCTTTAATAGATATATTTGAACATAGCGGTTAATAACCCGTATCGAGTATTTGAGTCTTTTGCTTTTTTTTTTGTAACAAATATTTCCTTACGATTTTTTTATCGTATCAGTAATGCTCAAGGTAAACTTAAAAAGTACATAATGACGGAAAAAGTCATTGGTATGGTCAATCGAAGTGTCGAACTCTCTTCGTGCATATGAGGACGTTTACGACCACTACGACATTCCATCTTTAATTTACACTAGCCTTTTGCGACGCAGTTTGAGCCGCAAAATTCTTATATTGTGTTATGTTTCATCATTGGTTACTGCTTCGCTCCTGTTGCTCGTAGCGTGATATTAGATGGTTTTTAATGTTACAAAAGAAAAAGAAAATACAAAGTTACATTAATATAATAATAAAGAGTTTGTTTGTTTGTTTGAACGCGCTAATCTCTAGAACTACCAGTCGGATTTGAAAAATTATTTTTGCATATGATAGCCCAGTTATCGAGGAAGGTTATAGGCTGTGTAACATTACGCTACTGGCGACGGGAGCCAGGAGCAGTAAGCAAAGACGTGGATGAAACCGTGCTGCGGAAAGCTAGTACTACTTTATGAGGTGGTGGTAGGCCCACACGATGTATGCTTGTTGGTCATCTAAGTTATCATAATAGCTACCGTTTTTCCTGTTATGTATAATTTACCTATACACAGAATATTCTATTTTTAAACATATTGCTACTAATAGTTATTTCAAATAAAGTGAGCACGATACTGTCATGTTTTGACCATGATACCACATTAAATTTGAATCTGAATAAAATATGAACTCAGAATTATCTTGTTTGAGATAACGACATCTTTATCTTACTACGTCGACTTAGTTTTCTTTGAAACCAACAATTGTCTACGCTCCAGATTCTTAAATAATATTTTCGTTTTCTCGAGTTTTGAGTTTCGGCTAATCTTTGTTAGAAAAGAATTATTTTATGTTGGAAATTATTTTCATTTTTATCCAAAAGATAAGTTAATCATGTTTAGATAATCTCAGTTGCTTTCTTAAGAGTTGAAACCATAATTACTTTGGTACTTTCATATCTCGGGTATGTCTTGTCAAATTTACTCCACTGTGCCTGATGTAATGCAGCTATCGTGGCATTTATTCGAAATTGGTAAAAAATAAATTGTTACGTCTGATAGTGCTGTACTTATGAAGTGTCATTGTTAACGTATCGATTTTTAGATAATGTCATTGATATATTCACTGATTACAAATATTGAAGTTCTAGCTTTTGTGGCCTCACTGCCAAAATTCATTGTAAATCTACTCTCTAATCTTTAATTATCGTGTTGTGAACATTTCCATTGATCGAATCGGTCTCGATTGTATGTAATTAATTAAAGAAAATTATTTATCTAAATCTCTTAATTAACACCTGCAGGTCGGACTTTGACCATAGTATCTTTTTATAAAAAATCTAATAATATTTTTTGTTTGTATTTACAAATTGATAAGTCGTCAGTGTAGCCCAAGAATTGTGGACACTATCCGAATTGCTTCTAACAAAGAGCAAACCACAGTCGTAGCTACACAACGGAGGCAGTGTTAAATTAAAAAATATAACTTCAATCATCTTTATAATGTAGGTTCTTCCAGTATCTACATTATTGGCAGCATTGTTCGTGGCGGTAAATATGACCTTATTGTTTTTATATAATGACGCCCCGATGTACAGCTGTCATGTGATTGAATTATAAAGTAATTTAATCATACATAAGTTTTCATTTCTCTAAATCCTTAAACTGAGTTAAACCCATTCGTTACGGTGTGCTTATACTTTTAACGAAACATTATTTTAAAGTCAAGCTGCTAAACAATCCGTTAGACTTAAAGTGTAATTTGTGTACCATTTTGAACTTAATGGCACTGCCATTTATTTCACTGCATTTTCACTTAGTCTTGCTTATGGTGAGTATAAAATGTTTAAAATTATAATACTTAGCCTTGTGGTGGTTCGTACAAAAATTATACATTAGTACGCTTTTTTTGCTTTATTGAACTGAATGTTTTTAAGGGAAAATAAAATGTGAGCGCTGTGTCGGTCTGTTGATTAATGCAGATTCAAATCTTAATAGTCGAATGGGCTCGTAGCCAATATAAGATGCTTTTCTCAGCAAGGTGGTATTTATTACACAAATATCGCTGCTATCTAATCTGTGTTTCCTAGTACGGCCTTAACCACGTCTCACACTGAATCTTACGGCTCTTAGGAATGGTTGTGATTGTGCTTTGCATCTACATCATTTTAAAATAATTATAATTATTTATTACAGATTTTATTTAAGATTACAATTTTTCGGATTTATATTTGCGAGATACACGGTAGATGACCTTATGATGAAAGGAAATATTAAGTAATTTAGATAATGTTGCTATATTGCCTTGGCCAATTATTGTAATGTAATCTTTTTAAAAATAATTTTGTAAAGTGAAGAAAGGTAACTGGTTGTAGTATAATTTGGTACTTAATTAGTCTGATGCTACCAGTCCAATGTAAACGACTGATGAAATGAGTTTCGTTATGTATTCAATTCTATACTTATTACAATTATTGTGCCAATTTCTGAAAAAAAGAACATGGAAATTTGATGGCTTAAGTGGCTATAAAATTTTATTACTTACTATTTTTACTTTTTATTTTCACTTATACCGTTTTACATTTTATATCTACTTTTTTGAATAATTGGTTGATTGAATAAGACAAACTAGGTACTTTATCTTATAATTATGTAATGACTGACCTTAATAAGGGTTACAAAAATATAATAATAATAATAATAATAATATTCTACCACATTCACACAGCGCCATCTAGCCCAAAATTAAGCAATTATATTTGCTTGTGTTATGGGTACTAAACAACTGATATACTACATATATACATTTTTTTTTGTAAATACATACATATTATAGATAAATTACACCCAGACACAGAACAAACAATCATGCTTATCACACAAATGTTTGTCCTGGGTGGGAATCGAACCCACGACCTCCGGCTTAGCAGTCAGGGTCACTAACCACTAGACCAACAGGCCAGTCAAAAGAAATATAGGACAAAAGAAGGTACAATGAAATATTACTGGATTTTGATGGACAGACAACGAAGTAATATTTGTTGTATAAGGCTTCAGATTTTATTTGTCCTAAAAAGTAGCAGGTAATGTAGCCATTACGCAATAATGAATGAGAAAACCAGTCACGGACCAGTTCTATATTTTATCGAAATGTTTAAGAACATAGTTATTAGTTTTAACGGTATAATAATGTTGTATTTACACAATATGAGAAACGTAGCTTCTCGATTAAACATAAAACCCAGAAATAGCCCACGCCTTGCTTCAATGACAATAATTCATCTTTTGTATATTTTTTCCTTGTTACGTTTTTTATTTAAATGATAATTGCTATATTTTTATTATTATTTATTTGGATAAATTAACGATGATGAATTACACAGAAACAAAACATTTTCTTGCATACGTTGTAGGATTAAACTCATCACCAACATCATTTACCACAGCTAGGTTATGCATGTCGTTTGCTCAAAAAATAGCGCAAAATAACATTAAAATTAAAAATAAAATATATATTTTATATTCAATGTGTACCACCTACTGTAATTATGTAGCAGTAGTAATAATTAGTACTACCTAGTTGTTTGTCCCACTGCACGGCAATTAAGACCCTATTTTATGCAGAGAAGACATGAGCATTTCGCATGGGTCATCGTGCTTGGTCAAGACGGATTAGCGATTTTCAACTTTTATATTTCAAAAAGGTAGGTGTAGGTGTACTCATAATGTTTTCTTCGTCGTAAATTAGTGATGTCCAGGGAATACTTGGCAAGTAGTAGACATATGACTTAGAAACACGAGTTTGTGAAATCCTTTACAAACTCGTGCATAACTATTCAACCATCGCGACTATATCACAATAAAATAATTATAAAATGCCGGACTTATGTATAAAACGTCCGTTTGTTAAACTTTATCGTTGGCACAATGAATACAAGTTTTAAAGTCGTTCACTGTCATTTTGCTAGTTTAGCCTTTTTGTCACTGGACACGATACATACCAGTCATTGCCTATTTGACGTACTAATTGCTGGCTATTATCATAGATGCGACTTAAATAGACTTGGCTATTAGAAGGCTAAAACTATTAATTAATGTTATGGAGCTCTGAACACAATTCTGTCTACCCTTGATGCTTCCAAAGTAGCATTTTTACAATAAGAACTAATCTATATTTTTATACAAAGCGGAAAAATATGTTTGAACATGGTTATCTCTCGAACCAACCAATTTAACCAATTAACAGTAAATCAATCACTTCACTTGGTGTTTGATATTGGCAAAAGTCCCCATCTATTGTTCTCAGAACGATTTAAGTTTCGATAAGATCTAGCGAGTGGTCGCAGACGCCGGTTCAGTGCGAGATTTAACGCGTTATTGTAAAAGCATTGATCTAGAACCATTTTTCGAACCACCAGTTGGATTTGAATAATTCTTTTTGCGTTTGATAGCCCAGTTTATAAGGAAGGTTATAGGCTATGTAACATCATGCTACTGACGACAGGAACAGAGTAGTAACAGAAACAGAAGATGTAACTTAATGCGGGTGAAGCCACGCTGCGTGAAGATAGTTATAAAACTAGCGACACGCTACTGCTTTTTACATAGGTAGGTACTATTGTGATAATAGTAGCCATTTGTTTAAATTCTTAGGTTTTCTTTACTATTAATAAGCATGTAATGCATAAAATTGCTTTACCACCCTTAGACTAAATATCATTTGCATATCACAAAACAATAAAGTCTATTTTTGCTTGCAAGTTACCTCAGTACAGTGACAGCTGAATGAATTTAATTTTGATGGAATTTTTTATTAAAAGTGGTAAAGCAATTATGTATCTATGACAGAAAATGAAAACCGTAAATTCGACGCGTGATTTAAATAAAGTTAGCACAATAACAACCCGAAAAACCTTGAACTTTGCTTTACACTATTTAGATAATAATGTTTAATTATTATTTATCAAAAAATTAGGTGTTTAATTAGATTTTATGAATGTTTGTGCATGTTCTCACGCTACATAGTGCGTGATTTTCGTTCGTAAATAAATATGAACTTTATAATTAAATTGATAAACTTTGATCATCGGACCACGTTGTTATGTTACTCATTAATGTTTTATTTTCTTCAATATACAATGTGATGCAAGATAGTGAGAGGTGACATTCGAGCCCCTTCTGTATACTTACCTGAAACTTTTTACCAATAAACTGATAATCAATTTTGGGATTCCCATATAGTTTTTACGAATATTTAGTTTTCTCAAAAACTGGGCTATCATACGCAAAAAGAATTATTCAAATCTGATAGGTATTTCCAGAGATTAGCACGTTCAAACAAACAAACAAACTTATATAACAGTATAGATTGCCTGGGCAACAAATACGTCCATCCATAGTATTAAACATCACATAAGTATGTATATTTTGATTAAGTACCGTACCGAGTTTAGTATACGAGGAAACATACCTCTTTACGACAGCATTAGGTAGGTAAAATTGCAATAGGCAATTCAAGTTATTGCTAACGTAATTTTAACGAGAAATGTTATTATGTAAATTGACCCAGTTTTCTTAGTGCAATCTTGCGCGGGAAAATAGGTAAGTCGTTCAAGAACTTTACAAAGAAAATCGATAACATGTTGTATGCAAAGCAGTTTTTTTTCATTGTATTAATTTTTTATTTTCATCATTTGCTTAAAACAGCAACTAACATTAAAATTTAATCTTTATTTTATATATTTTATTTTATTTTATTAAAAAGCTACAGTAATAGACAACAGATCAGAACATACACAATTATGTTGACAAAATACAATAGGTACTAAAACCTGAAGCCCAATTATAACTAGGTAATTTTAATAAAAATTAAGAATTTTAATTAATTAAAATAATATATATAATTAATTTAAACTTTCCGTATTTATGATTTTCCAAAATAGTATGAAACAAAGTTGTTGTTGTTTATTTGCTCCGTTTTTTCGCTTACTTCTAAATCGCGCAACGCATTTTGATATGGTATTGTGCCAGGACATAACATAAATATATACCTGGCATTTACGTGGTTCTCATGGTTACCATTCACATTAAGATGGGCCAATTTACCACCATGTAATAACTTCTTCACGTCTTCACGTAATATAAAAATAACCTGCTTCAAATTTTCTTGTACAGTTATATTAAGATAAAACTAAATGATTAGATAAGATTAAATTTACAATCTTTGACGCCGTTTTTCCTACTGTTGTCTGTTTCACAGCGGATGGTTTGTCACGTTTTATTCATCGTCGTTTTGCTCGAATAACGTCTATTGCTAGACTATTACTTTCTTCAAGCATTATGTCTAGGACGTTTTTGCTTAAATTAGAGATTCAAGCAGCTTGCTTGGCTGTATTGCCGTATTGGCATCCTGTGGATGACTTTACTGACCGCCATCGTTCAGTTGACTGATAGCGCTAGTGTTACGCTAAGTTGTATACATATACTTTGCTAGTAGGTGGTGGCAGCGTCACATCTTATACGCCGCTTTACACTATTTTATGTCTTTCATCTTTAATCTTTTTGAGGCTACAAAGAGAGTTTTCTTGCGATGTTTTCTTTAGCTCCTGTTCTTAGATACCGCATGTAGATTTTTGTGCAGAAATTCATCGCGGGTGATGAGAAATCGTACTTTATAAGTAAAAACAACACATTATGTATAAATAATACAACGTATAGTTTATTATATAAACCGATAACCTCGGTAACTGGTTGCTAATACATATTTATTGCACTGTTTGTAGGTACGGTCACTATCACAATATCGTACCACTTCGCATCATGGCATGATAACAGTGTTATCTGTTTTGATACCAATCGTAGACGTTATTCATTTGAGTGATGTAACGTGACTAGTTTGTGCTAACGATTTAGCTCGCATAGTATTGTATATTTTATGTCATTCGGAAATTGTGTGGTGGTTTCAGAATATGAAATAACCTCATTCTTACTCGTGCGTTTCTATTGTACGAAGGGAGTCATAGAATTCTGGGAACTAGAAGGAAGTATGTTTAGGAACTTTTCGCTACCAGTTAGCTCCACTTTGGTAAAAGGTCTTCCATTTTGACAGCGCTATCAAAATAATTATTTTTTCTGTGCTCATTTCGGAAGTTTTAATGTTTTATTTACCAAATGGATAATTCACGTGCGTGGACAAAAGAAAATTCCTGAAAGGATTTTCTAAAATGGCGCCCACGAGGTGTCAGTACCGATGCGTCAGGTCTAGCTGTTAAAGCGCTTTTTAAAAGTTAACCTCTGATTGGCCCAATGTGAAAGTTGAAGTGGCGCCAAATGGTGGTGAAAATTTTCCTAAACACCCTCATTGCAACATATTGCAGTTATCCGCCTGCCAAGCTTTAAGTGACTATTACAAACATTTGCCTTTGAGAGGCTGTCCAGCAGTGAATATCTTTATTACAGGAAATAATAAGACATTTTCAACCATTGAAAAATCTACCGCGTTCTAGAGATTAACGCACTTAATAAATTTGTACACAACTGCAGTTTGTATAATTTTATTGCTTTAGTAAAGGTTAATTTATTTATTTATATACATTATAATATTTAGAATTTTTTGCTACATATATTTAAATTTTGACTTCCTACTACAAATGCATGTAATTTGTTTTATCTCTGCATAATACAAAAAACTTTGCATTAATAAATTTGAGACAACGCCCATATTGTCCGCTAATCCCTTACGTTATCTACCAAAACATTATACCGTGATAGTGACCTACCAACTGTAAAATCACTCGGCATAGGCCTAATAGACCTCAAGCCAAATGGTTAAATTCCAATAAAAACTTGAACGTTGTGTATAGTGTACCTACACAGCATGTGTTCTTAATATATTAGGCCCGGGCGTGAAATTGATTCTCACAGAGCCACAATAGTGCCTTGCCTTTGTTTCATCAAATTGAAGTGATAGCAAACGGAATACACTACACGTTAACTCTATTTACTGCTTATCATGAAATAGTGTAGTCGCTTTAGTAGCATTTATTACATAGATATAAATGGAAACACATGGCCTAATCTAAATTTCAGTTGATCCTAGCTTAAAGTGGTTAATCGTTCATTGTTTGTTTCGACAATACTTATTAGAACGTTAGACATGTTTAAATAGAAATGATTTAATCATCGCCACCTCGTCGGCGTCGGTTATCTTGTGTAAATTTGTGTGTGTCTTTCTTTATTTCTTTATATGTATAGTGTAATTAATCCTTTTTCTTTGCGTCACCGCCTTAAACAGAAACTTACTGCCATATTTTAACCGAAGAGTGTATGTTGATTGTATTTTAGTAGGAATAATTATTGCCGTGTTCTTTCAGGTAGTGTGATCTGCTATCTATAGTATTATATAAAGCGGAAGAGTTTGTTTGTTTGTTTCAACGCACTAATCTCTGGAACTACCAGTCTGATTTGAAAATTCCTTTTGCGTATAATAACCCAGTTATGAATGAAGCTTATAGGCTTTATAGGCTATGTAACATCACGTTACTGGCGACGGGAGCAGAGCAGTACATCAGAGCAAAGACGTGGGTGAAATCGCGCCACGAAAAGTCTTAAATATAGATGTAGGTACCACGTGTATCTAAGTGTAATCAGTATGCATAGTACTAAGCGTGGCTATCATGATCAATCTATGAATCATTCTCACATGCTATAAATAAGTGCCACAGTGAGTCTGGCTAAAAACATTCGTTATGGTATTTAAAATACTGTTGAGAAGGAATATACGGAATAAAGAATATATAAGAAGGCTGTACCTCGTTGACCTAGATATTTTTTTTAGACAATTCCTTAATCACAGAGCATGCTCTATGACACTGGAAGTTGACTAACATACTGTTAACGGAAACGTGCTTCGGAGGCACGTTAAAAATCAGTCCCAGTTGTTACCAAGTTGATAACAGTCGTTAGGTCAAGTCGGATGCCTCTATGGCGACCTGAATAAATCCTGACACTAGATCGACCACTAACCACTCGATATGATAGTCACACATCCAGACGCCCAGACTCAGCGAAAAATTTAGACCACAAAGTTTTGTCCTGTATGAGATACGAACCTTACATACAGCAGGCACGAACTCCTACTGCGTTCATTTCCACCAAGGCATTCGAATTATGCAATAGTACCGACGTAACTAATAATATTTGCACTTATTTATTTAATTTAGCATGTTACACAATATGTAAAGGCGGCCTTCACGTGACTCTTACGATCATAAAGATAACTAAGATATGGCAGCTAATTTGCTTACGACCACGGACACGGCCAGGGCATTGTCAATAAACATACTTCTGTCGCTCAAATAAAATCTAGAACTCATTCACCGATTCCTTTAAATAGCGTGTGATAAAACATCACATAAAGCCGTCACAGTGAAGCCACCATGCTAGCTGTTTGACACAACTGCTTTAAGAATGATGTCATCTACCCCTAGACCTCACTGTACCTGACTGCATACTATTAGGCAAAGTGACTAATAAAAAAAACCAGACCACCGTTTTTATCGTTAGATTTACATACTATCTGAATATTTAAGCAGCATGTATTTATTTATTCCAAGTGGGTATTAAAATCATAGACTAGATATTAAATGTCCCCATTGAAAGAAAACCTTGAGGCAAGGATAACAGGAAATAGAGCGAACACATCTGCTGTTGGCCTTGTTTAAAAAAGTAAAGATGTATGTATAGGTTTCCAAATTAAGAACTGGTTTAATGTCGCTGACCTACTCGTATGAACGTGAACCTTTTGGGTTTGTAGGGTCATGTTGCAAAGGTTTTGGATATGCGAATTTATTGCGAATGAGTCATATTTTATAAGCTTTGGTCATCATAATTATTTCAGCCGAAAGACATTCGCTGTACTTTCATCGCAAGCCGCCATTGTCCATAGGTTGCCCACATTTGTATCTTTATCGTTCTTTGGTCAACTTTTTATTATATAGTGGAATGAGTTCCTTTGCCAGTTTTACTCTTATTGCCTGGCAATTTGACTAGCTGGCAAGCTAACTGGCTGGCAAGTTGACTGGCTGGCTGTTGGTTCTGCTCTGGCTTTTGTTTATGACTATGACGTAAATAAGTCATATGCATTGGTGCATTCTTTTCTTTCACTTGACGTCGACGTACGAGTACACTCCATCTACAAGTAAGAATGTATCTTTTATGTAGTTAATGTTATTTTTATTTTAATTTAAATTTTCATTTTATCTTTGTGTTTTATGTCTTTTAAAATTTGTTACCTATATAATTTATGTGTACTATGGGTCAAGTGCCTGAAATAAAATATTTTGATTTGATTTTTGATTATCTGCTATCTTCAAGTAATATAAAATATGAATTAATTCGTGCTAGTTTTAAACTATACTTAAGCTGTTTTTATTCATTGGACTTACAAAGTATTACATAATTATGTATTGTATCTAAATAGTTACGAAGTCGATTAGTACATTTTTTTGATTCTTTTAAACTGAGTACATAAAAATATTTTTTTTTGTACCAATAGTAAAGTCCAATGTAATTTAAGTAACAATTAGTTTATTATTATGTTACTGTTATTAGTATCAATATAACTACATATTATAATAATAATATAATAATATTCTACCACATTCACACAGCGCCATCTAGTCCCAAATGAAGCAATTCTATTTGCTTGTGTTATGGGTACTAAACAACTTATATGTATATACTACTTATATACTTTTTTTTTTGTAAATACATTCATATTATAGATAAATTACACCCAGACACAGAACAAACAATCATGCTCATCACATAAAGATTTGTTCTGAGTGGGAATCGAACCCACGACCTCCGGCTTAGCAGTCAGGGTCACTAAACACTAGGCCAACAGGCCAGTCATATTTATTTAAATATGCCAATTACTACCCTTCGGGAGTCTTAAATGATATCATTAAATACCCTTACCCAGTTTTTGAAGTAGTGCACTTAGTTTTTCTAACAATTACCAATTATATTGTTATTATATACCTAACAGCTGTTTCATGATACGATTGTATACTTGTTTTACAGCTCATAGTCGTATTATAGGTAAATGAAATAAAAACAGAAAATTTTCCGCAGCGCCATTCGTAAAATCTAGATGGTTCTGTTATTGTAAATACAAAAATAAAAAGTAAAGAGGTCAATTGAAGTATCGCAACATAGATAAAGTAGATAATTATGTTTATTATTATTTTGTAGTTAATTACATTATCGATCCAGAATTGATTTATCGCTAGAAGTCATTGGCCGAGCATGTGTGGATACGCTTACTAGTTACAAGTTCAAGAGCAAATTATTGTGTTATCTGTTGACCTAAGGGTTTTAGATAAGCTTTAAAAAGATTACCTATTATAAATGCTAATTAATGCGTGATGGTATTTTATCGTGATAGTCTGAAGACTGATACGCTCAGTATCAGTACTGTAGCACTACTGAGTAGTTCAACTGGTAATACAAATGATACATCCTTGTATCACTAGTAAAATTTATGAATTATTGAATATTCTAGATAATAGGTAAATGTTGTTCAAAATATCAAATTAATTGAGTTGTGAACATGAAATGAACGAAACTTCATGAAAAATACTAATATCGTAAAAAGTTTACTAGACTAGTACTCTCAAATAAAGCCAGAGCTAGTTTCATATAAAACATGTTAAATTAGTTATTAATCGTTTTAATAGTCATTTGCTCATCTTAACTACTTTACAGACATAAATTACGTTTTACAAGGAAACAGTCAATTCGCATGTTGCCAAAGGTAGAGGTTAATGTCAAAAAGGGTGAATGGACATATAATTGCAGGTAAATTTGCCACAAGGTCGGTTTATTCACCTAAGCTAATATTTCTCGAAGTTCTTAGACTTAAATTGTATAGTTAAATACTTCAGTTTACTTACATTTTATTATTGAACAGTATGCAAGTAGAGGTAATATTATTGCAACCATAGTACCTACCAATATGAATATCAAATATTGTACGTATTTTAATTTTATCTCGGATATAGGTTTACGATTAAGAAAAATATTGTGAGATAAGCTGGATATGTCAAAATGCCTGAAATTGTCATTGTATTCCAATCCGTGTTCCATCTTTAAGCAAGCGTGTTGGTACGTTACATTAGCAGCGAGGCCTAAAGTTTTTTTTTTAATTAAAATACATCATCATATTATACAAATTCTTTCATTAAAACAGTCCTTCACAGTTAGTTACTTCGGTTTTAATTGAGAGGAGGTGAGATACTAAGGTCCATTTAATCTTATTACTATACTATTTATAATCCTTGCTTTAATTACCCGGATATTAGCTGAATATATTCAATATTACGTTTGGATAAGACATTTATAATATTTGGTATTATGTACATTTTCAATTCTGTTCCGATTCAGAATTCATTATCTATCCAAAAATGTATAATTCTATTCAAAAAACGACGTCACTATTGAAAATGGTTTAAGACCTCGGATTGCCCAAAATTTACGATCTCAATTTGAATATTGAGGCATTGATAAAACTGGATTACTCTATATCGAAACATTGTTAATAGTTCTGTATCGAACTCATTTTATTTCCTTCAGATGGATTATCCAATATTTTGAAATAAGACATCATTCGTGCTACTAGTACCTACAGCTTTATTGAACACTGGAAATCACATGTCACCATGAGTTAGCCACCGTCTGCCGCGGCTCCTGGCTCATCCTACCTCATCTAATCTTCCTTTATCGTATACTTTTCTCAAAATACGTATTTCAATGATGGTTCTGAAATCCTTTTAAAGGATACACTTTTTTGTTAAATCGGCACATTTATAAAAGTGAAAGCTTAACGTAATACTAAGACTCTTTTACTAAGCATGACTGTCATTTTTAACACCGGTTTTGCGTTTCGTGCAAATCGACTACGCGAACTTCGTACTATATTTTACTCGACCTCATTAGGAGCAATCGTGATAAAAAGTTCTATTTTTACATCGAATAAAACATAATTTAAATTAACAAAAGGTTTTAACTGAATTTTTGATAGTTTTTTGTGTACATAGTGGTAAATACAAACATCCTGGTCTTAAGCAACTATAGATGAAAATCACGCTCAGTTTTTGTTCTTTGTATCCGACATAATCACCCTAATAAATTAGACTGAGTATATATTCTAACAAATGAATGTGGTTGAATACGTCTTAATAATTGCGTAAGTAGCAATTTATACAATAATATATTAATTACACTGTTTGCCATCATTATAATTGTTTATTAGTAGTATTTGTGAAATAGTAAAAAGAACAATAATACTTACTTAAAGATACTTCGAGAATCGCGACTAATCAGATCCATAATAAGGTTCATGAGTTTTCACATTTTTAAGAGCAAATAAAAAATTTTGGTGTAATAATTTAATTATGCTTAATTAAATGGTTGAATCGATTTTAATAAAGAAGATAACGAATTATCTTGTGAACCATTTAGAAATAATACTGGGTGCCTAGTGCGAGTTGTTTTTACGTTAACGTGATCGAGACGTTTACCGCGTTTGGCTCTCTGTTTGGTTAATTGTTTGGAGTGGGCCTACTGGAGGCCCTAGACAAGTGACAAACATTTCTATTCTATTCATAGAATAGATTAAAAAATGTATTGGATTGACATTAGCTAACGCCAACGCTTATGTCAATCTCATACATTTTTTAGATAGAAATGTTTGACACTTGTCTAGGGCCTCAGAGCACCGAACGTCTTAAACGTGTCGATCGCGTTAAAGTAAAACAAACTCGCACTAGGCTTCCTGCTCCGAGATTTAAAATTTTAACTTTTAAGTACACAAAACTTGTACTTTCCTAAACCCTGTATTACACTTGCTTATTACTGACTTACTACACCTACATACTACGTAAATAAAACTAAGAACTATAAATAAATCTCTGCTCATAGATAGTTAAATATAAATATAGATAATTTTGGCCGATGTAGATATTTATGAACGATTTTTGCGGTTACCGTGAGTGGAAAAAAGGCTGGTATATTAGTGGAAAGCCCGATAATTTGTATTTTCCTATACAAATTGATGGCAAACAGTCCATCTAATCATGTTTACTGTTACCTATGGACATGACGGTGTTTGTCTTAGAAATACAGAAATAAAAACCTTTTGTGAAGTTAGTGCTTTGCTTAAACCTCGTTTAAGGAAGGACTTACCTAAGAGGAGTAAAATGAGAATTACGATGTCGCAATTTAAACTTTTAGCTATGAGGATAAGACGAATATTTCCGAAAAGACATTATTATTTTGTGTTAAGTATATAATCTTTATGTTGATATCAATTTACAGGTATATAATCTTACTTATCAGCGTACTGTAATCGCTCAAACGTATCAATTCTTTTGATGTTTTGTACTGATATTTTCGATAAGCTAATATTATTTTTTAATACTATTAAGCAGTGTTTAATCACACGATTTATTTACTTATTGAATGTAATTAGTGATATTAAGTTGGCTTACAATCTATAGAAGACCGCGGCTATAGAAATTTGATTTTCGGCCAGTGTAGATCGGCGGGTGGCGGGCAACCGATGAGGACGGCTCACGACCAGCTAAGGTGGAACAATTTGGCGAAGGCCTATGTCCAGCAGTGGACGTCTTTCAGCTGATATGATGATGATGACAGATGATTTTTATGGGAGTGCTGGAATCAGATCGCGCATTCTAACGCTGCCCCTCAGCGTGAGGAACGTTCTGGATTAATGTCTGTCGTAACCCGTTGCAGTTAATGTTTTTTGGTAATAAATGTGTTAGGGGTTATGTGACTTGAAGTGAACTTTTTGAGACACTAACTTTAGAGCGGCTGTGTTGGAACGCGCGATCTGATTCCAGCACTCCCGAGAAGATCATTTTATTGGTAGTTATAGAGACAGTATCTTCAGTTGCACGTACAATACCGGACAATGAGGTTCTGTTGAGTAAAGAATCAAATATATTTATCAAGTAAATCTCTGAAGCATCTTTGTAATATCGAGGGTAGTAGACAAGCGGTTGTCTGTTCATACTAGGCCTTTACATAATTATGTTTATCCCATAAAAAGCAACGTTCTGCAGTCAACAGCATACATGTGCTATGCATACATTCTAAAGCTATCACGTGTAAGTAATGATAGCCGTGATAATCACAATATTTCGGTACCTATAGTTATTATATACAAAGGTTATGAGGAATTTCCGTCTGTTTTTATTATAGTATTATTTACCTTGAGTTTTTCCAAGCCTCCAAAACAGATGTTAAAAATAGTATTTTTTCTGTTTTGTCAGATTTTGTACTAAAAATAGTACAGTACAAGATTCAGTATGATAATTTTGATACATAATTATTACCTGTTAGGTCTCATACAGTTTTGCCGTTGAATCGATTAAAATAGATCATTAATCGAATGCGCTGCGCGTTTGGTTCATTCAAACATTTATGTCGCGTCTCCACTGCATAGATGTGAACATAATTGCTCGTTAATTTTCTGATGATTGTAGATGAATGAAACCATTCGATGATGAGTGGTCAAGGCTTAAAGATCTTCAGAATTTTCAGAGGCACAGTCGACTTTGTCTTAACGACCACGGTGTGCCTTAGAAACAGTGGAACTGTTACATAAGGCTACTCGGGTAATGTTCCTATGTTTGCGATTTTTATAGGTACATTTTATCAAAACAACACGTACATTAACATTTTATGACTCCTTAATCTTGTCACGTAAACATTAGGTACAGCTGATAGCCGTGAACCTAAGGCCTATACATTTGCCGCGTTTTGTTTTGTTTAGCACGAAAATTGCTAATGGTTAATTTACTGATTTGATTCAAGATCACGGTGAGGTCAGTAATATTTATGTACATATTTATAAAGTAAAGAATTGTCAAACTGCCCAGTGAAATCGATACTTCAACAAGTTGCGGTTCACCATTGAAATAAAGAGACCTTGAGAAATGTCAAACATACATTTGCCACACGGGTTTTTCATTGTTATATTGTTTAAATTAATGGTCAATCTCGGTTCTTTCTCGATGTAGCTTTATTAGTTCACTATTAACCTAGTTGAGTAATGACCATTTTATTAACATAAACAATTAAAAGAGTTGTAATTACGAGTAAGTCGTAATAATGTGTGAAAGAAGTGATACAGTCATTATTACGTATAATAAAATGAATTATAGAACTGTATTTGTAATTATATACTTACATTATATACAACTTCGTTGGCACACAGCCACGGTGATACTTACCATCAAGTGAATACCTGTATCTAAGTGGTAACCGCAACTTTAAATAAGTAAACTACACGTAATAGGTGACCCGATTGTTGGCCAATCTATGGCCAATATCGGTGGTATACTCCAAACAGTTTCCATTAGGTAATTTTAAACAGATTTATTCATAGTAATGAACAAAACGGTATTTCTTTCTTACAATGTTATTGTAAGGTACAGGATGAAGTAAACTTCTATTGTAGTGTTCGTCACAGGACTGCCGAGACAAAGGCCTTTCACTTAGTAAAGTCTGTTACGTTAATTAATTATTATATTGTGCTTGTTTTAGCATTATTGGTACATAGTTATGAGGGTTCACTTTTGTTTTATTTGCGAATACATTCAATCACGTTCGTCTTTGATTATTCTGATCTAGAAAAGTAACTATAAATGCAGGATTTTTTCCAGTATTATTGATCTTGATTTTCGTTCTTAGGTATAATAGTTTTCGGAAAATGTATGAAAAATTTAAACCGTACCGATCAATGCTCGTGAGCTAACGAGCGGTATGCGCTTATATAAAGTGCCTACATAAAACAAACAGTATTCCCGAATGAAAAAGTTAAAATCAAATATGACCAAACTTTCTCTGTCCACAAATTGTTCAACAAATAAGTCTTTTAAATGTACCAGTGTTAATTAGTTTTTTGTTTAAGACTATTGTTAAATGTTACTTTTTGCGTATAGGTATTAAAATTGTAATCCTCCTCAATTAAGCCCTTCAGATATTATATCAAAGACATTAATCAAAAATCACTTCCACACATCCAATTTCCTAACCACCAGGAGTTCGTGTACTAAATTGTACCATTTTATTTACAGATTCGAATTACGGCGGACGTTAATGATATGGAATTGTTCTCTGGCCGCATTCAGCATCATGGGCGCCTGTCGGACGCTTCCTGAGTTCATCCATGTTTTACGGAACTACGGGATATATCACTCCATCTGTGTGCCAAGGTGAGTCTTAACTATTTTTATAATTCTTTAGTTTCTTTTAGTCGCAAAGTCGCGCGCGCTTGGTCTTTCATACCGCGCAATCTAATGCACTGAAGATTCCTGGAAGCTGATCCAGATTCCGTTTTTATATAAATAAATAAATAAATAAAAATAAAAATTTATTTATTTTCACTTCACAAAGACAAAATGTGATACATCGAAACAGTACAATACAATTTAAATGTGACTTTGTGAAGGACTGGACTCCGTGCTAGGAAAAAATCCTGTATTACGGATCTCCAGGCCCCACCGATAAAGGTTTACATTGACAATTTAGTTGTATGTTTTCGATACAATACGTGATTTGTCTATACAATGAAAGCGAAAATCGTACTGCGAGAAAGAAACATAATTGCTGACCTAATTAAATTCAAATAGCTATGGCATCAATCGCAAGCATTTTTCTCGAGTCAAATGAAGAGGGATTTGAGGCGTGTTCGCATACTAGTAAAGGCCGGAATTTGGAGTCTATTCTATTATTTATTAGCTTAGTTTGGGACCAAAGGGAAACTACTTATTTGTAATAAAATGTTATTTATATTTATGAAATAAATTGAAATTGAAATTATGAATACAGACTGTTTGTGGATTACGTATGCATCATTACACATTATGAACTAAACCTGTTATTTTGTCTATCGTCATTTAAAAATAACCTTTAATGATGATAAGTATTGTCTCATACATGAATGAAATAATTATTTTTGATGCGTTTTTACTAAATATTTGATTTCTACGTATAATTATAAAGTTCATATTTTTTGTTCGCCTTCGATGTTAGATATTAAGGCACGAAAACAATACTATTTGAAAAATATAGAAAAATGTAACATGAGGAGTATAAGAGGTCAATATACAAAAAGGAAGTCAGCGTACGACTATAACCTTAATTCTCAATCCGAAGATCCAAAGTCATTTCTTATGTCCTTATCTAGATACCGCTTAGGTTACCTACTGCTGCCATTTCTGTGATATAACAGTACCAGAGCGTTAATAGAAATAATGAGTACTCTAGATATTGAACTGTTAGTGTAATGAATTTGAGCAGCAATGTAAACTGATTTGTATTTTAAATCATTTGAGTATTACAGTTTTTGTTACCATTACTATATATGACCTTAAAATACGTCAATTCTAGCTTATAGAATAATTCAGAAACGCAAATGGTTTTTTAAAATATGTAAATTCCGAAGAATATCCTTATCGCGTGCATGTACAGGATTGCATGTTAATTGGTAAAAATTAACTAATAGTGTGAAAATTTACTAAAAACTAAACATTTATTCAGTAATAAGTATGCAATGCGCTGAAGTTAAGAAGTGCCATCTAGAACCATCTTAGTTAAGCACATGAACATTTTCAATCAGATAAAATTAGATCGCTACATAAAGACTTGTATCAAAGCCAAAGGTTACCATTTTAAATATAATTACCTTATGAAATAATAAGTGCATTGTAATTTGCAATATTACTACACAGTTTGTTGTATTATTATTATTTAAATAAACGTTGTATTCATTGGCATAACATAAATATCTTATTCTATAAAAAACTTCTACAGTGGCCGTGATGAAACATCCTTAAAAAATATTTTTAGTTTATCAAATAATCTAGATATGCTAGACTAGACCCTTTCTTATTGCCAAATAATTTAAAGTAACATAATGCGGTTAACAGCACTAGGTCATTATTAATTTAATAATATATTAAATAATTTAGTTGCACATATTTCGCAAAAATATATATACTAAATAAGCGAAAAGATATTATATTTTGTAATTACGATCATTGCATAAATTTCATGGCCGCTGACCTATTACGGTAGTCGTAAAAAATTATGATAATTCCTGGGTTTGCTGCTTACCCTCACTTACGTATTTTGGCCACAATTTGGTGTATATTATGCAAATATCCTTGTTTTGGTCTATGTTTTGAGGTTTGTAGTCCTACGTGGTATTAAAATTTTTGGTACACACTAAAGTTTATCAGGGTGCCGTGTATAACTCAATTATCCTGAAACAGAAATCGAGTGGTTTAATAATAGAGGTTGAACTACTTCTCAAAGACTAAGTATGATCTTAGTTTTTAGTTAGACGCCAAATTTTGAGATTAATATATCTCTCATTAATTCTCATTAATAATATTGGAAGAACTATTAGGATTTCTGACTAATATATTTTATTATGGCATTCAAATATTGTCGACGATGGACAAATAGATATTTTATAATGTCTTATTTATATTCTCGTCTTCACCCGCTAAGTATATGATCTGATTGATGATCCGCAATGATAGATACACCACATAAAAGTTAATAATTTTGATACAATAAAATAATGTATAACATTCTATACACATCTGTCCACGTCTTAACGAAGTTTTCTACTTATGACGATATATCTATGAGGACACGTACAATGAATAATGCATATATTGTCACTATCACGTATGCATGTTCTATAGGTATTCTGCCCGCGTATCAATAATTCACTACGAATCTAATATAATTCCGTCGATGTGCGAAGCGAAAGTCTACTACTACGAGGAATTTCGTCAATACTATTCTAATAATTGTGTCAATGAGTACGAATTTTGACGGCCATATTATATTATGTATTAAGATTACTAACCAGTGGAAATAGATCGTCGATCGAGTAAATGATAAAGATACGTAAACTAAGGCAAGATCGTTTGACGCTTTCTTACGACGCGATTTTCGAAATATATGTTGAAAGAATTTTCAAAACAGTCACCGGCCTTTGCGCTCAGTCTGCCAATACCATCTTCTAAAAGTAACTAAATTCGGACCTTCCTGATATTAGCAGAAGGCTCTAAATTTATCTGTAGGCTTAAAGTATAAGGGAGTCGAGGCAGTGGAATGCCTACCAACTACTCTGTGTCACTGGTGAACAGTAGTTTCCAATGTTCTTAAAAAGAGCACAGCATTAATAACAGAAAAGATTATGCTTTCCGCTGCAAGTATTAAATTTTCGTTTCTAGATAGGTAATGTCATCCACAGACAGACAGGTCAGGGTCACAGCTGCGTCTTGCGCTTCCGAAGTCCATGACCATTTCAATACCATTTATCGCCAGGTGCGTCGCTTACTCATCTGCCATTTAACGCAATAAAATATAGGCTGAAAGATTCTTTCCCAAAGCAAAAATTACAACAATGTTGTATAATGCATCGTCAGAGGAATAATTTCGCAAGTTAGATAATACTACTAAGCAATATATAAACTACTAGCTTTCCGCGGGAGCAGAGCAGTAAGCTTTCTTTGCTTACTGCTCTGCTTCCGTCGCCATTAGCGTGATGTTACATAGCCTATAACCTTCTCTGAGAACTGAGCTATCATACGCAAAAGGTTTTTTGAAATCCTAGTTTATAATAAATCGTAAAAGTAAATCGTCTTACGCTATTCCATTCAAAGTGTTATAATATATAATACTCGTATACTCGCAGTGTGTAACATTACGCCACCGAGTTAGACAAAATAAATAACATCACCTTAACAATCATTTAATTTTGTTTATAAAATAATGTTAAATTGAAAATAGTCTTGTAAATATAAAAAAGTATATTCCAGAAGGTTACTTCAGATCATTTTATGACAATAAAACTCCAAGGCAAAAATTAAGAGAGTTGTGCACAAGTAAATTTTAGATGTAAGACTCAGTCCTTTAGCAGAAAATTTCGCGAATTTTGCCTCGAACAAGACCTCACGTTTATCTGTCTTTCCTACAATACTTAAACCAACCAGATGTAAGGCCTATTACCTAAGTAATGAAAACAGTGGTTCTTGGAAATGGCGGCCACCACTTCTGGAAATAAGGCAGAGTGGAATCAGTTCGGTAAGTTAATATAAAAAAATATACCTATCATAATATTTACCAAGTCAAAATGTTGTTAAATTACAATAATTACATAATATGATAAAAAAAATTATCTGTTTGACCCGTATCTTATTATAAGGTTCAAGTCATTTCAACAGATTACTGACCCTCAAATCAAAATATTATTTCTTTAAAAATATAATTACTATTTTTATTAATCTTATCATTTTTAATTACACAAAGTTTAAAAGAATGTGCATATGATAAATTATGTATTTTTATTTTTATGCTAAAGGCACGTACGAGACCGTGAACACTTATTACACGCGAACACCGTTATTTAGTTACGTCTGATCCCCGCTCGAAGTCCACATGACATTGTAAAGCAGAAGTTTGGTTCTCTCTCTGGTCTTAAATATGATACCACCTCTCTTACTGTGATTGTCGTAAGCGACGATTAAAATACGGGAGCAGCGTTAACTTCTTAATATTAACGGTAGTAGATCCACACTGGATTTAGCATGAATGGGCCGGATCGACCGGGGAAGTACGACCCTCTCATAGAAGATCGACATAAGTATAGTAGTATTCGTTGTACGTTTCGTTCGGTGAGTGACAGCGCCGGCGGCCTAATTTCCGCCTTTTTCCCCACCTCGGTCCAAGTGGATTTCTTGAGGCTGTTTGAGCTGAAAACTCTGCTCTATCTCTCTTGTATAAAACGCTGCACTAAGTCTCGTGATTCCCTATGGACGCCTACAACATTATCCTCATAAATAAAACACCTTTCTATTTTGAGGATTGTTAAATGATTTAATAATAACTTCGGACAGAAAGACGTCACAGACTCGCAAATAAACAAAATGCACAGGGATAACCGTGGTAGATTGCTATGCAAAACTATAGCATTATGCAATGACTGCGGTTACACTTGCGTTCTTTAGCATTTGATTTTGATCATCACGCTCAGTTAAAAAAAGATGTAAATGGAGATATCAGTACGCAATTGTGAACCTTATCTTAATGATTTCAAGATGAAAATTACGATAACGTTATCTCATCATGCACATTTTATACATCGAATGTGTGTATGAACTTGGTATATGATGTATTTTGATACATTGTTTTCTTTAGTAGCTTATGTTATACTTTACACGTTCCAAATAAATGTATATAAAGACATTTAAATTAGATTATTTCTTTCCATAAACAACTCATGATATTCCTACTAGAAGATGGCAAGCAATGTTAACTTGTTACAAAACAAACGAGCATCAGAAAACTTACTTGCAATGCGTGTTCAATTATTCGCTCCAAGAGGGAACAAAATCAAAAGTAAATAGAAGTAAAGACAAAGAGATTGTCTAGATAATTTTTATCTTATCACTATTAGCATGAAAAATTTTATCTCGAATTTGCTATCTTACGTCTTTTTCAAATTCAATGCATGCATGCAGTATTTATTTTATAAAAATATTACCAATACACAAATGTTCATTTTATTACTGATATTATTGTTACTACGTTGACGAGACGTTTCGGTCAATTGATGCATACAACAACTTATTTAGTGCTTATCGCATGTATAGACATTTCCTTCCAAAACAGATGGACACGGTATTATTGTCATCTCAATAGCGTAAACTATTATGGACTTCACCAGCTGAGATTGTAATTCATTTATCCCGTGCTATCCCACTGCTGGCCAAGGATATCCAGATTTTTTCACAAAATGTCTTTTTTACTCTTAATTCATTCACTCTGCCTGATATTAACAAGTTAGCGGTGCCCAAGAGTGGGAAAAACAATTCCTAAACGATGGCCCTCTCTGTCCCAAATTACTGGCATAGTAACCCTCATGGCGGCCTTATGAGATGCTTTTTCACGACATCAAAATTAAATACATATGCTGGTAAAAGTTCTATGTTTAATTAATTAAAATGTCTTGTAAACATAGTAACGAACGTAAGTAACTGTCGACATAACACTTACGTTTCGTAATACACCGTCTAGTCATTCTAAATAATAGCGTAAGTCTGGATCGATGTACGGATATTGAATAATGTTCGCGTTTCCCACAGTATGCGATAATACAAGACACAAACAGCGTTCTGGAATGCCGATTTATTAGCTCGTCTTGATTTACGTAGCACTTGTACGCGTAGTATGTTTATGTGGAATTCAATAGTGTAGCTATATTTCACGGAACATTGTATCAATTGTATTTATAGTTCTCAAAAAACTCTTAGGCAAGCTATCCAGATCTAGTACGACAATTACCCTCAAACGGCCCTGCAACTATCAATAAAATTACACAATTAATCAATAACCCTATTCCAGTCTACAGCTAAACTGCATCTAGTCTATGTTTAGCTGAGCCATTTTCGTCTAACCTGCGCTTATAGACTTAAAATACCATGTCGGTTCGGTTGGCTAGTCTGTCACTGTGGGCAATAAATACATGTATGTGTTGTGTGACATAGAGGTCTTGTTCGGCTTTAGTCAAGTTCTATACTTGGTCATGTCAGGTTGTCAATCAACCAATACATTCTATGTAGCGTTTGCCGTGATGCAGTCCAACTAATTTCACTTTTCTTATCTCAAAAATTTTAGGACATCACATCACTAGAATAGGGGTATTATTACGTACAGGCACGCTTGATCGGTAACCTATTATCTATTATGGATGCAATCGATACGAATTATTCAGGTTAATTAGTCAGTGATTAACAATGTATAGAATACAATAATGTAATTAATTAACTATAGTTGGAAGATAAATGATCGGATAATTTGTGTCGTGACTGTACTGGCTAACTTCTGTAAAGTTACAGTAATATTAAGTGTAATTATTCAATAGAAACCTATGTACATTAAAAAGTCATGCAAAATTACTGCGTCATCTTGATATAACTTTTAATATCGAACTTTAAGCATTGGAAAGTGCGGTTTTTTGCTGCCAGATGTGGCTCATAACTTTTAAATCGAACTTTAAAAGGTTAGACTTGTCAAGCTATTTGACGTTAGGTAATTGTAACTATTAGCTGACCTTCAGAAGTCATAACTAAAATACTAACTTATTCACTAGGTTACCATGAAAATGTAACTTAAACATTGGAATGGGATCATTCATCTAGTGTTTAATAGTCTATTTTTTGATTACCTATATATATTGCACTCTGAGATTTTTAAATTAATTTTACAATTTTATCCTAAATAGGTATGTCATTACAATTTAAGTGGCTCGTTAAGTCTCATGCTATCGCTAAGATGGCGTTTAAGTATTTAATGCATTCTTACGAGCTTAATAGATATCCTTATTATTCAGTCAACAGCACTAATTACGAAATAGTGTACCTAAAGTACTGTAATTGAACTAACAATTTTCGTGTCGTTAGACAATCTCATCATTTGGGTCATATTTGCTGTACCTACGATTGAAATTCCTCTGAGTAGACTGCTTACTTTGACCTTACCACAAAGTTCGTCCTTAGAGCTGACGTCGCCTAACCCGTTTTTTCCATTCAAATTCCCTAAGCAAATCCGCTAGGAGATTTATTTTCTTTTATTATTAACAATTAGCCTTCTGTTGGTTTTTTTTTACTAGTTATTTTAAACCACTTAAGATATTTTTGTAAGCCAATATTTAAGATTTCGTGTTAGTCAGTGAGCGAAAGAGTGACCTTTCACTTTTATATAACACCTATATAGATCAAAATTGCAAACGTCTAACTTATTCCGTAATAGATTGCTTAATAATTGAGTAGATCACGACTATATAAGCTGTCTAAAACAAATCATTAACTTAAAGATGTTCATTGAACCTACTTGTAGATCTGTCCCAAAACTATTTGCCATGATCACTACGCTTGGCAAGTTAAACCGCAGTAAAAGGACATTTAGTACGCAGATACCGCTGCTACCCCTTACACTATTTCCCTAGTCGCCTCTCGCACGTCCCAAGGCAAAGCAATTACCAGGTTCCATGAATTAGACCAGAGATCTCAATACGATACATCCATAGAAGATAAAAACTTAGAAGTCGTTTATGACGTCTATATACTTTTCTATAATATATATTGTTTCCATTTGTAATGAATGAATTCATCCATATACAAAACAGTATAAATGTCACCTTAATGGTTTATTATTGGTTACTTGTGATCTGTGAACATAAACAGGTCTCTAATCATTTTTCAATTGATGAGAATCAAGTTGTTTTTTAATCAACGTCTGTTTGTTTTCAGTTTTTTTTATGTTACATGTTTCACACAGCTTTGTTGATTAGTGGTAGTACGACTGCCATACTCAAAAAATCGATCTTTCTCCAGTAGCGTAGCGTTTTCTATAAATGCGCAGAATCAATCAGTTTATTATGCCCACCCGATATAGGGTACACCCTCGTTCCCCTGTTACACGGCAACTATTGAACTGCATGGATCGGCAAACCTACTAAGAAACGTTTTTTTGTTTAAAAAATATTAAGTGCACCGTTTCTGTGTGTACATTGGAATCTAGTTGGCGAAACATAATTCGTCTTACTAATCGTAATGCTTTAAAAATTTATTATATTCACTCATTCTAGAGACATAAACTGTTGCGCAAAACCACATCTAGATCGTACTCCTAGTTTATGTAGATTTAATTATTAGAAGCGTTGATAGTCTAGTTTTCCTAGAAGAAAATTTTCATTGCCAATACTGACAAGACCGGTAACAATTATTATATCAAGATAAACCACTTATTATGTATTCCTTGTGTTTTGTTCATGCTTCACTTCTAAGCAATTAATAAACGATTATCTTTGTTGATGTTGAGCCGGTCGCAAAGTGAACGTTTATTAAATAAAATAACGTAGATATATATATGTTTATTTTTATAGGTCTAACAATAAGAGTGTTGACCTATTTTTAGGAAAACGCTCCTAAAACTGAAAATTGTTGCTATCGATAGTGATTCCAGATAAAAAGCGGGGATTTTGGCTAGGTTGGTATTTGGCAAGCGTTGCATTTTTATTAATTCGGGTGGCGAATGTTTCCATTTCCAGTATTTCGCTAATACTTGTAATAACCATCCACTCGCGGTTACCTGCAGCTAAAAAGCTTGCGTCATTTGGCAACAGCTTTCGATAAAGCAGATAAATCTTTGAAATAGACTGGTATTTCTTACGTTTTTGGATGACGCTTTATGACGCTTTACTAGAGAATAAACAGAAACATGTATAAGGTTGACATATACATATTATATCTGAATAGTAATAGAGCTATTCAAAGTTTTCTGAACATTAGCAAAACAAAAAATACCTGTTGTTTTGAAATTGCGACATACTTTTATACCAAAATATGACTAAAGGAGAATGCCCACAATCCTATGAGCTTTGGGCCCTTATAAAAAAATGTTGTGTCTTAGTGATTATAATTCCATTTCATAGACAAAAATATACTGTTTTATACTCTACAAATAATTCTCAATTATTTATGCAGGTTCAAGAGAAATCAATTATTTTGTTGTTGAAATTGAGGTTATAAAATACTCCTTCCAAATTAATTTTTACTTACAATTTGTAAATTCAATGTATTAAAAAATTTAGTTTTATTTTTTTATGTTTACTTGTGATTTATTGCCTTTTTTACACTAGCATTGAAGTTCCAAATAAATATGTACTGAATCATAATATCCGCCATTCAACATTTGTTTGGAAGAATGTTGCCAGATGTCATATTTGTTTCAATATAATTGTAAACGATTTAAAATATACTTTCTTTAAATCGATTATCATTTTGGAAATCATGCTTAATGATATAAAAACCTTTAGGTTCTCAGTAAGAAGATATCTCACATTTAACATGAAAAATAATATTTCCTATAAAAAGACCTTAGGTGCCTAAGAGCAAGGTTACACGCTTAGTTCACTCCCGTCAGCGACGCAATGCAGAAGGCCTAAAGTCTTACGGCCTCTGATATACTTTTCATCAGTATGCTGTCAGTTAAGATTCACCGTGTAACCGTGAAAATCATCCATCATTCTGGCTTCAGTCAAGTCAATCCAGACTGATGTCAAGCTGAGCGATATAGCGATGTCGTACAAGACAATTACAATACCAGTTACATATTGGTGGGGTTTATTATATTTGACATTTCCTGTTTTATGTGATCAATAATTCACAAAATGCTTTTAACTAGACTGACTGATAACTTATTACTAAAAAGAGTCATTTCGGTCACGTAACACTAATATAAGAGTCAATTCGCTCACTTACTACTACAAAAAGTTTATCACAACACCGCGATAGCGTTAAATTGAAACTACGTTTACTGTAGTAAATGCGAAGGAAAGTAATTTAACTGTACACAAAACAAACAAGACGTAACCGTTTTTTAAAAAAAAGAGTTGACATTGACAGTCAATCTTTCAACTTTTTTGGATATTTTTTTTATTCCTAAAATAAAACTTCAAATATTTTCAGAATTGATTTGATATATATCGCCAAAATTTAAATAAATCTGACATTTGGCAACATTCTTTCTATCAAATGTTGAGTGACGGATATTTTAATTTAGTTCAATATTTATTAGATTTAAATTTAATTTAAAATTTTATCTAGAATTTCAATACTAGGGTAAAAAATGGTAATAAATCACAAGTAAACATAAAAAAATAAAGCTTAATTTTTTAAATTTTTCAATTTGCTGCACGCTGTCATAAAATGGGCCCATATTTAGGCATTCTCCTTGCTCAAACTTTTTGGGACTCCGTTGATTGTCACTTGACTTTCTGACTGAAGTCTGCCTTCAAGTAATAAAACTGTATTACAGGCTTAGACATCTTGCCGTCAATACCGCTCTATCCTTAGCATCTAGTGGGAACTTTTCAAGTAATGCTAATGAAACCCTATTGACCTGTAGGATGGAGACCACGTGGAGACTTAAAGAAGCGAGCTGTAAAAGTCATATTGCATTGCCAATCGTGAACGTTGCTAAGAGGATAGAAGATCTTTCTGGTTTTTTTTCCCTCAATATTAGGTTAGAAAAACCCGTACTACGCGTCGAAATGTACGATAAGTAGGTTATTTTTTTCAGCAAAATAATAATAAGAAACCACAATGACGTAAAAACCAATATTTAGCATACATCATACTTTATTTATAATGTTATTTGCACGTGTTAAGGTTTTTGACATCCAAATTTTGGATTCTTCTGACGTCAATGGAAAATTGTTGATGTCAGAGCTTGTACCTGGTTAACTGGTTATGGGTGCACTTGCTGTAGAAGGAAATATTCCAACAGTTTCGTTATAGTTTGAATATACGGAGATTTAATATATGGAGTATGATAACACCATCATATTTTGCAAAGCGTCGAATTTTGTGCCCCTCTTTTCTTCAAAGGATTTAACAGCACTAAACTTTAAACTGATGAATAACTATTTAAAGATCATAATTAGTTTTCTGTTGTGTTGCAACCGAATTTATAACACGATGAGCAAATGTAGTTTTGATCATCGTGAAATGTAAGCACAACTGTTACTGCTATCGTCAGCTTAAATCATCCCATTGCTGGGCAAAGACCTCTCCTCATGACTTCCATTCTCCTCGATCCATAACGAGTGTGGACCACGATCTATTTATTTTGTCCAACACATCTCGCCTTCTTTTTCTTGGTCTGCCATGACGCCTATTCGTTGTCTCTGAAAGCACAACGCAATCAAAAAAATTTCATAACTCAGAAATTGATCCAAACATAAGTAATATAATTATTAATTAATGTTACTAATTTAAAGCCCGGAGTTTACAAAGTCAGAAGTTTTCTGCCTTTACTCGTATGTGAAAGTTAACTAATAGTAAATGTCGTTTAATTTATTGACAAAGATAAAGCTCTGAGAAATCCGACATGATCTTAACTTGTTCATTCTTTGTTGTACATTAAAATTATACAATATTTGAATAATCCTTTAATTATTTTGCTAAGATTATATGGGCAATAACTACAACACAACATGAAAAAAAATAGATGTTGAAAAAAAATGTATTCCCGCAGTAGTATGGTGTAGTATGGTAATGAGAAAACATCTCGTTAATTTTTATAAACTGGTCGCGTGTCCATTTTGTTTAACATAATTATATATAAACTGGTTCTTTATTCAATAATATGTAAACAATGAAAGAAAAATGTAAGACAAAATGCCCAAACAAACACTACTTTGCATTTATTACATAATTCGTTCATGTAGATAATGTAGATCATTAACTCTGAGCTGGAACGCGACCGGTCTCATGATATTTTGTTTCGAACTAAATGGCTAATTTTTATTTAAAAAAGGGAGCCAGATACAATAATATTCATAACTACTGATTAGTGAGCTAAGTATTAAACCGTATGTATAATATGTCGAATACTCGCTTCGGTAATATTCAAACCGAATAACATTCGATTATTCGGCAAAATTCTTGATATTTTGAATTAATTTACTGGTTTATTGATGTTCTCAATGAATATTTTAGGTACCAGTTTGTTAAAAACCATGCTCTGGATTCCAAAATAGCTTGCTTCTAGTTTCGTATATTAGTTGTACTAGACAGCATTATATAGAGACTACCAAAAATAAAACTCGATGCTTTAAAAGTAAATTATATTTCTGCTATCGTCATCTAGTTTAAACTTTTTAAACTCAAATTATTATTAAGTGCCAGTCGTTAGATAAAGCAAATTTTGATGGTCGAAAATTCTCATGAAAACAAAAATTACCCGCAAGTATAATCATGAGAAAACTAGATATTCATTTAGTATAATAGACTAGATAATGACATCCAATTGGAATAATGTAGTACTTTCTTTGTTCTAGGTTCAATGTTAACATAATTTTCTCCTGCTATCACCGTATCTATGCCAGACAGTCTCTCGAGATGCAGTCAGTTTTGTTTCACAAACAATAATATTGTTCCATTCTAAACACCCATTTTGTATAAATGAAAATACTCCACTCGTTAAAAACTTAGCCGCGATATTTTGTCCTACATTTTTCTATGTCCGTCTCCGGCACCGAATCTATCTACATATTAATATTCATCAAAATCGGTTTAGCCGTTTAGTCGCTGAGTGGTAACAAACACACACACACACACACAAATTTCGCATTTGTAATATTTATTTATTTATTTATTTATTTTACAATAGAGGTATAAGGTACAACAATATTTATGTATACATAGTTTAAATACCTTTTTTTTGTACGGCTGGTACTTAAAATAGGAAAACCTGAGCTATAAGTACCAGCAACCTTCCGTTGTCACAATTTGTATACAAACAACTTATTATGTTTATTAACATGTTGAAATAATATAAATCTAGGATAATAATATAATCTTAGGTAGCACTTATTAAAAACTTAAGAAGAAAAGGTAAGTACATATTTAATCAGATTAAAGTAAACCTTGTGTGATTTAGTAAACGTGTGTGTGTGGTATGTGTGTGTTCGTATTTGTTTGTGTGTGCGTGTGCGTGTGTGCGTGTGCGGGTGTGTGTTTGTGTGTTAGGATAGTGGGTGCAGTAAATTCTCCGTATCTTCATATGATAGCTTCAAGAGCCATCTACTAACACTAGCTTTGAACTCGTGCTTATTATTTTTCACTATGCTTAGTATCTTATTAATTTTAGTATAAACATACCGTCCAAGGAAACAAAAGAATCTCTGACTGAATGAAGTCCTACGAGTGGTTGCGGGTGGGAGTTTAGGTCTACGACCAACAGTCTGTTGTGAGGACGAGCCACATTGACCAGTTCTTGAGATGTACATGTGTTGTCTTAATGCAACCTGAAGAATAAAGAGTTGTCGCACTGTTAGGACTTCACAGTACTCATAAAGGTCTTTGGTAGGGTATCGAAACGGCTTAAATGTGGCTACCTTGAGGACTGCTCTCTGTGATCGTTCAACTTTTAATAAATGACTCTTGGCAGCGCCACCCCAAGAAGAGATACAGTACCCTATCAAGGACTGACAAAGAGCATAGTAGACCATCTTTAGGACACTAGGCTCAGCTACATATCGTAAGTGCTTAAAAGCAAATATTAGTTTGCGAACTCGGCCTGTCAAGAGATCTATGTGTGGTGTGAAAGTTAGTCTTTCATCTAGAATCACGCCCAGATACTTGATTGAGGTAGCATTTTCTAATTTTGGACAATCACATGTGAAGTGGGTACCTATTGTATGTTTGTGGACAGTAATAAAATATTTTGCCTTGTCAAGTAATATTACTGGCTTTTTTATAGAAAAGGTCAAATATTTAGTTTTTCGACATTTAAGGATAAATGGTTAAGCGTTAGCCAGTGAGTTATTTTATTAAGACCAATCTGTGCTGCATCAAATGCCTGTTCCCATGTGGACGCAGTAAAAATAAGAGCCGTATCATCAGCAAATGCAAAAAGTTTTCCATGTTCCAACTTTATCTTGCACATCTCATTCACATATACTAGAAAGAGCGTAGGGCCAAGTATACTGCCTTGGGGCACGCCGTGTTCTATTCCTAGATAATTACTAAGGTGCTCTCCTATTTTAACGCATTGTGTTCGGTCAGTCAGATAGCTCTGAAACAACTTAAGCTGATTATCTCTAACACCAATTCGTTCCAGTTTTTTTTTTAATGCGGGGATGGAGAGAGTGTCAAATGCCTTGGCCAAATCGAGGAAAATACCAATACACTTGTCACCTCTATCCAATGACTCAACTATATGATTAGTAAGATCATGGACAGCATCGTTAGTAGACATATTGTTACGGAAACCATATTGGTTATTTGACAGAATGTCATTGGCATCTAAATAGTTTTTAAGACGTCCGTTCATAATTCTTTCCAAGATTTTAGACAATGATGGCAACACTGAAATTGGGCGATAGTTTAAGACACGATCTCCATCTCCAGATTTATATATAGGATGAACCACTGACCTTTTAAGCAGATACGGAAATTCTCCGTTGAGTATGCAAAGATTGAATATAGGGGTTAAAGGAGGTATTAAAGTTGTTCTGTACTGCTTCAGAAGACCAGATGATATACCATCAATACCGATTGCACAATTAGTACGTAAGGTTTGTATTATATGCTCTACTTCTCTCTCATCAGTTTCCAGAAATATTAGTGAATGAGGATGTGAAGAACAAAAAGTTAATTCAGCATGGTTTGTGTAATACTCAACTAGTGAGGCAGTGTTGTTGGCCAAATCTTTGCCAATGTTAGTAAAAGTTTCATTAACAGCGTTAATGGATTCGGCAGCTGAACCTTTAATTTTAAGTAAGGCGATGGCTGATGACGGTGCCCTTTTAGTGTGAGTAACTTCTTTTATTACATTCCATACCAATTTAGGATTAGATTTGGCTTTGTTTATCTCATCTCTTTCATATTGTCTTTTAAGATTTTTGAGCATCGAATTGCAGAAATTTCGGTATCTTTTAAATGTAATCTTAAAAATTTCATTATTCGGCGCACGTTTGGTCTTGATGTACATTCTGTCTCTGTTTTTCATACACCTTAGTACGGAGTAATCCAGGGTTTTTTGATTCTCATGCGATGTGGCACAGCATAGGTCTTCGTAGACATTTTGATAGCTCTAGTTAATGATTTTACAAAATATTCGAGGGCAGTGTTTGCATCAGTACATGTGTAAATATAAGAAAAATTGCTATTTTCTAATAGTTTTTCTAGCCGGTTATGGTCAATTTTGGTTTTTATAGTAGGCTGATTATCGAATCTTATTTTATCAAGTGTAACTAAGACGGCGTTGTGGTCAGTGATAGCAGAGTCGATAACAATAGTTATAGCACTTAGTTTAGTCTTAAGAAATACATGATCAAGACATGTTTTATCATGAGTAGCTAGATTATGAGCTGGCAACAGACCGTGGCTAGCGAGAAGGTTCAAATAATCATGAGCTTTAAAGTCAGTGTTACCATTTGTAATATTAGTAGTAGGATGTAACTACTGAGGTGGATTGCGCCGTGATTGTACGTGAATCAACACAAGTTAGGCATTGTAGAAGGGTGTTTTATATAGCATGTTTAATTACGAGTTCTTCTCTTCGCTGAAGCTTCGCTGTTCTTCCTTAGGCATTATTATTACCGTTTTAAAAAATTCCAGTGCTCGCTAATCTCTTATCCACCTAAAAGGTTATTACTGTTTGTGTTTATTTTTCTAACCATGACCATTTCCGTTTACTACCAATATAAATAAATTCGTTACATTGGTTTGGTATTTATCAGAGGTCGAATGTAGACCCTTCTTGCTTCACACATGACATTATCGTAAAATCCAATGAATTCGCACAATCAAGTTTCGAATGTACGACACTTTTGGATTGTTGTCTCTTGTTCTGTGTAGCTAATGGTGTGACCTCACCATGCTGGAATAAGGCGGTTTTGTTTTAAGTCGTTATGAATGTTGACTGTGGAAAGTCTAAGTCCAAGATTCCTTATAATTGAGATCTCCGTCGTCCGATGCTCAGTATTAGCTCTTAATTCGAGAGACTAACTATTAGTAAAGGAATTGTAGACATAGTTTAGAAGCTTTATTTATCCCTGCAATTACAAACAATTTAACCTGTGGGTATGATTTTTATAATTTTATCATAAGGAATATTTGTATTAACTGTGACCAAAAATACAATGAAACTATTACTAAAAATAATTCGCATAACGTTACCATACTTTGCTACCCAGCCTAGCTTATTCCCATAGCTAGTAGACAATAATGCTGTGCTCTTGACCGTGACCTACCCAACGAGTAGACATGTATCTAACAATAGTAGTTAGTACGGTGAAAATGACGTGGGTAATAATTGATAGAGAGAAATATAGAGATAATATGATTCATTTGTAGAGCTTTGCCAATTTGGAATTTTTATATAACAGAAAGTGAAAGGGTATAGAATAAATCTGATAAACTAGACCTTTGGAATTTGTACGCTAAATCCATACTAATATTATAAATGCTAAAGTAACTCTGCCTGTATGTCTGTCTTTCTGTCTGACAGACAGACAGACGCTTTCACGCTTAAACCACTGAAATTTAGTATAGGGATTGAATAGACCTTGGAGACCAACATAGGGTCGAATGGGGTTAAAATAGAACTTGAGTACACATCGTTATCAGACAGCTAAATAATAATTAAGTATGGCGTGCTCGCACCATATGTCACATACGGAACGGTAATTTGCGGTCGTTTGTCTATGACTATTGTCTATGAATTAATTAAGGAAAAGCCGGATGGGGGGGTACCGCTAGTTTCGTATAATTCCGTCATATCCTCCCTCATTCTATTCTCACATATTATGACAGGCTGGGATGTTTTCTTCTGAAATCCGTAGAGAACACAACCAAGTTTATATAGGTTACGATAACCACTCATCTTCAGGTCAGCGGTATGTTTGTTTCTGGACTAACTCTAAGTTGTATAAACAAAATGTTGCGATGATACTAAACAAACATCGTGAACGCAGTACGAACCTTGTCAGGGCTTTCACTTTTATATTTGTTTAGTACAGCCACATGTAATCATTTTATGTAGGTAAGTAGGTATATTGTTGCCTGCAAGCAAAAACGATTGAGAGCAAAGACGTGATCGAAACCTAGCCAAAATTAAAGGTCAACTGTAATACCACAGATAAACTAAATCATGTCTACACTTTAATAATAATTTAAAAATAGAATATGACATCAATATTGTTAGTAACTATTATTAGTAAAATGATAATAGTAGGAAGCGAATTCTAATTCAAATGATCCGTTTAAATATGGGTAACATAAAAACTAAATCATGTCTAAAATTTATTTGTTTTAAAAATAGAATATTACAACAATATTAGTAGTATTACTAAAATTATATCAGTAGGAAATGAATTACTAATTCATCGAATGCATCTAAAATTTAAATAAACCAGTATATATTTTAGAGTCGCGAATTTTATTGAAATTTGAGATCCACACGTGTGTCCGTGTTTACGTAATCACGCGACATACCTACCACAGAATAAATAATAGTACCTACCTACTGCTAGAAGCCTGTATGGCAACAAGCATTAATTATTTTGTTGAACAATTATGTCAATTGGAACATACGCTTGGAACTCAATGGCCAGCAGTTCAAAGTACGTCTAGGCTAGGCGTAGAAATGTAATAGGTACCACTGTTGCGGATTTTACTGTTGCTACGAAGTGGTTTTTAAAAGAACGTTAACTTTACTGTTGGGCTAAGCTCGTGATACTGAGGCACTTAGGTAAATATTGGACATAATGCAAAATCAGTCAGCTAAAATAAATCCACTGATAGGCATAGGTCTTCTCTAAAGACTGACTGTCTCTGACGGTCTTGAGCCCATCAAAAATATCAAAGACATTAATAAATTTTTTGAGAGGCTTAACCACTTTATATCCTACTATTTGTAGCCGCAATGATGGTGTTTAGGCAAGTTTTTGCCACCAGTTGGCGCCACTTCAACTGTCATATTGGACCAATTAGGGGTTAACTTTCAAAAAGCGCTTGACAGCTAGACCTGATCAGTCGGTGCTGCCACCTATGGGCGCCATTGTAGAAAACCTTCTCCACTATTTTTTTTTGTCCTTAAGCACGTAAATTATCCATTTTGTAAATTAAACATTTAAATTTTCGAAATGAACACTGAAAAAAAATTATTTAATATCGCTGTCAAAATGGAAGACCTTTTACCACAGTGGCGCCAACTGGTGGCGAAAATTTTCCATTACTCATATTTTGTAATTGTATCTACGGTTTGACTGACCTTCTTTAGTCAATTCCCATCAAAGATATACAATAATAGTATTTACAAACTGCAAATAGCTATAAGTGGAAGGAACACAATATTTATGTGGCGACCTTAAGCAATAGGGGTTAAGTGTAAAAGTACCTATTATTGCTTGCCTATACTGGATACTAAACACGAAGAGCACTAAAAGCCCTTAGTATACTTGTACTATAGGTAGTCTCTTTTGCTATAGGTAGCTATTTTAAGATCTCTGGAAATTACTAATCACTATTGAAAACACAATTCGATTTAGCATTGCATGTAGGCAAAAACTAGCTTACAAGGTGGACCGACGACCTAACAAAAGTGGCATAAAGGGCAAACGTTGGATGAGGAAGACTCAGTCATCACATCAGTCAAAGTGGGTGTGTGTAGACGTCTTTTGGTGGAAATGACGATAAAAGAGGTCAGTACCGACCAAATGAGTATTTGTTTAGAATCTTATTAGACGATGTGGCATTCCGTCATTCGTATTTCGGTGGACTTTACAAGACGTACGCGCATTTGTCACCTTAGTGATATAATTTTAAGGACGTAAGTTAAGATTTATCTGTTTAGCAATATCGACTGTATGGGAACTGTTATAAGATTAAAATTAAAACGTTGACAATATTGAAATTCAACGTATTAACAATAATATTATCAACTAACACTAATATTGTGATAGTAATTCTCACATTTGTAACTACAACTTGTGAATGGCGTTTTGTATTAGTTGTTTATTAAATGAATCAAGTTAAGACAACGTGTTGATAATATACCAGTACACAATTTTTTGTTAGTTTACAATTTTCATATCTAGATAAATTTTATAAGGCATACTATATACTATTAAAACGGAGGTCGCATATAAATATTATTTTCTTGACTCTGAGGTAGCCTTATGGCGACGTGAGCAAAGACATTTTTCCGGAAAATTGTTAGTCCACAGATACAAAATTCGTCAAAATAACATAATTTTTAAAAGTAATAATAGTACATGGATTTCAAGTCAAATAATAAAGGTGGAGCTAGAAAAAACCGATGTAGGTACAGGTACAGGTAAGAGACAGATGAATTTAATGTCTTGTTGGTAAAGATTTAAAAAAGCGTCCTATTTTTGTTTGATTATCATTTTTATGTGTGCGTTAGACATAACTTGTGCCTAGAGCAAACATGTTCCAAAATACCATATATTGTAGAAGTAAACTACTCTTTTAATTAAATATAGTCTCTAACTCAATCATTAGAGGTTTAAATTATATTGCCAGCTTAATTGTATGTTTGTAAACTTCCGTATGGCACAGGGTAAGGCAACTTATAATAACAAGTCTTTTGTCTAATGAGGTAGACAGAGTGGAATCGACTATGTTAGGTCAACAATGCAGGCCTCATGGCCCTTTATAATAGAGTTGATTATGACGTTCACAAGTACTATCTAAATTATTAAATGAGTTTGACTTTGAGGAAAACATATTGCTATGTACTTACCAGCTACGGTTCGTAAAGTTTCTTTGTCGTAAGTGGCAATTCGAATGCCATTTTTTTTCGCAATGGAAAACATCTTTCACAGATTCCATTAGAAACTTCACAGATCTTCCTTTTATATAGTACTGCCAAAAGTGAGATTTCGGGTTTACAATAACGTTTATGAAAACAATGCGTAAACTTTCTTCTTGTATTTGGAAATGGCCGTTTTTGGTTGAGAATAAGGTAGCTTCCTCCATACATCCAACTTCAAACTTCAACCATTTAAGTCTGTGCGGACGTCGGACCTTGGACTAATATTGCGCCATTTTCAATTTATCCTATTCTATTTCCATCCTATGATTGTATGGACTTGATTTTATGCTGACACTCGAGCGTTTCAGATATTTCGTTAGTTTTGAGTCGGCGAGCTGGCAAAGCGCCAGGTCTCGAGTTAGGAAAGCTTTAGGTAACCTAGTTTCGACTGCTTACGAAACAGTAGATATCGTCTAAACCTTACAAGCGTTTAGAAGATATCTGTTTTGTAACCAGATTACATGACTAAATATTTATATGTTATTGATTCAATGCAAGAAGCAAGTAGTTACTTTATAAGGATTCTTAAGTCTGTGAGATTCCTACTACTTCCAAATTTATTATTGGTAATCACCACGCTTTGTAGGTGGATTGGTGATCTCAGGAAGGTGATAATTAGTCAGTAACGTTTGGTTACCCTTAGTTGTTAGATACGATACTTGCGGGAAGATATGGATTGGTTTTATTTAGACTCTGAACCGGAGATCAAACGGCAAATTGATACTTAATTTAATACCATAGATTTTATACGCATGGTTGATGAATCAATACCTATGTTGTAAATTATATAATTACGATTATTTGTTATACTCTGACGTCAATTGCTCACTGGCAAACAAGAAAATGGCTAATGGCAAATATCAACATGCAAGTATAAAAAACAAAGAACGTTGTATATTTGTTTTTAAGTCAACATGTACAAGTCACGAGAAATGAATAAAAGAAATAGGTATGATGAACACTTCGGTAGAGTCCGACGTAGTCCACCCAGAGAACCAATCCTAAAAGCACCTGTGCGTTAAGCACCTACCAATATTTTTGGTAGGTGCTTTCCCTGGTAAAAACATTGATAGGAGCTCAACGGCAATTTGATCTTTGTAATTTTTTGTGATATACCTATATTTGTTACTACATAACTCACCATTACTTATTTTAATCACTAAATTGATGCTAACATCCCCAACAAAAGATCTCACAATGTATACTACATAATATATCCATAAACCATTATGTAATAATCATTGATCTGATCATAACATACAAGTTATTGATTAGTAAATAATCTAGCAATTAGGATCAACTGGATTTTATTTACTTGTTAAGTGACTACAAGCACAAATAGCTGCAACTAGCCTTTACCGGCGCGGTTTCAACCGCGTTAAGATACATCTTTAGTTACTACTCCGCTCCCGTCGCCAATTGTGTGATGTTATACCTATAATCTTTCTCAAGAACTAGGCTATCAAACGCAAAAAAGAATTATCCAAATCCGACTAGTAGTTCCAGAGATTAGCGCGTTTAAACAAACTTTTCCGCTTTATAAAATAGTATAGTAGTATAGATTAACCCTTAAGGCAGGTATGAGGATATAAATTGTGTTAATTGAATCCGGTAAACGTAGCGTATCTCTCACATAATGCACCGACGAACTGGGGTCCTACCACAACCTCTTAAAGCAATCTTATTACCCTACTTTGTCTCTATCCTTGTTTTAAATGGTACAAAAGAAAAAAGACAAAACACAAAGTAATATTAAAATAATACTGCAATAGGAAGTGGTGGTTGGCCCCTGAAAAAAGGGTCGCGAAAATCCGATTGTGGTGGTTTATACACTGGTCATAGTGAAAATGCTTGGTGTAGGCCAATGTCTAGCAAAAGAAGTCATTCGACTAAAATTACGATGGTAATGAATCTTACAAAAACTTGTCGTAAAGGTTAAGACGGGACAATTAGCTTAATCACTTTTTATATTGACATGTTCTTTTCAATTAAACATTTTAAAGTCATTAATTATAAACATACACTTTACTTTATACAAAAACAAATATAATTAGTAATTACTGAAAAATATTTTTTTAAGTAAATACATAATTTATAATAAGTATTATTTCAAATGTGTACAAAAGACATTAACACATTATAAATAAAATCAGATAAACATCACAAACGTAATTTCACACTTATTGTCATATAAATTTATACGCATAAGAGCATTCATTAAATGTAGGTCTTATTTTTGTCATGCAGATTATCTTATTCTACAATCTATAAATAAATACTACAAATTAGACATCATATTTTTTTTGTATCACATTATAACAATCTAATTTCTTAGTAGATACTGATCCTGATTAGCCTTGTAAATATTATAATGTGTAAATCCTTTCTAAAGACTCTGTTTTAAAAATGTATACTTTTGGTAGAATACTGCGATAGGAGTAAGTCCAAGAATTTTAGAAGCGCAACAAGAACTGGGCTATGCTCTAGACGCCTCTGTCTGTTGCCAATATGAAAAAATGGCATAGTACAGCCGAAACCAAAAAAAATACTGACTCTGCTATGTTTAACTGTAAACCACAGCCATGGCCGGCAACGGCTTTGTTTTGTTTTCTAAGCATTATTACTTCTGTGATGCTTATGCTAACCTATAGAGGTTACGGTTACCACTTACCATCAGATGGCCGTTAGCCGTATGCTTGTTTGCCACCAAAGTTGTATAAAAAAAAACTTATTAGCGGAAGCACAATAATACTTAGGTTATACTCAATGACTGCGGTGTTTTGTAGTCAGAGTAGAGTTCTGTGAAGATGTCTAATTGTTAAAGAAAGGAGTTTGGCATAGTCTTTACGCTTGGCAGGTTAATTCTTGATCGCAGTAAAATGATATTTAGTGGGTAGATATCGGTGCTGCTTTCCTTACGCGCTTCCGACGACACCCACAGAGGGAGACAGATTGATTTCATATAACGGATTGAATTTTATTATATTGGCTAAAAATAGAAGTTTTGTCCCTTGTACATATAAATATACATACACACACTAGCAATATATTACTTACTTTTGTACATAAGTAGACATGTAAATAATGTAAGTTAACTTTAGTTGTATAGTGGTGTGTCAATATTTTGTCACATTAAAGTGTCCATTCACATGTTTTCGTACTCATCATGACATGTCCAGAAGTGATGGAAAATTTACTTAAGCAACGTGATTTGAAACTGTCAATACTGTTATGTATGTAGGATATTACGTATTAATAAGAAAAACCTACTTTATTCCGCGTAGCATTTGATGCCGATTTCAATGCCGGTTGTCGATCCAAAGATTCAAAAACACAGTTTACAGATCCTATTAAAAATTCCACAAGTTCTTCGTTTGGGACAGATCTATTAAAATTAAATCAAAATGCCGTAAAGACCTCAAAAAGACCGATTTTGAAAAAAAAGAACGTTTATTAATTTAAATTTTTTTTATTTGTTTAATAACAAGTTATCGATTCTTAAGTAAATAGTAAAAGAGTTAAAAAACTTTGAGCACTGTTATTTACTTCAATCGACATACGCTCGACAAACATTTAGTACCCTACTTGACTTCGGCAGTCGGACCAAAACAAAATGCAGTTGTCATTTAAAATTATAAAAAAAAACATCTTGAATGACTTTACGTTTCTCTAACAATCAACATAAAGACTTAGGTATAATTTACGATAATAAAGTAACGACAGGAAAATTGTCGTCCACGTGTCATATCAAACACGCTAATATGGTTTCTCGTATTCTAGTAATTACTTAGAAACCTATTACGTTATTGCGGATATGTTCTAGAAAATTCTCTTCTTGTCTCAAATTGGCTGTCGTATTTTAGTGAAATGTATTTAAAAACATTAACATTAATGTATATAATGTAAATAACATGTGAAGAAACCTCGTTTTAACTTGCCTCACCAAATTTCAATCAACAATCCCATCACATTCTTGAAACGTGTTGAAATGAGAACTTACCTAATGTCAATCAGAATTTCCGAGCATTTAACTGTTTGTATAAAATAGTTTTATATTTTCTGAACGGCAAACAAAAAACTTTATCCTCCTTGACGACATCACTACATTGATCCCTATCCAAATATCGATTTAGGACAGTATTTGCGGATAGTGTCACGGTCAATGTCGCCGCCTCGATCATGTATACAAGGGCGACTACGTTGTTGATAAAATTACGAAATGTTTAATTAAATATTTATTTGTAAATAAAATATCCTTACGCAGCGCAGACAAATGGATGTTTGAGATTACAATATTGGTTGTTTTAATGCTACTATCAGTTTACCTGGGGAATATTTTATGCGAAGCAAAGAAAAATAATATATACAATATACACATAATTGCTTTCGTCTGTCTTTAATTAACAGGATAAGCAGAAATTAAAAGGACGCTATTGGCTACATTCTAAACATCCTCGTAACCTATTTGACTCTGCTACATTTAAAATATATACTAATTTGTTTGAACATGGTAATCTCTGTAACTACTAGTCGGATTTAAAAAAATATTTTTACGTTGATAACCCAGTTCTTGAGGTAGGTTTTAGGCTATGTAACATCATGCTATTAACGACGGGAGCAGAGCAGTAACCAATAATATAACTTAATGCAGGTTAAACCCCGATGCAGACAGCGTCTCGTATGCTATACAACTATAATATCAGTCACAATACATATAAAATTGTGTTTCGTGTAAATCTGCTCCTAATGAGATAAAATAAACCTCATCTATAAACTATAGATACTAGCGATAGAAATGGCGAATGATTAATGCTACTTGGCTGCCACTACTGACATGTCCAATAAGTCCGTGACCTATCTAAACTGTTCAATGCCCTCAATGTCAAGGTTTTGATTAATGTCTATTGATTAGGAGAATATCTTAAAGACCGACATCATTATAGTATAGTATAGATACTATAATGATGTCGGTCTTTAAGATATTCTTCATTACACATCGCTTTAATAGATCGCAGTGAGATTTCTTGTTCAAATCGAGCTTGTTTTATCTGGTAGTTTACAGAAGACCTAAGAAAGCTTAGTAATCTATTGATGCTATTGGTGTTACATATTGTCTATAACTTAAGTGTTACTTTAATACACTAATATAAAAAGAAGTCTTTAAGGCTCCTTAAGGAAGTCTGGAGGTTTCTTTTTCTGCCGCACGCAATTTCTAGGCTACGGGCTTAATCTCAAAAGTCTATTACTTTTTATGTCAATAACATATAAATTGAAAATTTATAAAGGACATAGTGTACATTATTCTACTAGTCAAGCCCTTTCATTTAATACCCATATTCAGGGAGTAGTGAAGAATATGTAAACCGCCAGACAAACACAGAAACGTCAAACTTATAACATCCCGTCGTTTTTGTGTCGGGGATTAAAAAGAAAGAAGAAAGATATAAGGTATCCTGCAAGATGCTAAGTATTTGTGATGTAGATGTTATATATTTAAATTCGGCTATTCTAACCTTCAGAACAATGGTACTTATTCAAATAATGTGCCTTTGGATAGTTGATCATGATGACACAGATGTTTACATTAATTACTAAGTTAATTTGTATGAAAATATAAAAATATAAATTACGTCCAGACATAATTAGTTTTATGTTTAGTGTAACCATAAAAAGATAATGATAATATTAGCATTTTTTGTACGCAAACTTGTATTATATTACTTGTCAAAGTCAAATGAATTGTTTGTTTTTGTAATTATACATCTACCAAACGAACTCCAAATAATGAACGTCGTTCAATTACAAGTGACCTTTAAGTCACATAATTATATGGTATCTTTATTACTTCTACATATAATTACGCTACAATTCATTGTAGCGATAGAATAGCTTCAAGTGTCTATTGAAGTTGAATTTGACTTTCGAGTATTAGGGCAAATCTAGGATAGTAGTCGGTCTCATTTATAAATCAGTGCGAACCTTTTTCACTGTAATTACTTATTAAAACATTAGGTAAGTAGGTTTGTTTAATATATAGACACGCTATGTTTTAGAATCTACAGAGTACATATTTACCTTTCCATATTATTATCCTTTCCTTATGTACCTTACCATATACTTTTAGAAATAAGAATAGGTACTTGACACTTCCCGGGACAGTAAATCTATATGCCATGATGACAATAAAACATCTATTGTGTCTACACTCTACGGTAGTGTCCATGAAAAGGTTAAAGTTACACCTGGTTTTTGAATTTGAAAATATACAGAAATTTAAAACTTACTGAGTTTCAAGGAACTTAAATTGTAATTTATGTTTCCAATCCATTTCAAATTTATTTTGGAAGTATTTGTTTGTAGCATTACCTAAATAAATTCGAATTCGATTCATTATATTCAAATACTTATATTTCTATTACCAGTTTTTGGATATAAAAAATTATACTAATAATGACTTACAAGACTAGGGATACGATAGCTCTGTAGTTGTTTAAATATTTCTACACCAAAATGCAACGTAGGTAAGCACAATTATGTCGTCAAGCCGCCGCAGCAACAGCAGAAGGTGTTTGTGTAGGTTTACTTGGAGATAATGGTAGCAAAATTTTTTTAAGAGAGCCATGTGTGAGAATACTATTCAGTTTTGTAGGTCAGACCTGACGCTATCCACATATTATGTTGACATTTTACATCGATTGATAGATTCCAATATTTAGCGATCGGTCCGATCGAGTTCAATTGAATACAGTGAACAAACGTAATACGATGTGTTTGAATAATTCCGCTTCATCTAAACAAGTATTTATAAGCAGACTCAAATGTTTCATTCATTTGTTTGTTCTGAACAGAAATAAAATAACTAGTTGAAATTAGAGCATAATTGAGTTTTTATTTATATCTGTTAAGCCTGAGGCAAAGGAATGTTTTCTTATTTATTTAACTTACCATTGTATAACATCACGCAGAATCATGTCCAAAAAGAGACACTTACGTTTCAGACCATCTTCACTTAAATTACGTACCTAAATAAATAAGCGATTTTATTTAATACTTAGTATTGAATTGAGTTCATTTTCTTGCCTTACATGTTCTCTTTGACCTTTCAACTGTTCCGAGAAAATCTCGGCTTCGATTCATCATTCAATCATTCATAAGCAATTACATATTAGGTACTGTATTTGTCTCCGGTGTCTACTGTCGACAGTCTGTAGTCAACACGTGTTCTCAGAAATCACGGCATAAACCCAATTGACGTGCCTACCTATATAACAATAATCTGGCGAATAAATACAAATTGTATAATTAACAAGTACTCACTTAAAATGTATTAGCATAAACTATTATTTCCTCATAAGGAAGTTATTCTTTAGTCAATAGCGGTAGACAAATAACTTATCATTAATTTCAATGGTTAAGAGTACAGTTTTCATGTTCGTTTGCTTCTTCGTTAACGGTCAAAATCAAATCACAACCTCGGTAATGACGATTGCCTTCTTATTTTTAGAATCATCAATAATGTTTAATGGTAACTACATCACACCAATCTGTGAAGGAAACACGTCTCTGAACGACTAACACAAACTCAATCATGTCGTGTGTTTTAGGAGCATTAGAATCATTCTTACTGTAAGGAATACAGACCTCACTATTTATCCTATCACAATATTTATTTATAGCATTGTATCAGTGTTAATTTCTATGATTAGATACTTACTATCAGGAAGAGTGATGTAATTTACGTACGCAAATATAAATAGAACATTTACTTTATGTGCTTTTATTAGAACTAAATTCTGTGCCATCGGTAATAGTGTAGTGTTGCTAGGTGGTGCACGATAGGGTAGTAACCAATTTTCTTGCATTTTCTCCGCTCCGAGATGAATCCCTTAGCATTAAGCAAAGTAAGGTAAAAAGAGTACCGACACAATAAAGCAGCAACGGAGATACCTATATCTTGTACATAAGCTGGTTCTTTGAGTCAGGATTTTCACGTGCAAGTGATGCTTTTGCCGTGGCCCGCCACCAACAGATAGTTAAAAAACCTTCAAATTATACAGTACACATACGACATATTCACTAAATAAAAGGGCTCTTTCTACCTTATTCTGTGTGTCGTACTTAATTATCAAAATTAAATCTGTCTGCCGGGAAAACGACTTAATATAGCAGCGTCGTATCTTAATTTCTCCACGGAATTGCTCGATATTCGTTTAAGATGCTCTTCGCGATAATGTGATTTAGTAGTGCAGCAGTAATTACTTCTTGAAAGTTCTTAGTGAATGATTCATTGAAAAAATAAACATAAAAGACGAAAAGTTGTTTGGAAGTTTTCTCAGTGACCATAAAGATAAAATAAATTATACTTTGGCGTTTATATATTTTAAGTTATTTATGTTTTTTTAAACGTCGAGAATCACTAAGACTAAAATCACAATGGAACCAACTTATTCAGTTTCTCTGCCTTATTTTTAACCGTTATACGGTTTCCGCATCGACTTTGGAGCTGATTCCAATGCCAATTCTGGAGATTCGAAAACACTTTAGAGATCCTATCGGCAACTCACAAGATCTTCGTTTTGGATAGAACTGTCAAAAGTTTTAAAGTTTCTGGTGTATTGAATAGTAAACTGTCATGCCGGCTTTAGAAAGTTTCTCGCGCCTAGGAATAAGTAGCCTTTATTTGACGGAGCGACGTAGTAACGGAGACGTGGTGTTAGAGTTTGTCATTTACGAGCTTACATGCAAAGCAACGCGCAAAATTTCCATTCATAGATCAAAGATATTTTAATCGTGTTATAATTATTAAAGGTTTTATATAAATAGTTTCTAAGGTTATGCCTAATGCGGTATAAAATTATAATGAAGCAATATCTCTAGGAGGTATCTATAGATTTTCATAACATTATCATTTAATTGCGCATTTAGACATGACATTACAAACTGTACATTACCTAAACTCATTCGCGAATAGTCCTTGGATAAGTGTCATGTTTAAAAATACATCATGTTATGTCTTCAGTCCGATTTTCACACTAACATCTGTGACAATAGACAAAAGCTTGATAATTGTGACTATTATTTAAAATTTTAAGATCAGCTTTGTTCAGTAATTGGTTTGTGATTATTTGTAACTCCTTTATTTTACTTCTGGTCAAATTAGTTTCCAAGAGAGTATATTTCAGCTGTCCCGGGAACTCTAGAGTGTCGTAGCACGGTGTTCGTAACGTTTCATCACTTTAAGGTAATCTTGGTGTACAGGGATCGCATGTGAGTAAAATTGGTTGTAAATGCTGATAAAGATTGCAAGTGCCAACTAATACAACTGAAAGCTTACGCTACTATAGTTGGTAAGAAGGCGCGGTACTTAGTAATTGTAATTGTAACGTATGTAAAAGTAATAAGTCTACAAGGGTAGCTGCCTACATTAATTTGTTAATGGGTATCGATAAGTCATTGGAATGGTGTGACGTACAACAACCAATAAGGTGCGAGCTTTCCAATTTGTCAACGTTTCTGAGTACCTGACGATGTTACCACATCGTGTAGGACATGTAATGTAAAAACCAGACTCCGTTTTCCGTCCACTTGTGTTTACGTACGAGCTCAAAAATCTTGTCGAAACATGGAGTAATACTTTTAAAGAGAGATAATTTTCAAAAGACCTTGTTCTTGAAAAAGACCAGCCAGAACTTGGAAACAATATTTGCGGAACTAGCAAATATTTACTCGCGTTACATTTCTACATTTCGGTCATGAGAGTAGAAATTTTCACTAATACCTGACAATACTACGGACCTACGATACTCAGTGTACCTATCATATTTTTCCAACAAATTTAACAAAACAAACAAGCAAACTCATTTCGTTTCAACTCTGTTCATAAAAAAGCTAAATCAATTTGTTTCAAGTCTGTTGATTTGATTCCTTCACGAATGGATGCACTTGAGCGAAGCTTCGATTTTATATCATATAAAATTAGACTTTTGGTACTAATATAGAATCTAAATAGACACGATGTCGATCGTTGCTATTATTACATTACGTAATCGTTGTATTACAATACATTTATTTGTATACAATCATTATCGTTGACTCGTGATTACTGCCAAAATTACACACGCGGTCATACAGGTTCGCTTCGCAACTATTATGCCCAGGGTCATGGATTTGTTGCTTGAATATTTTGCGATCCACATTCACATCCAAGAGTCTTTGAGACACTGAGACATACCGATTTTTACTTATAACCTAGAAATTATCGATTCTGATACCTCTCGAATAGAATCTCAAGATCATTGTCTTATACTGAAAGAATTCCAATAGTAAAGTGCCACTATTAAGCAAAATAGCAACATAAAATATCTTAGAGCTGTACCAGTTCAATATGTATATGTATTACATAAATATTCTTCCTCATACGCCCGGTGCCCTGCTAAGAAAGAGTGCGGTAACTAAAACACGCCACGGAAAATTCGCTCCTATTAGATGAGTTTTAGGGGTGGTTTTTAATCTTACGCATATACGTCTTATTTCTTTAAAAAGACGCGAGATATGAAAACGGGGTCAAAAAACCATGTAAACAACATTTTTACGGCAAAAATTACGTCACACTCGGACGTACTACACTCGAGACGGTCAGCTGTTGGAATAGAAAGTGGTACGTTATGTAAGATGGGAAATTATGCGTTCTACGTCGAATGCCATGACTACGTGTCGAATACTGGCCTTTAATTAACCCAGTTACCTCTGTGTTAACCAACAGTTAAGCATATGGTATGTCATTTGCGTAGGTACCTTAGAAATAGCGGTGATATTTGTGAGTGATTGAAATAAGTGAGGTTCAATGGTTATTATTAATGTTGTAAACTAATAATGATCAATTGACTGCAACGTTGGTCTCGTGGTTAGTGTAACTGACTGCGACGCCAGGTGCCGTGAGTTCGATTCCCGCGGAAGGCAAATATTTGTGTGATGTACATTTGTATTTGTCTTCAGTCTGGGTGTTTCCTATGTATTCTAAGGATGTATTTACAAAAAAAAGTAGTTTAAGTAATATATTTCAGTTATCTAGTACTCATAACATAACACCAAGCTCTGCTTAGCTTGGTAATAGATGATGGGGTGTGATAGTGTCCACATATTATTATTATTAATAATTGTTTATATTGCTTGTTACTTACTGACATTGTCAAGGGAAAAGAAAATAGTACAAAACAGTTGTGCGTAAATTTTAATGTAAAGAAAACGTTTAAAAAGTACAATTATATAATTACACACTTAGAGCATATTATACTTATATAAATACATATTAACATAGTGAAAACATTTATTTATTTAACAGCTGTAAATATTTATGGTTTAATTATGACCCGCTCCTAAATAAATATAATTATCAGACGTAATGTTTTACCGGACGTAGTTGTTACACAGTACAATCATTTTACTTAAAAATAATGATGTTGTATTTCGTGGTAAATTTAAGTGACACACTGTCTTGTACATTACACCATCTCGTCTCTATTTGCAAAAATTATCCCCATCCACTTGTGGTCACATGCTGAAATAGAGCCTACTTTCTTGCGGCATACAATGTTTGCCTTTCTATAAGTCTAATAGTAGTCCCAGCCTGTGGGAATATTTAATTAAAAAAGTATCTTGTTAAATTTCGGAAGATAGGCAGAGATAGAATTTTTAAACGTGAATTTTTGACCATTTTTGGAAAGAATGAAATCTCTTACTCTACAGAAAAGAGGGAGGTTTTAAGTGACTAAAAATCAGTTAGGTACAAGTAACGGACACAAGGTACACTGAATATAAAAACAAATATTTTTGGTCGGATACACGATATTAGTCACGATATAAGTAGGGTGTGAATTGAACTCGCGAGCGTAACATTAGATTTGATTAGATAGAGAGAGACCACACATGCAACATCATTATTTTATAGATGTTGTCTAACTAAATTTGAGTTATTTATTGATCGTAAACTTTAGACATGCACAATATTATAAATGTATCCATGTAATACAGTCGTAAGCAGGCTCATAATATCATACACTGTGTACAGAGATTAAAACCTTTGCTGTACAAATTTGGTTTTATTGATTGATTCATGCTTGGGATGGCATTTGCTCTAGCGATTCATCCAGGCTTCGCACGTGGATACTAAATATAAAATATAAATATTATCGTTGAAGTTCTTGTCTTTTTCCACTATACTAGGTATGTATTATAAACCTTCTGGAAAAATCTCTGACCGATAGTGAAAACCGAATGAAAACTATGCCACGGCAGGCAAAAGTCTCATGTCATACAGAGAAGACGTAACCATTGATCGTGTAATAATAAAAAAAATTACAATATTAGGCCTCGAGAGCAGCAGTATGTACTTAAAAATATATACCCATAGGCAAGTTCAAACATCCGCCTATTATACCCATGATTCACTAATATTAGTTTATTATCAAAACTGTGTAAAAATAGGATGTGGGCGGCCTGTTTTTTTTATTATGTATACTATAGTCTACCATAAAATTGCTTTACCACCCTTAGAGTAAATATCGTTTTTATATAACAAAATAATACTGCCTATTTTTGCTTGCAAGTTACCTCAGTACATTAACAATAGGTTTAAAGAATTACCGCTATTGCTGTTCAATAAAAGATTGACAATGTGGCTTGCAGATAAATGTTTTTATACATTAAATGAATTTATGACATACAAAGAAAATGATAATAATTAATATTAAAATTGACTATTTTATATTGTTCTACTTTTTAATCAGATACTTTTAAATAATATTATAATTTGACTATAAAAATTGACATCCTAACATAAAAAATATATTTTGACATTATTAAAAAAAAAAAAAACTTGTATTATCTAAAGTTATTGGATTTAATATTAGTAATTAATAAGTTTAAGATTCACAAGCCATTGTTATGGCAGAATGTAATAAGTAACTATTATGTTAATTTCTACCACCACTTTTTGTCACTACATTCTTGTGAATAAATAATTGATTTGATTTGATTTGATTTGATTTGAACAGTTGTCACTGTCATAATGAGTCATAATGATGTTTAATTTTGATAAATAGTTTTTTTTAAGTGGTAAGTAAAGCAAATATGTGATCTATTATACAAAATGTACAAAGTGTACCGGTTACTGGATGCAATATATATTGCACCGAGTAATTCGTAAACCGTTAGTTTATTATCCTTAGTCGTAAAATAAATAAAATTTAATGGTTCAATCAACTTTGTCCCTGTTACTGTCGAGGTCATGAGCGGCTGTTACTACACTTACTATCGATTACCTAGCGTGCGATACACGAGAAAACTTTATACTTAAAGAAAACGTAAACAAAAATTTAATATTAAAAATTATCATCTCTACTTTAAACATAATCATCAACATCATCATCCACAGCCTTTAGATAGCCACTGCTGGGTGTAGGCCTCCCTGAGTGAATCTCACTTACGCCGATCTTATGCTGTGACAAGCCAGGAGTTACCCGCGACTTGGCGAATGTCGTCGACTCACCGCGCTATCGGATGGCCACGGCTTCTTTGACCGGTTCTCGACAACCTTTCGGTCAGGGCTTGCTCCTCCTGCCGTGATCACGTATGGCCAAGTGTCTTGCCCAGTTCCGTTTATGACTCATAACACTGATTCCGACATCGTGGACTTTAAACATAAGCTTCTCCCAAAACCAGGAGTTTGCAATAGCCACCAGGCTTGGCAAACTGATCGGAGATCGCAGTTAAATTATACCTATTTTCAACACAATTAAACTCTATTACTGCCGAAGCGATACTAAAAATAAAAAAGAGGACTAACAAGATCATACTAGAAAATTCATTCTAATTAGCAATCTAGTAAGTTCCTTAAGAGGATATAAATATAATAAGCATCATCATATCACGTAATACGATTTTGTTCGCGTGTCGCGCTCCATTGACTAGCACGCTATGTATCTTTATCAGGCGTATTATTGTGTTTACACGATACATTACCCTGAATAATGATCGTTTACCGTATCTATATTAATCATATACACCTTTTATCAGTCCATTATATTTACACTGCAGGATAAAAGCTTGCAGAAAAAACATGAGCATTGATCGCTTGGTCAAGGTGGTTTGGTAATTTGTCTTTCCGGACTTTATTATAGGGTCGAGTTTCTTTAAGATGTCTTTACCTTCATTGAATCAATAATGTCAAAGGGACTTCGAAAAAACAATAGGTAACCTTGAGAATATCATATTGGTAATTGCTCGGTGCCGCACCTACAATGACGTGTACAGAAAGAAGGCCCTAAACATCATTTGCACCGTTTATTTTTCATAAAATAAAACTTTATACTGTGTTATTGAATAAAAAATACTTATTATTTAATTCTTTTTACCAACTTTTACGTTTTTATTTATGTTAACAAGAAAGACATAGGGCAGGCCCATTTTCTTAGGTGTTTTTTTCGGATGATACAATAATTATACCTAACATTAAAAATACCTTAAAGCAAATTAATTAAATTACAAATTAATTACTAACACTATTCATTTTAGTTTTAATATCAATTATCGTTAGCTATTTACATCAATAACATAAAATATTATTCAACACAAATTATTCTAGTAGTTATGAGACTAACCGGATTTTGTAAAAGCAGCTTCAAAAGTGTTGGTTGATAATATTAGCCATGGTTAATTATAAGTTGTATGACCTCCTTCTAAAGGGTCTTCTAAAGTACCCTTTAGAAGGAGGGGTCTTCAGAATTATGACGTGTGATATAACAAAATATTAAACTCATTCATGTTTAAACTACATCATAGAATGTTATGTCTTTGCCAAATATAAAACACTATCTCGCGAATGTTGACGTAATAAAGCCATTTTAATTCATGTTAGCTGATGCTGCTTTTTGCTATGAAATCACCGTGGCTAGCGTTTCCGTTATTCATTTAGCTCGTTCATCGCATCGCCCACTTGTAGTTCCCGTCCATAGCCGAAATACCAGTGTTTTATTGCTCAGGCGTATGTCATGAACTTTAACATGTAGATGGTTATTTTTATCTTAATTAATATTAACATTACGCACATTCGAATTCTTAATTAGATATTATTATAAATATTTATGTTATGTTCATGCTTAGCAAAAATATAAATATGAATAAAATCACTGCCTTGAACTACCTACTCATAAACCTTATTTGCGTTTTATTGATCTTAACAAGGTCTGTATAATAATATTCGTCCTAGATCTAACGATAGCGAAGACACAATCGCCTTAACTGCTGGACCACACAAAAGGTTGAAATCGCATGTAGAGATCGTCTCATCCACATGCAATTACGTCATGACATGCGCTAAGCATGCCAATTTAGCTCAATCAAGACATTACACACATGTGATGAACATGTCAACTAAATGGACTTACATATTTACGAATGCGGCTACAAACTTATATCTACCAAGTCAAGGTATCCACCAGGGTTACTTTCAGGGAATATATCTAACTTTCACGGACTGCTTGCTCAGTGTTCATAAAAATAATAGTTTTCTTTTTTTGAAAAGTGTATAAACAAATTGGCTCCTTCTTGCATTCTTCTGCCGGCGTCTGCTTCTTTAGGATGTATACTTTATCAGTTCTACAGCTACTTAACCTATTGTTTCTTTTAATTCCAGTTTCATCGAGCAAGACAAAGTATCCGGCTTCTGGACGTGGATGTTCGTGTTATCCAAACTGCCGGAGTTAGGCGACACTGTGTTCATAGTACTGCGCAAGAAGCCTCTTATCTTCCTTCACTGGTACCATCACATCACCGTCCTGCTGTACACATGGTACTCGTTCACGGAGTACACGTCGTCGGCGCGTTGGTTCGTCGTTATGAACTACTGTGTGCATAGGTAAGATGACTAGTTCCTTAGCACTGCTTTGATGACTGTTTGACGTGTCATACAGAGACGGCATGAGCATTTTTGAGCATTGATCACCATGCTCCCTCAAGACGGATTATTGATTTTAGATTTATTTCAGTTTAGGTTTCTTCATTAGATATGTTTTCCTTCACCGTATATCAGTATCTAATGTCTAAAATAAACTTCGAAAGCACAAGTTAAAGAAGTCACTTTAGTACTTACCCAGTTTACAATCCACAACCACGAGTATGAGAACCAGTAGGTAATAACGATTTCCTTTTCACTGACGCAACACCGATTCGAATTAATTTTCTAAATTTGGAAAGAAGTTTCTGGAAAATAAATCACAATCATACAAAAATACGTCACTCCCTCCCTCCGTAACACAAGGAAAGAGGAATCTTTGCTTTGAGGGCAATTTATCTTTGTACGGCTCTAGGTACTAAGCAAGAGTGATGTATCTACATAAAACAAATGCAAAAACATTCCTAAAAATAGATACGTAGGAGTGTTATTTCCGTAGCGTGTGTCTACTGGTTGCCGGGTTCTTTCCTAGCATAGCATTTAAGTTATATAAACATTAGGTAATATTTTGTAGGATGGAAAAGTAAAGAGGCGGCACGCTTGTTTGTCGCCTTCTGAAGGTTTAAATAGGTGCTTAGTATCACAACAACTACACACAACGTCATATAGACCCAAAGTAAGCATATATTTTATCTGTGTTATGGATTCTAGAATGCAGATATACGTACTTAAATACTTTTTTTAATATAAATATATAAGTACATTTTATTATACCTATATAAAAACACATGCAAATAGACATGTTCATGCACACAAATATTTGCAGTGAGCGGGAATCGAATCCGCAACCTCAGCCTGCCAATCGTACACAGTACCACCGAACCACAGAGGCAGTCAACCATTTTCATTACTTAAATAGCATACATACATGCATACATTTATAGTTATAACCAGAATTCAATTATCTGAAGGTCAAACAGTTCGACGTCTGGTCAGTCTGGTGCATTATATATCTGGAGACTAGCGTAATAATGTTGCTTTATTGATTTCTCGAACTAAAGTGTATGTACTGTAATAGACAAAGTAAAGTACTGGACCATTAGTGCCCCACTACAGGGCAATGGCCTCTTTTCATACAGATAACACATGAGTATTGATTATCACGATGCTCAAGGCGAATTGGCAATTTCAGACTTTGTACCTTCAAATTCCTTAACGATATTGTCTTTGCCTAAAGTCTGTAAGGTCCAAAAAAAACTTACAAGTTACAGTGGTAGTTTTTAACCCAATGATTGCGTCGATGGCTGGTGGCTCACGGCTCTTCCTTAGACAGGAGTTATCTTGTACACGAAAAAATACAATTTCAATTGATCTAAAAAAATATAAAATGTGAGAATGATCTTATAACTAGTCCGTACCAGTCACCATTTGCAATTTGTAACCGCCCAAAATTAGATCTTTTGAATGTGATATGGACGTCCCGTCGAATAGCATTGTCGATACAATCTTAATTGTATTAAAGGTCTCTCGGCCAGTACCATTTATATTCTAGCTATTGGGAAGTTTCAAAGTAACTGTAACAGACATTAGATTTTATCCCCTCGTCTGTGGGGACACCCTCTCGGGGTGTCTGTCAAAAAACCCGCATCTGTGGCGACACCCTCTCGGGGTCGATTCAAAATGGCCGCCGTCGAATTATCGAATTAACTCTAAAATCGCTATTACTCCTTATATTCTCGTCCGAATATAACCGAATTTTTTACGGTAATAGTCGACTAAATTCAGATTATAACGATACCCAACACTACTACATTCATAGACTTTGACGTTTTAAGTAAAAAAGTCAGGCAGTTATGTTTACGCGCGCGAGTGATTTCTTTCGTTCTCCATTGTTGTTGACTTCTTAAGTTTTTTATATAGTAGCCAGTATTGTTTTTAACCCAACATGTTGGAAATCTTATCTTATTGTGAAGTGTTATGTTTTATTTGAAAACAACGCTATCGTAATAAAATCATGGAACCTTTTTTTTGTCAAGGACCCTTGTTTTTTTTTAAGTGGTTCAAGTGTTTTGTTATTTCGTCGAACTAATAAAGTAAGCACTTGTAATAGCTGCTAACTGTGTGTGTGAAAAGTGTGTGAACCAAACTACACAATGGATATTGATGATGCCGGATGCCAGATGTAGTAAGTATTCTTAGAATTTATAAACAACGGACCCTATTGTTTACGTTAGCGATCGGATTACGCTCGGGTGTCGGGTTACGGCTTTGATAAGGTCTCATTGTGAAATAATTGATGTCAAGGAATGTTATTGTTTATTGAATATGAGATTAATGTATGTTTATGTATTTAAAACATTAACTTTTTCGATTACGGGTATTTTTTTTAAATAATAATTATTTATGTAATTTGAGACGTCATAAAATACCTACTTTTTAAAAAAAAATAAACAAAAAAAAATTTTCTTGTAGACCAAAAGGGACTATAGTCCCTTTTATTCATCTGTTGGTAGAAGGCGTAACGGGACTTGACTCCCTTTTTAGCTCCTCTTTGAAAATTAAGAGATATCGCGAAATTAAAATTGCTGCGTTGCGAAATTTGAATTTTCGCAATTCGCGGTAATTAGCGCCACATATGTGCGCAATTGACATATATAGGCTCCCACAGCTGAAAGGTTATGTGACTTTTTGACGCAGTGGAAATACGTGAGAATTTTGTACTTGGGTTCGATACATAAAATTAGGGATAAAATTTAGTGTGATTAATCTGTACATTACGTACGTTGGATTCTACTTTGTGGTCGTTAATTGTAATATATTTCTAAATTCTGCCGTGTCAAAGGCCTTATTTTCTAAGGCGTAAGTCATAATTTTCAAATGCAGCACCGACTAATGTATCTATGTATTTTGTGGTAAAACTAGAAGAAAAAATACCTAGCACAAAAATCTCAAGGGTTGAAGCGCTATGTTATTAAAATCGGCCCAACTATGAGATAAAGATAACTATAATATCTAGATTAACGTGTTAAACGAGTTCAAATTAAAACAAAATATACAATTTGTTACGATTTTATTTACACGTGTGGTATTTTAATAGGTAATATAAATCTATTAAAGGTAGATTTTCAAGTTTTACCACTAAGAATTTACTTCTAACTATACTATAACGATACTTCCAAATATTTTATCAATTAACAAATAACGTATACTGTGATTTAATTATCTACATAACATATTATTATCCCTAATTTTGTTGCCCCCATACTGCCTAACTTTATACAATAAATAGAAATTACCAAATACAACATTGTTTAGAACATTTTATTTGTTTTTTTCCAGTGTGATGTATTCGTACTACGCTTTAGTGAGCATGGGCAAGTACCCGCCAAAGATGCTGGCGATGACCATCACAGTCCTGCAGCTCACGCAGATGATCGTCGGCTGCGCGATCAACGTGTGGGCGCACAACTACATGGCGACCGCCTCGCACTCCTGCCATATCAGCCAAATCAACATCAAACTCTCCATGGCCATGTACTTTTCATACTTCGTACTATTCGCACAGTTCTTCTACAAAGCATACCTATCCCCTAAAACGAACAAGAAAGCGAAAATCGAACCTATCCCTGACGTACCTACCAAGAAAATAAACTACAACAATGGTTACCCCCGGCAAAGGAACGGTGTTGTCGCTCACTAGTCGACGTCACCATGTGATATGTCCTAGTTATATTCTAGAATTATGGCTGTTATACAATTGGCCGCGGGCCGACTCTATATCGACTCTTATGCAGTCTTCCAACCTTTAGTCACACGGGTAATACAGCTAAAGGTACCCAGTGTTTATCAAAATATCGGATTCTGTGTTCCTACACGTAAGGATGTTGCATAATAGAACAGATGGGAGTCGATACTGGAGTCGGTCGTGGTCGAGCGACTCTAGAAACGTCGCCAACTTACATTCCACGCTGGACTGTTTGTTTGCAAACGGTACATGGCATTTGTTTACTACCTTGTTGTGACGAGTCTCAGAATCGCTTTAGTTAAGTCTTTTGTGAATATTATACTTTCTGACAAAACTAGAACAGTCTAGAAAATCTCTTCTATTAATTTTAGTGCATAAAAACTTCAGGAATTTAATAAAGTACATAGGAAACATTTACATTTCTTAACAATAATTAAACTATATTTTTTAATGTGAGAGTCGTCACAATAGGTTAGTGTATTACATAGAACTAGGCGACGTTCTCGTGTCAAACACGCTTTTATATGGGATCTGTGTATCGATGATTTAGGATGTGTGACTGAGTGAATGCGGCATAAGTGGGACGTGCGAACGCAAATACAAAGCAAGTAATTACTTTTTGTATAGATTGGGTGACGTTGAAACAACGCTTTGAATAAAATATACGAACAAATATAGAATAGAATGGTAAATGCTAGAATAATTGTACAAAATCAACAGTCGGATTTAGGTGGTAGTTTACGTAAATGCTAACGTTGATGTAAATATGTAAGAGAGAAAATTTCGAATCGTTATAAATTGTTGATGACAAGCTGCGCCCCCAATAAAAAGTAGCCTATGTCCGTCTCCGGCACCAAATCCATCTGCATACCAATTTTCATTCAAATCGGCTCAGCCGTTTAGGCGCTGAATGGTAACAAACACACATACATTCATAGATACAAACTTTCGCATTTAGAATATTAATAGGATAGTATACCTAATAAATGTAGTAAGTTTTTTACAGTTGAATCGATAGTTCAGCAATAAGCTATATAAAACAAAATTATTTAATAGTAATATGATTTTCTTGCTATTATCTTCTTCTAAAACAATAAAAAGAAATCATAAACCAAAATATTGTTCTCTTGTTCTATAATATTATTACATGTAATTCCGACTGCTGGTACCTAGCGTTCGTTTACGTAACACGACCTTTATAGTAAGTAATACTATGCAATTGACGTCATATTTTATATTGGCAACACCAACTTTATTGATTTACATTTAATAATCATTTCTCTTACCCTACTGTAATTGTTTATTTCGATAATATAATATACTTTTTATAAAATATAAAAACTACAATTTTCATTTGCATAAATGAATAATATCTTTTTTACATTCGAATAACATTACATGTAACTTAACATGTTATTCGAAAGCCTATTATTAATCGGCTTATTAAATAACATTTTTGATATTTCTTATAATTATTAAGCGTTGAAAACAAACGGTAGGTACGACTTTTTTGATGAAAAGTATATTTTTTAGCATTGATTAAACACACAAAAAAGTACATACAATTAAAGCTATTAATATATTAATTTAAGACAGGGTCTTGATTAGTTTAGTTAAGTAGATATTTCGAATTTATTCGTTGGTATGTGATTTAAGTGGCCCTGTCTAATTTAATTAATACTATATTTTTATTTGTTAAAAATTTATATTAATTATTAATCATGGAAAATACATTCCCAGTATAATTGTGTGAGAGTTTATTTTTTAAGTGGACAGTATATTACGTTTTATATTGAGAAGTTGTACACACTTTCCTAAATTATTGTTTAACAAGAGTCCTATATAAAAGCACCACTTTGTTGTTATCGTATCGTATTTATTACTTAATGAAAAAAAAAACTTAGTGATTGTTTTTATAATTTATTTTTAATGGAAAAGTTTTACATATACAATTTGTAAATGTTAAAACGATATTTTGCGCTTCGTGTGGACCGTTTACCTTGCGGTGCGTAGGTGTAATACTTTGATATGCTTGTCAAACAAGTGCACAAAGTGTATGATAATGTAATTCCTGATAGTGGAATAAGCAATATTAATGAAATTCGATTTTAACTACAGTTTTCGTCGCGTTTAGTGTTTATTAGAACACAGTTAACTTGGTAACAACACGAATTCTTTTTTTAAATGTCAATGTTGATTTTAGAATACTAACTCACTATATTTTTATTTTAATAAAGAATATGCATTTCGGTTTAAACTAATTTTATTGGAATTGCATATTCTTTTTATAAACTCAAGTACAGAACATTGTAAAATCGACGTTGATTTTTAACAAAGAAGAGAGATGTGATGAGTTAAGACGTGACGCGTCGCGGATATACGGGCGAATAAGAGTTCAAATTAACGCTTCTACTCACCTAACGTTAACGTGTCAGTTAACGTTAATCGTGAAAGCCTCTACAACCAGCGGCATTTACGTAACGTAAACGCGCTCGTTGTGAACATATAGACTTAATTAGTTATAGAATCGACGCTAATATTGGACGCATACAAATTATAATATAAGGCGTCTGTTTAATGTCCAATTGCGTTCAATGTACAATGTCGGCGAGTTACGTCGGCTATCACAAAAATGTGATGAATTTATTAATTAGAAACGTTTTATCCGTTAATTATAAACACGAATGCTTTGGATAAACGAATGAAAAGCTATATAGCGGTATTCTAACTTCTCTATAAACTAAAATTAGTATAAATGATTGCCCTGTAACTGTCCGATAATTGACCTTGATACAGTAATAGGGCCTAGGTTCGATAATTCCGTATTTTATACTTTATTAGTAAGTATACGGTTTAAACGAAATCGTCTAAAGGTTGCTACACACTTACCCCCAGTTTTTGAAAAGCTGATCAACGAAAAATTGACTAATCATCTGTTAAATCCCATATGAAGTACCAATTGGGTTGCTAAAAGCATGAATATTTAGTTTAATTTGATCTAGTTAGTAAATAACTAGATCCAATTAAACTATTTATCCATGCTTTTAGCACGCTTTTAGGTACTTCACATGAAATTTAACAGTTGATTAGTTAATTTTTCGTTGATCAGCTTTTCAGGAACTGGGGGTTAATGGAACATCATATTGTCATCGTCGCTTTAAAATAATAAAATTTAAATTGATTACATTGTATAGTTTTTAGATAGACTGAATATGCCAAGAATTTTTTTATTTCTTATATTTTATTGACGATTGATGTACATACGTGCGTGACGATATATTCGTACGTACGTATAGGCGTATGGTACGTTCTTGTTAAGTGTGGGCAACTGTGGACTGTCTTACAACAAACAGTGTGCAAATTAGCATAGTTTTTAGCCCAGGTCAATTTTGTCTAGTACCGTTAATAGAAGTCACAATTTTAATATAGGCTATTACAAAAATAGGCTGTTAATTTTGTCCAGTTCATTGCTTTGTTCATTAACAATGGTGAGTTAATACTGCACTAGATAAGAACGACGTAATTGTATCATAGAAACATAAGGTGAATAGAAAATATAATAATATGTAAATTCTTGAATAATTTGTTGTATAAGAACGGCTAATTTATTTTTTGTACATGAAATAACTATTAAATATCGAGTCATTGTAAATTTTTTAAAATAAAATATTCAAAAATATTGTACCGCCATTTTTGTTTCTATTCACCCTGTTATGGAAAAATAAGTCTACTGTGACTATTTTTCGAACTATTTTTCTGATACATCATTTATTTGTGTCGTTCTTTACTAGTATAGCAGTATAGTAGTATTAATTCTATTCATAAGGTGGGGAAAATAAATGGAGTAATTGGGTTCCGGGATTAGGTACTTAGTGCGAACTAAACAAATATCCTTTTGAGCTACATAACTACGCCGTGTATTTGCAGTCCTAAAGTACATCGTGAGAAGTTCATTTTTTAATAAGTATTATTATTATTTATTTTTCTATCGATTTTTTTAATTGTTTTCATTCGTGATCATGATGAAGATATATACAGAAAATTTGTAATACACAATTTGTTTATTTAATCTAGAATTATGTGAATTGATTTACCTACTGGCTGTAAAAAAACTGTGTTGTTCGCTTTAGGACTGATATATCATTTTTTTATTGAGCCACAAATAACCTTTAAAGAACTTTCTCATTTATAAAAAAAAATACAGGAAGATGCTATGTTTAATTACTCAATATGAGTAATTTATTATCTCTGAAGATAACAACACGATGTTATTTATACTTGATAGAAAGAATTTCCTTTGATGTCACCTTTTGGACGCCGAGAAAGAAGCCATATTGGTTAAAGGCACTAATGTTGACATCAGCCAAAATCTTAAACCAGCTCTGCTAAGGAAATTCGAAACAAATTATAGAAAATATGTTTTATGTTAAAAAGCATAAAAGCTGTTTTCTATTGCTTGTGTCTTCTATTTGCGGCGTTTTTCCTCAGCATAGCTAGTGAATTGTACTTACCAAACAAAAGGTACCGAATTAGTACTTCCTACAATTTTAATTTTTAATACATTTTTGTGTTCTGTATAAGTTCGGAATAATAATTTCTTTATTTCATATATCTATTATAAATGATTATGATGTTGATTTTTCCAATATTCCATTCATATTGTTTCTAAGAGATTATTTAAAACTATCACGTTCTTAAATGAAGAAAGACGTTAGTCAATGTTGTTTTGTAATTTTTTACTTTACGCTTAATAGCATAAGGTAGAAATTACAACATGATATTGATAATTAATTTTTGACATTTAAGGGGCGTTATATTTATTAGTTGTTATATCATCGCGACAACAACACAGCCGAACTTAAATGTAACCCTTTACGCATTTAATATTTATTGTAATATATTTTGTCGCATTTACAAATAAAACTGTTGTTATGAACTATTTAGCGGTTGCAGTTCCATATTGAAATTTAAAAATATATTTTTGTGATAAATGTTTTGTGGTTACAACTTGCAGGACTGAACTAAAGATACGACAGAGCATTGTAATTTACAACGTTAAGTGGAAATATTCTTGCAATTATTCATTTGTATTTTCTGGGCAAATAAAGAGTTATGCGTAATCATTATGTTGTTTTCTTTGATCTCATTGTGCGCCTGCGATTGTGAAAAAACAAAAATAGCGCCCTACTTGCCGTTTACATTTTACTCATTTACAATTCCTATGTTCAACAAGACTGCCAGGTACTAGAGAACTGATTGATCAATGCTTCAAAGAACGTGTGGCGTCTGGCGGTAATGTCGCGCTACACTACTGACACATGTTGTCTGTTACTGTTGTGTTCTTGTCAGTCGTGGACTTTTTGAAAAGCCTTAAAGTGTGGTGCTGCTGGCGGTGACACTTTTTAAACGCGATTAGTGTTGAATCAAATTAAATTATATTACATAAATTCTATAGACTTGAATCACACTATGAATATTCGACACGACGAGCTAGACTGGGCGACTGGCCAGACCGAATCTGTCAACACTCTGCGTCGCGTCGCGTTTTAAAAGTATGTTTCCGGCTTTAGTCGGTGTATTGTTAATTTTGTTCAATTTGTTTATTGGGATTATGCTACCAAAAGATAAATGAAATTAATGCGAAGGTGCGAGGAATAAGTACCAGTAAAGTTATAGGTGTTTTGTTTCGCTATATATAGTACATAAAAATTATTTTAAACGATTTTCACTTAGTCTAGCTCGTATTATAGTAAAACGAAACAATTAATGCTTTATTCGCAAGCAGTATCAGAACGCACACCAGCTGACTCAAATTATTGCTGTCAATGTCAAAGATATCAAAATTTCAATGAACTGACAGAACTGAGCAGCTGTAATTTTGTTTTCATGTGTCAATCCAATCGTCAATAGATTCTGTTTATACATACTTTGTCTTTAAAAATATTTAACATGGAATTGATAGATAACGATATTAGACAGTGGAACGCCGATGATATCAAGGCTCAGTTTGGAGACAACTTGACACTGTTACCTCTAAATGATAACATCAAGGAGCTGCAAACAATTTTGAGAGACAAGTGAGTGAGGTTACTGTACCTTGTGGCTGTTCTGCTTGCGACCTTTGCTATAATTTGTGGTTATGCTCACATTTAAAAAAAATAACATCCTTGAAACAATTTTCTGTTTAACTGGATTTGTCCTAATAATGTGTTAAAAGTATGTTTTTTTTGTTGTAAAGTAATCAGAACGTTTTGAAAGTGCAAATTTGCAAATAATTTTTAATAGTTACTTAATTAAAAAAGTAAAAAATGAGGAAAGATGCGCCTTGAGACCTATAAAACTTGTGTTTAGAAGTGGACTACTGTAGGCTGACGATGATGATGAAGAGGTTTGTGTGGAAGACATGATTATAAGTTTAAGTACAAAAATTTATTATTCAACATTTGTTCTAATATCTAAAAAGGTTGTTGTTCTGTTCAATATCATAAAGTGACTCAGTACCTAATAAAAAAAAATACAAGACTAAATAAAATCATCTTGTTGGTTGCAAAAGACATCTTTTTATTTATTTTATTTTAAAACCTAATACTATCTCAAACATTTTCAGAAACACCTCACGCAGTGACTTCAAGTTCTATGCAGATCGTTTGATCCGCCTAGTCATAGAGGAGAGCTTGAACAAGTTGCCCTTCACTGACTGTGAGGTCATCACTCCTACAGGAGCTTTGTACAAGGGTCTGAAGTATGGTGCAGGGAACTGTGGAGTGTCAATTGTGAGATCTGGAGAGGCTATGGAACAGGTTTGTACTGTAGGGCTTGTATGTATATTAGTCATTTTTATGACACTAGGTATTTTAAATTTGCTTGAAAGCTTTTGACAAATCGAATGTGCTGGTTGACTTAATGCCATAGGTATTCTCTACTGGTCAACTCTTGGGTGATGCTGAAACAAAATATTGTATGGTTTTGAATAAAGGCATCAGCAGTCTTATTCTTAACCATTGAAAAGAAGCATTTCTAAATCCAAGAACAAAGTTTTGGATTTAGAAATGCTTGTTATGAATTTTGATAGTTCTTACAAAATCAAGTTGTTATAAGTTTTTTTTTATATTAGCCTACCAAAGTGACTCTACTCTGCCTGATGGTAAGCAGTTAGTGGAATTCAGAAGTGGTGGACACCATTCCAAAAGTCAAACTACTGGGATGGTGGTCTCCACTATGGCGGCTTAGTATGATGCTTTTTCACACCCCACTTAAAAGAGCCAGGATTATAATTAGATGAGAACACATGCGCTGGTAAAGAGTTTCAGGCTTTAATTGAGCGACAAAAGTATGAAGCGCTGAACTCTTTGGTTTAAGACCCTTTAGATTCCACTGTGAAAGGTTTTGTGCATAGTGTTTTCGAATCTGTCAGACCTGTCAGACCAGTTTTCTGAATTTGAATGAGTTGTTAAATACGACTCAGAAGCTTTCAGCACTGTTACTTATTTCTTATATTAGCCTACCAAAGTGACTCCACCCCACCTGATGGTAAGCTTCTTCTTCTTTGCCCATTGTCTGAAACTGCTGGTAAGGTGGCCTCCACTATGGCGGCTGGGAATGGGTTTAGGGGAAGGGAATGAAAGGGGAGGTGAGGAAAGGGGAGAAATTAGGGCTCCGGTGTTCTCACTCACCAAACTAAACGCAGTATCCGTACGGATACTACTACTCTTACGTCGATCTTCTATGAGAGGGTAGTACTTCCACAGACGATCCGACCCATTCATGCTGAAACCAGCGTGGATCTACTACCGACAAATACTAATTTTAAATAGTAATTTACGATCTCCCAGTATTGTTGTAATGCATGCTTGCTTTATGTAAAGGGTCTACGTGACTGTTGCCGTTCAATCCGCATCGGTAAAATCCTGGTAGAGAGTGACACAGACACGCACGAGGCGCATGTGGTATACGCCAAGTTTCCAGAGGACATCGCACGAAGACAAGTACTGCTTATGTACCCTATCATGTCTACTGGCAATACTGTTAAACAGGTTGGTGTTTTATACACATTATTATTATAATTATCGAGGGTAGCAGTTAATCTATATCTATACATATAATAAAATTGGAGTGTCTGTTTGTAATATTGAAATAACCGTTTTTTATACATGTATATGAATATATACGGTACATACGCCAAAGTTATTTTTTTTTTAATTTTTGTCTGTCTGTCTGTTTGTTCCGGCTAATCCTTTATAAGGGTACGGGCAGCGGCCTCTTTATAATGATTAGAAATTGTCAATGTCTGCAATAAGTATTGCTATTGCTAAAACATATGGATGGATGGCAGAAAATATTGTCAGAGTGCTTGCGGTTCTGCGAGCGTGATGCATGAATGTGTTTTATCATATCATTTTTTTTTGTTTTCATTTTATTCCTCTTTATCTGTGTTTATTGTTTTGAATCGTATATGGTGTAATAATTATTGTAATTGGTAGTAATTAACCGTTTTAATTATTATTATTAAATAAATAAATAAATAAATAAATAAATATCTATTGACATTGTAACCGCTTCATATAATGTGCCTCTATCATCAGAAAAATCACAATATGTAATGTATGCAATACATTTTCACACATATTGTGCAGACAGGCACACCTTTTACTTTGAAAATACACAATTATCCTATACACGTCTTTACCTAACAAACTAGCGAAGTAATATAGTGGTCGTGAATGAAATGACCGAAAATTGGTGAATGATGAATGACCGAAAATTGGTTCAACATAGAGATTGCAGCAAAGCAATTATTTAAAAAAAACTCATACAGCAATTATGGCAAAACTCAAACATTTAATGTTTAAGTTCTTTCAAGTAAACTTGAGGTCTTTGCTCAGAAGTACACTTCTTTCAACTAAAATATTATTGATATATACTTTAATACAATTGTAGCAGCCTATCACATCATATAGCAGTATTATTTTAATGTTACTTTCTGTTTTTCTTTTTCTTCTGTACCATTAAAACAAGGATAGAGACAATGTAAGGTTATAACGCTTTAAGTGGTTTTGTTGGGGCCCCAGTACCAACTAAAATATGCTATCTTACAGGCCGTAAACGTTTTAACGCAACACGGTGTAAAAGAAGATCGCATCATTCTCTCAAACTTATTCTGCACGCCAGCGGCTGCCCAAGCAGTAGTAGATTATGTTCCTAAAATGAAGATATTAACATCTGAACTACATCCTGTAGCACCAAACCATTTTGGACAAAAATACTTTGGAACCGACTGATCAAAATTAAACCTTAAGGATGTAGCTTTTAGGTTTAAGTTTAGCTGAATTTTTGTTATAGTTTTAAGTCGATTTTGTAGATTGAGTTGCTATGTGTTATATTTATTAAGCCAAAGTTTAATGTAAAACATGCAATATGACTATGCCTTGATGCCGAAAACTTGTTATTGAGGACACGTGTCAGAAAGAGGTGAACTCACAATTTAGTAAAGGTGATCGAGTTTTGTATGACGGCCGTTTTGAAAGGGTCCTTTTAAGTCTCATCACTGAACACTGTTCACTGGGGTCCTTTTAGGTTTCCATTGCTTACACAATACATCATACCATGTATATATTATAGTAAATGTGCACTCATGCACTCGACTGTCTGTCACAAAAGTTTTATAAAAAAAAATTACATTTACAGAAATGTTGTCGGACATTCTTGCCTTTGGCTGTAGCGATCTTCTTTTTTCTTTACATGACAGTATCAAGCAGCAGCATAGCCAATTTATTGTATTATTTCTAATACTTACTATCAGGTGGTAGATCCACGCTGGTTTCAGCATGAATGGGCCAGATCGACCGGAGCGCGGGGGCAGTACTACCCTCTCATAGAAGATCGACGTAAGAGTAGTAGTATCCGTACTACTGCGTTTCGTTGGGTGCGTGAGAGCGCCGGAGGCCCAATTTCCCCCCTTTTCTCTTTCCTCACCTTCCTCATTCCTTTCTCCTACCCCATTCCCAGCCCCATAATGGAGGCCACCATACCAGCAGTTTAAGACGATGGCTTATGGTATGGTGCCCACCTCTTCTGGATTCCACTGACTGCTTACCATCAGGCGAGCTAAAATAATATATAAAAAAAGCTTATATCGAAATTTATTATAAATGCTTATATAAATGTACTTACGGCTTTGTCTCCATTATCTTTTTTGTATGTAAAATCCTATATATAGGTACATAGGTACTTAACATTGTGAATTTGTATCGAATGTAAATAAAAAAGTTATAAGTAATAAAAATATTAAGAATTTGATGCCTGCTTTATTTATTTTAGTTAATATAATATACTAGCTTTCTGAGGCGCGGTTTCATCCGCTTCTTTGCTTCTGCGGCGCGGTTTCACCCGCTTCTTTGCTTACTGCTCTGCACCCGTCGCCAGTAGCGTGATGTTACATAGCAACCTTTCTCGAGACCTAGGCTATCATACGTATCATAAAAATATTATTATTTTTTTTGTTTTATTTTTTTATTATTTCAAATCCGACTGGTAGATCTAGAGATTAGCGCGTTCAAACAAACAAACTCTTCCGCTTTATATCATATAAATAACATAATAGTTAGCATTCTTATTGTAAAGGTAATATGTGCGACTGCTTTTAAAGTCAGCTCATTTAAAATTAATATTTGTAGACCCTTGAGAACTGGAAAGAATCTGATATACTGGTAGAAAGTTAGAAACCACTTTATTAACGTCAAATAGTTACAATTTGGCGTGAGTTAAACTATACTATTATTTTAAGCGGAATAGTTTGTTTGATTGCGCTAATCACTGGAACAGTCGGATTAAAAAAAAAGATTTTGCGTATGATAGCCCAGTTCTTGAAGAAGTTTATAGGCTATCACGCTACTGGCGACGGGAGCAGAGCAGTAACCAAAGACGCGGGTGCAAGGTGCAACCGCGCTGCAGGAAGCTAGTAAATAAATAAAATGGCTAATTTTCTATTCGTAGATAGATGGCGCTGTATTTGCTAAGGCTATTGGCTGATAGGTGTCGCACGCTGTTAATTTAAAACATTAAAAAAACCTCTTAGAATATTCTGAGCCCCTAGTACTTTTAGATATAATTTAGACGACATCACTCGCAGTGGACGTGAAAGAAAATTATTTAATGTTTTTTGGTTTTAGTGCAAGTATTCTATCGTATCGTAAAGTGAAAAGTACCAGGGTAGCAGGTATGCGAGGAGGTTGATGCTACAAATTATTATAAATATATTATCTTATTAAAACTTTTTATGAGGGTAGGTAAAGAATAATTTTTATTTGTAAATGTAATTTTCTATTCGTAGACAGGTGGTGCTGTATTTAGTATCGCTATTGGCTGATAGGTGTCGCTGTTAATTTGTAAACGTAGGTAAATATAATTTAAGTAACTTCTTACAATATTCTGAAATCCCAGTACTTTAGATAAAATTTAGCTTGCATGCAGTGGACCAGAAATTGTAGATCAGTTTCCACCCAAGACCACGGGGAACGTTGCGATGATCCGCTGATCACACATTTTTGTTCCGAAAGGAATTTAATACAGTATTTGATTGTATCGTAAAGAAAATAAGTACCCAGGGTAGCAGAAATTCGTAGGAGGTTGCTACAAATTATGAAATCTGACTTTTTTATGTGGGTAGGTAATAGAACTGTTTTACATTAAAATAAAACAGTTATTATATGCCGAAAGAAACACACAGCGTTAATATGAAGAAGCTGCTCGTGAATATGCCTTTTAATAGATAATTTCATCAAACTTACCTGTGTTATCTGTGGTTTCTGTGTTGTTTACCTTATACTTCCAGCAGGGGGCGCTGTGGCGGCAACAGTGACAGCGACCGAACATGCTTGCTTCATAGTGTCTTCATACACCAGCAAGGCACTTGCTCTAACGCTGTGTGTTTCTTTCGGCATATAATAACTGTTTTATTTTAATGTAAAACAGTTCTATTATTTGCCTACTGGAAACACACAGCGTTAATATGAAGACCTGTTTGTTATCTGCTGGTGAAGTTATCTACAAACGCTATGTGAAATAACTCTTATTAATTAGGGAGAACAATAATAACAATGATTAAATAGTTCAGAATCATTGCCTGATTTATTTATTAAAATTAACACAACTTTAAACTTCTCTTCCTTTGGTAATATAATCACAACTATTAATATACTTAGGTAATCACAACTATACTAGATATAGCATACTAGAATTAACATATTGAAAGTAAATAATTGTATCCTTCAAAAGGAAATAATGGAATAATACAAGTTTCAGACATAATTAAATCAAATAATTATGTGCAAGACTTAACCAGATAATTAAAAACCAACTTATATTAAGCCTCTATTAATTTTCTAATAAAATAATAATACTTGTCTAATTAACCAAGACTAGAAAAATGTGAAAACAGCAGGTCTTCTCTGCTGTTATTAGGAACATCTCTTCTAACCTCCTTGCAATAATATTTGCAAAAAGTTTTATTACTTTTCCAATTACCTCTATTTAATATATCTTGCACTGACATATTTTCAAGCCAACTCTTAGAAGCCACAGCTGACCGTATGCTACCTGGGCTTGCTACTAGCTTAACTTCTTTGAAAATTGATTTCATCCATCCACCAATAATCGCCCTTGTTGCTGGTTTTATGGGGCCCCGCAATGTTATAAATAGGCTGGTCACATTGCTATCTAGACGCCTGCTCTGAGTGATATCAATTAGTAATTTAATATGAGTTACTGGGCAAATATTACGGTTTGGGTGCTTGAGTAAGGACCACCCTGACTGCCTGTGAGTGTATGAGTCAGTTTTTGAACCAAACCTTGGCCATAGTGTTATTTTTTCATCAAATTGTACTATGTTACCGTCAGAAATATCTAAAAGTGTGAGGTCATGTAAACGACGGCCTGAAGCCAAAAGCAAGATTATTGAAGTTCTTCTGGCAATGTCAAACATTGATTGCGTACATGGAACTGAAACTAACCAGTCAAACAATAATTTTGTATCCCATATTGGAAGCTTAACGGACTGAGGTTTAGCTATTGCAATTGCTTTTAGAACTTGATGAATAAAGAAAGAGTTTGATAATTTCTCAACTCGATTACCACAAAAGGTAGAAATGGCCGATTTGTGCAACAAAATTGTGTTGTATGCATATTTGTATTTTAAATAGACATGTGCTAAAAACCTAGCTACATCTACGCCGTCAGGTTTTTTGTGGTCCTTACCATTTGTGCTACACCAAGTGAGCCATCTCTTTAGTGGAGCTCTATAAGTATTGAGAGTAGATGTCCGCCAACTACTATTCAATAAATCGCGTTCTCCTTCGCTCCAGTGGCAGATTTTATCAGCCCACCCCCAACTTTCCAAGCTCTGAGTAACAGTTTGTCTACTTGTAGAGGGGGCCTCCCTGTCGAACAATCGATAAGGTTCTTGCGCAGATCCTGTATCTGAATTGGCCTCGACAAGGCTCTCGACATTAGGTCGCTCTGCCAAAAGCACTGGTCCCAATGAGGGGCTATCACTATGTATGTCCCTGACGCATGATTGAGATGGGACAACACCCGTGGTATGAGGTTGGGGGGCGGGAATACCCACGCCAACCGATAATTCCAGTCTCGACTGAAAGCGTCGCAAAAACTGGCTAAGCCATCTTTTGAGTCCCAAGTTGCGTACTGTGGGACGACTGCGGTTTCTTTGGACGCAAATAGATCGACGTCCGGCACCCCCCATGCCTCGAATACCAATTCTCTGGCTGGAGGTAAAAGGTGCCATTCGGGTACTGGCCTTCCTCTTGAGAGGTGGTCTGCTATCCCGTTTAACCTCCCCGGGAGGTAACCTGCCGACAACGTCACCTTGAGCTGTTCGGCTAGGAGAAGAAGACGACTCGTTAATGCGAGCAAGGCAGTTGAACGAGTGCCGCCTTCGTTCCTGATATATGCTATCAGGGTCCGATTGTCTGATTGGACTAGAACGTGGGAGTCCCTTACATATGCACTCTGCTGTCTCAAGGCTGCATACACAGCATATAGCTCTTTTATATTGGAATGCCATCTCAGCTGGCCTGGACTCCACTTCCCGGACATAAACATGTTGTCTAAGTGCGCTCCCCAGCCCGCATCCGCTGCGTCTGTGGTTAAAAAGTGAGCTACTTTCCTTTTGCGCATCTCTTTGGTACTGCATTTTATGTTCTCCAGCCACCATAATAACTCCTGAATTACCAGAGGAGGCAACAATCTCTTTTCTCTTGGCCTGCCCTGCCTGAATGTTCTCAGAAACATCTGAGTTCTGCGGCAATGTAGGCGACCACTGTGGGTTGTTAGGCATGCAAAATTTAGAGATCCCAACAACTTTTGAGCATCCCGGAGACAGCACATCCTTTCTCTCAGTAATGTTAACAGCAGAGCTTCTACTATTATTATTTTGTTTATGGGTAAAGACATCATGCTGGTGTTTGTGTTCCATTTTATGCCTAGGTACTCTAACTCCTGTACTGGAGTGAGAACTGACTTTGTCCAATTTAAATGCCAACCTAATATTTCTAATGTGTTTAGGGCTATGGAGGTCTGATGTGCTAGGTCCATCCTGTTCTGATTTACTATCAGGAAATCGTCTAAATATACTAAAGTTCTTATGCCTTGTCTCCTTAGAATTTCCGCAATCCAATTGGTGACTGAGGCGAACATGTGAGGTGCTGATGAGAGACCAAAGGGAAGGGCTGTCAACTGTAAAACTTCTTCCCCATATATTATACGGAGGAACCGCCTGTGAGATTCTTTGATTGCTAAATGAAAGTACGCTTGGTGAATATCTATTTTGATCATCCAATCCTGGTCTTGCAGGAATTGAATTACATCCATTCGTGAAATTAAATGAAAGTGTTTTGTTGACACATGTAGATTGAGTGCCTTCAGATTGAAAATGGGGCGTATACCCCCGTCCGGCTTTTTTATTAAAAATATTTGTGAATAAAACCCCGGATCTACTATGGCAGGTTTTTCTAAAATGCCCTGGTGTTTCAATTCTGATATCATTTGAGTCATTTGATGTGATGGTTTGGTAGCAAACTTGCTCAAAATACTTTTGTATGGGTATTTCAGTGGGGGCCTGGTTTTGAATGGGATGCGACCCTCTGAAATAATTTTTATTATAAATTGGCTTGCACTCATCTGTTCCCATACCTGAATAACATGCTTCAAGCAACCCCCTTTGAATACCTTCTGTTGATTGTCACTTTTGCTTACTGTTGGTACCTGGACCATAGGACAGGTTTTCAGAATTCCGAAAGGGCTTAACTTTTTTATGAGCATTTTTATTAGGTTTAAAATTTTGTGAGTGATATTTACCCTTAGAATTATTTTTGTGGTAAGTATTAACTCTTTTGGAATTATTTACTTGGCTACTATGCTTAAGGCCTGATGAAGCACGCTTCTCTTTTAGATACTCAGGTGTGTTTAGCCAAACATGAGAACCACCCAATGACTCTACTAACGGAGTAAGCCCCTGCCGACTAAACAAATTTTCAGCACTAGGAGGAATGTTCCTTAAGGCCTGTTTTAAATTAACATTTCCTATTTCTTTTAAGATGCGCTCTCGACGGTTTTCTATGCATTCTGCCCTTTTGCCACAAATAAGTTGTAGTGTCACCTCTTTATTTTTAAAAGATGGTGAGTTTGGTCCAAACGACTCAAGCATTTTGTTATAGAGAGAATCAGCATTCAATTCAGACTGATTACTGGAAGCCCAATTGACTATATTTTGTAAGCCTGATTTTAACAGTTGTCGGTCTTCCAGAATCCTATTGGTGCCTATTTGGTACAGTCATGAGACTGCTTTTTATTTGTATCTTGTTACTTGTCCTGTCTATACCTATAATTGTTAATTAGTATGTCTCGTGTTATGTACCAAATAAACGTTTTCTTTCTTTCTTTCTTTCTTTCTATTGGACAAGGCAGCCAACATCTGCTCAGTACCTTGCAAATAATCCTTTCCTTTGTTGAAGTGGCACAATTCTTCATTTATTTTTAAGCCTATAAACCCCGGCGAAGCAACACTAGTCTGCAACGCTTTTTTGTACCGAATATTATGCCAAATCGGCGAATCAAACTGTTGCAAAACTTTAATTTCGGCTAACCTCTCAGGATCAGCCACTGGTATCAATTTGTTTTCATCAACATTGATTTTAACCTCGCCTAAGATCATATTGTTATTACTATTAGTCAAACTTGAAGACTCTATAGGTTTATGCAAAAATTGTTGCGATGTAGATGGAACATTACATGTGTTATTAAGGATATTATTACGGTGAATATTTGCACTTAAGTTACTCACAAGTTGCGGTATCTGCGACATACAATCAGAAAGAAAACTTACTTGGTTGATAAGCGTGTCCATTCGCGGGTCCGAACAAGTTTCGACATGTTTCGACCTGCGTTTTGACCTCTTGTTTGGCGGCGGCGAAGCAAAGCCCTCCTCATCTTCCGAAGACGACGAGGAACTTTGTGAAGAGCATGAGCTCATGGTGCTGCGCTCTCCTTCCGGAGCAGCAACAGGCACCACTGGATCGTCATTTGGATCCATCGCCACAAATAACGTACCTACTTACCGTAGGGCGTAGCCACCAACACGCACTTGATACTAATTAATTTAACAATAGAACTTCTAAATCTTATTTAATACACTGAATTTTGACCGAATTAAGAATTTCTACAAAATTTTTGATTCAGTAATGAGTTTTGTAAACCAGTGAAAAAAATTTTTAGCTCTTTAAGCGGCAAAATTCACAAACGCTATGAAGCAAGCATGTTCGGTCGCTGTCACTGTTGCCGCCACAGCGCCCCCTGCTGGAAGTATAAGGTAAACAACACAGAAACCACAGATAACACAGGTAAGTTTGATGAAATTATCTATTAAAAGGCATATTCACGAGCAGCTTCTTCATATTAACGCTGTGTGTTTCCAGTAGGCAAATAACATAAAACTTTCATTTGTAAATGTCTAACTAATACCTATTGGTAAACAGATGGCGCTGTATTAGTACCACTATTGACTGATAGGTGCCGCTGTAAAGTGGGTTAAAATAATTTATTTGATCTCTTACAAGTTTCTGAGCTCCTAGTACTTTAAGATAAAATTCAGACGAGGTGGTCGCTTGCAATGGACCAGAAAAAAATGTCTTTAGTATTTCGTCGTATCATAGAGTAAAAAGTACTAGGGCCACAGAAATTCGTGGGTGCGTAGGAAAATAAATGCCATTTAGTTTTATCACAGAAGACTAGAACTGAACTGATTTTTTTTTTCGTTTAGTTCTGTTAGTAGAACTAGCCGGACTAGACGGGCCTTTTTTCCGTTTAGTTCTTTGTGTTAGTAGAAATAGCCGGGCGATTTACTTCTGCATGCTCTCGCTTAAGAGACGGAGGAGTGGTGGTCAGATATTCGGCGGATAGTCGGCAGCTAGCAATATGTGCAGCAATCAGATTGCTTCCGTAATAAATAGGGCATTTATATGCCGGCATTTATATCCCGATCTTATGAGAAGATGATAAAAAAAGAAGAAAGAAAGCTTATGCTTTCTTTCTTCTTTTTTTATCATCTTCTCATAAGATCGTCATATGGGGACCGATATTACTTTACTGTGATAGCACTGGGATGGTCGCCATCTCAGTACCCATCACAGCAAAATTTAATTGATTTGATTGCCTACAAGAGACGAGTAGCACTCTACTCTGTCTGTTACTGACTTGGCTAGTAAAAACAAATATTGACAGATCAAACAAATACTTGTCGAGGGTAGGGATTGAACCCACAAACTCCACATAAGCTAGCATGTTTCTACATTTTTACAGGGAGATTAGGTATAACACAAATAAATAACGAACAATAAATAAACTTTAAATCGTTTATTTCAGTTTCATAGTTTACATTCTATGGATAGATAGAAATATTTCATTAGATCAGATCACACAGCTAAGCGGTTCGTTTTTAAGTTTACACATTATTATAAATTAATAATTCAACATTCGAATAATTTAACCCTTAACAATTAACGTTTAAAAAGTGTTCCCCAATCATGACATGGTCGGCGCGCGCCCTCTGGCGAGCTCGCGGTAGCTTAAACACAGATGTTACACTTAATATAAGACTCTAAACGCTACAATTATTTATCATCATGTAAAAATATCGATAACATTCAATTACATTATTGTAACACGATTGTTTCTTATTCGAGAACAAAAATATTTTTTAATATATTTTTATTAGTAAAACTAGATGTCACTTAAAACTAGTGTTAGGTAGTGACCTTCCGATGGCGTATATGGCAACACTACATCTAAAAATCTAATTTTTTTAATGTGACACGGAACACCATCGGTGTCTCCATAGATAATAAGTGCGTACTCCCGTATAAATAAATACTTAAAATATAACACGTACATTTTACTCTGTCAATAAATTTCTTATACACTATGTTACATGACAAGCACTTATTTATTCATCCATAAGGACGTCTATTAATAAAGAGAAATTATTTAACTGGCAACACCAGACTAAGTTGTAGGACCTCTTTAGTTATAAATCTTGAACACAGCGGATTGTCCTTTAGAAATATTAAGAAAGGCAAGATTTAGATCAAAAAATTTATAATTAAGGTGGCTATACAACAAGAAATAATATATATCATCGAAATTGACTTAGATATGTTATTAAGGCATCGTGTGAATCGCACTAGGTAAATTGACAATATAAATCTAAGACTAATACAACAGCCAAAGCGAAATTATATGGCAATTAGCACGTAATACAGACCTATTTAACAATATATACGAGCTTTTTAGATTAGTGTTCAGAATTAAACAGTCAATATATATATAAATAAAAAATTTTCAAAAAGCGAAATTAAATATTTCTTAACACGCATTTGTGCATTCACATTTTTTTGTGATTTTCTTTTTTTTTGTTTATAAATTAACAGTCAACAAGTTCGTAACTAGAGGTTGACATTGACCTTCCTTAAGTTTATTTTGTCAACGAGGTCGAATAATAAATCGCTGGAGGTATCCTGCTTTTTTGACGCCACCCAGTCCCTGGCGTTAGCGATTACCGGTAGTATGGTTTTTTCGCTATAAAGCACACATAAAAAATATTAGTATGTATCTTACACAAAAATCAATTAACCGTATCGATTTAAAATCGACTAAACGGTGAACACAGTTGATGATAAAGCTAGATGATGTATTTGCGGGAGTGGAAGCGTTAGGTGATGGTATTTACATGAGCTTCTGTTTGGCGCACTCGGGACAGATGATGTCTTGTCCATCGGTGATGAAGCCCTTGCCCACGAGCGACGTCTTGCACTGCGCGCAGATAAAGCAGTCGTTGTGCCAGTGGCGGTCCTCGAACGATATGAAACGGGTGCCGCCAATACCTACAATGTATGAAAAGAGATTGATTAGGTATAACTTGTGGTTAAAATAGAACATCTTGTGATTGTTCAAGCCTATCTTTACTGTTCAATAGTGTACAAATTAGCTGCCTTATTTGGCAGCAAATTTTTTTATGTCCTAAATTACCTTTTAAAATTGTAAATTATAAAAAATCTCTGATGGTAATATACTGTCTCCCATTGTTACTGCAGTTACGTCAAGTAACCCCTTCCAAAATGCTAATACTATTAAAATAAATATGAACACTATGTAAACAGTTTTGATTTTTCCAAACCTTCCTATTCAAATATTGTCTGAGAGAGATCCACATTCCACAGATACAGCTAATCATCTGTGATATTGTACACTAAAATTTTAATGACAATGTATCTATGTTGAAAGCGATACTAACCGGTGATAGGCTTGGTGCACGACGTGCACCTCTTAGCGAAGAGTTCTCCGAAGCACTCGGCGCAGTACGGCTTCTCGTCGCGCGACGTGAACCGCTGGCCCGCCAGCGACGTGTTGCAGTTGGTGCACGTGAAGCACTCGCGGTGCCACGGCTCGTTCTTGTAAGTCACGCCGCCTTGTGTGATGATCTATGCCAATAGAGACAGCATTTAGCAAATACCTACATAAAATACTTTTCAACATTTTCTTTTCGCCTCTTTCCATTCTATGGGACTATGGGAAACTACTCCCATCATTGTGAGAGCACTATGTCCTACATTAGACGTCTTTAAGATGATGTCACATCCAAAAGATTCATCTCGCTGCGTTATTTGACGCCCCTTGATCATCATCATCATCCTGAACACATTCACTACAGGACAAAACTTCTTCTAAAGGTCAGAGTCTCCCATAGTCATCAGAATTGGTAGACAGATTGACCGCAATAGGTAAGATAAATAATACGCAGGTAACGGTGCCGTTCAATAACTAGTATTCCTTTACTCGCTTCTTACGACAGCCTCCGGTGGGGATGCAGCGGAAGCAAAAGAAAGAGATTGACTCCACATTGTGAGAAAACAAAAAGGTAGCATAGTTGGTGATAGATCTCAGGACTTTTCTCTTACCTTATTGCACTTAACGCAGCGTGTAGCGAACTTATCCTCGTAACAACCAGCGCAGTATATCTCCTGCTCGCGCGGGATGAAGCTCCTCGTGCCGATGGGGTTCTTGCACACCACGCAGCAGAAGCACTTCTCGTGCCATTGCCGAGTCTTGTACTCCATCTTCTTGGTACCTGCACCAAAGGAAATTAACATTTAGTTATGGCGATCACCTAAATTTTCGCCTAAAATTATTATATTACACCTCTGTCAAAGAGGCTCAAAGAAGTAACCTTAGAAGCACATAGCTTATTGCTAAATTGATTACTTGATAGTAAAATTAACTGATTGTCTTACTAAATATCTAAGTACATAGGTATTTTATATTTCCAATTAACTAATAAAAGATACTTTTTTAAATTTCTCTTGAATCTCTCTTGCATCTAACTATCCACTTCTAAGAAATATTTGTAGTAAAAAGTATACCATATAGAAGTAAAAAAAGTTTATCAGGCGGCAGTTCCCTAGTACATAAAATATTGAGAATTGAGAATATTTTATATGAACGACAGCTGATGTCAAAGTCAAATTTAAATTTCGCGAGCATCTGTCAGTTTCGATAAGATGAATAAGTTTTTGCGCTAAACAACACACCCAATAAATTTAACGTTAATATTAATTTCTACGGTATGAGACATTTTTTATTTTTCAAAAGATTTGTTTATCTTTTAACGGTTAATCCATAATCATTTCCTTATTATGTCTACCCTATTCAAATCCAATATCGTATCGAATATTTTCCATTGTACGTTAGCATGCGACGACAATAACAATCGAGGGGCACGTTATGGAGATAGGCCTGGGCCTGCCCTTGCTCGATACATTGCACTGATTGCCCGTAACATGGTTACTTTGTCACGTAACTTGACAGCTGCGAATGTCAACATTGTCAAAAGAAACATATTGAGTAAACAAATCTTGTTTTAACCTAAAATATTTATTAATAGCATAGGTGTGCGTGATCATAATATTTATGAATATTAGAATGAAAACAACCATAAAATTCAATATAATTTGTATGAAATTGAGCATTATTACCCCTCCCTCTCTTCAAAATACAGCGTTACCACTACAGGATAGCCTTAGTATCGTGGTTATGGACGTCAGCCGAGATCTCAACCCGAAGAATTACATGAAGTGCGTCATTAAAACCGCTTCCTGTAAACTCGGAGTCCTGAACCGAGTGAGGCGGAACTTCACGCCCGAGCAGTTCTGTCTTCTACAAACGACAGGTTCGTTTCTGCGTGCAGTACTGCTCTCATCTTTGGGATGGCTTCGCACAGTACTTACTGGATGCACTCGATAGGTTGCAGCATCGAGCAGTCGTATCATCGGAAGCCCAGAGGCCACTAGGACTCTTGAGCCTTTACAGCTGCGTAAAGACGTCACCTCAATGGCCGTTTTCTATCGCCTTTACCACCGAGGGAATACCTCCTAAAGAGCTCTTTTAATTTATTTCACCCTCTCCCTTTTTATCCAGAATGACACGTGCGCGACTAAAGTTTCACCCTTTCATAGTGTAATTTAAAGGGTCTCGAACTAAATGGTTCAGCACTTCATACTTTTGTCGCTCAATTAAGGCCTGAAACTCTATACCAGCGCATGTGTTCCCAACTAATTATCATCCTGGGTCCTTTAAGCGGGACGTGAAAAAGCATCTCACTAAGCCGCCAGCGCCATAGTGGAGGCCACCATACTAGTAGTCTGGTTTTTGGAATGTTATCCACTACTTCTGGATTTCACTGACTGCTTACGATCAGGCAGAGTGGAGTCGATTTGGTAGGCTAATGTATAAAAAAATATCTATGTCAAAAATACGTTCGGAAACGAATTATGCGATAAATAGATGCATTATTGCTATATAAAAAAAACAAGTGGTTTATCTTTTTATCTGCTTTACAAGTCCGTTAAAATCTTTGTTCATCTTAAGCCACACATTTTGTTTAAGCATGTAAACAAAGTAAAATTTTGAGTTTAAACAGCAATTAAAAAGTAATTACAAATAATGTAAACTACAAGTTTAGGTAATTATAGGTTGAATTTGCTGACAACCATAATTTGGAGCCAATAAAATTTGATTTATGACCACAAAACTCTTGTTGGTTAAGGAATTGTTAAATTTACTATACAAGGCAAGCATGTAATTAAGTAAACACGCAATTTCATACTCTATAATTATGTCTGTTATAAAAATACCATATAATAGAGAACACAAAACTCATCAATAGAACCTCTATGAGTAAGTAATTTTATGGTCAATGTCAGGTCAAGTCAAGGATCAAAATGTTTTAATTTGAATATCTTTAGAAAGTTAAGTGAAATAAAAGGATTTTTATGTGGTCTAGCCAATGTCCGGTATCAAAGTTGGCATTTGTCAATGTAAAAGATACAGGTTTTCGCTTATAAACATTAAATGAATACATAATAGGGTATTTAACTTTATATAATAGTATGTGTAAGTAGAATTTTATGTAAAAGTTTTGACCATAATAATTATGTATTTATAATGAAATCACTTCTATTCACGGCAGTACAAATGTAAATGATGGTGTCGTGTTTAGATTTAAGCAAGTTTGATTTTAACGGCAGTTGTAGAACTTGTAGATTCAAAGGGACTCGTATCTTAACAAAAGTATCTAATTCCGACCAAAGTTTCGCTCGTAACTAATGGCCAAAATGTTGCCGAACTAACTTTTGTTATCAAAGGCAAAGGCAGTTCAATATAAAGCCAAAAAAACTTTTTTTAATTTCTTCCATTTGAATTCAGAATGGTGTTTTTTTATTCAAATATTTTAGAATGAAAAGTTTTTATCTTTTCGTTTTGAGTATTTTATCAGTTCGAAATAAACAAGTAGGTAAGTAATAATGAAATTATTTCCTTTCAATAAAAAGCAAAACATTGATATATGTATGCGGGTAGTTGGTTCATGTACCTACGTGAATGATATTAATTTATAAGAGCAGATTTTTTTTATAAGGATACAAGACCATACAAACAACAAAAAATTAGTCATCATCATTTGGTATACCTAATTAAAAATAAGAAAGAAGTAGGTAATTACCAAAATATCTAAACATGTAACTAGTACAATCGTAAAGTCATTTGCATTTTCGAAGTTTATCTTGGACAATATTGACAGAATATGAATATGGCAAGGGAAAGGGGTGTGTAGTGAGGATACAGACCTTTAATAAAAATATAGCACACAAGATTCCGACATGCTCTGCAAAGTCTACAAGTCTAAAAGTTTTTTCATAGTGACAACATCGACTGACATAAGATTGATAGGTCGTATCACTAGTTTATTGTGATAGTAAAAGTTGCACTGTTCGCGTGTCGTTGCCGAATATTATTCGTCCTTGAAACTCGAATGACATTGAAACAGTAGGATATTTGACTGATGCACGCTACGGATGCATCGTTAAACGATAGGTGTGAAACATTATTTACCAATATGTTCGTGTTCAGCGCCATTAAATAGAATCGAAGTTTAAAAAGATTTTTTTTTAATTTGTCCGCGAATTTTAGGTTATAGATACAACAAAGCAGACTGACTGCTTACCACTGCTTATCATCAAGCAGAGTGGAGTCATTTTGTTAGGCTAATAGATAAAAAAAGTGTAATTTGTATTTTTCAATATTTGTAAGTCTATTAGGTATAATTTCTTTAAGTAATACCCCAGGGAACAACCAAAGACAACGATAGTCTCTGTTTGTCTGTAGTTTCTTATTCCAGACTAAAAGTTTTGAATCGCGTGTTCACGTCTGCAAACTATTTAGTTTCGTGACTAGTTTGTCTGTTACATTGCAGTTCTGGGGGCTACGAACTTTCATATCTTTTAACATATCGATTTTGAAAATAGTACTTACCTATTGTTGCAGCTATTGAGAGTTCAACGTATTCATTACTGTTTATGTATTTATTATAAATTTATGTTTAATTTGTTGTATTAAGCAGTTTTGTTCGATAGTTTTATGTTTCATGGTTTTAAGTAAGCTTTTTACATCAAACAATCTTAATATTTGTAGATCACACTTGTTTGTATCGTTTTTTATTGTTGTTGTGTTCTTGTGTTTGAACCCCTAATAAAATTATTTTTCCTATCCTTGGTCACATCGTTATTCTATTGTTATTACCGTACCGTGTTATTCTAGAAATGATTTGCATTAGTTCCAGTTCAAAATTTGTATTTCGGATATTCGATATGTCAAAATCTTCAGGAACATAACGTGATCGCAATATCTACCTTCTGCTTTAGGTGATGATAAATTAAGGTATATTGCCTAATACTCGTCTTTCTAGCCTCTCTACCAACAATAACTTTAGGACGACCCATATCTATAACTGCATAGTGTTATAATAAAGCTACTAACACAATACAGTTAAATCGTGCCACTTTTCCATTGTTAGCAGTGAAAGGGCTCTTACGGCTCGCTGCAGCGATCGGACAGTAATAACTGTGCTATTTCATTAACGAATCGTTATATTTAAGCTTTGGCTACACGAGTGCTAAATTAGGAATATTTTAGGCGAAATCTATCTATAATTGTATAAAGCGAAAGAGTTACTTTGTTTTTTGTTATGCGCTAATCTTCGGAACTACCAGTCATATTTGAATAATTCTTTTTGCGTTTGATATCCCAGTTCTTGAGGAAGGTTATTGGTTATGTATATCACGCTACTGGTGACGGGAGCAGAGCAGTAAACAAAGATGTAACTTAACGCGGATAAAACCGCGCTGCGGCAAGCTAGTATTTTTATAAAAAACCTCTATGTCGAGGCGTACATTGTCAGCATACAGTTAACGGATTAATAGTACCATCAGACTCTGAAAACAAATACTACTTATAAACGTCCACCACCGGAGATAAGCTTTTTCCAAAGAGTAGTTTTCCATAATTAACACGCTATGCAGGCGGGTTGGAGACCCTGGTAAGTTTCATATAGAACGCCAGTAACGCCGTTGCCTGTTGGGTACACGTACTGATACAGGTTAAAATAAATTAAAAGTAGACGTCGGCTTGCAAACGCGACATCTTAAGCCTGGTCAGTAATAGTATAATTATCATATCCCACGTGGGTGGGTCCGTAGTGCATAAGTAATTAAACACGTCAGGCTAGGTCTTAGTGTCACCGTCTCTCGAGAAAGTTGTTTGCTCTGATTCTACTCGCGTAGGATGAGGATATTACTGAATATTTATGTTTTACTTTGTTAGTCTAGATTTCTAAAATATAAGACTAAAAGTCTATTAGCGATTGGAATTTGATTTAAGCGAGAGATTATAAGTGTTGCTGTTGAATATGGAAATTTGATATGATACGGCAACATAGACTAGCCCGTAGCTTAATTAGTTCAGTCTGAAGTTTCCAATTCGCCTCGACCAAGCGTGATGTTGAGAATAAATCTGTACGCTGCAGTAGGAATGTAATGAGCTGGCAGAAAGACAGAGAGTAGGTACCTGTCATATAATTTCTTCGTAATTCCGATTTCATCTGAATTTTTTTATTTTTGTTTAATTCCATTTAAATAAGTAAATATTGTAATGTAAGATTAAAGATATCTGATACCTACGCCCACAAATCCAAGCTTCATCGTGATTTAAACCTTCATAACTATTCATAATAATAAAAAAAACTCAGTCCTCAACTCAACACGCAATCTTCAATATGAATAAAATAAAATCTTTGTACTCAGTAAGTTCACATAATGTTGCCATATGCACCTTTTGATTACATTACAATGCGTTGTGGGCGCATCACCTCATGTCCAAGTTGTTAGCGTGTGGTTAAGATCATGTATGAATTGATGAAGGCCGATGATGTCATACGGTCAAGTGTAGGCTTGTGCAAACATTGACAAGTCTTGTTATGAACAGAGGTAAACTGTAGCCAGATGGATATCGATTTACTTGTGTAAAAAAGAACTTGTTGTACTGCACCATTATACCTATATACGTATACCATATAAATTGGTATCGATATAGTAACTACGCTTCGTTGCACTAGAAAATAAGCTTATTGTCGTAGAGCACAATCAGATTCTTGAAACAAATAAATTTACTTAAATATTGATTTCGGTTTGAATCAAAGGCTTCTTCAATGTCGAAGGCTTCAGGTATGTGTGTGGGTGGGACTATTGTGTAGGTAGTTAACAAATCTATAACATGCGTTCGTATTTACAAATAGATTATTTAATGAAGAATGCCAGTGTTTACACATTTTATTTTAACGCTGTAGATGATTTTTATTGTACACAATCATACTAGTGACAAAAAAGCGCATACAAACAACATGTTTCAAGTGTAACTTTTCTAGAACTGGTTTACAAGACTTTATTTTTCCTCTCCAACGTTGAATTGGAAAATTACAAACATTAACAATAAAATTAAAAACGCTTTCAAGTAGTTATTAACTACGTACGAACATAATTAGATAATTAGACAAATTATTGAGTAAATACTAAAACACTCGCATTAAATTTTAGTAATCAGTCGCTAGTGAACCCTTTGCTTAATATTTGTGAGCATTTGCAATTTTCACTAAACTTGTAGAAATTGTAAATAAAAAATGAGAATTTCATTTTTTTAGCTGAAGTAGGTAGAGTGATACGATCGCATAACTTATTTCAGAGGCGTTTTTATACTAAGTACTTGCCTTTTTTTCTTTCGTTCTGCGTAGTATTCTTACAGCGAAAAGATAGATTAAAGTAATAATATATATTATAGTATAGCGTATTTTTCTTTGGTTGCTGCTCATAGACGTAAGTCAAAAGAATAGCTGTTTCTGGTACCTAGGTACTTTTACATAATTATTTCGATGTCAAAAAGCTAAAAAAGTCTCAAATTTAAGCTTAAGACAGACAAAACAGTGTAGAAACCTTTACCCAAGAAGTATAAAAAATAACATTTTCAATTATATTCTATTTTCAGTAGGTAGGTACTCACTAATTGTTTCTATTACTGGGGTTTTTTATAGAGAGGAGATATGTACCTTCATTTGCATAACTTCTAACATTTTTATAAGTTACGTGTAAAACATTACAAACACGCGCCAAATCATTAGATGACGAATTGACAACCAAAGCACTTAAATCTACAATATTAGAAATGACGCCACTTTTAACTTACAAATATTTCGTTCAATTTTCGACTTTACTCATAACAAATAAGGTTACTGTTGTGGCGGTAAAATCGATTATTTAAACTTGATTTGTTCTGTAATGCTAATGTGACACACTGGGACATGACTAATGAAGATTTACATGCTATTGTTTGGAAGTTATGATATAATTTGAATATAGCTTCCTTGTGTACCAATGTCAATGGTACAACACTATTTCAAAGAAAATAAACAGATTTTGTGTAAATGTGAACAATAGGTTTTTTTTGCTTTTGCGTAGCTGAAATAATAATAAAGCAAAATTACTTTAAATAAAACTTATAAGTAAGTACCTACATTTCAAAAAATAAATTAAATTCTCCAAATTCGAAAACGAGTCAATGTTATAAAATGGAAATACTGTTGTCTTTTAATTTTCATTTCTTTGAAAATCTCTATAGACAGCGCGCTACTTTCCTGTTACTGATTCCTAAAAATCGTATGGAAAAGTTACAATTTCATTTAGTTTTAGGGTCGTCGGTCGTTTGTGGAAATTGTTCGTAAACTTTTCCATTTGCCCTATTTTACTATGTCAGTACAAAGAAAACAGCACAAATCCAATTTACACAAATTGTTATTTTACTTCAACATAAACGAAATGAAACCGAGAAATGTAATCAAAATGACAGTAATATTATTTGTAGGTACTAGTAAAATTGAAATACTACCCGTTTCAGGTTTTATAGACTCAATAAAACAACGAAACAAATTTCTAGCATGCGTATCTAACTTTCTGTACTTACGTATCTCTATTTATGTTGCAGGTATTTTGCAGTTTTCGTCTTTGAAATTGATTATGCACGTGTTCCCGCGTGTAATTCACACATTATCAAAGAATTAGTTACCTACGGCATGTGCCATTTAAAAAAAAATCGAGGTGTTTATCCATTGCATAACCAACTTGTTGAAGAAATTACCTATAAAAGCATCGTCACCGTGATTCTAAGGTTGGTAAGTAGGTACAAATAATATTTTATAAAGAAAAAATCGTTGTTTCATAGTGTAGTCTCTTCCAAATTAATTAAATGTCATTACTTTCCGAGACATGATTTGTGGGTTTTCCTTTTTGGTACGACGACATTAAATTTACTTTTACTATTTATTTACGTACCTACAAAATATGGCAGTTGTCAAAAATGTTTTCGATTTCCCGCCCTTGACCTTAGTCGTAAAATGTTCGAATTCGAAATTCAAATATCAGTTGTAAACAAGGATCGGCACGGATACATTGTCACCAACCTATACTGCCTTTATAGATGCAAAAAAAGTATTTGCTGTAAGTAGCCAAAACCCAACTTATCACCAAAGCCAAAAATCTTTACAAAGTTGAAAAAAAATCATATCTTTTGATCTTTTATCAGTAATAAAAATATGGTTTTTGGAACACAGTTTTCTCAAAATAATACTCATGAACAGCAATGAAAACATTTTTTGTTAAAGTTATTAGCGGTAGGATTTTCACTACTTACTTACAACAATTGACTTTTTATTTTAAAGACCTAAAGAACGATCTAAGTAGTTTAGTGCCTTCTATGGAGATAGCTAAGTTCCGTATATTTCCAGACATTTAAAATGCTTTATACTTACTTTAAATATTTAATAAATTACGTACCTACTAATAAAGAGATGTAAGACTAACTCTAAAAAATACTAATACCAATTTTTTACTTTACTTTCATTTATACCATAAGAATGCCAGATGTTTAGTCATAAACCGCACTTTTGCTGTAGGCAAAAGAGTGTTAAAACACCGTTTCTTTTAGTGACTTGCAGCAAATTGAACACGAAAACTTTTTAAAATTATACTCTATTTTTAAATTTTTTGTCGTCGTAGCTATATGAAACCTAGACCATACGACGCTGATTTTTTTTCGGAACTAGGTATCAGGTGGGTTCAGGCGCTGAGTGGAAAGGGTAACAAACATTCACACACACACACACACAAGCTTCGCAATTTTTTTATTAGTAGCCTAGCTAATTAACCGTGAGTAAGACCTAAATATACGACACATAATCGTCTTGTTTGATACCCTCCTATTTATTATAACTACGCCCATAACGATGCACGTGGACTTCAATAAATAAAGACTACTATCAACAGTCTATGACAGACTTGTGAGGTTAAAAAGCAGCGATAAGGACCTCGAAGGTCATGGTTATCCACCATCTGTCTCATAAACCATATACGTAAAGTCGTATGCACCACCATCAGCATGATGTTACAACCATATCCCGACGGTACAAGGTGCCTTTTTGTTTATCTTTGTGACGTCATATAAATTTACAGATTAATTGCAATAAGAAATGAATGAACTTGAACTGTCTGAAAGTAGGAATAACAGACTTTTTATATCAAGTAGGAACGTTAAATCGAAAGAGGTTTTAAGTATATTATTATTATTACAAAGATAGTTTGAGTCGATGTTTTCTACATTTTAGATTGGCTATTAATAGTCACAGTATTATCTTTATTCTTATCTCAGTTATTAATAAGAACATTAACCTTGTAAAGTTTTTAAATGAAGGTAAATTTGGTAGATTTTTTTTATTTAGTCTGTAGTTGCATATGTTATTGGCTTTTTTAGTCTAATTTTCGTCAGTTATTATTTATTTTAGTCAGTAAATAGTGTCAATTGCTTACAAATATTTTTTTTATACCTAGGTACTCATAGATTCAATTGCTCGTACTACCGTAGTCGGTAAACTAACTGTTGCAAATTTATTACGAGTAGAGTCAAGCCAAACGAGCGTATTTTCAAGAGTAGTTAGACGCGTACCGAACTGTACCGAACTTAGGTTGAGGTTAAGTAGGGTAACTAATCTAAAATGAATGGAAACTTTACGTGGTTCGTTAAATTGCAATAAGTACATTACGTCATAACCTCTAAAACCCAATATAACTCGATAAACAATAATTTGCGAGGAACGGTATTACAGCATACATTATTTAATAATTTTTATTTCGATTGCTATTTTATTAACCAAATATATAACTATAGACGCAATTGCATACATTTATAGACACTAAATCATTCTTAAATGTTCCAAAACTGTCAAATTATTACATGTATACAATAAAAATTTAATTAATTCCCTTGACATTATACGAAATAAAAATAATCCACTTAAACGCAGTTATTTAATATGGAAATTATCGCACGGACAAATTATGACGAGTGTTTTTATACGTTACAGTGTTATTGTCTTAATAGTTTATTAAAGTAATAGCATTTTATTAAAAATATAAAATAAAAGTTTTTCTTGGAATATGTGACGGAAAAATGGTCTTATTATAAGTGCTGTGTATGGATTATCACGTAAGGTCTCGGGTTCGATCATCGGGTCAGGTAAAGTGATATTGGGTTTTTCTGTCGAGAAATTCTCAATATTAGCCTGGAGTCTGGAACAGGCTCGCCTCCTGTTACATGGGACCCAAAATGGTGAAACGTGGGTGGTTAAACACCTCCTCCACCTCTACGCCTACCCCTTCGGGCGTGAAGCTATGTATGTATTATGGAATGCTATTTTCCAATTAAGTAATCTACGTAAATAATTAATAGTTAAAGAAAACCAAAAGCAAGTATACCGGTTTTCTCCTTACAATCTGGCTCAATCTGTCTATGTCAAGATGAGGCCATTCATAGAAAAACTTTATTCCAATTTTAAATTCAAGAACGCGAATATATGGCGTCATTGTTATAAATCTGCTTGACGAAAAAGGTAAATGATAGCTCGGAAAATACTTGATTGTAAATTAAAACATCATTAAAGTCTCCGTTTGTACTATAAAACTCGTGAAATCAACATTTGGGCTATCAAAAAAATTGTATATTATTCCAAAAATGGCGCATCTTGTTCTAAATTTGAATCTGACAATCAAACACCTACGTTTATTGGACGTCAATTAATTATGTATGATATCTCTGGATTGCCTTGATCTTGTTCTTTTAAAAATGTTTTAACAAATTTAAAACTATGCATATTGATTACTTATAAGAAAATGTATTTCAATAAATGTCGCATGGCTGTAATTGATATAAAAACAATTTGACAACTGAGCAAATAAATTGTAAGCATTCAGTGAAGAGTTAGATACCTTAGTGGCAGAGTAACATTTACTAATTTAACAACAATATTTTATTATTATTCTCGTTTAATTATTAAATTAGTGAAATGCCGGTCCATTCAATAATACAACATGTTCAGTAATATGGCGAATTATTTTTATAATCAACTAAAGCTAATAAATAGGTAAAAGTTCTTACACCAGACAGGTTTATTTTCTCATCTACATAATTCTACAGTAGATTAGATACATCATTACAATCAACTTTTCTGAAAACATATCTAAAAAGAGCCTGGTCTCTATTTACAGACCGTACCTCAAAGCTGAATTTTAAATTATGAAGCGATAGACGTCGCACCCTTATGAAAAACGTAGTTAAATAGCAGTCTTTTTAAAGATGCGGATAAAAGAGGATTTAATTAAATGGGCTGTGAGATTCATTAACATAATTTGTATTTTTATATTTCCTATGTATATTTCTGTGTGCAATAAATAAATAAACATAAATGAGTCTTAAGTACTAGGATATACCTAAAGATTTATATTTTTTTTATAAAACTTATGTGTCAAATATACGGATTATCTAAAGATAAATGCATAGTTCTGTAGGAGACAGAAAAAGAGGATTATGAAGGTAATAGGGAATATGATGATTTCAAATGAAACGAACGAAATGAACGTTTGAACGACGCGAATGAAATGCAAAACCGATACAATGTCGATATTATATGAGAAGCTAGATAACTAAGTAGCATGAATGGAGCGCATCGGCTGAGGAAGTCTCGGGTTGAGCTATCCGAATCATAAAACCAGCAAAGATAATGGAAAAGGCCTAAAAATTTCCCAGATTATATTACAGAATTATATAGAATCGTTTAAGTTTCCGACTTATTTAACTCGACGCGACGCAAGTCTGTTCAATGTTTTTTTTATTCAATTATGATAATACGCGGGCAATATTTATACAGATTATTTACGCGTTGTAAACACGTGCTAAATGGGATTATGATTGCTTTTATTATTTTAAATTACTTACTTGCTTTGTATATTCGTCTTTATATATAACATCACTTAGTAGACTTAGCAGTATTAGTGACTGAACCAACTACTACTAAGTCAAATACTGCATTGTATCTACCACGTTACCTATACCGTAATGTGGCCGGGTCAGTAAACAGCTCCAGGTTTGAATAAAATCTAAAGACAGAAAGTACAACGTAGTTACATTTTTGTTTTATTTGGTGTTATGAACGTTGGTTACTTAGCATCAGGTGGATCGACTAGGTCGTCGGCTATCATAGGCAATAAAACATGAATATTTTTACTACCGAGTACATAAATATTTTCTCGCTTACAATTTTATCACAATTTAATAATACATGTGCGTTTTAAATCAGGTCATCGACATCTGAATACATTTCGTTATCTATGAATAAACTTTCTACTTTGATGTCTACATTAAATTTATATATCTCGTAAAAATTATCTCGACTGTAAAAGTTCTGTTAAGATTTCAATTTGGATATCCGTGAGACGTGGTATTTCCTGTACATGCATTTTTATATTTAAATTACTGACTTTCCTGATGTTAATTAATTTTGGGTAGAAATATGAAAGTATACAAGTCTAGACAAAAATGTATTTCTAAATTAGCAACTCTATAAATTGACGTTATTTTAGGTTGAGGTTTAATCAGCAGGTACCCACTCTGCATGTCTATGACCACCGGACATCTTAAAATTAGGGTTAAGGCTAAACGGAACTAAAGGTTTTTATGGCCTGTTAAAACGTGTATTTTTACTTAACCACTTGAAATAATGAATTACCACAATAAATATTGAATCAATACGGACTGAAGGAGTTGACTTAACGACTATGTTTGTTTTATTGCCTGTTAAAACTATTTGCTTTTTAAGTACCTAGTGTAATTACAATATTCATTAGCCCACTAGCCAGAAAAAATACTAGTGACAGTTTCATTTTTTAAGTAGTAGGTGTTACAACGATTTATGGTGCAGGTGTTCTAAGGCAGATTTTGCGATGGAAAATTATTGTCTGTTGTCTGTTTAATTTAGTAATACCTACCAGTCTAATAGTGTAATACTTAGGTGATACCTAGGTAAATAAATATTATCTATCCTTCGAGAACATACTTTTTTAAGGTTCATACATAATAGCAACCCTATCGAGCACAATACGCTCTTGAGAAAACTCAGTCACTATGGGATCAGGGATGTTGCACTTAATCTAGTTTCCACCTATCTAAGTGATAGAGTGCAATACGTTGATGTAAATGGAAATAGGTCCTTAGGGTTACCTGTTGCTATGGGCGTCCCACAGGGCTCCATTCTTGGTCCTTTTCTATTTTTGGTGTATGTAAATGATTTGCCGTACTTTGTACAGGATTTCTGCGATATAGTGCTATTTGCAGACGATACGTCTCTTATTTTTAAAGTTAACCGTAAAGACCCTAATTTCGACGTTGTAAATGGTTCGCTCGCGCAAGTCCTGAACTGGTTCACGGTAAACAATCTTCTACTTAATTCCAAGAAGACAAAATGTATAAAATTTTCTATGCCAAATGTCAAAAGTGCAGGTATAAACCTGGTTTTAAATAATGAGTCAGTTTCAATCGTAGAGTCCACAGTTTTCTTGGGCTTAACTTTAGATTGCAAACTTCAGTGGGAAGCCCATATTTCGTGTCTCGCAGGTAAACTCAGCTCAGCGGCTTTTGCTATCAGGAAAGTTAGGCAACTTACTGATGTGGCAACCGCCAGACTAGTCTACTTTAGTTATTTTCACAGCGTTATGTCTTACGGCATATTGTTGTGGGGTAGGGCTGCTGACATTGAAACCGTTTTTATTATTCAAAAACGAGCTATACGTTCTATCTACAACCTAGGTTCACGAGACTCCCTGAGAGAGCGATTCAAAGAGATAGGTATATTGACAGTTGCATCTCAATATATATATGCTAATGTTGTTTATGTTAAGAGTAACATTAGTCTATATACTAGAAATTGCGATGTGCATGAGATTAACACCAGGGGTAAGCATAAACTGGTTGGCTCACACTATCGCTTACATAAAGTCCATAATTCGTTTACGGGACTTGGTGTACGTTTATTTAATAAATTACCTATCGACATAATGGATAAACCCTTAGACAAATTTAAACAAATTGTCAAAAAACATTTAATACTTAAGGGTTACTACACTGTTAATGAGTATCTGAACGATAAAAGTCATGGGATGCTCGCTTGACGAAGGAGTAAATTAATTTTACTCTTAATTTTAATGACATTATACTTTAAAGGACATATTTTTGTTAATTATTGTATGAATGACATTTTTTATGATTATTATGAATGACATGCTTTAACAAATAATTTTTTGACATTAATTTATTGATACATTTTGACATAATTTATAAAATGATTTTTTTTTTTTTGTATTAATTATAAATGACATGATGCCCGAGCCATATTTGAACAGTTAAGTACACATTTTGTATTGTTTTGTTAAAATTGTATACTTAGTATTGTTAAATTTTTTTACATTGTGATTTGTGAAATAGAGGTACATTGTGAACTCCTGTGGTAAATTAAGTTCATCTTACTTTATACTTATACCAAAAATTAACAGTTTATATAATATCTACATAGAAACATTTATCACAGTTCACATGTTACCTTTACCTTTTGTAGCAATATGCAAATTGAGGCAACCTGTAAAGCACACATTTTACTTTTTAATTTTCTTTACAACATAGAAAGCTGTAAGTAATTAAGTATCTATAGAGTTAAGTGTATTGCCTGCGTCACTTTGCATGCTACTTGAAACTGTAACTTACAAAAATTGTAATAACCTGGCGATTAAAAAGAGTGGCCTGAGTTTCTTGCCAGTTCTTCTCATGGCTCTACTTCGTCAGCGAACTGGCTGTAGGTTAATTTGCTGACATTTTGTAAACTTTGACGTTCATAAGTGTTAATTTAATTAACCTAAATGAATAAACATATATTTCATTTCATTTCATTTCATTTCATTTCAATTTATTTAAAAAAAAGAAAATGAAAAATGTTGCTAAACCATTTTCAACTCAATACAAAATGCAAACTATCGTAAAACTAATACTTATATTCATCTTGCGCCTTTTTGCCAAAGGTGCGACATTCTTATTAGTTACCAGCTATACATACATTATACCAAGTTTGTACTTGCTAATTACGTAACTTGTGTACATAATTCTGTATATGTACAACTTAAATATGACCATTAAATTATAATTACTCATCATCGTTTACTCAAATATACGCGTGTCAAAATAAATTCAACTCGACCTCCGTTAAACAAGATTAATTGAATAGAAGATAACAGCTCTTATTGTTCATTCAATTAATGAATGAACTAATGGTTATGGCGGCACGAATTAAGCACTTTTATTAAATGTAAATGTATTCTATTTTATTCAAATATTCAAAGTCAAATTTGAATAAAGCTTTTTCTTTCGGATTAATGGTTTCTTTTGGCTTTTAACAATAACTCTTACTGAGTTATATAATCGAAAATTTAATATTATATTAATTTATATTTCTTTTCTAAATAGTGCAAAGCAAAGTTTCTGGTTTCTTCTGTCTGTGTATCTGCTAGCTTCTTCTAAACCAAGCAACGCATTTTGATACGGTTATCACTATCGTTGAGAGAGTTTCTTCCATAAGATTTATATGTATAAGTATTGTATTTAGAGGAAAGCCAAGATTTTCTAAGATTTGTAAACATGTCATAAATAAACATTCAAGTAGTCACGTGCGTAGCCGTGACGCGTCCCTAGTTTGTTAACATGAAATGTGATGTTCCGTGACATTTTACGTCCAAATAATGTAAAAACTTTGATACATATAATCATAATCACAGTTATTACAGTTTCAAATTGTTAGATGAACTGAGCAAAAAATACGACATGACAATATAATTTGTCTGTACCTATTTTATTTATACTGTAACCATAGTTGTAAACGTCGTTAATTTTTTGCATGAGTATTAAACTTTATGCCAACGAGGTCATAAAAATGACTCAAGTATGTACAAATTCGAGTTTTAGTTTTATTTTCATATTTACTATTATTTTGTCTCTATAATAGAATCTATTAGATTCTTCACTGCCATTATTTTTAAAAGTGCAGAAAAAACTAATATTTAATTTGTTGTTATGTTATTATATATTATGTATTATGTTTATGTTGTTGTCGTTCGATAGACTAAAATATACTCCATAAAAAAAAAGATTTCTGAACGTTAGGTGTAATGGAGTGTAAGTCTAGGCTGTGCTTAAACCTGTTTTAATTAAGAAAACTCGTTAATAGAAAGTGTTGCTTTCGCAGTTAATTATTCTTGGACGTTTTAGATTATATGCTTTAAAAGTAAAGTAAATACTTCCTAATAACAATTAATTACTGCCGATACTATTTTAAAATAGATATAAGTATGTAATTTACGTAGCACGGAATTTTTAACATTTAAACATTAGCTATACTTAATAAAGGAAGACTAAAATCTCATGAGATTATAGTTATCAAACAAGCAATTATTCACATTTAAAGAATAGGTTCTGTACATTTTGAATGTCTATAATAAAGACATCTCTTTTTTTAAACATAAATTATTCTTATTATTAAATAACTAAAGAAATAAACACCTGCTATAGTTTTCCGTGGGTCACCAAGCAGACACTGATCCCTTAACGCACAACAAAATTTTTTGTTTTCCCTTTCAGCGGTCGCATTCGGAAGGAACATGGACAGTATGGCGACATCTTCATTATTTTCCCTCGCCCTCCGTATTCTGTCCTGTCCGACAGTTTTACTGGATAAATAAAGACGAGATTTTAAATCTTCACTTAAAACGTCCGCTGACATTTTTGGCTGTATAACTTTACAACTGACTGTTTTTAAAAAAAGCAAATCGCGCGCCTAGTTTGACAGAAGGCGATTCGTCGAAGAACGCGCGTGTGTAGGCTTCGCGGCTCGCGGTACGGGACTGAACTGTTCGACGGACTTTGTGGAGGGAACATGTTTGTGTAGGCATCGTGTAGGCTGACGATCAACTTAATTGATTCGAAGCGATAAGAAATGTTTCGAGTTCTCTTCATAGAGATATCTCGTTAGAATGAGGTAATTCACGGCTGTTATTAATTATTGAAATAGGATGTGTAGATAACAGCCTCAACTATTTTGTCATTAGGTCTTATCTAGTAAAAAAAACTATGATGTAATTTTATAGCATTTTGAAATATTGGAAAGACCGTCTTATATCTTAAACGTGGGTCTAAAAGTTAAGATTGTTTGTAAAATATCTCTTAAGCATAACAAAGTCAGTTTTAAAACAAAGAGTATGAATGGTGCACACATGTAAGCATGCAACTGATAAAACTAACTGCACGTGCAGCCAGCTAATGTCACGTTTTCCTTGTACTAAGGTAACCGTTAAAACTAAAAAGGACAAACATACTTTTATTGGTGAAAAGACTTTCGTGCAGGGTAACGCCTCTTTTTTCATAGAGAAAACATGAGCATTGATCGCCACGGTTGCATATTGCGGATTGGTGGTCTCAAAGGTATTAAAATCAGTACGTCAACTATCATTGCTATCAAATTAGAAGCAACATTTGAATGCTTACACAGACGGACCGGACCATGTTGTTGACTAACTAGGTACCTATTGAAAACTTTTGCTTTGTTGACAAAGGACTTGTTGATTGATTCTTTGAAATCCGCTCTAGATGTCACAAACTAAACAGATCACATCATTAGCCCAAAGACACTTGGAGGACATAGACTTTTGTCAAAGAGAAGTAATTGCATATAGGTAGCTGGTAGGTAACCTGAATGCTAAATATTAGGTATGTTTTCTGAGATCCCCTTTATCGACTCTTACAATACCTAAGAGAAGAGATTACCAATACCTAGTTTTTTAATCTAAACCGGAGCTCACACGGCATATACCCACTTATTTTATCTCTATTTAGCAAGTAAACGATAATGTTTAAGATGTTCTTGCGAGCCAACGATAATAAGCTATTTTATTGCTATAAAGACCTAGTGCTGGCATTGCTGCCTACGATCAATTGCTACTTATACCAATCAATTGTAGTTAAATGCGTATGTGGGTTAAAACGGCTGTATTCGAAACATAAAGTTGTTCGTAAATATATATCTGTATAGTGCTATATCACGAAGTAGGTGTCTATGTTTCAAGTTAATTATTTACTTATAGATTAAGAGAACATGAAATACGAATTGTTATAATATTCGGCAATGTATCCGTTTTTAATATTGGAAGCACCTATTAAAAAACATACGTGATATTTAAAAAGTACCTAAGCGTGAACCAACAATGGATTAGCAACTGTGTTTAACTCGTCGCTAATCTCGCTGTTTATTAGTTAGACTGTATAACATCAAACTGTTCATAAAAATATTAATGACATCAGGTTTATTAATATTTATTATGTGCCATCCATCACTTCAAACGTATGAATTAATGTGTGTAACAAACATTATATGAATATTAAATGAGTTAAAATGACATGCCTGGGGTGACGACATTCAAATTTTGATTTTCATATTAGATTTAGGAGAAGGTATAGGGTCTTAAATTGTATGCCAACCAATACCGGTTTTAGGCCTATTTTAATATCGAATTTGTACCCTGACATCTGACAAAATATTAAAACGCTATCTTTTCTTGATTGTTATACTTGGAATAAAACATTTTCACTAAATAGCCAATGATATTGCAATATCTAATCAATAAGTGGTATATTGAATGAAATAATTATGCTTGACTTATCATTCAAACTGTCAATTAATGACATTCGACCAAACATGAACATGAAAACAATAATTTAACGTATTGATTTATTTTTTAAATTGAGACAAACAAAGAAGACACTTTTATATTTTGCAAGATACAATGTTACGTATTTATTTGTATCTAATAAATTTGGACGATGCCTAATGGTATATTTGGTAACAGCATACACCATAAAAGCGTCAAAAGTAAAACTTACAATACCTTTTAAAGAAGTAAAAATCTGTATTTTATGTCAAAGGCAAAATCTGTACTGTTGCCAACTGCAATTTCAGGGCTTTCTTAGAAGTAATGTAAACTGAAGTAAAGAGATTATGACCAGAAATCATTCACTATTCGAGCCGACGTATTTGCCTACCTCTTTTAAACTATAAGTAGTATATCATTAGGATCAATTTTCCTCGTATATAATGTTTCTTGTCAACAATACTTGTAAATCTTGATAAAATAAAAGTAAAGTCGTCATGATAACTGACCTCTACGGATAAGTTTTGAAATACGCATTCTGATGAGTCATTATTGAGTACATGATCGTGAAATGGCTCTTATAAGGGCATGCGAGGCAAGGCCGTACAGTTTCCGTACTAGTACAAGTAGTAACACTTAACTGCATCATTACACACAATGGTTTATAGTATTACGACCTCCTTTTCCGGCTTGTTACATTTCTTTGAGAAAAAAGGCGATCAAACAAGTTTTATAGATCTTTGCGGATTATTGGAAGCCAAATGAGCCGCATAGCATTGGTATATTGTTCGACTTGAAGAAGTTTGGGTAAATGGGAAACAACAGTCATAGCTATCTGAGTATTTTCTCAGCTGTTGGTAGGACAATTTTACCGACCACTAGCGGTCGTGTGTACTTCACTAGTGCAATCAGAAAGTTTTCGCCACTAGTTGGCGTCACTTCAACTCTCAGATTAGGCCAATCAGTGGTTAACTTTCAACGCTTGACAGCTAGACCTGACGCATCGGTGCTGCTTCTTCGTGGGCGTCATTTTAGAAAACCTTCTCAGCAATTTTCTTTTGTTCTTATGCCGAAATGAACACTGAAAAATTTTGTTTTGATAGCGCTGTCAAAATGGAAGATCTTTTACCAAAGTGGCGCCAACTGGTAGCGAAAATTTTCCTAAACATCCTCATTAACCGAATGATGAAAACCATGAAAAAAGAAAGAAGCAGGCGATTTATCAGTAGAGTTCCTGCTGATGGGTACTGCAGTTTTAGAACTCTTCAGGAATGCGCTGTACTGGCAGCAAGATAAGTAGTATTTGAGGGTGCAAAAACTGTTGTCAAAGATACCATTTATTTTCAGATTCTAGGTCGTCTAGCAAAAACCAGCAAAAAACTTTCTGTAAGTATACACAAAGCTAACTTAGTCAATCACGGAACTGCGCAGATCTTCAAATTGCTTTTTGATTGTTCACAATCTTAACTTTGTGTTTTTTTTGCTTAAAGATGTCCGTATTATTAATGTGTGTCCATTAAACAAATATCGCCCACGATGATGACTCACTTCACTTAGTGCTAAATAGATGATCATCGTATTAAAATTAGAGGCGTGGTATTAATCCGTGTTTTCGTACGTGTGGGTAGTAAGTATTGAATTTTGAATTCAACTAACGGTTATTAAAAATTAGGTCGGTTTTACAATGCTTTATTTTTTTTTATAAGAGGCTAATAAATAGACTGTCGATCAATGGAAGCTATCGTAGTCAATCGTAGCTTAAAATCTTTTTCATGTCAGAAACATCATGCTGTCAAAAATTTGATTGCGTGAGAGTCATGATTTTGTAAAAATGGGAAATATTGCAATGGTACGAGTTTAAATATTATAATGTACGATTTCATTGATCAGCAAAACAAATCAATACCAATAAGTTACAATGAAAGCTTTCTTTGGCTAATGAAGTATTATTTACGAATCGGCCTCTAAAATATATTAATTTCAAAGGTAATACCGTTAAATATCGGTACCTGTTATTAATGTTATTATTTCGATGAATTACCGTTGTAACGGTGGTGTATCCTGATGACGTAAACATAGACCGATTTGTTGCAAAATTATAGTCACTATTGAATAAAATATTAAAAAGCTCAAATATCATATAGAATTAATGGTATGTAGTAATGATTAAATGATAGAACCATCAAAAGCAATGCCAAAGTAGTTAAGTTTAACAAATTAACAGTAAAATTTGTGATTTTAATGAGAAATTTTGTGTGAACTAAACACTGTTTTATTTTTAACCGTTTATGAAGTTGCTGCGTTGTGTTTGCCAATCATTTGAATGCCTTTTGGAATGGTACTATTACTTTGGGTTTCCACTTGCTGCTTACCATCAGGTAGTGTGGAGTCACTTTGGTAGGCTTATATAAAAAAATGCCCATTTCCATTGACATATTCAAAGAAGTCGAAATGGTCCAGTGGATAAGGCACCCGCTTCGTAAACACGAGGTAGTGGGTTCGAATCTGGGCAAGTACCAATGTGATTTTTCAAATCATATGTACTGTTTAAGTTTATCTTGGACATTTCTGACTAACGGTGAAGGAAAACATCGTGAGGAAACCTGGACTTAAATGTCTGAAATTGCCAATCCGCCTTGAGCAAGCGTGGTGATTAATGCTCATACCTTCTTTATATGAGAAGAGGCCTTTTCCCTGCAGTGGGACAGTAAACAGGCTGTTATTATTATTCAAAGAAGCGTTGTCCTATAAAAAAAACTTCGTTTTGGATAAAACTGACAAAAATATTAGATTTTGGGTTTATGCTTGAAATTTTCTCTAGGATTAGGAAAGGTTCGTTATTAACGAAATTTAGATTAAAGCAGCAGTTCTATAAATTGATCTGAACAGTTTACTTTCCTTATAATTAAGTAGAAATAATGTGAAGAAAGCTTGGTTGCATGTAGATTATTTCATACTTTAATATAAAGCCTTTTTGAACGTTATTCGTTTGGCAAATAGAACGAAAATCTCGTTTCACATAAGTACTTGTATCAATTACGTCATCAGTATTTGTTATTTATTTGGCCAGAGCGCAAAAATAAATGGAGTCATTTCTACCGTGCCCTGAAATCAACACCCAATTTGGTAAATTTTTTGTAACTAATTGATAATTTGTTGATTAGTGTACGTACAAGTAAATTTATTGATCACTTGTTGAGTTTCTGTACCTATTGCAATTTAATCTAAAAATAGTAGATATAAAACGAAGTCTCTGAAAGCATGTCTATATGAAACCGCTTATCACGAGAACTGCTATTACTGATATTGATATTACTTTAGTCCTAAAACATTGCGTTATTTGATTTGTCTATCGGTTTTAATTTATGTACCTAACCTAACACTTTATTTATGTATAACTAGTACAATCTAAAATCATTTACGAAATGCCACAAAGATTACTCATAACTTAATTTAACATAAATATTAAATAACTCTTTAATGTCCATGATGTATACGTACGTCATACTTCGATTTGGCGATACGTGGGAGTCATTGAACAAATTTGTGCAAAAAATCGTGCAATTTGACCACTTCTGAAAAATTATTACTAGCACTATTAAGTGCTTTTTAAATTCAATTTTAAAATAAAGGTAAAAAATTGTAAGCTGAATGATTGTCTCTTATTTTTGTTATTTTATTGTTACTGATTTTAAAGGTAATAATTTTTTTTATTACTTATGCATACATATATTATTTCGATTTGATTTTAGAATATAAATCTTAATGCTTGAAGTCAAAACACTTTCTTAATTGAGTTTACTTGGAAACAGTTTACAATCAAAGACATAGTAGGTGACAATAATCAGTTCGGTGAAGCTGTATGACTTGTGTCCTGTTCCCAATTACGGAAGCCCACATAACGTCCTTGTATGGTATCATTATAATGGTCGTTTTTCAGCAGTAATTGGTAGTAGTAATTGCTTTTATTTTTGTGTGTGGAGACAGCTATGTCTCTTTTGTGTCAGAAAATGCGTTGCTAAAGTAAAGACTATTACGGTTGTATAAAAAACTTTATTGTTTTCAATCATCTCTAGATCCGTTGATAGACGACGAACCGCATATAAATAATAAAAAAATATAAAATTCCTTTTTTACTTACATTTAAATTTTAAATATTCTGGCTAGCTCAATCTAAATTTCCAATTCTACAAGTTTGAAAACCCAGACAAAAATACATCATTTTTAACTCTGAAAAGGTAAGACTAAAAAAATAAACCTTACAGCCAGATGTTCCGTAATTCGGCCTTTGGAGTGGCCTTAACGAAAACTGAAAATTTCATTTCTACTGTGCATTGAAGCGGGTACGAGGACTACGAGGTTATGGCAATGACAGTGGCCGAGTGTGTACTTGTTCTTACCTTACAATGCTATAAAGAGTGAGGGTAATGACGGACCGTATAAGTCCATGTATTCGCAATGAGATTCACAGCTAAAAATATAGTAAGATTAGATAATTGTTTAAGCTCGTTTTATCAAGTGCGTGGGTGTTGATTGTTCATTCATTAGACACTTATAGTTTTTTAAGAATAATAGAGATGTGGGTTGCCAGAACTAATTCAACTACGCAAAATTATTTTTGGTTTAACTGCGTTTCGTGTGGTTTAGTGTTTATTATATTTGTCTCATCACTTTCGTTACTAAAAGTTGAAAAACCTAATTATAAACGTAATTCTAATTACATCCTCCATCTCTCTCATGCCCGTACATCGTAAGGAAGCAAGTGTGGCAATGCCGTTTCTGCACGAGAAGGGTGGGATAATACTTGGCTGCTATTATTTCGTTAGTCAATTTCTCTTAATCAGTTCATCAGTCTTATCTTGTTCTTGTCCTAGCACCACTCTAAAGCTTTTTCGGCTAAAATGCGTCAACGTGAAAGAGACCGTAGGCAGTGCACATCACTAAGCTAAATATGATTACTTTATTAATATGTATATAATGATAGACAGTTATTTTATCTGTGTGTATTATATCAGTTGCTGGCATGCGACTGACGTGCCATTGCTAAGGATATCTGACACGTCACGCCATATTAAGCTTTCAGCTGATTAATGCTTATAAATAACTAACAGATTATGTTATTATACGCGGTTGAGAATGCAGGATACAATATGGCGAAACTTTAAGGATCTTAGTGGTTAAGTATACTTGGTATTGTTCGAAATCGCACAAGTACTAATAAGGCTTTTTCAAATTCATAATACCTACTTTATGGATTTTACTTACGTACGATAATAAGAAACATTATGTGGGTAGGCTAAAAACAATATTAACAAAAAAATAACCGACTTCAAACAGGAAGGAAACCAAAAAGGAATAAAATTATTTTTAGAAAAAAATGAATACCGACTTCAAACAACACCTACATGTTCAATCCTTAACTAAAAAGTAGAAAATAATATTTTAATTACTTCATAGCAAAGAACATTAAAGAGGAATCAACGCAATCCTTGATACCTATAATACTTTACTATTTATAGTTTTTAATCAGTTATTTTGGAGTCGGTGCCAGCCAAGAAGGATCTTTAATTCTGTCTTTGCAACCATATTCTAAAAATAATTTTATTTTAAACTTTTAGTGGGAATTAATTGTGTATAAATATATTCAATATGGATAGACCTACTAAACGTGCTGAGCAAATGAGACAGCGCCGCGCCGTTTGAAAGAAAGTAGAGACGAGAGGTATGATTGTAAATAGAGATATAAGGTCCTTGTCAACACTTTCTCGATCGCTAAACCCTGAATCCCAGAAACCACAAATCAAAACAAAAAAGTGATGATCTACCAACAATAAAGAATCATCAAAAATCATAATTTAACTGACCGAGCAATCGCTCAGATAATACAAAAAATAAACAGTGGTGCTGTAAAGGCAGGTTTAAGGCCGCCCATTGCTGTTGTAATTTCTCACGACCATAAGACCTCCAACTTTAACGACTTCCAAATTATAGTGATAATCATAGTCAACTGCTTCTAAAGAATGAAGACGCTGAAAATGAAATGACACAAATGGTCACTCATCCAGGGCCACCTCGTTTCTAACAAAAAATGAATTTTGAAAATCACTTCGCACTTGTAGCATGGACATGTCAATGTCAGATAATTCGTCGCAAAAGACATCGACGTGTTGCTTTACACGTCTTCACTTCTTGCAAACGTTTTGTTACAAAATAATAAATTGAAGCCAAACTACTAAATCAATCTTTATAAAAAAACATAAGACACCATTTCGGAGTATACCCTTTCAAATAAAAGAAGAATTTTCCAAATTGGTTTATAAATGACGGAGTTAAGTTGTAACAAACATACAACCACTGAACCATTTCTTATAATAAAAAAATGGGACCAATTTCAGAGTATACCCCCTCAAATAAAAAAAAAAATTTACAAATCGGTTCATAAATGACCGAGATATGAGGTAACAAACATACAAAAAAAAAAACATACGACCCGAATTGATAACCTCCTCCTTTTTGAAGTCGGTTAAAAATAATGCATGAAGGCTAATATATTATATTATTTTCTCATGGATGTCATTGTCAGAACTGGACCAAATTGGAACACACGCTTTCGACTAAGCACCAGCTTTCAAATAAAAAAGAAACATCAAAATCGGTTCACCCAGTCGAAAATTTTGAGGCAACATACAAAAAAAATACAGTCGAATTGAGAACCTTTTTTGAAGTCGGTTAAAAATATCTTAAAATGCCTGAGCAAGCGAGGTGATCAATGCTCATGCCTTCTTTGTATGAGAAGAGGACTGGGTCTTTGTATGAGTGAGGTAGTTGCGGCTGGTATTTTTATATCAATCAGTACCTATCAGTATTTACTTTTAAACTTTCGCGTTGCATGATATAAATTTATAAACATACGGGAATTAACGCGATCATGCATTAGGTATTTACATACCTTATTTTGCTTGACGTTTCGACCAGGTTACACCCACCGGCCGTGGTCACAAGCAGTACCTATCAGGTTGAACACGACTACTTCTAGATATAAGCCTCGCTCAATAGAGAGCTTTTGTGCTTGGTAGGCGGATCATTTACATACATAACTTCACGCCCGTCTCCCATTAATAGGGTAAGCAGAGACTATAGAAAGCCATTTGCTACGATCCAAACTAATCCAAAAAAATAAGGTTAATCTCCTTTGCCTCTTCAACATTCATTAATATTTTTATACACACACGTCGGTTACGGGTGCTTGTAATTGTCAACACATCACCTATTTCGTCCGTGTATGTCCGTCTAACAGGGGTAAAAGCTTTGTGTGAGCCTCTAAAATAGTTCACAGTCTAGATTTAGGTAATTTGTGTCCGAAAGTTTTATGTTTTTAATGCACTCCACGATTACAGCCTTAAAAACTTACACTAAACCGACGTAATATTTCTATTGTTTCTAGTGATAAAGTATAGCTATACTTAATACCTTGCTTTAAAACTATTTTTATTCTAATCCATTAACTGAGCACTCTCGTTGAAAATAATGCGATGTAATTACATGTAATATATTTTCGCCAGTTAGAGGAAGTGACGTCATTTATTTTGGCGGTTGTTGATTGATCCGTCCGTGATCGATGGCACGTTTTAAAGTTTTTAGGTTACGAGTGTTGCCCTGATTTTGTTATCTCAAGACATTTAGAATCGGCTACTTCAAATTTTAATGCAATTATTTTTAGCGATGGTTTATTTAAATTTAAATATTTGACCGAAATGGTCCAGTGGATAAGGCACCCGCTTCGTAAACACGAGGTAATGGGTTCGAATCCGGGCAAGTACCAATGTGATTTTCAAATCATATGTACTTTCTAAGTTTATCTTGGACATTTCTGACTGACGGTGAAGGAAAAACATCGTGAGGAAACCTGGACTTTAATGTCTGAAATTGCCAATCCGCCTTGAGCAAGCGTGGTGATTAATGCTCATACCTTCTCTATATGAGAAGAGGCCTTTGCCCTGCAGTGGGACAGTAAATAGGCTGGTATTATTATTATTATTATTTATTATTATTTGACCGACTCTACTTAAGTAATCTCAAAGACAGCAACAATTGTCATGATCCATTGCCACGTCCAAGACAGTAGGTTTAGCAGTCTCCGGGACTTCCGAAAGTCAAAGCTCGTAAAAGTTCTTCACTGATAATCCTGGCTTAAAGGAGTTACAGTGATGGGTATGTGGGTGGGATTGTCCTGAAACTGTCATTATGTGTACACTATCTCTAATTATTATAAAGCAAATTCACTGTCGTCTTCTGTTTATATTTCCGTTAACTTCTTTTAAACCACGCAACGGGCTTTGATACACTTTTTACTATCGACAAGACAAATACTACAAGGTTTATTTCTATATTACATAAATATTATAGTAGAGAAAAGACAAGAATAAAAAGCATTAGGTACCTAGTACTAGTGCGAAGAGGATGGCTAATCAAAAAATAATCTGTAAATGTAAGTATGTTTCTGTTTTAAGATACTTACGAACTGACAAAAAGAACAACTGTCTACCTACAGGTTTTAAGACAAAAACAAGATCGTTTCTTTTTATTTATAAAAGATATGACGCTCAATACTACATAGACTAGACTACAGTAAACATCTCCTTGATTGTTGATGTAATAGATAAAGACATTATATTCCTATTATCGAACTCACTTTAATTTAACCAACACAACAAACTAATATTGTGCCACATTTGAAAAAAAAATATTTTTCTTTTGTTCCACATCTGAAAAAAATACGTACATTTTTATTTTTCGCTCTGGCAATCCAAAAACTAAAGTCAAGTACTCACCAGCACGGAAGACCTCGCCGCACCCATCGCAACGGCTGGCGAACTGCGCATCGTAGCAGTTACCGCAGTAGATCTTGTCGAGTTTGGAGCCGAACTGCTTGTCTACCAGCGACACGCGGCACTTGGCGCAGAGGAAGCACGCTTCGTGCCAGTGCTTGTCCTTGTACGACAGGTCCTGAGATAAACGTATACAAAGTTAAATTAATACAAGTCATTTTTTATACAGAAATAGTGTGACAAAAGGCATACGGTAACCACCACGGTCCATCTGATGGTAAGCAGTTACCGTAACCTATAAACGCTTGCGACACAAAGAGTATTCAATTCATTTATCGTTGCCAATCTTTTAAATTTTTTTAACTTTTTCTTTTCGACATAAAACAAAGACAAGTAGCGACATAGCGGACGGTATCAGAACTTAATTTGACACTAAATGGCGTTAAAAAGATGCAGTCACATGATTTATTAAAAATTTATTCATTATTTTAAAGACAACACCCGCACTATGGAACAAGCCCAGTATCGCTGGGAACTTTACACCAAATCGGAACAAATATTTATGGATCACACTAAGTTTAGTCCACCACAACCTCGTGCACAACAGTCGCTTGCGTTCCCACTGCACCACGAAGACAGTCAATAAATTTTGATAAAGACATTTCCTAATATGCGTCAGCAATACAACATTAGTTACGACTTATCTTTAATAGTATGAAACTATTTGGGGCTGGTCTTGTGGTGTTTTATAAGTGTTGTATATTAGGTCACTGGTGTTTTATTGGTGTTGTATATTAGGTGGTGTATACTGCTGACAGTATACACAAAATGTCGGTCATAAGTCATAATACATTAAAGCTAATAATTGGAACAAAAGCTATTGTTATTTTGAGTATGTTTATTACTGCTGTTACGGGCGTATCTGACCAGTATTAACGCATGTTGTAAAGGGAGCAAAGTTATGCCTAATAAATAAGAATGGTTTCAAAGAACCTGTCAAAATTGTATCATCGTTTCTTTATTAAGCTTTTATTGCAAGTAATTTGAGTGATAGTTTACTATTAAACTGTCTAAGCTACTTTCAATGTACATTCACGGTAGTAGATCCACGCTGATTTCAGCATGAATGGGCCGGATCGTCCGGGGAAGTACTACCCTCTCATAGAAGATCGACTTAAGAGTAGTGGTATCCGTACTACTGCGTTTCGTTCGGTGAGTGAGAGCGCCGGAGGCCCAATTTCCCCCCTTTCCTCTTTCCTCACCTCCCTCATTCCCTTCCTCTAACCCCATTCCCAGCCGCCATAGTGGAGGCCACCATACCAGCAGTTTAAGAGGATGGCTATTGGTATAGTGGCCACCACTTCTGGATTCCACTGACTGCTTACCATCAGGCGGGGTGGAGTCACTTTGGTAGGCTACAATATAAAAAAAAAAAAAAAAAAAATCATACAGTAATACGTCACGTACATATTTACTGCTATGTGATAATGTGACCACTAGTAAAAAATAATTTATGTGATACCTCCCAGATGGTGCCGAGATTGAGGGAAATTTGTTCGCGAAATCCTTCACAATATACGGGTTATAAAACTAATCACAGTGAGAAAAGAGTTTCGATGAAACATACTACGACACGTGTCTTATAATTAGTTATTTGAACAAAACATCGTCAAAAATAATGCTGATATAATATAAACATAAACTATTAATAGTTATGACAAAATCCTACTTCAGAACGAAGGACTTCGTGTCACTATAATTATTGTGTCCAAATCTATGGCAAACACAATTAATCACTTAACAACATCAGATTCAATTTCAAGGAAAAACCAGATTTTATAGCAAAAAATACGATTTTCTTGCGACAGATGTTCAGTTCTGTGGGCGGTAATTTGATTGTATAAATTGGTACTATACTGATCTTACTTATATGGCAACTTTAACATTAGATGCCGTGATTACAACAACGATTTATTTTGAAATCTACGTATTTTATTTTTATAGCTATTCAATGAGATATATCTACTTGTATATAAGGCTTTATTTATCATCATGATTATTTTAGTTAATGTGCACTGCTGAACATAGATTACTTCTCCAAACATCACAAATTTTACCGGTCGTGAGTTTTCCTCATTCATCGGTTGCCCGCCACCGATAGGTTTACTTTGTTAAAATTTGTTGGTTGCTTTGAAGAAAATAGATTTTCGATGAAGTAACAGCGATATTAAGCATGAATGAAGTCAATCCAATTGAGATTGCTATGATGATTGTGTCGTTGCACTCTTTGTTACTTTTTGAGAATAACGTTGTTACATTAACAAAGTTTTGGCTAAAGAAAACCTTTTCATTCTGAAATTGATCAATGGAGCATGATAAAACTTTAAATTCAATGACTTCAATCACATGTTAGTATAAATTTCAGATGGTGAATCATAAACATAAACGATACGATATACGCTCTCGAATGCAAATCCTATTTATTGAGGTTCAGTGACCAATAATTGCGCTTAACCCGAATCCACACTACATGCGCTCGTCACTATTTCTATATTCCGGATCACCTCAACCATTCGTACCAAAATTAAAAATCTAATACATTCTCTCACGTTGCATTTGACGAGTTTAGTTCAAGTTTCAAAATAAATCTCCCCTCATTCTCAATTCTATTCCTGTTCGCGGTGCGAGGACCGAAAACCGTACATTTAAAACTGTATGTCGTAATGTCAATAAAATATGAATGTTTATTTTGGCTGATTACGAAACTCTTAGAGCTTCTTGTATCGCGTAAATCTTTAAAAGAATCGTCTGACGGATCCACCCAAGTTTTTCAAGGTTGGTGTCGAACGAAAACATCAGAATACTGTATCCGACCCAGAAATAGTGCTAACACGCGACTTGTTTCTGTAAGCGCGCGCACATTTGTTCGAGTCCCGTCTGAAAGCAAACAATCTACGGTAATGCTAACAATATCGCCTGTCGGTTGTGCGGGTACGTAGGTAAACAATGCACTAATGTATTCCTGACTGCCTTATTACTGCTATCAGAAGGTCTTATTTATCAGACATCACTTGACACTGACAAAGCTGTCAGTCGCATCCATTACTATCATGATTTATTAGATAATTGTCCATTTAGATTGATTAGCTTCTGAAGATAAAATACAATTGTCCGATAATGACGAAATTTTGTCAGTACCGGTCATAATTTAGCAACACATTGTAAAGATAATACTAATACATTATGATAGCCAATTTGTCGTGAGTATTATGATGAATTAGGTTTCGTGTATGAGAGTTTGCATCTGCACTAGGACAGGAAAATTCGTCGGTTGGTTGAGATAAATGTATAATGTTTGGCGAAACGTTAACGTTATGTTGGCTTGGCAGCGCCCGGCCTGGGGCCGTGTGCAAGGTGCGCCCGAGGAATCTGGGCCGGCTGGAGTGACATTACTAAATTTGATCGGTGAAACAAAGCTGACGAATGCTTTGGATTCTAATCCTACTGACATTATGTACGTGAATAGATTAGAATACTGTGTCAATGGTATTTTCACTGAAAAATATACGTCTCGAATTTCTTATTCCCAGCAAGATAGAATTTGATTTAGTGCCGATATTTTCGTTAAGGATGACGTTGATGTATACTGTCGCAGGCCGAGCATTGTGTCAGTTTGTATCTATTATCCGATTTATCTGTAAGATTATCTGTTTCACGACGCCATTACTATTCACTCGAAATAGCTTTGGTCTCGCTATTTTATGTCTTCTTGGCTAATATTTCAGTTTCTAAGTTCTAATCGATTGTTAAATCTAAACAATTATATTTATTTCTGTAACGTATGTATCAATAATGTCACAGAGTTATTCAATCGAACAGTGCTTTCAGAGGCTCTATTAATTGAAATTGAACTATAAATTATTACCTTAGAGTCGATGCCGATGGTCTTGTTGCATTCTTCGCAGCCATTAGCGAAGACGCTTTCGTAGCACTTGATGCAGTAGGGGTGCTCGTCGCGCAGCACATAGCGCTGGCCGGTGAGCGACTCGTCGCACTGCCAGCAGCAAAAGTGGCCGCTGTGCCAGTCCTTGTTCATCGCCTTGGTGTATTCGCCACTGAAAATAAGCTGCGGACAAACAAAAATTACGTTAGAAAGCCAGAGTTAGAAATATTATTAGCTCATGCAATTTTTTTAATGAGTTTGATGTCAGTTTCTAGTTAATATAGATTATGTTTTTGTAATGTCTTATTCCACTACTTGCACTTTATTAGAATTAAGTAGATACCTAACTAAAAGTTTTCAGTTCATTTCAGTTTATAAAAAAAGTTAAATGATTATTTCAGCTTAATTAGTGAATGATAGTTATTCCAAAACATCCGGTATGTACCTTAAATTAGGTCGGGTATGTGAGAGTGGCCATATCACACCTATCATAGTAAATATAAACAATGTAGTTGATGTCACAAGAGTGTACACTGGTCGTCACGCACTATCCTCACTAACACGGATCAAAGATTGGCCACCGCTGCACATACCCATCGTCGGCGGTGGTCGCCGTGTTGCTCTGTTCGATTTCGGTGACGGTGACCTCGCCATCCTTAGACTCCCTGCGCTTGGAGGTCTTTTTGACCTTCCTGGTTTTGCGCTCTGTCGTGGTATACTGGACTTGTACGTCGACGTCGGCCATGGCACTCGTGGGGGTTGTAGATAGTGCGAAGAAACGTATCACCGGACGCGGTCGCGACCCGAATTCGAATGGCGAGCAACAGTGGCCGAATCGCAGGAATTATTCCAGAATGTTTAGCGAACGCGACGGTAGAGGGGAGTTTGGGATTATATTTGGAAGAGTGACGGAGAGGGCAGGTGCGCGGGCGTCGTTTCCGAACTATAGCGATGTGAGAACCGCGCGTTTTCCTATTGCAAGTTTTCCAATTTGTGGATATCCTTTTAATGCTGTAAGCGATACGAGCGGACGAATTATGAACCCAAGTCTTCAGCATTGTGAGACTTATCGATTAACCACTTTAATTGTGTACAATCAGTTTTGCAGGCGTACCGACCTACAAACGCACTATTAGGTACGCTTAATGCATGCACTACAAGCCGCGGGTTTATATTGATGGATTACGAGTGGATGTCTATGTACATTAATTCGATCGTTTATATGTTGCATTTGGCATATTGTTATATTACTGACTACAGTGCGGACAGAACAAACCAATCTTAATTAGAATAACATCATTAAATAGACAAAGATATTATGTTTTATAAGATTCTATTTGTTTTTAACGATACGACATTAATAGTTAAAGAGATTAGAGTAACAGTAATTGTTTAATACACTTGCGCTGGCCTCTACCAGCGAACTCTTTACGTTTTATTCTTTACGTAAATATATAATAAAAAATACCTATACGGGTAAAACGGGGTCACTAAGGATGCAGGAGTGAATAGGGACAAACTCGGGAATTTTTTGAATTCATTGGTATTCTCGCATACTCATCGAAAATTTATTGATTAAGATTTATTTGTAAAGTATAACATTTATTTTCTCCATACGGGCAATATCGAGTGTCGTAGACTCAATGTGACAGTAAAAAAGCTAATCAAAGTGAAGCTGTGAAATGCGCCAAAATTTGGTTACGAAAAACTTTTAAAATGGTAGATACCTACTTATTTATGCTGGTAATGTAGGTACTTTTATATGATGACAATACCTAACTTACTTTGTGTTATTGTTATTTAAGTCGGATAAAAATCAATTAAAAGGCAGCCCTAGCTGAATTACTATTTCACTTCTGTCCCTATTGACCCCAACCACGATATGACTAGAAATAGGCTAAATTTTTTAGTTAGTCTCGTGAAATCTGCGTTATAACGCTGTGAAAAGTAGATTTAAGTGCAGTTTTAGTCACCAGAACAGATATTAAAGTACTGTCGAATAATACATTAACGAACAAAATAGTTAAAATCTACTCCAAACTTTGAAATCGTCCCTCTTCACCCCGTTTTACGGTATATTAAGTTCTTAAAATGTATATTGTGTATTATTTATATGCCTCTACTATCAAACTCTTTACGTATTATTAATCTTATTTTAATTATTATCAAAATAATGTTTCTTTGTTCATTTATTCATTTTCTTTGTTCGATGAGCCAGCGGCTTTATAGCGTCACATATGAACCTAACATGCCTCTGGTGCTATGCCATCGCTACTATATGATGTAAAATATCATCTTATAACCATTCGTGCTGCAGCCAAATACACAACTACCAACTCTACTGCTACTACCAATATGACTGCCTCTGTGGTTCGGTGTTATTGTGTACGAAGTGCCACGCAGAGGTCGTGGGTTCGATTGCCGCTCAGTGCATATATTTGCGAGCATGAACATTTCTATTTGCATTGGTCTAGGTGTTTCTATGTATAATATGTATGTATTTACAAAACAGGTATTGTAGAATTGTATACTTGTATATTATTTGCCAAGTTGTATGAAAAAATACAAACACACACTTCCTTGAGTTCCATTCACATCTAGATTACGAATAATATTAGCAATAAATATTGTTCACATATTATTATTATTAGATCGCAAGTTATTAGTCAATTGACCCTATGACTCACGGGACTTACATTTGTTCAACTGTTTCCATCGATTTGTAACCATAACTCAGATTATTTTATTAATTACTGTTTCATTAAAAATAAAAATGAATAATGTTTTTTGGAATAAAAAATAGAGATGGTAACATTGGTAACACAAAATTTAATCCCCATTGAGTGGTGGTGTATATTTTATAAAGTAGAAAATTTGTTTGTTTGTTTGAACGCACTAATCTCTGGAACTACCAGTCGGTTTTGAATTATTTTTTTTGCGTATGATAGCCCAATTTCCTGGGCAAGGTTATAGGCTATGTAACATCACGGTACTTGCGACGGGAACAGAGCAGTAAGCAAAGACGCCGGTCAAACCGCGCCGCAAAAAGCTAGTATTGTATATACTCGTAAATCCAACAATTGTAATTTTATAAACGACCACATTGTGAAAATGTAACTAAAATCAACTGACTTACACACGTGTTTCAGCCAAATCTCTAAGTATTGGTATGTAGAGCTTAGGTGATGAGGTAATTGGGTTCAAAGTACTAAAGATTCTAAATAATCTACGTAATCCGAACTAAAAGTACAGTTCAAATAAAAAGAAATGAATCTAAAAAAGACAACTATTATAATTACTAGTAAAAACGTGTAACAAATGCGTAATCGTCTATGAGTCATCATCATCAATCACATATCAAAGGGCATTAGCCCAGGTGTAAAATATTGGAAACATAAGCATCCGCCCCGAAAATATCTCGTGAATGAACCAGTGACCAAGACCTCCGTCTGAAAGTTTCTACACATCAATGAGACGTAGGTACACATTACATTACGTACAAATAGTTGCAGTTCATAAAAATAACAGCCAATTCACTTTGAAAAAAGGGCAATATCACTCAGCAATGAGGGTATTTAGGAAAATTTTGGCCACCAGTTGGCGCCACTTTGGTAAAAGGTCTTTGATTTTGACAGCTCTATCAAAATAAATATTTTCAGGAAATTTTAATGTTTAATTTACAAAATAAGATAATTCACGTGCTTAAGAACTAAAGAAAATTGCTAAGAGGGTTTTTTAAAATGGCGCCTATGAGGTGGCAGCACCGATGCGTCAGGTCTAGCTGTCAAGTTCTTTTTGACAGTTGGCCCAATGTGACAGTTAAAGTGGCGCTAACTGGTGATAAAAATTTCCCTAAACACTTTCATTATTCTAAAATGATCCGTATGCTTGTCATCTAAGGTATATTTTTTTTTATATCAGTGGGTTACTTACTATGTACAGTGTTCAATATTTTTTTTAAATTTTCATCTATTCCTTACTAAGTAAGTACAAACTATTTAAAAAGACCGTAACTGTACCCATAACAGGTGTTTTGGAAAATTAAACCTAAAGCTAAACGCATTAGAAGTTTAGAGCTTGATTCACGCACTTACAGCATTCTTACTTAGTAAGATAGCTATTGTTATCGTATGCTACATATATTATAAAAAATATTCATTATTCTCAATGCATAACAGATTGTACGTAAAACCAAATTATTCACAGGCTAACATTTTCGCTGAGAAAACTGTTTGTGTTTATTTGAATGAATTAAAATATTGATATATTATATTATTATAATGTATATAATCTGTAGATATATAATTATGTAGGCATGATATAATTTATACGTGTATTGTTTAAATTATTAGACATAATTATTCCATATTGAAACATCATAACTGCCCACTACGCCTTCTATTAAATCATAAACTATAAATATTACCGCACATTCAAAGCCTAAGTAAGCACTTTTCGCGATAAAGCCAACCATTGCTGATGAGAATTGGAACAACATAGGTTTTAGTCATTACAAATTGAGATCTACCGATGGAATAAGAAGAGTGAATCTTAAAATTGGCAATCACGAGTTATAACGATAACCCATCAAAGTATTGACCGTAAGAAGCGTGCTTAACTTTACAATCTACGCAGTGACTATTAGGTGCTTAGCCACAGGTGTTATCGTGTCAATTATTATATTATTTTACCAAAAGCTTTCATATTTCTTTCATTCTTTGCAAATCTGAATTCCAATCTATCACCATCTATTATTTTTACAGTCAAACTGCATGCTTTTAATGTGCAATGAAATAAACAAATATTAGTTTAAATGCGTAAATTGTTATTTTAACTAACGCATGTCTGCCACCATTTGAGAGACCTAAAAATCTAGAAATGCATTTGTTTATAGTTTATTCAATTCCGCAACTGTTGTGTAGAATGTTATTTTAAGTCACAGGTGGCAAATAACCTTACGACCTGGTAGTATGAGTTTACTGTTGTAATCTATATATAGCAAGGCTGTTTTCAGCGGTTTTAGTCTACCAAATCAAAAGTAGAAGAGAATGAAAGAGTAGAACGAAAAGAAGAACTACAATAGTATAAAAGTAAAAGTGTAAAATTGTAGTATTTCGCCGATATCTTATTTCTAATATACGCTGAAAACAGCAAGGGTATACTATCGTTAATATTTTGTTCAGTAAAATTATAATCAAAGTCTATAGTGAAGGCGTTCAACAGTTATTTGATTTTGATCAAGAGCAGAGACTTAAAAGTAAAAAAATGTATCAAAAAAATTTATTTTACAATAGTAAAGGTATGTAACATATTAAGTTCTAAATTTTAAAATTTGTGGTAATAGTTAAGGATTAGCTACAAACAGTGCACGAGAATGACATGGTCTAGTGACCCACATCCATCAGTTACAAAGTTACAACATACTGTTGACATGCCTACTGTTTCTATTCACAAACTGAAATAAACTGAGAGGTTATTTTGTACGATTATAGGTTACTTACTTTTTATACAGCTTTCACCTAATACTAAAAAGTGTTCTGAAAACGTTTTTAAAATATAGCTAAGGTTAAATGTAAAAAATTTTAAACCAAGAAAATATGACACTTAATTGCGACGGTGCCACTCTTTTGTGTGAACGCTCTTAAAGCCTGCTCTACAAATTTTGAACTAAAAAGTCGTCATCTTAGCATAAGCTTGGCATTATAAATTCAGCAACGTCACGGAAATTTTATAAACACAATATCCAAATATACCCAGACTCATGAAACAAATATTTATAAATTAGATATTTGTCACGGATGGGAATCACATCACACCCACGGACATCCGCCGTAGTTGTGAAATAACCACAACTAAGTGAGGAAGTCTTTCTTTGACTACAAAATACAATAACCTAATAGAGAATACAGTAGAAATGGTGGCTACCAACAGGGCCATTAACAGCAGTAGCATCCGTTACCCACACAAAAGATGGTGAATACGAGTAAGAATACTATCCCAAATTGAGAAACGTTCCGAACTAGTAAGTATGGCTTTCTCAAACTCATAGTAGTTTTATAAAATATGTTGGACTTTATTGCTATAATAAAGGTGGCAGGCAACTGATGGATGATGGCAGCTCACATCCGATCTAAGAAGAGATGAATGCAGGAGATCTATGCCTAACAAAATAGTACTCGGATTGAGCTGGAGTAATGATGTAATTACAGCCGTCGTAGCCCGAACATGAATGAGACTGGATACGTGGAGTTCGGCACAAACAGAGAGAGACCTATTCCAGCAGCGGGTAGATTCGAGCTGTGGACGATGATGATGATGTTCTTCTTTGTCGTGCACTCTTGGCTGAGTGGTCGTGGTTATGGGTGGGTACTCACTAATGGCGCTCCTTGCTATGCGTTTTTATTCGGCTCTATTTGAGGCGTTGTGAGAGCAGCAGCAGAGATAAAGTTATATGATGAATAAATAGATTGTGAATAAGCTATAACACCAAACATGCATAGGTCGACGGGCTTTGCCCTTTTAACAGTTTAGTTTATAAAACCGCTATACAAATGATAATCAGTACTTTGTAATATACATTTTTTTTTTTTTTTTTTTTTTTTTTATATTAGCCTACCAAAGTGACTCCACTTTGCCTGATGGTAAGCAGTAAGTGGAATCCAGAAGTGGCGGACACCATTCCAAAAGCCAAACTACTGGTATGGTGGCCTCCACTATGGCGGCTTAGTGAGATGCTTTTTCACGCCCCGCTTAAAAGACCCAGGATCAAAATTAGATGGGAACACATGCGCTGGCAAAGAGTTCCAGGCTTTAATTGAGCGACAAAAGTATGAAGTGCTGAACCGTTTGGTTCCAGACCCTTTAGATTCCACTGTGAAAGGGTGGCACTTTAGTCCCGCACGTGTCGTTCTGGATAAAAAGGGAGAGGGTGGGATTAATTCAAAGAGCTCTTCAGAACACTCTCCATGGTAAAGGCGATAGAAGACGGCCATTGAGGCGATGTCTCTTCGCAGCTGTAAAGGCTCAAGGGTCTTAGTAGCCTCCGGGCTTCCGATGATACGGACTGCTCGCCGCTGCAACCTATCGAGTGCATCCAGTAAGTACTGTGCGGAGCCATCCCAAAGATGAGAGCAGTACTCCACGCAGGAACGAACCTGTGTCTTATAAAGAAGACAGAGCTGCTCGGGCGTGAAGTACCGCCTCACCCTGTTCAGGACACCGAGTTTACAGGAGGCGGTTTTAATGACGCACTCGATGTAGTTCTTGGGGTTGAGATCTCGGCTGATGTCCATACCCAGGATATTTAGGCTATCCTGTAGTGGTAACACTGTGTTCTGAAGAGAGGGAAGGAGAAGGAACGGAGATTTTTTTGCAGAGAACGCGCACACCTGTGTTTTCTTGGCATTGAACTCGACCAAATTCTCACAACCCCATTTAGAAATGCGGTATAATACTTGGTCGAGCTCAGCGACAAGTTCTAGGCGTTTTGCCTCGATGTCAGTCTGTTTAGCCGCAGGATGTCCGAGATATCGCCCATGCACTGTACTATCATCTGCATAGCAATGAATGTTGCCAAGGGACAACATGTCATTGACATGCAGAAGATACAGGGTAGGCGACAGGACGGACCCCTGAGGCACCCCAGCGTTGACCTGCAAATAATCGGAGGCCGATCCGTCACAAAGGACTCTAATGCGGCGCTCACGCAGGAATGCGGCAATCCAGTTGCACAGCTGGGGTGGCAGACCATATGCTGGAAGCTTGGACAGAAGCGAACGGTGCCAGACTCTATCGAAGGCTTTGGTTATGTCAAGGCTGATGGCCAAGGACTCTCCATGCCTGTCCATAGCTTCACCCCATTGGTGCGTGATATATGCTAGAAGGTCACCCGTAGACCGTTTTGACCTGAAGCCATATTGTCGGTCACTAATTAACGAGTGACCCTCTAGGTAGCGGACTAGTTGGGCGTTTATTATCCGCTCAAGCACCTTGCAGAGATTTGAGGTGACAGCTATGGGTCGATAGTTGCCTGGCTCGGACCTATCCCCTTTTTTGGGAATCGGTTGAACATTCGCCTCTCTCCAAGCCTCCGGCACAATTCCCGAGGAATAAGATAGGCGGTATAGGCGCGTCAATGCAGGAGACAACTCCGCTGCGCATTTCTTGAGAACCACCGCTGGAATACCATCCGGTCCGCTGGCTTTCCGAACATCGAGCGACCTTAGTTCCGCACGGACATCACGATGCCTAATACGGATATTAGGCATAACGGAGTCGCAGCCAGATATAGTCGGCGGGTGCAAGTCACGGTCGTCGATTCGGGAGTTAGCCGCAAAGAGTTCTACAAGCAAGTTTGCTTTCTCTTGCGGCTCGTGGGCCAGCGATCCATCAGGACATTTCAAGGGGGGCAGCGAAGGCTTGCAGAAGTTGGATTGCACGGCCTTGGCTAGTCGCCAGTAGCTACGGCTACCCGTAGGATGCGAAATCAGTTCTTGCCCAATCCGTGCAATGCGCTGGGCATCCGCTCTGATGTAAGCCCTCTTGCATTCCCTAGTGGCTTTATTGTACGCTGCTTTTAGGCGATCCAAGCTAGGGTCGCGCCGTGCTCGGGCCCTGATCCAAGCGCGGTACGCCGATTCTTTTTGTTTAACAGTATCGGCGCACTCACGGTTGAACCAGGGACGCGTTTTGCCGGCACTGGTGACATCTGAGGATGGAATGTAATATTCCATACCTAACAAGATTTCACCAGCGACAGCAGTAGCACTTTGCGACGGATCCCTGTTTTTAAAGCAGCGTAATGCCCATGGGACGGAAGCAAAGTACTCCCGCATACCATCCCAGTCTGCTGACGAGTAGTGCCATAGTCGTCGCTTTACCTCCGCACGTCGTGGGGGAGCAACAAGAGGCACTGAGGCGCAGACCAAACAGTGGTCGGAATTACCCAGTGGGGCGTGGACCGAAACACTGTATTGGTCTGGGTGACTCGTCAGCAGTAGGTCTAGCAAAGAGGGCGCTTGACCTGGAATATCTGGTATCCTGGTGGGATGGATTACCAGTTGCGTCAGGTCATGCGTGAGAGCGAATGCATGGGCGGCTCGTCCCGCATGGTCTGTTCTGAGAGAACCCAACCAGGTCTCGTGGTGGGCGTTAAAGTCTCCCAGAAACACCAGTTCCGCGGTCGGAAACCGCTCCTGCGCTAAGTCTGCCGCCTGACTCAGATGGTCAAAGAGTCGAGTTGTCTCCAAATCTCCGGAGTGGGAACGGTAAAGGCACGCGTAGACCCGGCTCAGAGAACCAAGATCAACGTGAAGCCAAAGGATGGGGTAGGATGGGTCCTCTAGGCAGCGCAGACGGCGAACGCAAACATCCGCCCTGACGAATGCGCATACTCCGGCCTTAGCGCGAAAGCGCTCCTCGAGCACATAGCCGGGGTAGTGCAGGTATGCCGTGTCGTCAGGGCGGCGTATTTGTGTCTCCGTTAGGAAAAGCAAAGCCGGCCGTGCCGTCTCGAGGTGTTGGTGGACGGCGTTGAGGTTTGAATGGAGTCCACGGATGTTAGTGAACTCCACCTCAAATAGCGGGTTGGTGGGGGAGGAAGATGCCGCTGTTTGACCTGCTGCTTTTTTGCGTGCTGCCATGTTGGAGGGTGAAGGAAGGGGCGTGGAAAAGATGACTGCCCTCGCAGCAAGGCTAGACAAGGTGCTGAGTATTGCTTCGTCATTTAACTGTGTGGCATGGTGGTAGCCGATCCGCCGGACGGAAGGGCCCCCGTACCCTCTCGGAAATGGTCGCCGGGTCCCACCATCCGGTCACCAACCGGCACGACGAACCACTCCGGGATTATGCGCGACCTGGTGGGGCAGCCTCCTAGGGTGGTTAGGCCTAGTTGGGCCCCTGTACTATGCCGCGGGCGGCCAGCGGCACCACCGTTTCTACGGGTCTCCCTGGCCGGCGGGTCGACCCACACCACCCACACAATGACTCCGCGGATACTCAGCTGGTCCCACACATGCTGCGAGGATTGCCATCTTTGCATCAGTTGGGCCTCCGGCACTCTCACTCACCGAGCGGAACGCAATAGTACGAATACCATTACTCTTACGTCGATCTTCTATGAGAGGGTAGTACTTCCCCGGTCGATCCGACCCATTCATGCTGAAACCAGCGTGGATCTACTACTACACATATTTGACATGAAACTGGCATAAACATGGCAGTGACAAAGTAGATCTAAGTGCCGAGTTGGCATCTGCCATTCGTCACAAACTTCAAGATAAATAGGTTAATTAGGAATATATTTAGATACAATTTTATGTAGTATATGGATTTATAGATGTATTTAATTTTTATTTGGTTTGGCTTTTTGAATTTTAGTCATGTTCTTAACGCGATATTACTATACTACTTTTGTAGAAATATTTAGTATCTGGCAATCATTCGGTACTTAAAAAAAAACAAAAACATATCTTCAAAAATACTAATAAATTTATAAATTCATTAAACATTTTATCGTCCATTTAAATCGCCGAATGTTAATGTAATTATGTGTAACAGTCAAGGAGTCAACAAATCAACTAATTTAACAAACATTAATGAATTGTCTCGAGTCCACTCGAGTCACAAGGGTGTTACCAGTTAATAAATCTAATAGAGCCACGAAATATGAGAGTTGCCAGTGAGTCATTTGGCTTAAAGTTCTTCATGATTACTTCATTAAAATTATGAATGGGCGTTACCTTTCGTTATATTTTTTGTTGACTAGTTAAGAGTAAGACATCATGTTCTGAACGAAAATCTTCTTTTTTTATTAGCCTACCAAAGTGACTCCACTTTGCCTGATGGTAAGCAGTCAGTGGAATTCAGAAGTGGCGGACACCAAACAAAAAAACTACAAAAGCCAAATTACTGGTAAGGTGGCCTCCGCTATGGCGGCTTAGTGAGATGCTTCTTCACGCCCCGCATAAAAGACCCAGGATCAAAGTTAGATGGGAACACATACGCTTGCAAAGAGTTCCAGGCTTTAATTGAGCGACAAAAGAAGAAGTGCTGAACCATTTGGTTCAGCACTTCTTCTTTTGAGACTCTTTAGATTCCACTGTGAAAATGACGAAGACCCACCAACTCTAATTGTGCGGTCTTCCAGACCATGTATAATGCAGTCTACAGCTTTCTTTGCCAGATATATCACATGCATTCAAGAGTATCATTTTATCGTAATAATATTCATCAAGTGAATCGCTTAAATGATAGTAAGAACAGCATCAAAATTCATTGCGTGATTTAGAAGAAGTTTGCTAAAGAACAGGTAAAGAAAACAGCGACTTTTCTGTAAGTATACTACTTAGAAATCGATTTTATTTTTATCTAAAACAATCTAGATAATAACGGGTGGCGCAAAAGTAAAGACCCTATTTGGTTCAGCTATAACATTTTTTCTAAATTAGAAAACTAGATTTAGATTTTTTTAAATGTATATTTGTGCCATTAAATTTCGTACCATTAGGATTTAAAGATGATGTCTTTTAAATGGTGACCTCCAGAGTTGATACACATTTGAGCCCTATTTATGACATTTTGCATAACTTGCCGTAACACTTCCTGCGTTTCCATTTCCATCTCTCAGGGCATGTCAATAAGCAGAATACTCGGTTCTGGGGCACTGATAATCCGCGCATTATTCAAGAAACACCTCTACACCCACTAAAAGTTACTGTATGGTGTGGCATCTGTGTTGACAGAGTGATCGGACCCTATTTTTTCGAAGACGCTGGAGGCAATGCGATTACTGTCACTGGAGAACGCTACAGAACCATGTTACGTGAGTTTTTGATACCCAGTTTGGACGAATTGGGGCTGGAGCACATCTGGTTTCAACAAGACGGCGCTACGGCACACACAGCGCGCGACACTATGGACTTAGTGAGGGACGCTTTTCCAGGCCGAGTTATCTCTCGTTTTGGCGATTTGCCTTGGCCTGCAAGATCACCCGATCTGACCAGTCCAGACTTCTTTCTTTGGGGTTTTTTGAAATCTCGGGTGTATGTGAACAAGCCACAGACTCTCGCAGCTCTAAAAGAAAACATTCGTCAAGAAATAACGAACATATCGCAGGAAGTGTTACGGCAAGTTATGCAAAATGTCATAAATAGGGCTCAAATGTGTATCAACTCTGGAGGTCACCATTTAAAAGATATCATCTTTAAATCCTAATGGTACGAAATTTAATGGCACAAATATACATTTAAAAAAATCTAAATCTAGTTTTCTAATTTAGAAAAAATGTTATAGCTGAACCAAATAGGGTCTTTACTTTTGCGCCACCCGTTACAAGCAGCGGATAAAAAATCACCATTAAATTCTCTATAAGTACCGGAAAAGTATTTTGTTTTTAAGTTTGTTTAAAATAAAGTTGGCAATTTAAACGGTTTCTTGATTTAAATAAGATTAGGAAGTGCAATAACTGTACAAAAGAATGCAAATTGTAGTGTAGCTATGTGTTTTTATTCTGATAGGTATAATGTTTGCAAGATATAAATAGTTCGCTTTATAGCAACATTTGTAAAAATGTAAAATACCTACTGTTATCGCATCTCCGGTTAAACAGATCAAATAGAATTGTCCTGTTAATCACAGGTCTATCTATACCCAGCAGTTTTTGACTGAAATTATTTTACTGAGTTTTTTTTTATAATTTTGTTTTTTGTCAAAATTAATTTTACTGGCTTTTTACGATTTTAATCTTTGCTATTTACTAAGCGATCGACGGTTTTTTTGCAGTCAAAAATATTTCCAAAACTTTACAAGAAAAATCCCGTAATAGTTTTAAGTTTTAAAATTCTTTATTGTCAGTTAGGTATGTACGTCTTTATTATTTAATTAATATTTTCTTTAACAATTTTATAACACAGACAATAATAACGCAAATAGGTAAGTATACTTATCTATTTTATTCAATTATTATGCTAACTATTTTGCATTCAAAAATAGAACATTTATAAGGTTCAAATTCTAGGAATTAAATAAAAATCTATATGACTGGAGTATTGGGTTGGCAACGTTTAGAGTTTAAATTTAGAATGAATGTAACTCGGACCGATAGAAAATAGAAAGAGGTTGGTAATTTTGTCTTATGTTGGGATGAAAAATAGCAAATGTTTTGTTGGCTGCGATTGGAAGATTGTATCAGCATAATATGTAACGTCATGAATTACTTCGAGTATGTACAAGGGTTGAGCGCTGATGGCATTATGGGTGATGACAGTCGTCATCACCAGTCACAGTCGGCATCAATACAGTAATTATTGAGCTTGTTATTTGAGCATAATTTCATAATTTATTTTTAACGTCGTCTACAAGGTAGTAGATCCACGCTGGTTTCAGCTGCTGAAGTACTGCCTTCTCATAGAAGATCGATGTAAGAGTAAAAATATCCGTACCATTGCCTTTCGTTCGGTGAGTGGGAATGCCGTGGGCCGAATTTCCTCCTTTCTTTTTTCTCACCTCCTTCAATCCTTTCACCTACCCCACTTCGTTCACGGTAGGTAGTGACTTCACAGAGTCCCTGGCACTGTAGGAGCAATGCTAGAGACAGTCGTCCATGATAAACAAATACCTACCACTTACCATCACGTGGGCTGTTTGCTTGTCTGCCATTGTCGGCATAAAAAAAATCATCCCCAATAAAGACGTCTAAACGAACTTATACTACCTACATTAACCCTTACGCTGTCCAATAAGAGATGAATGTTAAGTAATACATTCATACATACATACATTAAGTAATACAGAGAAACTGCTACAGAGATACAATTATACCAGTTTGTGATCATCCTTCGCTGTTTACCTTCAAATAAAAAAAAAGTTATTTAACGTTTGACGTTTGACCGCTCACATAATATGTCAAGATCAAGTGACATTTTAAAATTGCAACGTCAAAAATTTCAACAGACTATCCGAGGACATCAAATTTAAATTTAGAACGAAAGAAAACAAAGGAATACATAAACATTAAATTGAGTTTTTCACTTTTTATAAAAGTCACAGTAGAGACGACGAGTGCACGTTTCCTGTCGTAAAACTTGAGTTTGTATCTTCATGTATATGAATAGCTTGCGGTTAAATGTGTGAACATTAGAGAAGTGACTGCAGTAACAGTATACTATTCCAGTGGTGTTGTTGGTTTGTAATTTATATGTGTACTATATATATTTACATAAGTAAGTGTCAGTTGTTAAACCCAATACAAGATGCGGTCTAGCACTGATGGATTGTACCAATATCCAAATACCGACTTTTTGATCTTAATATTATACCTTCAAAGCATCTCATAAAATCGCCATAGTGATGTCAAAATGCCAGCGCGGTTTAAGACGATGGCTTTTAAAATGGTTTCCACCATTGCTGGACTTTAGACACAGACTGCTTACCACCAGGCCATATGGTATTCATCTAAATCTAAACTAATATTATAAAAAGAATTTGTTTTTTTGTTCCGATTTAACTCAAAATTTACGTAACCGATTTAAAAAAAAACGTTCACATTTGGAAAGCTACAAATGTGACCGTGACAATTAAAGTCTTTTTATAGACTTTAATTATTATATTTAACATATTTGTTTGTCATTTTCAGAATTTCAATATTTTAAGCACCTTTATAAACCTGAATGATGCAATATGAAACTATTGCAGTGAAATTTTCCATGGGCTTTTGTTGTGAGACCGAATGAAACTTTTAATACCGAAGCGAAGCGAGGGCGTCCACACTCAGTTAAAAAAATTGTAATTCGAAGCAGAAAAGTACACTATAGGTATTAAGTTTATACTTTTACAACTCCTACTTATATTATTTAGGTAAATAATATTGTTTATTTTGTTATCTATAGCTAACATTCTATAATTTAATGCCGACCGTTAATAATTTCCTTCCTGCCTTTCTAATTAAATGTCAAAAGACGTAAACACTACTATTTTTAGTAGATTTCTAGTCTAGGTATCTACCAACTTAGTAGACATTTCATTTTTGTAGGCTTCTTTAAAACGGGTACGAATACCTGAGAAAAATGTGCATAAATTTCTCAGTAGCATAACTTTATTTCTTAAGCTTATATTTACTTTCTATCAAAATATTTCATTAATAACCAACAATAGTAGGTAGTCAAATTTTAATAGCAAATAAACATGTTTTCAACCTATGAATAGTGGTTCATTAGCAGAATAGGGTAACATTGGCTGAATGGAGAAACGCAAACACCAATTGCAGTTTTTACGATTCACTCTTATTTGGCGCTCATTTATTTTTCTTGTTTGACTTTATTTTTCGTATATTTTTATTTTGTGACTTGTAATAAATTACATTTTGTGTGAACTTTGACATGTTGTCTCGGCGAATTGCTAATATTGTACGTAGGTATGTATCATTTGAATCAAGTTAATGTCAAACTCATCATCCATTCTTGAATATGTACGTAAAACTGTCGACGAGAACGAGAAGATGTCATTAGCTATTATTATTTATTCATTACCAATCAATCCGCTAACCACACTACTAACCAATCTTACATCGTTTCTGCTCCTGCAACCTCGACCAGATCAATCTGCCTAGTCCTGCTAACGCTACCTTCACAAATATGAAATGTTGGCAAAACGTGGTCATATCGTAGTAAATATAAAGTAAGTACTAAATAAAATTTTGTGCTAAAAATAAATTGTAGTACCTCCTACATGCCGAAGGAATGACCGATCAGCCCAACACTACCGTAGCAAGCCTACAGTAAAACTAGTGCACTGTTTTTTAATTAATCATTCTATTCAACCCTTTTACCTCACAATCAGCAACCGCTTGGTTTTATTTTCTCAGCATTGTTTAGAGAAAACAACCATATCCCTGGGTTACGATAAACAGAGTCGAATATACCTATTTGTTGTTATTAAAATCGTCACAAATACTTTGAATTCAATCCAATTTATAACACACTTTTAAATCGTCGCGTTTCGAAAATAGTTCAAGTTCCAATTTCAAATATCGTGATATTTATAACTACCGTCATTATCTATCAACGGCCAATTTTACAGTTCATTTCAACACTAATCCCAAGGATCTACGAAAGATCCAACTATGATCCAACGGATAAATAACTATAATGTTAGTCCCTGATGTCTCCGGTAGATGTCGTTAATACAAAGGTCGAGCTTTAATAAAGTATTAATAAGACACATCTAGGTCGAGGTTCGGGTATTTTTGGCCCATTGTGCAACTATTTATGATTAACGATTCACAATTAAAATTTATTGTATATGGTAGTATTTAATTAAGTACGATTAATTAGCAAGTCGATGTATAGTTTACGGTTACCTATAGATAAGTATTAAGACCCTATCTCCCGATACGATATGAGTACAATTTCTTAGCATAAAATTAATCTTTTGGAAAATGGAATGTCTTCCAGGCTTAAATTTTTTTTAATAAAATCTTGAAAACGAGAGGAGAGAGTAAGAGAGTCAATTATAGCAATAAATATGTATATTATGTATATCGTGGGTGACATACATGACATATTGACATGACATATTTAAGGTCGTAACTATAAAGTATCTGTTCTGATACAACATAATTATGCAACTACAACATTACGTAATAACATCACGTGCTTTCCCCAAAGGGGTAGGCTTATGTGTATTATACGGACACCCAAGTTTCATAAATTGAATCAAAGCACGATAATAATTTAATTGATTGGTTTCTTGTGCTAAAATCACAACTGCATATCATTATTTGTCTAACAATAAACACGAATAATTAAAGTAGAAAATAATAATCATGAAACGAGCCAATTAACATTCTAATTATAAAACCAGCCTCATTAGTTTAAAGTATGTTCAGCCAATCATTGTATTAACAATTTGGGTGTCTCATTTTTGTTTCTATAAATAAGCCAAACAGATTAGAGCCTATCACGGATCCCTTTAACAAAGGAAGTCACAACAATCCTGTTATTGCTAAGGGTTTCAAAGAAAACAAGTCACAAACCGGGGCTTCATAATTTTAATATTCAGTCATGCTTACAGAAGCTTACAGTACAGTGCACTCGTGCTACGTTAGGCTCCAAACTAGTCGGATTTACCCCAGAAATCTAAATCGTCCTCCTCTTGTATTACCTCTTTCGTTTCTTTCGTATCGTCCTCGAAGGAGTTGAGCTTGGGAACGTCTTTCAAATGCGGCTTTAGCGTCTCATTGTCATCGGACGCCGTGCTGTCCACTGAGGCTTCCCCGCTCCAGTGGTCTGGCCTTCCCTCCCTCGAGTTTTCCCTCGACCGACTTCTGGAATAAGAACGCGCTGATAGATTAGGAGTGCTTCCAAACGGTCCGACCTTGCCGTCGCTGTTCATGCACTCGAACTCAGCTTCCTCGAGTGACGTGAACATCTTTAGTTCTTCCTCGCGCGACGCTCGCGAGTCTTTGGAAGAATTCGATGACGAAGAGTGACGCTTTTTAAAACTCCTTCGCCTGCCACTCGGGTCGCTTCGTTGTAACGGTCGGAACTTAATTCCGTCAAGTGATCTTAAACAAATTCATAACATATTATGAATCGGTATAGTACAAGTAAAACGGATGGTGCCGTGGTTTAGCTTTCTACTCGTGCATATTATTATGTTCCGTATGATCACTCATGATGGATGGGATGCAGCTAAGTCACTACCATACCGTAAGCATGAAGGTGCACGTGAAAGATGCTCTCGCTCTTATCAATGAATATTAACCTGAGGAAGTCTTCGGTGTACACGCCTCTTTTGTCATCGTCGAATGGTTGGAAATGTATTTCGGGCGGTGCTTGCGGGGTGTGGGTGGGACTCTTTGGTCGGTAAAGCCATGTCAATTTATCATTAGCCCCGTTTTTCTTGCCGTCGTCGTCGTCAGGCACAATAGAATTTGTTGTTAGAGTATTTGGATCTGAAATATTTTCACGAGACGTAGGTGATCTGTTTCTGTTGCCGACATTGAACGACTCTGATGTATTCGTTAGTATAGTTTTCGTTTTCGTCGGTATGTACCTGTCGCTCCTGTAGTCGCCGTTGGCTTGGTTCTCGATCTCGTCGACGGACTCCTGGCCGAAACTGGATATTTTTGTGGAGAACGATATGGCAGTGGAGTTAGTTTGGTCACCGTAGTATTTGATGGCGGCTGATTTTAGTTTTCCATTTATGTCCTCTGTCAAATGTAGGTATCCTTGACCGCTTTCCTTGGTCCAATCGTCTGTTGAAGATGGGTTTGCGTGGCTGCTTTTCCGTAGTTGCGCCGTGTAGTACTCTACGAGGTCTTGGAAGTCGGGCTGCGTGTCGGGGACGACTCCGCTGAGGATGTGATGGACGCACTCGATCGCTTCGTGCACGCCGGCGTACGCGATAACAACAGAAAGTAGTAGTCCCATTTCTCGTTTCTCGAACAAATACGGCTGTATCAAAAGGAATGGAAATGGGGTACTTTTGAAAAGGGTCTCAGGGGAGCGGGACGGTGCAGCGCTATTACGCTGAGACAAGATTTGAACAACTGAAATTAAAGTGTTATAGTTGCCAAACTGTTGTGTCCCGATTTAGAATTCATTTGGCTATGCAGCCAGACATTAGCTCTATGTGTCGTTCGATCATTGTGCCGAAGGTCGTGTAAGGTTTACGAGTCAATAAAATGGTTTATCTTATGATTGATTTGTTAGCCGGTACTATTGGAGCCGCTGTGAACTATTGTACTATACATCTTGTTTCCGAATATTTATTACCACGTTAAAACGCTATGATTTTGTAAAATGGGTGTAGTACAGATTTTGAGAAATATGTTCGTACTAAAACATGCTGTAAGTATTGTAGTTATAATTGTTAACATATAAACACGTAGAGAATTATTTATAATTTACCTAACAGCTGCTGTATATAAATTAATTATAATATCTCTGTATCTAATTGTAATGATTATTTCGGTGGCTCAGTAGAGTGCGTGTGACTGGTATTCAAGAGGTTTCGATATTCATACGACAAAAAAACTTTGTGTGATTCATAAATATATGTTTCAAGTTTGGGTTTGCTTTGTGTACGTGTAGTACGTTTATATACAACGCAGTGTTATATTAGATAAATGTACGGTTTATTCGATGGTTTCCTAGTACGGGAGTCATTGAGTCACAGAGCGAGCCTTTTCGAACTATCATATCGTATAAATATTATGGTTGCATAATTACGTATATAAGATGCAGCTACCGTAGCTCCACGATTACATTCACATCTCATACAGCAGTAGGACTTAATACTCGCATTCTGATGTTAAACAAGTGCAGGCACAAGTAACCAACCGTTCTGCCTCCTTGTTACTCAAACGAGTTTGTACACAAAACAACGACATTGTTCCTTTAGTAAACATACAAGTTTGGTCAGTGACGAAGTACTATTGTTGCCAACTTGCGTTTGACGACTTGACGACGCTCAAAGCGGCGTTTCACGTCAGTACTACAACGTTAATTGAATCTCCAGAAACTGTTTATTTTTAGAAGGGATATTTTACGCTGCGTAAACGTGTGTCTAGAATTGTTTGCTATTAGTTAATTTTTATATCATTATCATCATACCTAATTATCATCCGCATCCACTCCTGGACCAATTAAATGTGCAGCTAGAAAGGCCTTGTCACTTTGACCAGTCGTGAGGCGCCCTCATGTCTCATTTTTTTTAAATGAAAGATAATATTTTATCATTACCTGATGAAGTTGTCGAATTTTAACAATAAAATGACTGTTTGGAAAAGTTTTTATTATACTGCCTCATCAACATTAAAATTATTCGAAATGTATCTACGAGTAAATTACGGAACGAATGGGAATCAGTTTGAGCATGACGTGGTGAACATGGTTTACGATGAATTAAACGCAATCACCCACACCACCTACCCACTCATACACACTAATTCTTTACGCCGATATTTTCGTAAAGGAAATTTGAAAATAAAGAAAAAGGATTCTTTCCTATTTAATCCGGCCGCAAGTTGCACTAAGAATCTCAAATAATTATTATTATTCATTCCGAGAATCTTCCCGAAAAGTAACATAGATGAAGAGAATCCCAACGTGTATCATGCTCATGATGATTACTACACGTTTAGGTCAAATTAATCAAAGATTATTTTTACGGGCGAACACAGATAACACATTTTCCTCGTGCAGGTATGACAAGTTTTATGCTCCTGTTTATAGCTTATTTATGAAAACTAACGTCGACAATGCTAGAAACGCGTAGGTACAGGAGATATTTCCACTTATGAGTTATGTGTAGCCACTGCATTTATCTTATGTAGTATTTTTTATGAAACATTTTAAAGAAACTGGCAAAATTTTTGTAGCATTTCGTTTTTTTATGTCGGATTAAATAGGCAAATATGCGATAAATGATGGGTTTTCTTAGGTAAACTCAGAAGAAAATAGTAGTGGAACTTTGTCTCAAGTCTGCAATTTCATTTTACTGGTTTTCACAGGGTACTTCAGGGTACTGTTTATCATAATGAACACTCTAAGCGACAGGGCTTTTGTTAGATAATTTTATTATAGGTGATTGTTGGTCTCGAAATATTTCTACCAAATTCGCTACCGCAAGTATGTATTATTCTATAAGAGCTTACGTAATTTTATATTATCGGTTTACAAAGTATTTGTAATAATGTCTAGCTCTATCATCGAGGTAGCGCGTGGGCCTGAATCTTGACATTGAAACTGATCTGGAAGCCCAAAATAGTCTGTTGCATACGTTATAGCGTAATTATGGGAATAAAAATTTTGTAACACAACTTTATTACCATGGAGGGTTTAAGACTATTTCTCTAACTAACATGTCTATCACTGTAGCTCTTGTAAGTCAGAATGAACAGTGAAGAACTTTAATACATAGGTCGACGTCGAAAGTCCAAGAGATAAGATCTATTCTCTTGACACCCGCACCGTGACAGTTTTCCAAATTTGCATTTTTATTTATTCAAAAGCAACATCACGCAGTAACTGTATGTTTCAGTGCACTTTGCAAAATACAGAGTGGAGTTACTTTGGTAGGTTAAAATAAAAATAGTACATTTAACAGCCACACTGACTCAAGAAACAAATTATAATTATGGATCACACAAATATCGTCTATCTTAGAAAGTCAAAATATTTATTTGTAAACATAGGTAGGTACAGCATAAAATGGTCATTTACAATTACATATTTGGCTCATCTATGTTTTGCACATAGTGCATACAAATATGACAAATACAAAAACATATAATTTAGATATTTAAATCGGGAATGATGAGATTAAACAGAAATCTATCAACCACATTTAAATACATTTCTTTAATTATGGTGATTTGTTTATTATTTAAATATTCATTAGTTATGTTAGTAAAAATATGGTATTCTAATTAAAATGTCATGTAAAGCTTTCTTAAAATTGTCAAACAAAATTTTAGGTGCCCCGCCTGTAAGATTTGCATTGGAATAAGCCTTTACTCTAACTACTTGTCTAAATACTGAATATTTAACTTGTCAATCATTTAAATAATAGAATTGGTTTTTCAAAAATCAAGAACTTGAACTTCCTACTTTTACAGAATAAACTGATATCGAACCAGTTGCTCTTTAAAATTTGTCCATAATAATGTAAAGGACACAAAATGAAAAAAAGAAACAATGTTAACAACTAAATATTATTATAGTTGTGTCTATAATGTATAGTTACTTTAAAATACATAGATTAAGTAAATAAAAGTTTTACTAAGCCTTAGGTTATAAGTATATAATATATATTTGTACATTTTATTATAATTATGCTACTTATATAAATTTTAAAAGTTTCACGGCTTTTCTTTTTATAACTCTAGGGCAAATAGTTTTTGAGATATATTTGTTTTTCATTTGTTAAAGGTCGATGACACGGTCACAATCTGTAGTTTTCTTGGCAGTAAGGGACTATTTTTATGTGTTGTTTATAAGAGCTGACGAAATCTGGTAGTTATGTTTTTCAATTCGGTGATTACATCTAATAAATAAATTCAAAAGGTTTAGTTTAAATCGAGACGGCCGAGAGTATATTAGTGTGCTCTTATCAATATGGTAATTGTTAATTTAAAACTTTTGTTTTACAGGATTCTGAATAATAGGGTTTGGTAGAGTTTAGATAACTCAAAATAATAGATAAGTTCAACTAGGAATACTTATGTTCTAAAAAATATTCTTTGGATTTAGGGTAAACTTTTAATAATAAATTATTTTTATGCATGGGCTACGCATGTGCCATTGACCTTTAAACAATTAAAAACTTGCACACGTAACTACTATTAAAAAAAAACCTAAAATTTCTGAACGTACTTTAAAGAAAACAGTCTTAGGTTTTTGTCATAATGCCAAATAAAAAGAGGTATTAGAGCTTGTTAGATGTTTTTTATTATTATCATGTCATAGAAGATTAATGATGACAACTATTTTTATAGTTTTATTTGATTTTAGATTTATGTTCTAGTTATAATTTTTTACTTATGACATATTTGATAAATGTTAAATTATGTAATTCTATGTTAAACTTTTATTATTACCTTCCTAAGTTTCTTCAGCTATAATCGTAGTTTCAAATATATGTGTGTCTTTTATTCAGGGTTGCCATATTGGTAATAAATATTACCCTTTAGGAGTAATAGTAGTTTTGTCTAGCAGTCATCTAATTTAAACTTGTGTTTATTGAACCCAAAAATGGGTATATTAAAATTCTAAAATCGTGTCACCTAATTGACTTATTTTAATATTAAGGCAAGGTCTCTGGCACCTTATTTAATATTTTCCCTCAACTTAAATCAGTCATGACAAAGCTAAACTTAAATAGAATCTACAAATTATTTTGCATCTATCTAGGCACCTACGTTTAGCCGTATCATCCAAAAGTAGATGGACTGAATACCTAAAGTATTAAATCCGCCTCTGCTTAACGTAAGAAGGTTTAAATCAATAAACATTCATACAAATATTGACAAGCATTTACAGATCCATTACATTTCAATTTCATCAACAAGTACTAAGAAAGCTATTGCTTCTCATTACGGCGATGTGACGTAACTATGACGTGTAAAAGCTCAAAAACAGTGTGGGCGGACCTTTAGGATTCAATACTGGGTTTATTTTTGTCTTCGTTTGATAAGTTACATAATGTCCAGTGGGTATTTGATTCATGAAATTCCGGATAAATGATTGAAGATTTGTAGGCTATTTTAGTGAATCTATAATTTGTCAAAATTGTATACTTTACACACACTTTATACATAACATCAAGTGTAACGTGGAAGGAAAACTCTATCGAAAATGAATATTATTGAATGATTACCATACATTCGAAAGAGCCGTAAACTCAATTAGCATTTACGCACATACATTTTTCTTAACTACGGTTCGGTATGTCCGTCTGTCGGTAATCTATTATGCTAGTCAATTTTATCTGCTAGGACGCGTTACTTGGAACAAATTACACAGAATCTGGTTATGTATTGTAATCGTTATAAAGAAGCCACACTACTCCACTTGCTACTTTTTATAAAAATACAAAGTAAACATGGTAAGAAAATATTGGCAGGTCAATGAGATCTCATTCCCTAAGAAAATTTACACACTTCCTGAGCATTAAGCCTACGATAGCTGTCAAACACATTACTTTAGAGAGTAAAAATAAAAAAAAACACTCAATAATGTCAGATTATTTTAAATTAAGAACACCAGTTCTGTCAACAACCCATGAAACTAATTACGTCATACTTGTTTTTTGGAATCATTTACCTACTCGTAGCATTATAGTCCAGCCATGATTGGATATTATTTTAAATAACTATTCGATGAAATAAAAACATTTCTGATGACAGAAATAGGGCGAATGTTGACAGTGGAAAGTTCTAAACCGGCTATTTGCAATAAAATATACGAAAACATGAAAACATTATAAAATATAGCCTGGTATTTTGCCGACGCGACATATTCTAGATTGTTCTAGATGTTTCTAGAATCTTCTAGTGACATAGCGCGTCGCATTGTTGAAATTTAAGCATCGGCCTACATTTCTTCTATATTAGTTTTTCTTTCGTGTAAACAAGCTAGAAGTTATTTACATGCTGCCCTGAACTGTCAAACACATTATCATGCTAATCGCAGTCGATAAACAGAATATTTTTTTATAGTTTTTACTTAATTTTTATTTCGTTTGTATCTGTAATTTTAAATTATATTTTGGTTTGATTTGTTTTTGTTATAGAATATTTTTTTCTGGTTTTTCTAATGTATTTCGCTGCTGCAGTTGTACTTTTAGACCAAACTTCTTAACCTTGAAACAAAAATAATATTCTTTATAGTTCACAATAGATATTTAATTTAAAATTATAAATAGTTTGGTCAAGAGTCAAAAAGATCTATAAATTTGTTGATCTAGCGGCTCAGTTAGTCACATCATCACTACAACTGTCGCGACAAGTTGTGTGTCTACAAAATAGATAAACATATTTATGTATTTTGAGTCTGTGCATTCATTGTGGGCGTTATTCGAATGTTTGTAGCTACTACGACATAGGATTTTCTCTTACAGGAGTTGTCTTTGAATATAAAATGAAAACCATGAAGTTTAATTATATTTAATGTGTATTATTGTTTAATCATTAACCTTAAAACACATCGCAAACAACATTACAATGTACAACAACCAAACAATAAATTACTTTTACCGCTATTATTACATACCAACTAATCCAAATCACCGTATTATCAAAATATTTACGTCTTTAAATAACCATAGTACGGCTAACCGTGTCAAAGGCAAGGTCGTAGTGAAAGTTACCGCCCGAGTACGGCTCTGGGCGGGCGGGCGGCGGCGCGAGCGCAGTAACCCGATACGATGTGACGTAATCGCGGGCCGTGCGCACGAGTTTGAATAGCACTATAAGAAAATGAACCAGCACGGTTTTACATTTGAAATTATAGAATATAGAAGCAGTTGTAATAGTAGAATCATCATATCGCCCCGTTACTATGTCACTGCAGGGAAAGGCCTCATCTCATACTCAGAAAGCATGAGCATTGATCGCCACACTTGCTCAAGGCGGATTTGCGATTTCAGACTTCCTCAGAAGTTTAGGTTTCCTTACGATGTTTTTCTTCACCCTCAGCCACAAAATGGTCACATAAACTTAGAAAGTACATATGATTTGAAAAATCACATTGGTACTTGCCCCGATTTGTAAACTTCACCACTGGGCCATCACGACTTTTTTTAGTAATTCATAGTTTTGTAAATTTAAAACAACTCTATAATGTCTGGGGAACGCCTCACGCTTGCCAATAAGTTCATTCAAGTTTCTAACGTAGTAACATGAGTAATTTTTTTTTAAGATTTTTTTATTTGATTTTGTTTTATTTATCAGCTTGGACTCTTTTGATACCTTACGCTTACGAAGTATAAATACGAGATTATAGATGGTAACATTGCTAGATATAAAATTTGCTCTGGTGTCTTTGCTTCGTACATTTTGGATACATTTTTTTTTAACTTTATTTTGTTTTAAAATTTTGTTAATGCCTTCAATTCTACTGTCGTTTACACTTTATCAACTCTTTACTTTAATTCTACGATTCTTCTGTTACAATAAATCTATACTATTAAATAAAGCGGAAAATTTTGTTTGTTTATTTATGGAACTACCAGTCGGTTATGAATATTTTTTTTTGAGTATGATAGCCCAGTTCTTGGGGAAGGTTATTTAGAGGCTATGTAAAATTACGCTACTGGCGACGGGAGCAGAGCAGTAAGTAAAGACGCGGGTGAAATCGCGGCGCAGGAAGCTATGGTAAACCCGTACTGACGTTTCACGATGAAGGTTTAGTACATGAATTCATTCGTTGCGTTTTTATTTCTTGTTGGCAAGACAAGCACAAACAACGCCTAGTATCTTTGTATCTAACAATATTAGTGTAGCAATTTAATGTAATTTACAGTTTTAGTATTTAATAGAACTATCCGGTTGATTGATGGCTAACACGTGCTATTTTCATTGTTTATTAAATATAATATTATGAAAATATGAGCGCTAAAATAAGACGAAAACCAATAACACCAATTTCATAGAAATATTGAATTTTTGTGGGATTAAGTGCTCACGAATGTTGTTTCTCTCCATCAAAACCTATTATTAGTATATTACTAATATACTACTAATACGGACAACGAAGGGTAACACTGTCCTGTCAATGGTTTGTCATAGAGCAGATAGAATATGTGTCTTGCCGCCATATTGTTTTAACTGTCAAACTATTTTAAGACCAAAATAGAAACGTCATAGCTTTAATATCTTTTGAGTTCAATATGTGACAATTTTGGATGTTATTCATCAGAGTTTTTACATCAAACTGTAACCGTGTTTTATGATGACGTAGTCATAAAAATGTGTCTAATGTGTGAATGTTTATAATTTGACTCCAAGCACAAAAACTTTGACTTTTTTTATTTGATCATTCCTGAGAAATCATTCTCCATGGAAAGTATTTTACTCTATGTATAGCTACAAAATTAATTTATTTTATTAAAAAATAGATTCTCAAAAGGCAGGTACTATCTACGCTTTTAAAAATATGCACATGTTGTACATAGCTCCCCAAAAAGTATTATTTGACATTTACTAGAAAGTTTTGAACCACGGGTGCGACCTTTCCAAATTTTAATTAAGATTTAATACACATACAAAATTAACTCCTACTATGTTTAAAAATAAACCCTATTTTTATGTTTGTTAGTATTTGTTTTGCACGCGGCTCTGTCTGCATCACCTTATAATTAAAAGTACGTGTATTGACTTAGAAATATATGATTGTGATTGCCGCGTTTTGTTTTTAGGATGAATGTCATTTAAATTCATCTAAATTTTAGTATAACTATATGTATATAACAGACCCCTCACAAGGCGGATCGACGACCTCATAAGGGTCGTGGGCAACCGATAAATGAGGGCGTCTCACGACCGGACACATCTCTAGCAATAGCCATCTTTTGGCTGATACGTTGATATAAGTAACATTAAGAACTTATCAATATATAAAAATATATTTTACACTCGAATACAACAACATGAAAGCTCTGAAATAAACTGTCTGCGGTGTTTTCCGAGCGTGACTATGGCATGCATTGCGATGCCGCTCTGGAATTCACACAAGTAATGTCGCATTAATCATTATGTTACTAGCTGCCTTTTTGTTAACTGTTTGTAAAAGTTTCGTCTAAAAATTTGTCAATTGCCGATCAGAAAGGTCAAAAAGCACTTTTTAAAGGTCCTATCGCAAACTCGCGAAGTCTTTGTTTCGGATAGATCTATTAAAAGGTAAGGGGTTTATGAATAAACCTGAAAGTAAACTTTTTAAAATTCGGAAAGACCGTTTGAATAAGGGGATTAAAGGTAGCAGAAGAAAATTTCGAAAACGTAAAATGTTAAAGTTAAGTTTGGATCAAATTATCAAAGACTAATAATACATACTAATGTTATAAATGCGAATATCTATGTCTGTCTGTCTTTTAAGCTTTCACGCCTTAACTACTGCACCGATTTTGATGAAATTTGGTATACATATATATAAAACAACAAGCTATGTATTATAGCGAAAAAATGGCTCGAAGGGGTTGAAATAGGGGATAAAATGGTTTGTATGGAAAATGCGATATAACCGAAATTCACGCGGGCGCAGCTGCGGGAAACAGCTAGTAAAAAAATATGATTCATAAATTAGTCGAATACCGGGACCCAATTCCAAAGATGATAACCTTCCAATATTGTACGCTCTTGTTATGACACGTCCATCTTCAAATGTAGAAAGATTACAAAATTTACTGTAGCTGTATACGACTCGCAAGATCTAAGAATGAGATAAGAATAACCTATGGTCAGGTGACCGATCGACGACCTAAGGACAACTGGAATAGACGGTGTGGACATGAATGACGGTAGTCTCTGTATTATACGTAAGAAAATGTAGTATAAAAGAAAGTTCCCAAAATGTTTGTCTGTATGTAATTGCTCGAGAACCGCTCAATGAAATTGGATGCCGTTTGCAGTGTTATATAGTGCTTCTCTTGAGGAAAATTTTGATATACAACATATGATGCGATCTCATATCGGAGATAAATAAATTTTAAATGTAAAGCGAGGGTGGGTTCAGTGGGTTGCTAATTAGTACAACCGAATAAACGATAATAAAATTTTCTGAAATATTTTTATCGATACTTGAGTTTTAGCTATGTGGCTTCCATTTAGCTTTCTTCTTATTTTAATAATCTGTTAAACTATTTTGTCGGAAATCAGTTGAGTAAACAAGAAATTGGCAGCCACTACTCAGGTGGGTCGATGACATGTAAAACTGTCATGGCGTACAAGCCGTAAGAGATTGCATTAGAAAGAAACCTGTTTTTCTTATTTACAATAGTGTATTTTAGATAATTAATAATATTTCTAAGGTTATTTTAAAGGTGCGTAAATGGATTTAAAAACATAGCATTGCCTTTTTTATTGTAAATGAATGGTGACAAACGCACCAGGCTGCAATGCTTACCATTATAGGCATTAGTGATCTCTTTAAACCTTGTTTGAAGAGGGACAGTTAATTTCAGATTGAAGGATATTGTATTATGGTAAAAAGTATTTTTTATTTGGTGTTTATCTTTATTGTAAAAACTCAGAATAGGTAGGTATATCATACTTTTTGTAAAATTTACATCAACAATTTTAATAGTTGCGATTTTTAAAAACGTGCGAGTACTATTATGGTATAAATACTAGCATGCAATTATTTAGGACTCAAAAAACGGGCATTTACATTTAATTTACAGCTAACAAATATTTGTCTTGCAAATCTAGACGTTACTTTGTCTTTTGTAAAGTTCTCTAGAACATCTTATTTTCAAGCGCTGAAGTGGTCTTAGACAAAACTGAAATCATTTCAGTCAATCTGTCGCTGTCGGAGACAAAACATTGACTGAATATAATCTAAATATTTGACGGAATCACAAAACAAACTAATCACTTCATGATAATAAACCTGTCATCCAAAACACAAATTAAACACTACCTCGCTAACCAAACAACCAACAAAACCAAACAACGAAATTCAACCATAAGTACCTTCATTTAAGAGTATGTTTTTGGTGATAAATATATAAAATTATACTGTCAGAAAGCAGTCAGAAAAAATAATATTAGCAGTTAGAACAGAAACAATTGTTCGACTTATTAACTTAGGGATTTGTTTCTACGCCAACATGGAAAGATGGCCGAAGTTTAGCTGTGGCCGTTAGAGAAATTAAAAAGTAGGTGTCTATGTGATATGAAAACTTTTTTTTTTCAAAGAAGATTAGATTAGAATTTAGAAGATTATTTAGAAGATTAGAAGAAGACTTATAATATTTTACAATATGTCAGTTTTATTGAAACGTATAATTTTTATCAAGTTTAGTACCTAACATTAATACATGGATAATCAATGTGTAATGCCATTGCCTATCCATATACCTTTATATCCTAGGATATCAGACATGAAGCTCTGAACAACAAATTATAAATTGACCTGACTTCTAACTTTGACTTTAAAAACTTGAAGTGACTCAACGGCACAGACATCCACCATTGACACCCGTAAGCAACGATAACAGCAAAAACTTTTGCAAGCACCATTTTTAACTATTTCGTGCATTCTGGGTGGGTAGGTAGGTCGGTACTGCTAAAAGTATCCCTTTATCTTTTGGACTCCACCACGATTATACTAAACAGAAGGTTTTACGATACAAAGCAAAGTTACCAGATTTTTCGGGTTCGATTCCCGGGTCGGGTAAAGTGATATTAAGTTTTTCTGTTAAGAAATTCTCAGTATTAGCTCGGAACATGAGACAGAAAAATAAAAAATGGCGAAACGTAGGTGATTAAACACCTCTGCTTACCCCTTCGGGGCTAAAAGGCGTGAAGCTATATGTATGAATACTGTCACCAAAAAAAAATTGGTACAAATATTTTTTTGAATAATTTCAAACAAAATATTGTTTAATTAGGGACATATTCATTACTTGTTTTAGCTTGTATTATTTTACAGTTGATTCCTCTCTAAACGAAGATAGAAAGTGTTAGTTGAAACTGGTATTACAAAGTTCATGAGCGACGACGACGGTTAACATCAGCGTCTGCCACCGTAGGCAAAATGAAAGAAAAACATTTAAATTCAAATTACTTACTTACATCACTTTATTTAAAAAAATACTTCTATAGATTTTGGCCGATGTAGTTATTAGCTATCGAGTACTTTAGTTTTAAAAAACACAATTCAAATTATCACCAAGATATAAATAGATATAATAGGTAGAATAATAATTGTCATCAGATATTTTCTGTTCATTATTTAATACAAATACCGACTTATGTGTTTTATTAAATAATTAAAAATCAGTAGGTACATATGGTTTAACCGCGCCATCTGTTACCGAGTAGCAAAACTATGACAAATGGCTTAGTATGCCTATCTCTCTACCTACATTTACACAAATACTCAACTCAGATAAAGGTGCATATTACAAAAATCGTTGATATGGTAGATAGACATAGGATTTTGCCATGTAAGCACAGCGAGAATAGTATTAGAGCTTTCAAATATTCACAATGTTTTAGGTATCCTGTATAGTTGGTTTAAATAAACCAGTTTTATTCCCAAAATAACACCGATTAGTAAAACAGCATGCTAATATAGAACACTCACAGCAACTGATTTCTTATTCGGCTTGTGTTATCACCACAAACGCGGAACAGGAAAAAACGCGCGGAAATTCAAAATTCGAACACGTTGAGCATCCAACGCGGCCGTCGTAACAATCGATCGAAACTTCTTAAAATTATTTTTTTATATCCCACAGGTATTATTTTTATTCGCTGGAGGCGACACGTCCTCGGTAACTGACGAAAGAGTATTGAGTTCACGTTGGCGAACGCTGGCCGGTAAGATGGTCCTTGTCGTGCGCCTCGATTATATTTATTACAGCAGCTACACTGACTATAAACACACTTAGACGACGGACACTTCAAAGAGATCGATCGGTATTTGGAAGACTTATAGACGAACATTGCCTGGTCCATCTAGACGTTCACATCAATAACCTGTAACGTCACAAATTTTTTCACCGACATCAAAAGCCCTTTTATTTTAAAAGTGACCTTTACAATCTTTAATATTGATACGATGATAAAATTTAAATAAATATAGATAAAGCTGAAATGCAAAAGTTTAAATACACTAAATACGAAATGAGATAGGTAATTTGATGTAGCAGCATTTGCAATAATTCGTTCGTTGCAATATAGGCCAACACTTCAGATGATTCCATCACGGTTAGTACATTGAAAACTTTATTTATGTCATAACTAGTAAATTAGTGTAATGCTTTTAAGTTAATTAAAACATATAATGCGCTATATTACAATAACAAAAACAAAACTTGTCAAATTTTAGACTTTAATTAATCATAGTCAAGGTGAGGTATCTATCGGAAAATCTTGGGAATAAAACTTATAGATTTTTTTAAATTTAAGATTTTAGCGTAGTTCCAAAAAAGGGCACATCGAAATACTAAGGTTTCTAAAAGCAAAAAGGTTATCACTATACATCAATAATAGTCAAGGGTACAAAGAATACAAATTTAAAAAAATTAAGTGTTCGAATTAAAAAAAAGGAAAACAAAACTTACGTAATTTTATACTAATTCAAAACTAGAACACTAATCTATCCAAAATGGTTGACAATGAAAAAAAGCGCGCAATCTTGTAGCACGCGCTAACTAAAGTGGTTATAAGAGCTGACTTCAAGTGTTATGGTGTAAACCGTAAATCAATAGCAGTTACTCATTTATAGTTTATTTTTGTTCTGTAACCACATACCGAACGTAGTTTAGTTCGTGTATTAATCGATACGCGCCAGACATAGTGCAAATTACCAGACACGAGGATGTTTAGACACAGGTAAACTAATGCAAAATGGAATATTTAATTTAGAATAGCATTAGATTTGGCTAGAACAATATTTGCATTTAAATTAGAGATTTCAAACTGGGCAGTACAGCAAATTTATAGTTTTTGTAAAGAATTGCAGTAGAAGACTAACAACTGACGATTTTTAAATGAACGTAAAGGCTCAGTACGAAAGAAGTTGCCAATACGAGTAATACTATCGTCGAGACTTATGTAAAATAAATTTGTTTTGTATTAAGTAATTTAGAGCCGCGTTTATTTAACTAAATTTATTTATTAAATATTGCTAGTTTCTGCTCGAACAGTAAAGGAACGGATCGGTTTTCAAATGCCATATGTTTGACTGCCACCTGAATAAAATTAAATATTCACACATTTCTTTAAAGATGTCCCTTCCTTCCAAAGCTTGCACCTCGCTATATGTGGCTCCGTGGTCAATGGGTCAAAAAGAGCCTGTGCACTTTGTCTGTTAATTGAATTCTAGTTTGTTAAAACATGGTCCATACTTTCGCCTTTACTCACTGTCGTTTCTTACCTAGACTATTTTTTTTATATTAGCCTACCAAAGTGACCCCGCCTGATGGTAAGCAGTCAGTGGAATCTAGAAGTGATGGCCACCATACCATCTTCTTAAACTGCTGATACTACTACTCTTACGTCGATCTTCTATGAGAGGGTAGTACTTCCCCGGACGATCCGACCCATTCATGCTGAAACCAGCGTGCATCTACTACCGTCTGAATTTATTTGAAAGATCTATTTTATTTTAAGATTTGAAAACAATATTTACAGATTATATCGGATATTACAACGATACAAGGTCACACTAATTTGGGTTAGATCGTAGAACTGTCAACGTTCAAGATTTTGAATTTATTTGCGTTGATTCGATACGGAAACTTTTCTCTCAGATATACTAAGAGACAAGAGACCGTTGTCGACAACTGAAAATAATGAAGTTATAGTTTCTTAGACTTCGTATTATTTTTTGGGTGGTTATGAACACATGGAGAAAAATGAAATTGTATAGATTGTCTAGGCGTCAGGAAATTTGAACCAGCCCCAGGAACACTGGCATACTGTGTAGAAAAGGACCATCTTCCTATTGCTCTAAGTGTTAGTCTGTTACAACAGTTCTTTTCAAGAACAAGACCTTGCTCCTTAAGTCACACAAAAAACATTCAGGTCTAAATATACACAAAACTAAATAAATCAAGTTTAATAGACTGTAACATTTCAATAACGCCTTAATTTATTACTCCAGTACTGTACGCACACAAACAGTCGTAAAACTATGGAAATAAACATATTTGTGGTTTCTTCATTGAATATGAGTGTCGTGTTACTTTGGTCACATATCACAAAAGGTCATATTAAGAAATATGCGTCTTATGCATAACGTTATCGTCTAATTTCCAACGTTGTGGCAATGGCACAACGTTAAAAATTGCTTAATCGTGCCTACTTAAGTTTACATTCTCATGTTTTATCTATTTCTATTTAGCTAACACCTTTAAGCCCGCACATAGATGGACCTAGGTTAAAACACCTGTTCCCTATGCACCGATTGCACTATTTCATTTCTTCGATCAAGTTCTCATACCAATATAAATTTTATCATGGACTTAAATTTGTAATAGAAATAAAAATTGTCATGTCCAAAATTATGAATTCTTTTTAAGATTGTTGTGATCAATGATAATGTGTTTTCTGTATGGGGAGAGGACTTTAATCTTATCGTATTCATAGGTACTTTAGACCACGCGGGAGGAAACCCATGCGATGGACCGACTAGATAAAATCTGTTGTGGGCGGCTGGCTCCTTGAACGAAAGCAGCAAGATAACCTCCAACAGGGAGAGCTGGTGAAACATCGTAAGGCAAATGACATCTGCCCTCTCCAATAGTAACTACGACATGACGACCACGACCGCTCTGCCAAGACCGTAACGACGAAGAAGAAAAGGTACTTAGGTATATCATTGACAGATTGGAGTACGTCGATCCTTGCTATAGTCAAAGTTAAAGATTTATTTGGGTTAATTGAAATAACACATAAAAAAAACGTTAAAAATTACAAATATCAGCCAATTAACCTACAGCCAGTTCGCTAAAGTAGGTTAGGGCCATGAGAAGAACTGGCAAAAACCTCAGGCCAATCTTTTGAATCGCCAGGTTATTACTTAAAAATTTTTGTAAGTTACATTTCCAGTAGCATGCAAAATGGCGCAGGCAATACACTTAACTCTATATGTAAGTAATTTTTTTTTTATTACAGTCTAGGCTTCACTTTTTTTTAACAAGGTGCAATGATAGCCCTGCATTTAGAAACAAGCCATTATGTCGGACACAATAATGCATAATTTAATAATAAACTCCAAACAAACAGTTATAGATCACACAAAGTTTTGTGTCGTTTAAAGTCGTACACACTTCTACTGCACTGAATCAGTCAAATTTAAAAATAACTAAGTATAAATAACAAATTATAATAATTTAATATGGTAGTAGTATCTTTGTACTGCCAACACCAGAAATGAGTCGTCTAGTATTCCAAATAAACAATAACACACATCATTAGGTTTATTCCTGTCTGTTCACATATCGTCTGACATTTGCCAGTGCCCGTTAGATACGACGATTATACCTTTACTATGACACGTCTACCAATAAGTGATTAGGTTGCAAGATTTCTACTCGCCGGTTTCTTCTGTCTGTGTTGCCGCTAACATCTTCTACCACGCATCGGATTTAGATACGGTTCTCACTATCAAGTTATCATTACCATATTTAATAAGTTTCTTCTAGTTTTAAAAGTTCCAATAGAGTCACGATAGGAAAATTTATTTTATAATTAAAAGTCTATTCTCATGTGGTCTAGATAAAATTTACATGAGCTAGGAATAATTTCAATCGCTACGTAGTGTTTAATCACCTACCTACTCAAGTATGCTATTTGTATATTAAGATTTTATAATACGAGTAGGTAGATAACCTAAACTAATAAATGAAATCTATGTCGAAAGAATCTATCAGCCATTACTGGCAATTTTACATAGCAACATTTTCGGCTATTGTAACCAATGTGTTTTGGAACGACCCCAAATCGATTTGAAACAAGGCGGTTACTATTTTATTTTTATTCTTGGTAACATTTTAAATTGGCTGTCAACTTTGACAGGTGATTGAAAACTGTTCCTGATTCGAATTTCAATTTCATAGAAGTACGCTATGTATCAAGAATTAGGCCACAATTAATTTTTGACTTCCAATTCACGTTTTTATTATTTTTATAAATAATAAAATCATCTCCTCATCTCATTATTTGCATTTTCAATGTTGATTTTCTGAAAATAATACAAGTAAACTTTATAATTTTACTTACCTCGTCGCATGCATGACACCTAGGCTTGAGTCGTTCAGCGTAATGCCGCACGCAGTACAACCGTCCGTCTAACGCGCAGTAAGCCAGCTCAACCAGCAGCTCGTCACATTCCGCACATGAGAAGCATGTTGGGTGGAAATACGCCTGGTAATGAACAAAATGTAATATTTATTATTTATGAACACAAATTATTTCAGTCGCTATTGTCATCTAGCGGTGAATAGCAGAACTAACAACATTTACGGTTCCAACAGTAGTGTTAAATGCTAACAATAGATGGCGCTACTTACATCTTCACCTATCCGGGGCGCTTGAACGGTAATACTACCACTTCGAATTGGTTTAGTACATCCAAAGCATTCAATTGATGCACCGTGATATTGACTTGCAACGCCTAAAACAGAATAAAATGAAACAAAATCAATACCTTTGTTTTTGCCAATTGCCATTAGGTGTCGCTAAATACAGTACAAAAAAAAATATAAGCCTACCAATATCAAGTGCAATTTCATTCCTAGCTGCAACAAAGTCTTCATATTGCTTTCGATGGTTGTCGTCTATGTGTCTACAATGTGCTAACGATAGGTCTTGCTTGGGTAATTGAGAAGCTAAAGCTCTTGTTCGCCACGCTCGCCAGGCAGCCGCGCCGGTGGCGCCACCTACACTCGTCGGCGCTCGCTCCGCTAACGACGACCAATAAAGTTCAGTCTGTGAAAGAAATAATAATAAGATTTTTTATTGCTGTGATGAACTTCTGAGACGTACACAAACAAGAACACTCACCCCTCCTTAATCCCGAAGTCGGATCGCCCGTAATTTATTGTTCCTTTCATTTTTATCATATTATCTTGCGTTTCCAATGGGTTTCATTCTTCAAGTATAATTTTCTTCTACTTTTTACCATTTGTGAAGGCTTCTACCCTAGACTAGTTTGCTAACCACGAAAACTACCCATTTATTGTATAGCATTTAGTAACAGTAAACTTCAGATTGTCTTAATTGCTAAGTCGAATATGTAAGTATGACATGAATAGAAACGTTACAATAAGGCTGTAAATACTATATTTTCGTGTTTGTCTTACTAAAAAGTTATTGAAATTGTACAGAACCTTTTTTGAAGCATTTTTGCTGTCACCGAGATAAGACACGCTCATACCTATAAACTCGAGTGAAGTTACTGATGTCATAGTTACCTGCTTAGCAGTGAGTCCAGGAGGGCTGTCGTACGAATGATGATTGACCCTCGACTCCCGCAGACCGAGTCTGTCTCTCACAGAGCCAAGCTCCTCGTGATACACGGAGTGCTTCAGTCGGTCGCATCCACAGGATTTGCAAGTTTTTCTGTAAACAAGATAAAGTAAGTTTGAGTATTAAATAGAATAAACAACGTAAAAAGTACAAGATTACTAAAATAAGTCTTTACATTTCACATTTTAGTAGGTATAGAGACGCTGCCATAATACTATTACACGGGATTCTTTTATTTTGGTTTTTCATTTTTAAATGAAATCATATCAAATCAATGATTTAATTTTGATTTGATTTGATTTTAAAATTGTAACTATTTAAGGCGATTAAAAAGAGTTAGCTGCTTGCTATTCCGTCTCATAGTTAGGAGCTTAAGCGAATTAGTTGTAAGTAAGCTGACGCATTATTCTGGTTATCACGTTCATAAAGTATCATTTATTTTATTATTTCAGCTGAACGACGTCCACTGTTGGTCAAAGGCTCCAAAGCATTAACTTACTATCTTGTTTTACCGTCACCTGTTTTATTCATAACAAACTCACAAAGAGTACATTTGCATATACCAATACACTCGAGAATAAGTTCTAAAAATAGCTCCTCAGTTCATTTCATACGTTGTCATGCTCCTAACAAAGACGCAGTATCGCTTATCCCTAATAAGACAATCATCTTGGGCGTAAGTCGTGACAAGGTACAATCTCGTGACATGAAGCTGTTAAAATATAGATTTTTTTCTTTTATGCATAATAAATAAAATGTGGAATAAACACCTTACTAAAATTTTCTCGAGAAACCTCAATATAGTTCTTTAGGTAAAAAGTTAAAGGGTTAGGTAGAGGATTATCTTTAGGAGCGTTTAAAAATACTATAAACATTAAAACAAATCTTTCTAGGTAATCTATACATACTATTATATAAAACAGAAGTTTGTTTGTTTGTTTGAACGCGCTAATTTCTGGAACGTTAGTTCCAGACTGTTAAGTCCCGAGTGTTAAGTCGGATTTGAAAAATTCTTTTAGCGTTGGATAGCTCAGTTCTCAAGGAAGGTTTTATGCTATGTAACATCACGCTACTGGCTACGGGAGCAGAGTAGTAAGCCAAGACGCGGGTGTAACTGCGCCGCGGAAAGCAAGTGTTACAATAACGGTGGTGTTCTAGGGTGACAGTGCCTACTTTCCTTGCCGTGCTTCTTCAAACGCCTCCTAAAAGAAACCCAATTTATTTGTTATATTTCAGCCCTTATTAATCCACTGCAGGGCAAAGACCTTTCTACTTTCCTTCCACTTCTATCTTCTCAAGGCTTTCTGTGGTATTTTTTTTTAGATGTCTGATGGCAAACAAGCATAGGGCCCACCTTATGGTAAGTGCCAACCGTAACCTATAGAGATGGCTGTGTTTTCCAAGCATTATGAAAGTAATAATGCTTAGAAACACAACCAAATCGCGTCCAACCACGGCAAAGGGGATGAGGGAGGAAATGGGAAAAGGATTAGGACCGAGAGGGTATTTGAGGGGCCAATGCTTCCAGTGAGTGTTAACACTTACACTTTAGACTTACTAGATTTGGTACATCTTTACTTAACTAATGGATGATACTACACATCAAAAAACATGAGTTTTGTTCTAAAGGACATTCAATTCGGTCTTACGTTTGAGAAACGTAATAAAATTTGACAACCACCATTTATACATTAAGTTCATTTGACAAATTTGCCGTCAGTGTAATTTATACGTGCAATGCAATAATTTATCTCAAAGCACATATCTTAAAAGTAACACCTACCATTTCATTCAATGTAGATTACTATGATATATAAGTGCTTGTAAGTGCTGTACTGATCAGTTTGATTTAAGAAGTGTAAACCTTGAAGATTTGTAGCGAACACGTTAGTGAAAAATTTACTCGGTTTTAAAGCTACTATAATATATGTAGCCAAGAGATATAGTATGTGTTTAATGATCATTTGAATCACATTTGAAGATGTTTGGAACGGCATATGATACGTAATAGACGTTTTTTGACAGAAATATTGATAATGAAGAATGTTTTCGTCAAATCTACTTCAATACTTTTTCCTAGTAGTTCATCGGCAGCATGCTGCAAGAGTGACAAAAAAAAAAGGTACCTACATAGAAAAGACTAAGAATTGTTTATTAAGTTAGTATTTTAATGGATTCCATTAAAATACTAACTTAATAAACAATTCTAATATTATACTTACTGTAGCCCATGGATTTCACTGTCTTATACGTTTTGCGCTTATTTTATACTGAAAAGTGAAGCGACTAAACATGACTAGTACAACAGAATATTAGTCTGCTGCATGTGATTCCAATAAATGAAATATTTTTTGTTTCTTTGTAAAACAGTCATTCCAACTTTATTAATTTGTATCTTTATAACAATACGCATAAAGTTAAAAACTGCATCCTACATCTTACGACCTTTTTCTACTGAGATGGCAACTGAAACCCTTTCAATATTACCATACAAAATACAGGATCTGTAAACAATGCGTCTCGTATTCATATTGAAATGCTAAGTGAGATCGTGGATATGATTGACTGGCCACAGACTGATTTAATAGGATAAGTGCTGGACTTACGTTCGATGTCAGGATGCACATAACGATATAAGTTTATTTACAATGGGACGGATTTTGTGGGGTTAATTTAGTTTCAGTGTCTGCTTAACCCGTCGTCAATGGGAGACAGGGTATATAATGTACCTATAATTTAGATTATCCTCTCTATATAGCACAAGAGATCGTAATGGTCACAGTCAAAACAAAATAACAATAATTACTTTTGCTTAATAAAATAATGTGATGAGGTTATGAAAAAAACCGACTCGTTGGCTGCTCGTTCTAATTATAACTAAGTAATCAAAATATTTTGACATCTCTTAATTTGTACTATTTAACTTCTGTTTATGAACGAAAGAACTATTTACATTCGTAACTTTATATTAGAACCGTTGAAAACCGTGTAGGTTGGTTTTATTTGTTCCAAAAAAAGAAAGTAAGAGTCAGGAAGACATATTTGTTAAATTTTAACTACCTAATTAATAACAATGATAGTTTAGTGAAACAAGACTCTTTTGCAGCGCATACAAGGACAAAAATAACAACAAATCCAAAAATAAACGTTATATTATAATATATTTTCCACTAGACGTCAGCACTAACCATAAACCTTACATCCACGTTTAATCTTATCTATCTCATATGGTCACGGCGGATATAAAAAGCTTCTTATCCACGACCTTCACCGTGAAACGGTAGCTTTATTATTGACTGCTGATTGATAGTGGATAGAAGCACTATCGATTGAGACGGCAAACAGATGGAGTAGAACGTGTTAATCACAGCCCTGACTGGTGTATTTTTGGCTTAATGGATGTGGAATGAGATGTTAAGGAAGTATAGTAAATTGTGATGAAGAAGTAATAGTTCGCGCTTACAGTAAATAAGATGTGCCCGTCATCGCAGATTTTAATATTTGAGCTCGTAAGTCTTAAGATTTACAACTACTGTGCATTTTATCTGGAATGACAAAGTAATTGTTACAAACCTCCACAATCAAATTATTTAACTATGTACATCGATATTTGATAGTTTATTCAAACTTGTCAGATATTTAACTGTCCTTCAATGATCGTATGAGATGCTAGTGTGACATAATCTTAAGAAAAATGCACTAGTGTTGTCAGAATTGTGCTCTAAATATGGCAACAGACCTGCGCTCTTATTACATTTGACCTTAGCTGGCGAAACATGGCAGTAAACGTCTGGCTACAGCTGCTGGGGTAACGGAATTATGTTGCTTATGTATAAAGTTTTGTAGATTTGATCTTCCAGACACAGGTATTGTCCTTGTTAAGGTCATAACGTATTTCTAATTCATATGTGTCTATTGTAAAACTCTCGAGATATTTTCTATTTCAAAAAACGTTTTAATAATACCTATAAAATACAAATTAAACATCAGCTTTTATTTAGCATAATAATATGGCGTTTGTAATACTCGGAAAAAAAGATTCAAAATGACCCTAACATTACATTCTTATAAAACAAAAAACAACAAAGATGTTTCTATTGTAATGTTTTGATCATTTTTGTTTATTTAACTCATATGAATCGGTCAAACACGTAATTATGACATACAGTATTCTTAGAACTTGTAGTTTTCCATTCTAAAGACTTCCTGCAATACGTGGGCAGTCGTCATAACTATGAGGGCTACTGAAATTTCATAACTGGGATAACGTACCGTACTTATGACAGCATATCTTAGGATAGTCAAAAGGCGTGAGATTTACTCCTTAATGAAGCTTATTGCGGTCGCCAAAATAAGTTTGAAATCGTCATTTTAGTAGACAAGCTAGAGCGAGACATAACTATTCCCGGAAATGGGCAATAAGCCGAGTTGACTGCCAAAATGCCAACCTTTAGCACATATAGGCACCAGAAGAAGAACTCTCATCATGTTCTGTAAACTAGTACTGTTTGGTATTCGGTAATACATCTGGTGAGTGTAATACTTACTATTACTGTAGTTATATTAAATTCGTTGCGGGGTCCAAGACAGCAGCTTTAGCAGTCCCCGGGACTCCCGAATATCAAAGCTCGGTGTTTCGTATTGGTTATCACTGTTAATCCCGGCTTACAGGAGTCACAGTGATGACTGTGAGCGGGATTGTCCCGATATTACTGCTGTAGTTATTTTTTTATTGCCAACGAGCTCATCTGATGGTAAGTCGTAACTGTCGCTCATAAACGACTCAGGGTCTTTGTGTTGCTCCTGCAATGCCAGGGACTCTGCGAGGCCTCTGCCCACCGTGAAGGGAGTGGGGTAGGTAAAGGAATTGAGGAAGAAGAAAAAACAGGAAAGGAGGAAATTGGGTCTCTGGCGCTCTCACTCACCGAATGAAATGCTATAGTATGGATACTACTACTCTTACGTCGATCTTCTATGAGAGGGTAGTACTTAGTAGTACCCATTCATGCTGAACAGCAAGGATCTACTACCGTAAAAAGTGAAAGAAAGTTAAGCAGGTATTAAGAGATTTCTCTTAGAAGATTTTTTTTCTGAATAGATCAGCTCATTGCTCTTCTAACGCTTCCAAGATTCATTTAGCATTGCCAACTTTAAAAGCATAGGTTGAAGTATAGTCTCTCATCATAATTCATCGCACTCGAAAATATAGGTAGTTCATAGTTGGTAGCCCGTTATTATATTAGCTGATTTGAACACCAAGTTTTAGCCGCAATGGCGTTCATGTAATTAGATCGCTATGAACGTTATCACCGAGATAGGTTATCTGATTATTATCAACGTTAGTTCTATGACGCGGAAGCGGTATCATGTGCGAAACTACGATAAATATTTAGCTATTCTAATACATTATTTAATTATTTTGTTTACAAAAGTGACTAATGGCTCGTAATAGATACTAAATGGTTCCATATTGAATGCTTTAGGAATAGCAAGTGTTAATGTAGCAAGTAAAATTTACTCGTTTTAATTAAAGCACTCTTCGACTCAGCTCATATAATACTCGTGAAAGTTACGCCGCACAACGTAGGGTTTAGAATATGGCTGTCGTGAATATTCCTTCTTGCCACTATACAGGTAAAATATTTGCAATAAAGTAGTCATTTGTTTCTGTCTTCAACGCGTTCTCGTATTCTGTGAAACCGATACTATAAAAGTTAAGACACATCTTCATAAACAAACCGGTATCATATATATATCGGTAGTAAGGAGGCAGCTAGAAGATGGGTACAGCGCAACCGTAGCACATACGAGTAAGATCATAGAATCATAGACCATAGAAAACATTAAGACCCTACACATGCCGTACCACTAGTTTAAATGACCATCGGTACCCGTTCTTAGTAGTTATGAGTAATTCACACGTTTTCCATACCACTGGTAATGTACTTAATTGGTATGCGTCGACAATATTGCGACTGCATGAGGTCAATGACGTTGATAGTTGTCAGATGACTGTTTTTTTGTTAAATATTGTTTCTAGAGGTACCCTATCATCATTTGTCTAACGATTTGAGGTTAGTATCATACGTGATTTTCTTTTTGTATTTTTATATGAATGGTCTACTTATTTCCTTTATAGTTATATCATTATTTATACAACTCATCCATCTTTACTTCGGTCGATCAGACAAAAGTTAAGCAAGTATTCTAAAATCTTTTAACAATTTTGCATTAAACGAGATATACCTACATATACCTATCATATTATATTATTACATAAATAGCATACATATTTTTAATTAGCAAATTACATACAGCAAAAAGTCTAACATTTTATTATTCAAAATCCCATTAAACTCAACAGTCTAATAAAGGACAAGGCCATGTTCTGGTTCTTGACCTCAAAAACAATTTTGACGGAAATAATTATTATTGTAAGTACTTTGGATGCGTCTCAAATGCTTACCTCCTTAGCAACCTACTACAAAACGAAACTAGACGTTAAAGTAACGGTTTAAAATGCAAATGAATTACACGCTAAAGTAATAGAGCTAAGAACATAAATAATAACAATGTTTCATAGATTTGAAAAATAAATATTCAAAAGAAGGAACGTTGAGAACGTTGCCTGACTACAAGATTTGTTTTTAGAGTGTGAATTAAGTATATGATTATGGATTTATAGAAAGCATTCGATAGACGAATAGTGTTTTTGAAACGGCAGTGAGCAATCAACCGGTTAAAGTTTAGTGGAGACGACGTCCAGCCAGAGCGGTGTTTCGGTTAAAATATACATGATAATTCTACGCTCCGACTAGCGTTTATTTTTTTAAGATTCATATAATAATAGATACAAATTGCGAGATTAAATTATAGTTGGTGTAGCTACTGTGCCAAATATCACTTGTAGTTTTGCCTACTGAGATCTTTTTAAAATTTCTGCAAGAAGAAAACAGTCTTGTACTAATGCTTGTACGGATATAATTGTAGGAATGCCCAATACAATTAAATAAATTTCCCTGTCAATAATGTTTGTAGCAGTCAGATGATTGGTCGTGTTACGCTTATACGCTTCACTCTCTGATCTTTCTTAGATCATGTGCAATTTACGTCTGATTAGATTATAAATTTAATGTTACGTTATATTTGGCAACACAATGCAATTAGGTAGGTACCGTGGTGTGTATATTTGATTCTGTTGAAAAGTCAAAATTGCTAAACGAGTAAGGTTAAAAATGAAGTAAACACACAAAGGGAGTCTTTATAACAAAGAGTTCGTATTCTCCGATCACTTGTAGCCATTATACACGGACGAGAGTGCCACGAACAGTGTTGTCATAAAATATATTTCGGCTTGTTTTACTGCCAGTAATTAGGTCATGCAGATTAGCGGTGCAAGGGCACCACTGTTTAGTATTATGAGCCTTTGTGAGCTTATACTATTTGTGACTTTTATTTAGCTGAAGTTCACGAAGTTTGTGATTTAAGGGTTAGTGGTGATTCGTTATGGCCATGAGGATTGTTTATTTTATTTTATTGATTGATGTTTTTTTGTGTTATTTTACAGTACCTATAACCATTGTTCCATTAGACCATCATTGTTAGGTACCTTTATGAATAATAATTATTTAATTATTACAATTAATTTATTAACCACGATTGATCCAATATCTATGTACAGATTTTATTTTATCTTTGGGTTAAATTAACATGATTGTGTCTATTTTAGTCATAAATAACGGCTTAATTTAACTATTTTATTAAATAGTGTTTATTAAAGAAAACTAAAATTAGATGTAACTTTTATTACTGGCAACATTAATAAAATTACATTTGAATTTCCTAACATACATGATGACTTAATTATATTATAAATAAAATAAAAATATATTTAACATTATAATGTTAAATATATTTTTATGTCCAAAAAGGTAGTCTCAAGAATGAATTTATAATACCTAACATTTAAATTCAAGTCATAAAATTTAACTGGTTCGTGTACGAACGTTTAAAAAATAAAAATGAAAAAAGAACTAGTAGCCAGGAAAGAGAGAGGCTCATATCTAAATATTTCACACGATTTTGTACACATTACTTTATTGTTAAACGGGTCTATTTTGCTTCACGGCAAAGAAAGCGACGACGCCTGGCTACATCAGTCAGCCCGTGACCACGGTCGGTGTAAGCGTGTTACTACACAAATCGATTGATCGTTGATTGGCGGCATCGATCAACATCGATCGAAGTTGATCGACTGGTCTGGTAGCTTTAATTGATCGACAGACACCAGTTGACTAACCAATCTATCGATTGCCGGTCGAAAACATCGGTCGACGTCGGGCAGCAGGTGACGACCTCGACTAATCAATTCTACCATCTATCGATGCCGTCGATCGACAATCGATCGAATGAAAGAAAGAAAGAAAATTTTATTTTAGATCTGCTACAGGATACACACATTTTATTTTACAAGTTGCAGTAGTAACATTATAATCAGGATCCTGCAGAAGGCCAAAAAATGGATCCTACCTCAGCATTATGCTGCAGCAATATATATATATTTGAGGTAGGTCCAGTGACATCGCGGATACCTATAAGCCGAAAGATTAAAAACAAAATAAAAACAAAAAAAAAGTTTAACAAAACAGAAATTAAAATATAACAACGAACACACATTAATTGAATTTTAATAAAAAGGGCTAAAAACCCTACTATCCTATACTATATTGGTGAAAAAATTATAATTAAATTAATTATTACCCTAATTCGACCGAAACGTTGGGTAAATTGGTATGGCACCTTATAATTATTTCTAACACAAGTAAACCTGTTTAACAATAAAGATTATAGGCTCATATCTAGTAGAAGACGTTTTCAAACTGTAGATAAAATATCTATCTATGGGTTGGACATACTTCCCTAATTATCATACAAAAGTAGGCAGCTACAATATGCTCCACAGTAGACGACGTAGTATCCTAAAATACTAAATACGCAATTTTAAGTATTGTTTAAAACTTTCCCTTGGTAACATTAATTTTATGATGACCTAGATCAAAATTACATTTAATTTATACAATTTTCATGTGGGTTTATCTTCGTAATTAATTTTAGGATTTACTATTTTATGTCACAACACAAAACATTTATACATAGATACAGAAAATTCAAAAAGGTTATTTTTTATTTTAAGCCTACAGTGACTTCACTCTGCCCGATGGCAAGCCATTCTAAGAGTCAACCTACTGGTATGGTGGCTTCCACTATGGCGGCTTAGTGAGATGCTTTTTCACGCCCTGCATAAAAGACAAAGTATACAATACAACTTTATGTAAATTGGTTAAATGGTAAAGGATGCCTATCGCATTTCCGCCGTTGTACATTGTGCATTAAGTTTAAAAAATATCTTTCAAATATTTTACACTGAGTGAGAGTATATGCATACTTAACTTAACGCAATTGATGAGACAGTCACTAATAGTATAAATCAGAGGTTAAATAATAGTAATAAATAGTGTAGACCTAGGTTATGAATTAGAAACCGGACAAGTAGCAATGTGACTTTTCAAAATCATAATATTTAAGTGCTTTTGTACTTTCAAATTATTGATTATTATTAATATTTGATAATCATTTAAATAAATTAAACTGTAGATTGACTGCAACTTTACCATTTAATTTTCAGGTCTTTGAACAAATAAACAGTAGATTTACTCGTTACTTCAGCATTTAATATTCAGGTCTTATAGCATGACTTAGCTTTTTCTTTTTCCAGCTGTGGTTGTACACAGAGGCGGCTTCAATAATAGATGTCCGTCGTAAATTACAAAAAGATTTATCTTTGTTTGTTTTGGAGCAAACAACGCAACCATTAATTTGTAGGAAAGCGTCTTTGTTAATCATTTTAGCTTTTTTTTGACGAATTCATTGACAGGTATTGTGTTTAACGTTGGCAAACGTACCTAGACTTTAAATAAATAAATATGCTGCTAATCTCTAGGTTATGTTATTGACGCTACGGACAAAATTTGAAAAGATAGAGATGAGTTTATAATTGAAATTAATTTTCCAACTTTTGAGACTGGTTGAAAGTAGAAATATGGAAAGATTTAGAAAAAGGGATAATTTAGTAATAAAATTGATAGTGTAAAATGCGAAGTCGTTAGGACGACATACACGTAAATATAGAGATGACATGACATGTGATATAACCAGTACTTGGTTACGGAAGACTAATGTTGTTATAAAAAATTATGTCATTGTCGAAATTTTCTATTTTTGTTTATGATACTTCTTCCGTATTTAAATTTATAAAAGTCAATGTCAAATTCAACACTCAACGCACAATATTCAGTACTGAAATGGAATCTAGTAGACGAGAATTTGTAATATTGTGTAAATTGGCTTACTAGTTACACACTGAGACATAACAGTTAAAATCTGTCTTCTCACACTTTAAAATAAAACAAAAAACCAAAGTATATAAATAATAATACTAAAAATAGACTCATTGAATCGTGAGCTGAAAATTTTCCCGCCAATAGTTATGAGTTTTGAACACATGGCCATATTGTTTATTTTTTACGACGGAAGCAAGAATGAGCTTTCCTGTCAACGGCCCTAAAATATTGTTACTTTATTTAAAATTATGTGTCTGTACTTTTATAAATTAACAACATCTCTAGTTTATGAACGGACAGCGTAATACCATTAGTCACGAGAAAGTTATGCCACATATTTAAACACAAAATTGGTGATTACTACATATTAAATACTTAGGTAGGTACTTACTAAAAATTTACGTAAAATACTGAAATAAATGCTTCAAAAATAAAAATAAATGTATAAATAAAAAACTAATAAAAAATGAAATAAATATAACAAAAATTGCCTACAGGTTGAAAATGGAACAAAATAATGATTACAAAAAAGTAGAAAAAAAGTTAATAAAGTCAAAGTCAAAGCATTTATTTCATTTTGATCATAAAGTATGATGCTTATGAAAGTCAACATTACATTTAGTCAGCCAATTGACCTACAGCCAGTTCGCTGACGAGGTAGAGCTGTGAGAAGAACTGGCAAGAAACTCACGCCACTCTTTTCAATCGCCAGATAATTACAGTTATTTGAATGAGTTACAATTTAAACACTCAATGCAACCAAAGAACCATACAAAGTAATTATTACAATTTAACCAATTAATATAATACTAAGATTAAAGAAAGAAAAGAGAGGATTTCAATTATTTAGTTTCATCTAGTATGGTAATTTGACTACGTATTTTAGTTAAACTGGTAAATGCACCTCCTGGTCACACTGCACGACAAGGTAATACTGGATTGAATATTAAATGTATGCCATGCCAAGATTGACCAGTCATCCCAAGTAGCACCCGTTCACGAGCATGACGCACGGGCCAGCCATCATCACCCTCGCCATATTAGAGGGAAGGTGATGACCCGGCCAATACGACACCACAAGCAATGACATTTTAGTGAGCATGACAATGCAAAGCGTGGGTGGTAAAAGAACCCTAATAAAATGTATTATGCCTTACGAACTCATAATGATCATGATATGCATCCACTTCACATTAAACTTTTACTACAATAGTCAACATAATTACAATAATAGTCAATATAATTACTATAATAATAATCAATATACTGAATGATAATAATAGTCAATATAGCTACAACAATAACAATCAATATAACATTAATCTTGCATTAAACGAGCAACTATACCCATGCTGCTTTATCATTTAAATAATCATTAATAGTATAATAACCCTTTTGGATAAGGCGGTTTTTAACAGATTGTTTGAATTTTTGTAGGGGTAGATTCATAATGTCAATGGGTAATTTGTTATAGAAACGTACACCTAGACCCGCAAATGAGTTGTTTACTGTACGTAGGCGATAATATGTACCAACTAATTTAAAACATAAAATCTAAAACATTTTTAAACTGTGGTAGATAGATACTATTTATTACTATTCCTATTAAAATTACATACATAGATACTCGGATATCAGTTATTTTTATACCATACGTTATTAAATATGCTTTTACTAAAACACTTGGCGAATATCCAACCACTGGTTCCCATCTATGTCTAGTTTCTTAACTGTGAATACATTCGCAGCTCTATTGATGTAAAGTAACATTGACATTCTCTGATATCTGTTGAAATATTAAAATGAATGTGCGTCTCAATACCCAGGGACCCCCCTGGGTATTGTCAGCTTTGCATACTCATCTGGCTTTTGGTAAAGCTATTTAAATGTTAAATCATGACTATTTTAGGTAAATTGAAGTACTTACATATTTTATATCAATACATCTTCTTACCGTTTATTTTTTAAATAGATAATATTGAGTTCACCTGTAATTGGGTTGCATGCTAGTCTCAAAATGTTTTTGTAAATGTAGGTAATCAATAACCTGTTGGTGTAGGTATCTAAATAAATAAATAATGGATTGGAATCAGTAGCCGGTCTTAATACTCCGATCCCACAGAAAACTGGTTAATCATTTTTGCAATTGTATGTAATTAGCTTACAGAGTCACGAGTAGAGTTTAAGTGTATTGTGTAGTCAATACCTCCACGGAAAGTTCTGTAGTGGACGCATTTAAGATATATTGATGTGATCAATAACGTTTTTTTGGAAAAAGACAAACACCTTATGTATGAGTCAGATCTTGGCGATGTTATTGTTTTAATATATTAAATAGGTAATTTATTTAGTGGTACAAGGCAATCGTCAAACAGTACCTAATTACATTATCGTATATAATGTAGGTAATCAATAGCAATTTAACTGTGGTCCAAGCTGTTCAGTAACAGAAGGGCACCGAAGGACAACTGCCGGTATGGACAGAGACTTAGTCTTTACTATCCTAAGCCTTCCACAAAACAATCCCATGCACTACACTCATGATACGTGAGAACAGCTGTATGTGGAATAAACTGATCATCTGGTTAACCACATCATGTAAATAGATAGCCAACGCGATGACGAAGTTGGCACTTCAACAAGATGTTTAATCAATATTTAGTATATGCTCGCACTAAACTTGTCTAAAAGAGCTTTGTTCAACGCGGAGTTAATTTATTACCTTAATTTAAGTTAAATATAGGATAAAGGTTCACTTTCACGATTTAGTTTCATAAACTTTACTTCATTTCACTTAAAACAACATGCATAGGATTATCCCAGTACCCAGTAGGTAAGTAGTATAAATTCATTGTACCACATCTTTTTACTCAAGAATGAAACAAACCACATCATTCTTAAATTTTATTTATTTTATAATATAATAATATCCCAACAACTACACACAACGCCATCTAGACCCAAGGTAAGCATTATAGTATATAGCTTGTGTTATGGGTTCTAGATATGGTTATGGATATAAATACGTAAATACTTTTTCTTTGTAATATAAATACATACATATGTATTATAAATAAATGTAAAATTCTTGGTAATAAATTAATTGTTTTGACATGTAGTTTTCCTCTTGTGTCCAATAATAAGATTGATTTTGATTTGACACCCGCGCGAGCTGTCAAATTTTAATGTCTGTACTGTTTGCATGTAATGTCAAATGTGAATTTTTACGACCTATAAATTATTTATAATGGCAATAATTTGTAGCCAACATTCATAAATTCCGAGTCTAGTTAAAATTCTATGTTTAAAAAATTCATTCACACATCATATTTTGACAGCAGAGCAGACATGACGACATTAAATAGAAGTAGCGCCACAACTAAATTTATAAATATTAAGTCAGATTTTTCGGGCGACCCAGCTGAGGTTATAATTCTATCCTATCCTAGCTAGATAGTCTAGTGTTCCTGCTAATAAATAGTAGGTTCTAGAGCCCCTAAAAAGAGAAGAGGAAATAATAATAATAATAATAATAATAATAATAATAATATTCTACCACATTCACACGGCGCCATCTAGCTCCAAATTAAGCAAATATATTTGCTTGTGTTATGGGTACTAAACAACTGATATACTACTTATATACTTTTTTTTTTGTAAATACATACATATTATAGATAAATTACACCCAGACACAGAACAAACAATCATGCTCATCAGCAGTGATCGGAGTAGGTAGATTGATTTTTGGTACTTGTATCATAAATGCACACAGAAAGAAGAACATGGATAAGCCATTTTCCCGGAAAGAAATGCCGGTATTTCCGGATTCAATTAAATATTGTTAATGTTGGTAGTGATATTATTCCTACTCAATTCAAAATTTAAAGGAAGGTATCAAAACTAAATTAATTCATTATTTATTTGTTGAATAATAAAAACAATCTAATTCTGATCGAAGCTTTAATTTTTATTTTTTTATTTTTAGCCTTTTATGGCTAGAACTTTTATAGATAGACATAAATTGTTGCACTTAAATTTAAATATTTTCATAGGGGTCATGGTAATTTGCATTAAGGGTAGAATAAATGACGGGGCCCCATAGAGGGCCAATGCCTGCTGGGGTCGTGAGACTGTTCTAAGGATGCACCACGACTCTTAAACGTAAAGGGCATACGAAGGAACAGGTTGATTTTAGTCAGATTTTAGGACCAAAAAAAAGGGGTAGAATAAAGAAAAAAGATAAAAATCAACATTGTTTATTGTAAATATGTACATTTTACATTTATTCACATTTTTAATCTTCATCGATTACAATGTCAGCATCCTGGTAATCCTGATCTTTACAATTAAAATATATAACTATGAACCTATTTCTTTTAACATCTAAAGTCCATTTATAAATGGAAAAAGACCGTTCTACATCTGACGATGTCAAAGGAGCAAATTTTAAAAAAGGTATTAAATTATGTGCTTCATTTTTTTCAATGGCCTCACTATATTCTCTAAGTGTGTCTAAATCTGGGTTTCGTTCCATAACACGTTCTATTTTATTTTTTATATTTTCTGAATTGCACTGATTTATAGCATCTCTGACGTTGTCAAATGCTAAAAGTGAATCTGTCAACGATAAATTATGCTTTTGCAATTCTTTTAAAGACAAATGAATTATAAAATAATTGTCTTTAATGTAATTTAAATCTTCTTTTAAATTTTGCCTCTCGAATAGATACAGCATCAGAGCTGCTTAAACAAGATAATACTTCTTTTATTTTTTCAAAGTTTTGAGCGTAATAAAATGCTGCCTCTAACCAATTGCCCCATCTTGTAACAACTGGTTGGGGAGGTAGCGGCAAATCTGGATATTTTTCTTTTAAAATTTTGACTCTACTTGGGGCTTTCAAAAATACCTTTTTAACATTTGCTAATAAAATGTTAACATCGTGATATTCTAACCTAATTTGCTCAGATACGCGATGAAGAGAGTGCGCCAAACATGTTACGTGCTTCATTTCAGGTAAGTATTGTTTTAAATTTCGTCCTGCAGACAGCATATATGCAACGCTATCAGTGCAGAGGACAAGAATGTTACCTACTTTCGATTCAAAAGAATCTTCCCAAAAGTTTTCCAAACATTCTAACACAAATTGCGTGATTGTTTGTCCATTAACTACAGTTAGCATTTTACATGCTACCAAATAAGGTCTAGTCAAATTGCTAGGATGTAATGGTTTTATTAAAAAATGGACTATATAGCGACCTAAAAAGTCTGTCGTTTCATCTAATGATATCCATAGTTTCTCATTTTTATAATTTTGCCGAATCGAATTGATTTTATTCTTAAAAAACTTGTCCAAGTAAACTTTCCGTAACTGTGATTCATCTGGCAGAGTACGATTAGTACACGTACAACAACAGGTACTACACATATATTTTTTAAAGAAATCTTGAAAAGTAGTATTTTTCATCTGAGACCACGGAATATTGCACAAAATGAGAAATTTTATAAGATCGAAATAAAATTCCTCTTCGGGCCGCTTAAACTTTCCCTGGTGTACTGCTCCTTCGATATGTCTTTTAACGTTTCCTTTATTTATGGTTTTCAAATGGCTTTCACATTTTGAACAGTATATTGTACCACTAGCGTGATCGTAAAGTAGTTCGGGATGACCGGATATCCATTTTTCTACAGTTTCAGCCTTGACGTTTGCCATATCTGAACTTTGTTTTAGAGATGGAACCTCGTATATATCACCTAAAACAAAGACATGAAAAAATTACATTTTATTAAGTTTATTTAGCTTACTCTGTTTGTTTTATTTAGTCATTGAAATTTCACCCTCTTCCTGTCAACCGATTGATCTAAAATTTGGTATTCGCCTTTGATTCTGGTGACAATACAATTATGTGTATTCAATATTATTGTCAATCCAAAATGGCTGCCGCTACAAGATGGCGGACAACTTATTTTTTTTTCAATTCCATCAATATGGGTATCAAATGAAAGGGCTTGTTACGTAGAATATTTTGTAGAGAAGTAGATAAGGCCTATAGTAATTTATTTTACCAATACATTGCAAGAGGACACAGGGCATTCAAATTATATACGGATTCCAGTAAAATGTCGGTTAATAGTGGAGTTAGCTGAATTGCGACTACATTACTAGAATATCATAATTTTGTTTCGCACTAAGCTCACTGGTTCATACTCTATTAAAGATTTAACAATATTAAGACTCATGGTATGTTCAGCAGGTTAAGCGAACAAACACAATACTAAAAATATTCTTATAGTACATCCAAACATGCTTTATACTCCTTGTAACTAGTAAAATATTACTTACCAAAGCTCGATTTAAATATGTAGATCCAATTCAATAGTGAAAAATCTGAGTCCGTATATTCGAGCCAAATCGTGGTTTAGAGCAGATTCCAGAAGTCGGTATGTACACAAGCCAGGGTCAAGTAACGTTTTCACAACACAGTAACAAACAAAGATGCGCACTCTACGAACCGAAGTAAACGAGTGAGCTACCTGGCATGTCGTCGGCGGGCGTACGCATTGTTCTGATAACCGGTTATTGTACCACCCATGATCCTTTGTTCTGATTGGTCGTTGGGTTTTGTCAAATCGTGACTGTGTGCCGTTAAAAAAAATATGAAGAATAATAAAGAATAATATTGCTCATTTTATTACAATTCCTACCTTTTTTTAAGGATGGCAAATCATCAAATGACTCCTTCCACTCTGGCAGAATAAAATTCCTACATAAGTTCCGGTTTTTTTTAATAATCCACCAATTACGGAGGAATGTCCATATTAATATATACGTTTAGGATCAATGACTCCATTTCAATCTACCTACTCCGATCACTGCTCATCAGACAAAGGTTTGTCCTGGGTGGGAAATGGTTCCGCCAAGAGTACAGCGAACTAAGTTCGTGTATTTTGAGCCTCCTGAAACCCTAAGTGTGACCATTAGCAATAAAAAACATAAGTGCTGTATCTGTATCTAGTGCAGCTGTTTATCTTTACAAAACCGAACATGCCCACTGTAACCTTTTTAAATAAATATAAATAAAGCATTACAATAAGTCGTCTAAACTAAAAAGACATAAAATACGACGTAAGTCTTTCAGAGCTTCATTAGTTAAAATTAGTCATATCGTGTAGGGATACGTAGGTTTAAAGAAACCTACTTATTAGAATAGGTAAGTGTGGGCGGCCTGTTTTATAGTCTACTATTGAAATAATAATTACTATTAATCGGAGATCGGAATAGGTAGAGTAACTATATCTACCTAAAGTTCTAAGAATTAAGTAACATAAAGTTAATATCTTCTCTAATATCTCGGAATCATTAATATGACAATTAAAACCCGGGATTATAAAAACATGAACTGGAACTTAAGACTGCTATCACAATAATGTCAGAATGGTCGATCATTGATCTCTTATTGGTTAAAACTTGTCAAAATCAACCAACAGATCAATGATCGACTATTCTGACATTATCATTGGTTGAAACTTGTCAAAATCAACAATTATGAGATCAATGATCGACCATTCTGACACTATTGTGATAGCAGACATAGGGGCTTGGACTTTGAGTTTGAGCTAGTTATTTAGTTAGTTAAAAATTATTAATTTAAAGAATCACATTCCAATTTTTAGGGTGCAAATTGTGTCAGATGCAAATGTTTTAAATTCATAAATTAAAACTAAGTTGGAATTGTTTATGTGAATATTAGATACACTTTAACTACATTATACCGAATTTTAATCTTCATGTTTTTGATTCCGGGATTTTAGAGAAAGCATTTATCAATTTTATGTTACTTACTTCCCCGAACTTGAACTAGGTAAATATACTATACCTAGGTACCTATTCCGATCTCTGCTAATAATATAACTGCCTTTCTGGTTCACGCAGGGGTCTCGAGTGCGAATTTCGAACCGAGTCAAGTGATGTTGAGTTTTCAGCGTTAGCCTGGAGTCTAGAAGTTGTGCTTGGTAAATTAAACCGCCATGCGTACAATAGAGTTTTATATTATGTATTAAAAATAACGGCGACACTGGCCAGAAAGATAATCTGTTTTTTTTTCTTAAATGTGACAAATGAGTGAACATAGAACACGTAAATTTAAATTTTTACAACTCAATAATTTTACGGCGCGAACAGACTTGTCAACATAATTTTTCGTTGACATAATGAAGGTAAAAAGGGATTTTAATGGCGAATGCTTGCCAATTAAACACATGAAATAATATAAATAACAATTATAATTTTATGTTTGTTGAACCTTGCCTGTCAGTCATTTGTCACAACAGGAAAATAAAATGGATTAAAAGAAATAAGATTTGTTTTCATACACAAATAATAGTTACATTATTATATTATTATTGTGTTTTGTATAATAATGTTTATTAGTCGGCCTAGCTAGTGGCATGCTTATGTACTAACCCCCAGTTTCTGAAAGGCTGATGATCGAAAAATTATCTAATCACCTGTTAAAGCTCATGTGAGTTTACGAACCTAGACATAATATAGATAGCGATGTGTCGTTTTAAAAGTTTATCTTGGCATTGCTGACTTACGGTGAAAGAAAACATTTGGATACTTTAACTACACAAAAATATAGCACAAAACAGAAAGAAAATTAAAATAGTCGTCATTTAGGCACAAAGACAACCTCCAGAAGACAAAGGCTTCCCAAACAAATCTACTTTTATCGGTTGTGAGTCGCTATCATTTATTGTATCCTCACAAATCTTCGGTCTTCTGTCCAGTTAAGAACAGTCTGATAAAAATTAAATTGTGATATTTTAGTTGATACATTGCTGCTTCCAATTGTGTAAGTATTGGAAGTACGTTCTACTCTGCCCATAAGGATGTAAGTTCGGTTAGCAAACGGGACAAAACTTTGTGAGGTTCATAAATATTTGTTTCAAATGTAATTTTCGTCCGTTATTTGTATATTTGTAAAGTACCCCGAGACACGACACACATGGCTTATTCGCTAATGCAAGTTCATAAAAAAAATACCTAATGGTTTTCAATTAGTTTATTTCTTTAGTGTTAGTACAAACTACCTAATGCCGCATTCTTGTGTTATTTATTTTGTAATTAGGTATGTAATGTGCAAGAAAAAATCTATTATCTGTCTACAGTGCGGTACGACTGCAACTGATTATCGGCAAGTTCCGAATACATTTTTGAGAATTACAAAGTCCAAAATATATTATTTCGTGGAACCGTGTAGGTAAATGTTTCCAATTTTATCTACAACAAGAGGCTTAGGGTGACATCACGTCAGGATGGTGACATCATCGTTAGTTTTACTATACTTAACGTTTTACCTGATCATACCCACTATTTTATTTTCGTATATTACAGCGTTGTGTGTTCGAAAAAAGCCAAAGCTCTGACAGAAGTCTACGAAAGACAGTAATTACACTCACCATCAGACAGGCTGTTCGCTCGTTTGGCGTTGTAGGTGTGAGGAATAAAAATATTGAGGCTTATAATAATGTAGCAGACCCTTTGAATTCACACTTGGGTTGATTCGGCCATTGAAAAATTCGTTCTTAGTAAAACCTATGAACTAACTTTGTAGCAAAAGTTAGTAGCGAAAATTAATACCAAACTTACCTATAGTACTATTACTATGGCATTTCCTAATCGTTGGATCACACAAAGTAGAAACTAGTATTTTGTCCATCCTGTCAGTTATATAACAGACAAGAGTACTGCAAATGTAGGTACATATCGTTGCTATTTGATTTACATATATAAAGTAAATACTGCACTTATTTTATCTCTACGTAGACATCGTATATCTTATCAAAAGAATAAGTCCTCTTAAAATAAATCACAACAGACTAATTAAACACCTGTCACAATATTTTCGGGATATTTGGCAAAGCCAACAATTTAATTTGAAGGTCTTAGCACAGATCGTCTAAAATCCTCATATTTGAATTCAAAATAACCACTTTTGCCAAGTTCAATGTAACGGGTAAAAATAATCAAAAGATCAAACGACTGTTCCGCCTTTTTGATGATAAATGCAGGAAATTATATTACTAAAATCGTAATTGAATAAACTTTAATGAAGCTTTTGAAACTATACGCTGTTAGTCTTTTATTCATCCGGGAATTAGAATATCGCAGTCATAAAAAGATTATGGCACAACCTCTAAAGCAAATGTCAGTAGCAGGAATTTAGTATTTTCAAAATTTGTAGCACTAAAAACATGTGCGTTATTGGAATGCCACAAGGTCCTATTCTGGAGACACAGAACTCATTTAAAGATTTAATGTGTACATGGACACGAGAATAATGAAATTTAAATACCTTTCAGTAGTAGTCAGTGTTTATAGTTAAACAACACGGACACACGTTTAACAACAAACAACATAAGAAAACATTTTCGTTACTGACAACATGTCAATATAATTTCTCAAAGAGCACTCTACCAATATTAATGAGCTATAAAAAACGTATAAACTACTTTGTTGTACATAATTTGCTTCAAAAGACATTAACAGACGTAAGTCTTACTTGCCGTCCAGGCCATAAAAATCAGTGATGGAAAGTTAATTCACTACACTCTCTTTTAATTTAGAACACTATTAGTACGGTTAATCGAAAAGTACAGTAAATCTCACAACTAACCTTCGGACGTCTAAAACCTACAAACTTAAAATTGATTCGGCAGAATGCTTTTAAACCTATTTGATGAAAAATACGTTAAGTTTTTAAATCTGTCGGACCGGCAAGCAGCTTTTAAGACAACAGATACAGTTAAGACAACAGGTGTCCAATACTCATATAAATTATATGTTGGCTAGAAATAGACTAGTAAAACTGCCAGATATATAACCGCCAATATAATATGATGGATCGTAAAAATATGATGAAAGCTCTATTGTACGATAATATATACCACGAAGTAGTAAACTAAGTAATAACGACATTTGTGATAACTACCCACGTCTATTTCTGACAATTAATTATGAAACTGTCATGAACTCATGACTCAAATGAAATGCAGTATTTGAGATAGGTTATATTATGGAGAAAATAGTTAATACCTATGACAGAATTAAGTTTTATTATTTAAATTTAATATTGCCATGAAAAAGTTGTAACTGTCAATTTTAGTTTTTCAGATCGCTGTCGCTTGTCTTAGCTGCAATATTAAGAGTATACTTATCTTGTCAAATTTTAAATGTATTTACGACTATTTTATACTCTTTATAACATTTATCATATTTTTCTCCATATTTAACCTTCACAGAATTATCAAGGACTTGGAAATCATTTAAAAATTTAAGTGCACATCTTATTCGCTAACTCAATCAAGTTTCAGAAATCACATCTCAATCAATTTACATTAAACCTTTAATGCAAAACATCAAACAGTTATTCTATAGGTGTTTAGTAAGACGACCTTTAAACGTCGTCAGCCATCTAATGGAATGACAAGCCCAACCCATTTCTTCACACTCTGAATACAAGGCGTGTTTGTTTAACTTTGACAATGTGTTAATGATTGAATTAAAATCTGTTGCCTACAATATCCGCGAAAGTATCCGACACAGTCTTGTAGGTTTCTTAAAAGGCGATTAAGGTATTTAATAACTAGAAAAAAATACATCAATCCTTTGAACCACAAACATGGTAATACTCACCCCCTACATTTACATGGGGCTTATAATATTTAAAATACTACGCTTTTAATGTAAGATTAGACTTTAGAGTAATATTAGTCAATTTTAAAATTTAAAAGTTGCCATGTCTATTACGTGTTTTCCGATGGTGATAGACAATCAAATTAAGAAGAACAAATAATTATGATGCTGTTGTTTGAATGTAAAAGAACGAGAAAAACGTTGAAAATGTAAATATGTCATCATTATTTTCTTTTCGCACGTTCATAATAAAACATTACAATAATCACTTTAGTATTTTTTGAAATTATAATCGAAGAAAACACAACATTTACTCTTGTTTTTATCAAAACAATCCATAAAAATTAAAACCATAAAGACAACCGCTATGAAACCGTTCTTTATTTAGATGTGACTCAATTTGTTTTTTTTTCTACGTGGCAACTCTGCACTTACCATAAACAACATAGAAGGTGGACCTTTCAGTGACCTCCTTGCACCCTTCCATTTGTGTAATGAAATAAAAACATAGTATGAAATGGATTGGCGGTAAAGATGCCATTAGCATACAATATGGCTGATAGAATATTTGCTTACGAGATGTAATGGCTATGATGACATGATTATTATTTTATCTTACTGATATTATACATATATTATAAATATATTATAAATGCGAAAGTTTGTGTGTGTGTGAACCGATTTCGATAAAAATTGTTATGTAAATAGCTTCGGTGCCGGAGACGGACATAGGCTACCCGAAAATTAAAAAAAAAATTAACGCGCGTGCGAAACCGTGAGGTGCATCTAGTACTACTTTAAACTAACAAAATCATTTGCTTGGTTTAAATTCGACTTAAGTCATGATTAAGGTGCGTTTTGGTGTGATCTAATGGCTAGCCTAGATGATTGATTTTTGTGATTCATGGACAAGCCTTCTATTTACCCTACCAAGATTTTTATTTTCGTTTATCAAAATAACTCCATGCTGCCTGATGGTAAGTAATCAGAGGTAATTTGCTCTCTGTGGTAAAAGCGATAGAAGAGTAGTATTGAGGTGACGTCTCTACGTAGCTGTAAATGTCAACGGACTTAGTGGCCCCTAGGCTTCCAATATTACACATCGCGCGCCGCGATGCAACCTATCAAGTAAGCACGGGAAATAGGTGTCATATAGTACTAATATTTATTCTGTGGTATTGTGTAGAGTCATGCCAAAGATGATAGCGAAATTTGGTCTTATTTATGAAGCCACTTCTCATAAAATCGAATCTTAAGTTAGCAATCTTTTCAAATCAGTTATTAAACCAAATAATAAAACTAATTTGACACTAAACAGCATGAAATTGCCGTCTCCATCTGGTTCACCCTAGCCAAGGCCCTCATTACTGCGGCAGTAACATATTACGATCTATTCGGGCCGGTTTATAGCCCGCAAAACCGTTTTAATGTTGCCGATTAAATTAACTAAACACATCAAAATCGGGTGATTAAATAAATATAAATAGCGTCGGATAAACATGTATCGGTACTATTGTTGAAAGTTGGCAAAGTTTTAGGACAGTGATATTATTGTCATTAGTTATTACTATTACTGATGTACGCTGAAGGAAAACACCGTGCTTTTTACGGCAGATAGCTTTTTTATTTTTGTCACTGTAAAACAAGCTTGATATTTTTACAGCATTTCTCTGCCCGACATAGGTTTTCCATAGTCACCATCCAGCTGGACTAGGGTTGCCATCTCTAAAATTTGGCAACAGGACAAGACGTGTAAAAATCCCAGATTTTAGAGCCCAGAAACCGGACACTGGTTTCTTTAAACATAGTCACAATTTAGCGAGTCGGTTTGTCAGTACAGTTGATCGCGGCGTGCGCGCTCAGTGCGTGTCGCGGGTGGCCCAAGACTAAATTTTTAGACCTGGTCTACAAATAAAGCCACGTCCTAACGTTCCTCGGATGTCCTCTAAACAAGGACAAATCCGAGGAAATCCGGACGGATAGGAACCCTACGCTGGACCAATGTTTGGCAGGTGGATTGTTAAAGTTAGGTAATTTATAGCACATATGTTGCGATACTGCCCTACTTGGTATTATCGTCTCTTCGACACCACTAATTCCATATCCTTGACCGGAGACCATATTACTTATAGAAAATAAAATTCAAACTAAATTTATTTTATTTCGATTTTTCCTATTTTACCTAGGTAATACCTGCCGTAGTAATACGGAGTTAAATCTGGCAACACTGTTATTGTATACAACCACGAGCTACAGGTATTTTCAACGAATTTGAAGAGTGAGTGAAAAACATTGGTATCGCAGTAAATGTTACGATATAAACGATTTATCACCTATCAAATTGGTTAAGTAGTAGTGGAGGGGAATGGGAGGGAGGAGGAAAGCTTTAAATTTTCATCGGACACTTCGCTATGACGTCAGTAAAGCGTGTGGCAAAAACATTACTCATAGGGCGTCATTTCTAAAATAAGTAGTGCGTTTTCTATTTTGCCAACACTAAATGTAGTATTATTTATGATTAAAAACGGTTATCGCGGTTAATTTGTGGATGGGTAGCCGTTGGTTAAAAACTATAGTGTTCCGTGCTTAAGGTGGTTCCGACGAAATTTCGCCGAAATCCGCGACTTTCATCTCGTTATTTAGTAGATTTTAATGCTATTTATTCATTTTGTTTTTTGCCTACAATATACTTTGATTCATGAACTTTAGAATAGTAGAAGAATTATTTACAATAATTGATTATATAACTTATACTAACGATATTAAAACAACGTGATTTCACTTATAACGAAATATTACTTTGTAATTACTATAGTTATAAATATAAAAGTTATATTGAATCAACCGGAATAATCCAAATGTCAACTCTATAGATTTATTTCATTTATTAGGATAATGTTTCAATAGTTATTGATAATTTGGCTGAATCAGCGTCGCAGGGGCTCTGCGCGGGCGACGGGAGGCAGAGCGGCAGAGCGGCGCAAGCCCTTCTGACGGACGGACGTATGCGGTTTTTTTAAAAATTATTTACGTAATTCAATAATTGCAAATAAATAATATCAAAAAAAAAATATTGTGTGGATAGATTTAGTGTTGCAAATAAATTAGATTAGTTATTTAGATTTTTTTAGTGTATTAAATACATAGGTATTTACCTACATTTATTATTATTTTTCATCAAAATGACTAAAATTTCACGACTGAAACAAATACAAATGCAAAAGATTCAACACATGAATATCCTGTAAGTAGGTGTATACCTACCTTCATATTTTTAGTAAAATACCTTCTTTGAGATACTTACCTAGGATATCCTTTAATTATGTTTAGTTTCACGTAAACTACGTAGCAGGTGGTGAGCCTATTGTCGCTCATGATAAGATCAAGGCAACACCGGGCCTCAAGAATCAGTAAATTTCTGCTGTTATATACCCTAGGGATATGAATATGAGCTTGCTACAATATTGTCTATGTCTACTATCATTTCGAACTAGGTGTGTGGTAGGTGGGCACATGAGTAAAATATCTAACTTGGATATTTACTCATGTGGCACGGGCGCTTTCCGATTCCGACCGACATGTACGAGGTGCTTCGGTCGGAACACGAACGTCGGCGTCGGTCGTACAACTAGCATAGAACTCAAATTACAATGATTATACGTGACATGCGTCGGTTTGCGACCTAGTTAGGTACCTACACAAAACAACCATACACGCTGCTGTTAGGTACCTAACTATCTACGTTATCTTGCACGAGCATAAATACCTATACATTCTATATATACATACGGTGTGTACTTGAATATTCTATCGGTAAGTAATGCCGATAAAATATTCAAGTATTTACCTCGTTAGATTTTTTTTCATGAGCTGATAAAATCAGTGATAAGATACTAGGCTAAAGTAAATACCTACCCTTCTACTTTCAATGCATCTTATTTTGATTTATTTATTTGATTGCAAGAAAGGAAGAAAAGAAAGGCTTTACAAAACGTCTTAGTATCTAACCAAACTAAAATATTTGAAGACTGTGAAATTATCACAATTAGTTAAATTAAAAATCCTACTCTCTGTTCCTTTATTATCGTACTATATGAATTTTTAATCCTAAAATTAAATAATATATTGTTGAGTGCCTACTGGACATATCAAAACTAATACCGTATTTTTCGAGTGATAGGTGTATGTAGAAAGTAATAGACCCGGCACGGTGGCACAGTATAAAGAATTCTACTCTTTTTTGTACAGTCTTTACCTAACTAGGTAAAGGCAAAAGAATTATGTTTTAGCACTCTATGTATGTATGTATGTATCTTTATTATATTATATTATATATAAACTTATTGTAAAATGTTTGTATGCCTTGTATGTAGGCAAAACATAGCGCACTATTTTTATGATCTCAAGACCTTTGTTATGTACTTATGTTAACAAATAAAATTTCTGATTTCTGATTTCTGATTTCTGATTATAAGTGTATGTACTGTAAAACTACCCCGTGACGTCGTCCGCATGGATCCGTTACTTAGCGATAATATTACATTAGTTCTACTTTACCGATTTTGCATTATATTATACATTTACAATACTGCAATATGTACGTACATACATATATATGTATGTACACATATATTTGTATGTACATATTGCAGTAATCTATACTTATAATGAATCTCTAGCGAGGTAATTTTCACGGTATATCCAAATCACTCAAACTGTGGGTACAATGCGTCTACTTTGGAAATTGTTCGTGTTACTTATTTTGCTAAGGGTACATGATATTGTGTACCTTACGTACGGGCACTTACTAGAAGATAATCAACATAGGAATGATGACGCTTTGTTTAAAGCATGTGTAACTGAAAATCCTTATCAGCTCCATCATTTGAATTCAGTTTTGCTGGTGCATGGTGCTGTTTCAAATTCAGTGCAGTGGTGGCCATACAGAGTAAAGATACTGTGGGAGAAAAAGGAAATAAAGAGGACCGAGGAGGTAAATATGCCTTCGGACCACTGATTTTCAGACAAAACTTACATTTTACGTCGTTATGTACATGTTAAATGCACATCTCCAGCCAAACCTTCCCGCTTATTCTAAAAGATCTACTTCCGTAAAATGTTTGCTGGCTATACAATATACAGAACGATTTACTGAAGTTATATCCAGATGAACCGAAAATAAATAAGGAAAATGAAAATATGTCAATTCATATAGGTTAATTAAATTAACACTTATGAACGTCAAAATTTACAAAATGTCAGCAAATTAATCTACACTCAGGCCACTCTTTTTAATCGCCAGGTTATTACAATTTTTGTAAGTTAAAGTTTCAAGTAGCATGCAACGTGACACAGGCAATAACTTAACTTGACACTTAACTCTATAGGTAATTAAATACTTACAGCTTTCTATGTTGCAAAGAAAAAATGAAAAGTAAAATGTGTGCTTTACAGGCTGCCTCAATTTGCATATTGCTACAAAAGGTAAAGGCAACATGTGAACTGTAATAAATGTTTCTATGTAAGTATTATATAAACTGTTAATATTCGATATAAGTATAAAGTAAGATGAACTTAATTTACCACAGGAGTTCACAATGCACATTGTGAACACCTCTATTTCACAAATCACAATGTATAATTTTAATAATACTAAGTATACAATTTTAACAAAACAATACAAAATGTGTACTTAACTGTACAATTATGGCTCGGGCATTATGTCATATATAATTAATACAAAAAAAAATCATTTTATGTCAAAATGTATCAATAAGCGAGATTACAGGATGGAAATAAATTATGAATCATTTAGTATAATATTCTGTATACATCTTTGCTCGAGACAGAACAGCGTTTTGTTTCGATTAGATTCGTGTTTGTAGAGTAAATAATCCTTCTACTGATTTGGCTGCGCGATAGAAGCCTTATTATAAAGGATGAATTTGCTATGGCAAACTGTAAAGCGCTAAAAGCAGTGGACCAGATATCAGACAACACCAACTCATGAGTGGCTATCACAGTCCTACTATTTTGTGTTCATTTTCAGCAGACTGTGCCTGTTATTCCTACCTCGTGGACTAAGGCTGATGAAATTAAATAGTGTTTAGGAGGTCCACAGTCTGTAGCACTTCAAAATTGTTTTGCATTTAATAGGCTCCAAGCCTATACACTCCGCAAGATTTGCCATTTTATACAATATACAAGTACAATGTATAGTAGACAATGCACAAGTGTAGTCTGATTTGTTACTCGAGTTTGGTAGCGGTACGTATCTACAGAACCAAGAAAAAGTTGTCTTGCACAAAACCTTACGCAGTGGAGTTAGAAAGTTATGAAAACTCTTGGCTTTTGTAAGAGCTAATTTTGAACACTTAACAATCAGACGGGCAGAAATAAAGATTGAATTTTTCAGTATTGTTTTAAAAAGTCATGTACTAGTACTATTGATACAGTTATTTTATTCATACTGGTCTACCAACGTGACTCTGCCTGGATAATTTTAAGAAAAGACATTTTGCTGGGGTAATGTTTCAAACGTTACCCCAGCAAAATCTGTTCTTTTCCGAATAACTTTAAAACTATAATGCAAACAAATTTTGCTATAGGCAAACAAATTACTCCTTACGACGCACTAATTATCTGTTATACTCTCACCTCTTATAAGCACATTTTTATCAACATTTTGCTGAGGTAACGCACTCCGCTGCTATTTTAATAGAAATTGTCTCAAACTGCTAGCATAGCGGCTTCATGATACTAGCGACACTATTGCAAATAGTAAAAATATAAATGAAGATGAGGTACGCATACGTGCACACACACAAACTTTCGCATTTATAATATTAATAGGATGTCAATACATTTTTTAAGTCAAAATGTTTTAGTTTGTTCATGTACAAAAAACCTATATATATATATATATATATATATATATATATATATATATATATATATCTAAATAAGTATAAACTCGGCAGGGTTACTAAACTAAAGTGTACTAGTATTAGTTGAAGAATACATATGTCAATTATAGGAATTTATCACAATGGTGTATTGTCATTGGGACTTAATTTTTAAGCGACTTCAAAAAATATTAATATTATATATATTATTAAATATTTTTTTGTATTCAATAATTCATAAAAATCGTTTTAAGCGGCTTTTTTGATCAGGTAATACATTTCACAGCAGCTGGGTTTTGAGTTTATTGTTTTAACCCACAGTAGTTATTTTTATTTCTACTACATATTTAACAAACGTCATGATTCTAAACACTTATCTTTGCTTTCGCTACTATATAAATAATAAATATATAAATAATATATACTAAAAAATATACATACTTACTAAACGAAATAATAAAAGATACTAAAAAAATAATTCATTATTGGCGCGTCTATCAGATTTTAGCTCTGCGGTTTCGGACAAGTAAGGTCATTGTCTTATAGTTGTGCTACTGCTACTTGCCGCTAGAGGGCGAACTCGCACGCAATGTTTTTTTCGGGTGAGGCGCGGGGTGGTGAGGAAGCAAAACGCTCAAGGTCATATGTGACGGAACGCCCTTAAAGTAGTAGCAGTCATTAGGATATCAAGTAGGTACCTCGGCCTAACTATCAAATATAACAACATTGCGAAGGAACTGAGTTATGGAAGTTGGATTGCTATCTAGAATCAGTATTATCATCCGCGAGTGTCGTAAGAGACGACTTACAGTGGCTAATACATTATAAACTTCAATCAAAGATTCTTGAAAATCCTGATTTTTCGTTCGGCGCTGAAGCGCTGTCAATAATAGACATATTAAAATTTTGTAAAAGCGATATAACGCTGGACGATTCATTGCGTAAAATCGGATTTTCAAATAAAGATCGTATAAAGGAAGTCACTGTTAGGGAACACCAGGTAACGTTCAGTACTTAGCGCTATTTGCGTTCTAAATTATTATCACCTACTACTGCCTCTGTGGTTTGCTGGTACTATGTACGGACTGCCACGCAGAGTTCGCGGGTTCGATTCCCGCTCAGTACAAATATTTGTGTGCATGAACATGACTATTTACACTGGTCTGGGTGTTTGTATTTACAAAAAAAATATTGCACGTATATCCGCATTTCTAGAACCCATAACACAAGCTAAATTTAATAATATATATTATGCTTATTTTGGGTCTGGATGGCGTTGTGTGAAGTTGGTGTGATATTATTTATTACTAGCTGTTGCCCGCGACTTCGTTCGCGTAAAAATTCAAATGGGTGCCTCTATGAGAATATTGCGTGCCTGATTTTATGGCAATCGTACATTGTATCAGTATTATCAGTCTCTTTGGGGAATCCAGTTTAAACCCGCTATCGCTAAAACTGACAAACCACTTTCACACAAACTTGCGACTTTTATTTGCCCATTTAATAAGGGTGGTTTCTGAATATTAAAAAAAGAGTATTTTCTAGTAATTTGGTAATCCTACTATAAAAACTAGGTATAGAAATTTCATACAAACTTTGCCACCCTTTTATACCCCCTTAGGGGATGGATTTCGCAAAATTCCGTCTAAGTGAGCACCTATATCCTAATAGGAACGACAATGCAAAGTTTGAGAATCCTAGCACTTGTTGTTTCTGAGATTTCGTGATAAGTGAGTGAGTGACCTTTTGGTTTTATGTATATAGATAGCTTTTGCCCGCGGCTTCGCTAACGTGAATGTCGTTTTTTTCAATAGACATTTTTATATTGATTAAATACTGTTTTTCATACTATTTGTAATCTCCTATTCATACAAATCCTCTTTCACCTACCTAAAGATATCCCTCGTAAAAACAATATACAATACACAAAAGCAAATTTTCACTCCAATAACTTTCCCCTTCCCCTTCTTCCCTATTGCATTTTTCTCCACTCTCCACAATTTCCTCCTTCCTTTCCTCCCCTCCCCCTTCTCCTCTTCACCTCCTTCAGCATCCCTTGCCCCTCCTCCAGCATCTCTTGCCCTTTCCTCCACTTCCCTCTACCTTGCCTCCTCGTTTTCCCCCTCTCTTCCCCCTTCCTTTTCCTTTCTTTTCCTCCTTTCCTCTCCCTTCCTATCCCTTCCCCTACCTTTTTCCACCATTCGAGAACTCCTCTACTGTCTCCCTCACCTCCCCCTCACTTTCCTCTCATTTTCTCCTCACTATCCCTCACTTCCCTTCACTCCCCCCTCACTTCCCTCTCACTTCCCCCTCACTGCCCCCTCACCCACCTCACTTCCCCCTCAATTTCCCCTCACTTCCCCCTCACTTCCCCGTTACTTCTCCGTCACTTTCCCTTCACTTCCCCTCACTTTCCTCTTACTTTCCTCTAACATTCCCCTCGCTTTCTCCTCACTTCTCCCTGTCTTTCCCCTGACTTCCCTCTGACTTCTTCCTGACTTTCCCCTCACTTCTCCCGCATTTCCTCCACACTTCCTCTTCACTTCCCCCTCACTTACCCATCACTTTCCTCTCACTCCCCCATCACTTTCCTCTCACTCCCCCATCACTTCTCTCACTTTCCCCTCCCTTACTCCTTCTCCTCAATTCCTCCTTTTCCTCCCTCCCTCCCCCTCCCTGTAAATTTCAAGTCGCTAGCTTCAAAAGCTAAAGATCTTTGTATAGAAAATTCATCCATAATTTCAAAACTGTAAGTTAAAAAATGAAGAAGATTCATACAATCGATTTCATCCTTTTTTCACACACTTAGGAATTAAATTTTAAAAAACCCTTTTTTTAGTACAACCTCTAGACATTTAGACAAACACACCCTCCAAATTTCAAGTCACTACGACCAGCTGTTTAGGCTGTGCGTTGTCTGTTAGTCAGTCAGTCAGGACAAAGCCTTATATAATATGTATGGGTGTATGGATGTATGGATTAGACGTATAGCCATCGGGGATCAAAGCATACAGGCTGCTAGGAATGCTAACACGTGATAGAGCCACATAAAGCTGACCGTGCGAAAAACAGCTACTAAGTATTAGCTGTTTTTCGCACGGTCAGCTTTCCACGCCCACAACTTTTCTATGTGTCTGACCTTGGGCTTTATTAATTGTCATCGCGAAACATAGGCTCCGTGGAAACTGGACTCATTTAAAACTAAACGGAAGATTGTTTAGAAAGAGAGGAATCCGAAAAATAAAAACGCTATCAGCTATTCCGTAACCTGTTAAAGTCCCTGTTTCGATCAGAAAATGTTCGACGTGATTCTTTAAATTGGCATAACTTTTTTTTTATGAACCGATTGACATGAAACAAACACTAAATGTTAAGTGAAGCTTACCACAATGTATTAGTGAAAACCATATCTAAATCGGATAAGCCGTTTCTGAGATTAGCGTGCACAAACGCACAGACAAACAGACAAACAGACAAACAGACAAAAATTGTAACAATCATTGTTTTGGGTTCTATTTGCGTTGATAAAGGCCCCAATTTTTTTTTTCTCATGTATCTCTCATGTACAGACAGCGATCGGTTACGTTTTTATTATATGTATAGATTAACTACGCTAAAAAATCTAACTAAGCGTGGTGAGTTAGCCACCTCTAGAGAGGTAACTGCAGTGCCCAGCAGTGGCCATATAAACTAATAGATATTATGTAGTTCTGACATCTTTGAAAAACGTAATGTTATTTTACACAAATTAGTTAACGTTGTGTGGTCGTATCGCAAATCGCAGTGCTCGACACTCCCGCCTACATATTCCGGTATTGCAATGATATTAATTAAAGCTATTACAATATGAATGGTACATTTCAAAAGAATGTTAGTGTTAACGTAACAGAAATAATTTATTAAGCGCTAAAACTCAGTGCATAAACATAACATTTTTTAATGTGAATGATTAAACATTTTGAGTTATGATAATTCATTTCGTATCAGGATTCTAGAAATCCATTTTTCGAAATGATTCTTGTTTTATGTGTCTAGTTTGTATCTAGTATTTCTTCACTCTTTGTTTTTAAAAGAAGATCACTGTCTTCCGTCCACCGTACGATAGGAACGTCGAAGGTAACATTAAGAGGCACATAGGTAAAATAATGATATATGACATTGGTATTTATTTAGGCCAGGCATCGCCACAATATTTACTGCAGGGTAAACGTCTCATACGAGAAAACATCAGCACTGATCACAATGCTTCACTTGTAGCTTTGTGGAGCTTGTATATTTAAGTACTTACCATATTTGTCGAAATGTTTAAAAAGTTTCATTTGTTGTTTTAAAAGCTTACCTGTAACAAAAAAAAAGGCATAATTAACATATTTTGTATTGATTTTAAAAGAGCAGTGGAGAAGATTTCGAAATGTTCCCTCTATATCGAGTCACGTCGTCATTGTGTCGAGCAAGGTATATAAATAATAGAGTCTACGGTTCTGGAACAATACATTCCCTGCCTTGACGTAAAAGGACTCGATATGTAATAAGGTAGAGGAGTCACAAAACTAGAACCAAAAATAAACCAGAAGCTGCTTAATTTAACCAAATATAAGCACACTCACCTAATAACCATATCCAGGACATCTTCCTTTTCGAAAACCTTGCAGTATAGATGCAGAATTTTTAAACAGGTGTACTGAAGCCCCGTCCAGTTGACATCAGCTGACTTCAGGGCCTCGCTCCAAGGGCAGTTCTCATGTCGAGACAGGCACAACATGCCGTCGACCGTGGTCTCCGTTGGAGGCATTTAAGTTAACTTCTTTGGTCCCACTTTGGTATTGTTTTGTGTCATCAGCTGAATATTGACGGCATTTGGTTTAGATTTTGTTGGGTTTTGTAATGGTATATTGTTACTGTAGGTAATATAGTCTGATAATAATAACTGTGTCTTATTTTGTCTATATGTGGTAACACAAGGATATGGTCAACCTGATGTTAAGTAGTTACTGTAGAAGATAGGACACAGATATAATATTCAGATACGACTTCCGAAAGATGACGACAGAATGATGAGTTTAGAGATTTCATTGGTTAATTTTATCCTTTGACGTACTACCATGTACTACCACTAAAATAAGGCGACTGGTACAGCGAGTTTCACGATGTTTCCAATACGACAGCATTCATTATATATTAGCATACCAAAATGACTAAAGTCTATCTGATTTTATTATAGATGGTATTAAGGACTCAGGAGTACTTAATAGACACTAATTCAATGTTCCAAAATTAGTTCAAATTCGAATAGTCTCCACCACTCTTGAACTAATATAAAAAAATACTGTCATGTCGAATAAGATTGTGGTTCATTATTTTATCATCCAGGATATTGCTGGCTAAAAAGATAAATATTTTAAATCAAAAGATAAATTTTTTACTAATTAATGTATATCGATATCCAATTCGTTACATATCATATTTACTACAAATACTTCATATATTGACAAACATATTCGTTAAAAGAATGTTACGGATTTTACAACTCACTGACCAAATTCTTGCTTGGAAATAAATCTGTGACATCCAGAGATTTAAATCGTTAAATCTCTGGTGACATCTGAATCGTAATGAATAGGCAAGTGCTAAGTATTGGGAGAATGTTGCCATAATCGCCACATATCTAAATTGGCAATTGCGTTATAATTCTTAATGATCACCATCACATAGTTTGCGTCAGTCCTCCAAGGTTTGCAGGCGGATTGATAATAACAAAAGTGGCAGGAACTGTGAAGACAAGAAGATGCTTCCACTGCATCAGGTGTCGTCGTCGTAAGAGGTGATTAAAGGCTGCGGCATACGTAATAAAATACGTCGGATCGGGCGTAAAGCGGAACGGAAACGTCACTGCCTTCTTTGCTCGATGACATATGCTCTTTCATATATCGCGTCATACAAGTACCTGGGTAGGTAACCGTCACGTATGCCGCGCGGCCTTTAGGCAGTGACAAGTAACGAGCCAGCATTGCGTGCCTACTAAAATCATCTGGTAATCAATCCATCTGTCAAGCGTGGTATGGAAAAGGCCTAAGTTTTGTAATGAACGTCTTTCGGCTGATTATATGAATATATAAATATTATGTCTTAAATGTTTAATATAATTTGTATAATGCTCAGTCATAATCATACTTATATCATCGTGTTAGAGGACAATGGCTTCTAAACTCCGTTATTTCAATGAATCTAGCAATAAAGAGATTTCGTAATTAATTGAGGGGAAATTCACACACATCTTTGTAGTTTTATTTTACACGATTATTATAAAAAAAGTCTTTATGATAGCAGCAACGTATTTACGTTACACCTCACAAAACATGCTTAATTTTTCTTTATATTAGGTCTACCAAATTTACTCTTTTCTGTCTGGTGGTAAACATGTCAATAGAGTCCAGAAATTTTGATCAACATCTCAACTGTCATTGTCGTAAGCTCCTGGCATTGTCCTCTGGTATAATCGTTTTGTGAAATGCTATTTCATACCCCACTTAATAGACGCGGTCAAAAGCAAAAAGGGTAAGTAGGTACTTACCTAGGGTGTTCTAAATTCGTTTTTAAATGTGTCTGGTAAATGTGCTGTTACTTGGACGCAACGTAAGCAGAGACACGAGGGTGTTGCACACGTCTGTCTACCTCTTAAGGGAAAATGTTTGCGTGAAGCTACGTATTTGTATGTATGGTATACATATTGTATCGTGTAAATACCCCTATGTAATAATATTGATTTTTCAATTAGCCTAGTCCAATAATTCCAAATTCACTGGATACTGATAGACGCGTCAAGATAAACTCGAATGCATTTTATTAGTTAATATTTGATGGATCGTACACAAACATGTAATCAAAATATTTACATTTTTGCCCAAACAGATGTTTGCTAATTTTATTAAGATATATGAAGGCTACATAAATTAACGTTTACGATGCCATATTGCTCAAAATATTAAGTGTTAATAACGCCATAAATTATATATAGAAACACTTCATCTTTTCCGTAAGTATCGAGATTAAGGGAATGCCAGGAAATGGGTAGCAGTGTAGGTACTAAAATCACCTTCAAAGTGGCGAAGGCAATTTTGGTGACTATGATAAATTTCGCTTTCGATAAAGTCTAAGTATATCTAATAATGAACATTCTTAGCTTGATTAGATAGCGCAATTATTTACCATTAGGTGGGTATACTTGTTTGCCACCAAATAAAAAATGAGCATGGTCCTTGTCAACAACTATAACATTTTATAGCAGCCTTAAATATTACAAAGTGGCATTACCATTTTTTTAAAGCATTTATAATATAGGGATAAGCAGCAGACAAATGTATTAAGCTTTTGCCTAATCTTTCCAACACGTTAAAGAAATTAAAGAGATGAATAAAATAATCACTAATGTATACGAAGCTTTCATTAAACAAATTAGGACGTGTACATACAACAGTAGCAAAGACAATGGCGGTCGAAGAGTAAATTGTTTAAATTAGAACTTCCGACGCAGAGGTCGCGGACTTATTACTGCTGCCTTTCCTTGTTGCATCCTTATTGTTTAATAAACGTGGTACCATACCATAATATAAACTACAACAGTTTATAGGTCAGGCAGGAGGGAACTGTTATTGTTAGATGGCACTTAAATATAACAGGTCATTATTGTCTTATTACAGGGTAATGGTCTCTTAGGTAAGGCATTGATTTCCCACGCTTGCTCTTTATTTATGTTCTTTTTAAAAGGACAACCGTACTAGGGAACAAGTCCTGTGTCGCGGGGAACTTTACAAATATACAATTAACGGACACAAAGTATATATATATATATATAGTCCTCCTTGACGTGTCCGTCAACGGCGAACCTGGCAAAACTTATTGTCTATTGTGGTAACGGACATGGCTTGCAAAACCAAACTTGGTTTGAAGGCCCGGTTGAAAGGCGCACAGTACAACTGACCATCAGCATTATAAGTATATGTATAGGTATAGGTTTATTCTACAACTAGTGTGGATGATGTGTCGGTGGCCATTAGCGATATCAATCGTGATCTAGACGCTATAAAGTGTTGGTCTGATAGATTTGGCCTTTATGTAAATCCCACTAAGTGCCAGACCATTGTCATAGGTAGTCAGCGCTTAATAAATAGACTGGATATCCGATATGTACCACCGGTTGTTTTTGATGGATCGACTATTCCATTTAGTCATGTAGTGAAGGATCTGGGGTTGCTCATTGACTCCAACCTCAATTGGCAAGCTCAAGTCACCAGTGTGAGTCAAAGAGTAACTGGTACCCTACGTGCCTTATACCGCCTAAAGAACTTTCTTCCGGCTAAGACCAAGGCAATGATTGTGCAGACTTTAATTTTTCCTTTAATTGATTATGGTGATGTATGTTATTTTGACCTGAATGCAGATCTGCTCAATAAGTATGACCGACTTCTCAATAACTGCATTCGATTCATTTTTAATCTTCGTAAATATGATCATATTTCTTCCTATCGCTCAGACCTAAAATGGTTACCCATACGGCAGCGCCGAAATCAGCGCGCTCTTACTACCTTATTTTCTTTCTTACACTCTCCCACACTTCCCAGTTATTTATCTCCACAATTCCAACCTTTGTGTTCATTTCATGACAGAAATCTTCGCTCTTCTAATAATCTTCTTCTAGCATGTCCTTCTCATACTTCTGATTTTGTACATTCTTCCTTCTTTATACAATCTGTCTTACTCTGGAATGCGCTCCCTCTTGAAGTCAGGATGGTTACGGACCGCTTTAAGTTCAAACAAAAGGTACGGGATATTCTCTTCGACAGATTGGCAGAGTCATCACATCAGTAACATGTATATATTGTATATATATATATATATATATATATATATATAATATTTATAGGTGTATTTATATTTGTATGTGTGTATGTATTGTATGTATATGTGTATTAAGTATAATATGTATTTTTGTATAAGTATAGGTAATAGTCATATTTATCTGTTCCTTTGAAGTTAACTTGCACCTACTTCGTTTATCTCTGCATCACCCAAAGGTTGGCTGGTAGAAAATGCCTTTGGCATTAAGCCCACCATTGTACAATTTTGTGCATAAAGTTATAAATAAATAAATAAAATAAATATAGGAAGGCTTCGGTCGGGTCTTTTTGATAAGGCGTTTAGTATCTAGGTTTTGAAGACGCTTTTGTTTTACCTTCCTGAACAGCCTCAATGAGTCGTGTCGAAGGTTCGGTCATGTAATAAATATCTCAAAGACCCAAGTGCTCAAGCAACATGCACGTGGCACTATACCGGATCCGACGCCGATATCATTAGATGGAAAGGCATTAGAGGAGATAACATCGTTTCGATACCTTGGCAGTGTAGTCCGCAATGACAATCGCCTTGAAACTGAAATCTCCCCACGGATTGCAAAGGCTGCAGCATCCTTCGGTATGCTTCGTAGAAGAGTTTGGGATTCGCATGATCTTCGGTTACAAACTAAAATCTCTGTATACAAAGCTATTGTCCTGCCGATACTGTTGTATGCCACCGAGACTTGGTGCCTCTACAAGAACGACATTAGGCGCCTTGATAGTTTTCACCTAAGGTGCCTAAGATCTATACTGCGTATCAGGTGGCAGGATCGAGTCCCAAACTCAGAAGTGTTACGCAGATCAAACTTATATGGTATTGAATCTCTGCTTATAAAAGGGCAACTGAGATGGTGCGGACATCTGGTGCGTATGGATGACTCTAGGTTGCCTAAAGCTGTCTTCTATTCACAGCTGAAGGAGGGAAAGCGCAAACCTGGTGGTCAGTACCTGCGCTACAGGGACGTCCTGAAACGACATCTCACCACATGCAAGATCTCTTGCGATGATTGGGAAGAGCTCGCATACCAGAGACCGAAAGCGGACACATAGTACACCCAGACTCGGAACAAATATTTATGGATCACACAAACTTTTGTCTCATATGGGGATCGAACCCACAACCTCGTGCACAGCAGTCGCTTGCGCTCCCACTGCACCACAGAGACTTGTACAGTTCATTTTCTACCATTTATTTAATAAAGACAGCAAAAGCCGCTGCTTCTATTCGGCATATTTGGAAATGGATTGGGTAGAACTAGAAATAGAAATTTAAATTTTTTCGAATTATTTTTAAAGGTCTGGTCAAGTTGCACTGATAGCTTGTGCATTTACTACGAGCCTTTCACAGATAAGTTCTGACTGCAGTCTCACGTTAAGATGTCCATTGCATTAAATCCTAATTTTTGGTTTTCACACCGTCTCGACTTAACTCAAGACCATTTTATCCGTAGACAAACAAAGAGACAGACAGACATTTTTCATTAATAATGTTAGAATAAATTCAATATTCACTTCCACGCGGCCACAGCGTCTCTTTAAAAACACCTTTCAGTTCGAAGGCTACAATTTATTAGGGTAATTGTAGATCTAAAAGTCTAAATATAAATCGCTGTTTATGTTAACATAAAAAATGACCGACTTAAACAATTTCCTTAAAAGGCTCGTAATTAGACATTTATAAAACGACCCAGGTTATGTTTAATGTAATTAGGTACGTGATTCGATTATAAAATAATGTAGCCAGTTGAGCATTTAAATAAATACAAGTTTGTGATTTTTATTTAAACTTATAAAAATTCTCGTCAGTGGCGGAGGAATGATTTGAGTTTTGGGAGGCTTGACGCTACTCTAGATAGGATTTTACTACGGTAAACACTGTAAGCACATACATTTGCGAATATGTTTGAGTAGGAGATCCAGGAGATGGCTAGGAGGCTTGAGTTCCTTAACTTTCCCTCTGTATCCGCCAGTGTTACTCATCAAGGTTATCTCGCTGCGGCTTTAGAGGTTTTTCTTAGGATGTTCTGTGTACCAATGCAAGACTAATTTGCTTAAAATCCTTTCTATTCTTCTTCCGAATTTTCCGATTTACTACTGCATTTAGATTTAGTCGCACAGTATGAAAAATGTCCTCAAAAACGGCCATGTTCTTTTTTGGTGTTCTACTCATGGTCCTGTCCTATTACAAGCATCCGCGGCGCACCTAATGTAAAATGGTCTAAGTGTTACCTATTAAAATATTCTCTAACATCTTTTATAAACTTATCCAAGTCGTTATTGATTGTAAAGGAGAAAGGAAAGAGGGAGGCAAAGAAGGAAGACTTATTACTTAATTCAGCTCTCACTAGCCGAAGGAATGTAAACAGATTTTCTTAAGCGTAATTTCTTTTAGGAAACCTTCCTAAGAAACTTACACAGTAAAATATATTTTTAGTAGTACACCTTTTGAACCTATTCGTTCATACCTACTTCGATTATCGGATCGAACGTGCGTTCTATTTCTTACCTTAATGGCATTATGTAATCTTTGACCGCAGCCACTCAATGCAGACCAAGCTGATACGTACCATATCTGTAATACACTGCTGGGCTACTGCTCAAAATTGGGACATCTGTTTGTTTACACTTATTATTGTCGACATAAAGAATCGAATAACTATCAAATTATTATAAAACAGAACATTATTTTTACTTTGTGCAGCGTAAAATAAAATGATTTTCATTTTTTAACATCGTCTACACGAACAAGTCATCACTTATTTCGGTTTTATATAGCTACTGGATAAAATAGAGTTCCGTTTGCCATTCTCTGTCCGAAAATCAGTCAGGACTGAGTTCCCGTCCTTGAGTATTCTTTTCTTCTAGAGTTACAAATTTTAGAATGAAGACCACATCGCCTTATCAACGAATGAAATCAACTTCATGTATTCGGGTTTCATCCCAATTACACTGAAGATCTATTTGATTTTATTTACCTTTAAGACAAACATTGTATTTGCAAGATTCAAAGCTAAAATATGATGAGTCAATGCAGATGAGACAGCAATATCCATAATTGCATGCGAACGACTTAACGGTAACTAGAACATAAGATTAATAAATAAGTAGAACGCACAGATTACCCTGATCTATGCCAGAACATCAGCGTTTAAGGTAACCACAAGTTTTATTTGGCATGATTGCATTTTAATTAACTTTAAATGTGATAATTATACAACTATTTGGCACACGACCAACTTAATTAAATTTGTATTTAAATGATTAATATCGCACGAGACTGAAGTAAGAGTATTATAAAATCTTGACATTTGAACAGTAATTAATAATCTGTCACGATCATGAAAAATAGAGAAAATGAATTAAAAAAATAAATCAGTAAGTTATTTTCCTCTTCTGCTATAGATTTAGGATCCCTATCATTTAGATGACTTAATTAATCGTTTTGTATAAAAAATATTTTAAATAAAGTTTACAGACGGGGTTGCGGCCCACGTAATGAGTGAAAAATGGCGCTCATATTCATCACAAAACCGTTGACGTCTCCGTCCTGACGTCATTAAAATTTAAAAAGAAAACTCTGTTCTTGCAGTCAACTCAATTCGAGCATAGGCAAATATTACTTGCTAGGAAGAACTGAAGCTGCGGTGGAACACAACTCACAACAAGGTACCGTTTTAACACTAAGGAGGTACATTTTGTAGTGTTGCTATGACAACGGTCCTTACACTAACAGTGAGATGAAAACAGTCAACCTGAGTATTTACTCAGGTTGACTGTTTTCATTTAAGTCAAAAAGATCGAAGAGCAAGATATATTGGGTTGGCAATTGCAAACGTTTTTATCTTAGTATATAAATGTTGATATTAATCAGTTAGCCACCTGTCTAGTACAGTATAAGCAGATCCGGTACGTTGCCGTGTGTTGCTCTATAATTAGACCAGCGACACCTTTCGGGTTATCGTCACCTATACTTAGTAACAGGTGAACGGCGTGGACAAGTACCTACGAGATTACATTCTTACTTCTTACGCTTGCCAGACATAAAAAAGGCGTTTATACTTTTGGCTGTGTGGTCTATCATTCATACCTACTAATATATATAATGCGGAAGAGTTTGTGTTTGTTTGAACGCGCTAATCTCTGGAGCTACCAATCAGATTTAAATAATTATTTTTGCGTTTGATAGCCCAGTTATTGAGGAAAGTTATAGGCTAGTAACATCTCGCTACTGGCGTCGCCAGGGAATAGAGCAGTAACCAAGGATGTAACTTACCGCGCCGAAACCGCACCGCGGAAGGTTAGTCTACGTTACAAGCAAACCATTTTTATCTAAGGTAGCGTATGAAGCGATTAAGGGAACACCAGCTATCATTACTTCGTAAAACTTTATCCAGACCAATACTATAGAAGGTAAGTATCCTCCATTTGGAAGAGACTGACTAGCAGTAGGTAGATGTCTTTAGGTTGATGCAGAGATTGCAGACATATATTATGTATAAATGTTTGTTAATTTACTCATAACTAATTCAATTAAGTAATTTAAATAATGTTATTTTTTTAAATATATGTTTGCTTTAGTTACATATCGCTAACTGTAAAGGTATTTATTTATTTAGGTGATGATACGTTTGCCATATCACTGGCTAATAATTATAATACTGATACAACGTCCATATAGGTACGTGACTATTACCAAGTCCAAGTGCAGTAAGTAGATACATTAGATTAGTTGCTGCGAGAAATAAGTTTAGCTATACTACCATACATTTTTAATTATAATCGGTAATGTAATGACCGCTACATGTCATGTCACATGTGACGTAGGTAATGCGCACATATCAGAGGGAAGTGTTTATTTTTATATTAATAAATACCATGGTAACTATATTTTTAGAAAAATAAACAAGTTACAAATCGATACGAAATATGAATTAAAAAAACTTTTTTACATTTTTACGTTATGAAGTACAATAATTTTACTCAGTAAAGTGCATGCTAATATTTGAGCAATAATGACATCTAGGCTACATTATTTTACTGTAACAATCCAGACAGTTCGGCTATCGGTACTAAATCGTATTTCTAATCTCATAATCATAAGTCTTTGTAAGTAAGTCCAACACCACATTCCTAGCAGTAACACGGTGCTACATTATAATGGTCAATTGTTAACGTCTACAATGTGTCAATCTGTCAACGCATCGTAACTGGCAACTTAAAAATAAAAAATTAAAAAATATCGACAATAAATATGGCGTCTTGACATCGCCACGCAACTTTTTTGTGTTCTACGATTAAAATAATGAAGTGTAGAGATATCGAGGAATTAGGAAATTTCAACACATTATTTAATTTGTAATAAATGCTGTGTAGTCCTTTGATATATTTAATAATCGGTATATTAATAAAAACATCAAGGCCGTTTGCATACTGTTTTAATTTTTTTGGTGATTGATGCATCATCAACAAAAAGTTTTAGTCTGTCGTCAAAATACTGAAATGATAAGTATTTAGGTATATTCAGGTTTAAAACTCAATTGGCTGATTATATACCTACTTATTATTATTTATAACAAATAATTTAAGATAAAAATATATTTTTTTAAAATAATTTATCATACAGTAATTTTACGAAGGAAACCAAAGTAACGGACATAGACATAGTTTTCGTGGCTTTTAGTTCGTATCCGTAGTCGCGGTATCCAAAACAACGCCTTTATTACAAAGTCGATATTTATAAGCATCAATAGGAAAGTTAACACGGAAGGTCTAACCCTTATATTTTATGTCAAATTAGACATTAAGTATTAAAATGTTATCCGAATTTCATCTAGCAGACGAATACAAATTTGTATCATTCATTAGTATCGAAAAATGTGTAGGCGATGCCAATATTTTACTCGAATTCATATTTAAGTGAGACACAGATTTATTCTTTTCATAAATTATTGGAAACATTTCAATGTCGGTGGTCTTAGGGACGTCTTCTACCAAGGTATAATATATTTTAAAAGCTTGCAATACAAGTAAGTAAGGTCAGTTACGGGTAGTCGACCCGGAGTATTTTTTCACAAGTGAGTGGTAGCACAATTATATCCTTTTTTTCTTTTCCTCATGTTTCCTAATTCTCTTCTTCCTCAATGAGAAGTTTGTCTAGTTTCATTTACATTATTTCTGGACTTTTCACAGAGGTGATTTTGATGCTCTCTTTATTGTGGAGAAAATCTAATTATTTTATTCTATTATATCAAGATTGAGAAGTTACATATATTATTTATATCTAACTTCTCCATCTTGCTTCTCATTAAAATAGGGGTGATGATCAAGACATTAGATTTACCAATTATTTTACCCGCTAGCATTATTTACTTATAAAGTTTTTCTCTGTTAAAGTGTCTTCCCGGAATTACGAGTAAGTATAATGATGGACACGTACGAAGGATTATGCCACCCACACTGACACAACCAATGCTTGTTCGTCTAAATTGAAAAAGTGGTGGGATTAAAGTACTGTTTACGTCAGATGCGATCTTTAACCTAGCACGTCACCTCAGGCCGACTTTCGCATTTCCAAGTTAAGCATTTTCGTCACAGGTTGAATTTTAAAATCAGGCAGACGATTGTATACTTTCTCCGTAGAGGATATTGTGTAAGAAAAATGTTGCAATAACAATTTGAAGGAGATCTAAGTATAATCGTTTGTTCTGCGACCAAAAGTTGTTAGACTACCAAGGTAAGGAGACTGAAATGATAAGAATGGGTGCGCATTTTTTTATTGCTTATTTATGTGTAAGCCTATCTCTAAACGCAAATTATATTAAATCCGTGTCATAATAGAACACAATGTCTCGACCTAATTTTAATACTGAAACCTTACAATATACTCGACTACGTAGAATAGGTACTTTTCTTGTAAACCTTGACATCTGCTGGGTATAGTTTAGATATAATCTCTGTAAATTTCTGCTCAACAGTAGTTATGTTACGAGGCACGAGGCCATACTTCAAAAACAACTAAGTATAGATTAAAATTTACTAAAATGTTTTCATTTTCTTGCAAAGTATCTTTTTTGAATGAACTACTACTCGTAATATTAGTCTATTTAGAGTACCTAGCTGGAGTTCAATGTCCGTAAAACTCAATGTATCTGTGCCAATTACAAACGACTCATAAAAATAACTATAAAAAGAAATGCCAATATCATTTGTCATATAAAATACCGCGAGAATACAAGAACATCTAAATTATTTGTCACACAAACAAATAAAAATACTTTTCAAAAGTTGCAGTCGACAACACGTCTGAATTTGGCCGTCACGAATTTAGCTACTTATAAAGGCAAAACGACAGATGTTTTCCTATTCACTATGTTAATCCTATTCGTTTTAATGAGATATCAAAATCAGTAGGTACATACATATAGAGTTATTCCGGTCTGATCCCCTGAATCTCATACACTGGGGATTGCTTTACTTTTTGTTATTGTCTATTCAGTTCTGATCGCGTAAGAGATCAGAAATAAAACCTAAATATATTTAAATATTTTATTCTAGTCGTATCCCCTAGTTATCTTTGACAGATTTTCGAGAAACTACGTACAATAACTTCACACCTGCCTTCCATTAATGGGGTAAGCGCGTTTATTATTTTTATGTTTTTAATTCATTGTTACATAAACTGCTTTTCTCTTGAATGTACTTACGTATCAAAAACTCTGAGGGGATCAGACCGGTATTACAAAATTTACAGAGAATCAGAACTTAGATATCTTTTTTTTTTTTTTTTTTTTTATATTAGCCTACCAAAGTGACTCCACTCTGCCTGATGGTAAGCAGTAAGTGGAATCCAGAAGTGGCGGACACCATTCCAAAAGCCAAACTACTGGTATGGTGGCCTCCACTATGGCGGCTTAGTGAGATGCTTTTTCACGCCCCGCTTAAAAGACCCAGGATCAAAATTAGATGGGAACACATGCGCTGGCAAAGAGTTCCAGGCTTTAATTGAGCGACAAAAGTATGAAGTGCTGAACCGTTTGGTTCGAGACCCTTTAGATTCCACTGTGAAAGGGTGGCACTTTAGTCCCACGTGTTGTTCTGGATAAAAAGGGAGAGGGTGGGATTAATTCAATATTCTTAATAATTAAAATTCAATATCTATGATCAGAACGGAATTAAAGAATAATTATAACCCTAGGGGATAAGATCTGGGGGATCGGACCGGAATAACTCTATTTAGGAACTATTTATCAAATGTTTTGTTCGTCTTAACCTATTGTGACAATGACAACCCTACCAGAATAGGTAACAAGTTTGCGCTTTCTTAGGAAGCTTTGCCTCTGTACGGCTACTCTGTGGTATTAATATGCACCTACCAGTAGTCCGACTTCTTTGTTGTTGACTACATGCCGCCTAGGCGTATACCTACGCACAGAAACTCAGTCGAGGGTCAGGGTTGTCACAACAAAAACTACTTAAATATCCTATATATACATACCTACATACATATGCTCGAGAAACATTACCCTCCTTGACTGCGTCATTCGGGCAAACATTCATTCCCTATCTCAGTAGGTAGGTACTTAAAAGAAGTACTTACTTATATAGCTACTAGTAACAATCATATTAATATTATAAATGTCAAAGTTTGTGTGTGTATTTGTTACCACTTAGTGCCTAAACGGCTAAACCGATTTCGATGAAAATTGTCATGTAGATAGATTCGGAGAATGACATATTTAGGCTACTTTTTATCCCGAAAATCGGTCTGATTTACGTGGGATACAACAAAACATATTGACGGGCGAAGTAGTGAAGCGCAGCTAGTTTTACGTAAGTTTTAATTTGAAATAACAAAGGAATATAGGTAGTCATAATACGTAATATAGAAAAATTATAAATGCGTAACCGATAAATATTTTCTACTTATTTTATTTTAGATGTTTTTTAGAGTTCTGTTATTAAATATTACTTTGTAATGAATTCTTTTTTGAAAAAAAAATGAAAACCGACTTCAAACAATACCTACATGTTCAACCCATACCTAAAAAGTAAAAAATAATATTTTAATTACTTCATAGCAAAGAACATTAAAGGGAAATCAACGCAATTCTTATACCTATAATACTTTACTATTTATAGTTTTTAATTAGTTATTTTGGAGTCGGTGCCAGCCAAGAAGGATCTTTAATTCTGGCTTTGTAAGAAACTTTTGAAATGCACGGGGCGGTAATGGCACGCCGCCGTGGGGGATATGCCTGAGTGTACTACCCGAACGCTTTCTCTTTCTTTTTTTCTATTTATGACTTTTAGTAACTAAACTTATTTTACATGATAATGTTATCTGGCAAAAATATCTTGGTAAGTCTTTCCAATTTGCTTGCAAAAGTTTTAATAAATTAATTAAGTTCTTAAATAGTAGATTTATGATTTTCACATGTAGTTACATACCTACTTTTTATTTATTTCACAATTAATTAATTATTATTTCTAGTAAGTATTTCAATTTTAGTTTTTGTGTATTATTTAATCAGTATTACTCATTTCAGTTCATTCTTTACTATACCAATCTTCCCTGTATATGCTCTGAATAAATAATTTAATTAACAAAATGTAGTAGGTACCTAACAGTAAAAAATATGCCCTCGGGTGTGCTTTGGGTGCAAGTATGTATACGTATTTAGTTTTTGAAATGCTGACAGTGGTTAACGGATTCTCCACGGGCTAATTGCTGACTATACTCCTGATGCTTTCTAGGTTCATGACTGAAAGCAATCAATTATCATCTATTGTATACTTGGCAGTCTGCCACAACGAGCAGTAAAAAAATAAGTAAAATATCGATGTCGATGTATCTTACAAAATATAAGCGCATCCCTAAAGCTCACCTGTCTTTTCATTCAAATAGAGAATTTAATTAGACGAAACCATTTGCCAAACCTTATGAAATCATAGTTTTAGTTTTGAAGGTCAAGTCCAACGTTTCTAGTAATTACTGGACTGACGGAATGTAAACAAAAGAACACATTCATTACTAGACGAAGACGATGACGTAGTTACTACAGTTTTAATTAGATATGAGATTGAATCTATCTTTAGATTGAGATAGTGTTGATTTTGAAATGTTAGATAAACAGATGAGTAAGTAATAAAGACATTTGTAAGTTTTAACTTCTATTTAGAAAAAAATGTACTTATTTGGTTATTTATCAAATAAAATCGAAGGAAAAAATTTCAGTTTGTGGTAAAAGTTACTCTTATTGTGTTGTACCTACTTGTTATCTATGACAATTTCTTAAATATTGTGTTACTTTTAGGTACTTACTTATTTATTTATGGAATACCTGTGTAAAATGCCAGATCATTTAATTTGTTTTACTTTGAAATATAGAAATTGACGTGTTTTTTTAAATTGTTACCGCGAATGAACAAGCTTTAAACCGTAGGATACTTTTACTTGCAAATGCAACCTACATAACACACCCTGAATCTCGAAAAATTTGCCAAAATAAGTAGGTATTTGATTATCATACAAATTAATATTTGTCTCTGTTTCAATATTCGGCCACGTGCGATCTGGTACTCCAGTTAACAAAAAGGATAACTTTAGTTTTTTTTTCAAAAATAATGACTCAATAATGAGCTATAATGTTAGCTATAACCGTGACTGCTTACCCAATACCTACGTTTAACGAGATGATAAAGATCAAAATAATAACTCATAGACGATCAAACACGTAATGATCGTTTCAAATGCTCGAGGAGTAAGTAAACAAACATTAAATTTGTATTTATTTATTTGATTTTATCGGCATTATTGGCAAATTCGATTTATTTTTGTAATTGGAACTCAGATTATATACTTGTAATAATTTGCCGTCAATTACCTACTTCCTTTTTTTAAATGGCGTCGTAGAACATTCTACGATTCACACACTGCCCCGTATCACGAAGTGTAGTGCGGGCGTGCGTGTTCTTGCGTTGTTTGTAAGTACTTATCTCTTTTTGTATAATAAATGTCACCGTAATATTGTAAATACCGTTACATTATAATCTACCTCGCGAGATTATAAACTCTCGAGAGATTGTGAACCGTAACATACTACTTACAATTTAACGCATTATTACCTATACCTAATCTATAATATTTTTCCAACCGATAACACTGAGATTTTGACAGATCTTTGACATTGAGTTGAGTTATTTTTAGTGTTGTTTTATTTTCTGTAGACGGTCGATATATTCATATATTAATCGATGCAAATCGTACTAAATTAAAAAATAATCAACTAAAAGACTTATTCTACTGGCATAATAGCCGATTTCCCTCAGATCAGTTGTACTTTTATAAATCCGAGAACAGATTTTAAATTAATCGGTTTTCGTTTATTGATAAGAAAATAAACAAAGCTGTCAAGCAAAACCACAGGTTTAAAAAATAACAGCAATACTTAACAATAAATGTTGAGTTACATAATTATATATTAGTTTTTTTTTCGATTATCTTATTTAAGATATTTTTTCTTGTTTAATTTTTTTTTTATTTCTTATTTATTATTCTTCTTCTATTCTCCTCTATTTAGAAGATTACTTCTTCGTCTTTGGAGCATCAGCTACTGTTCGTCGTCTTTTGCCACCTGTTAAATTTTCTCTTTTTTAATTATTGTGTACATAATCATTTAATGTTTACAGTACAATTTAGCTAATATACGTATTCATTTTGTTTCAGCAAAACCAACTAGCTGTTTTCTTATAATCTACCTACGTTAGGATTCACCGCATTCGCCTAACGACTACCATATGTTTTCGTTTTAATCCCTGTATTCTTATATTTTTGCACAAAAAATAAACAAACTTCAACCAGTATTCAAAAAGGTGTTAAATAAAGTAGGTAAGGACCTAAGTAGGTCAATCTCTTTCGAGTTTAGTTGCCGATATTAATGTAATTTTACTGTGTACTTTGTTCTGTACATAATTACAAATCTTTAAAATTCTGAATCTTTCACTGTTAACATATGCATGTACTTATTACTTATAGGTACATCTAAACCTTCCAGAAGAAATATGAAAAAATAAAGAAAGAAAAAGTATTTATTTACTGCTCAGAAGCGACATACAAAAAATTACAGAAAACAAAAAAATATATTAAAAATTAATTAAGTAGCATTAACCGAACCTATTTGCATTAGCACTAGTAGCATACAAAAAATAAGTGTGATTGTTAGGTTTTATACAGAGCATGTTTGCACGCCATCCACATCTGTGCAGAATATTTATTACGTAAAACCATATGAAAATCCTTTGGGTTTAAAACAATTTTGCGGCTAAACTGACAAAACAAAAAAGCGACGTTGCTACACACTATTTAAAGAAGACCGGCGCCATGTCTATCATGTTTATGATATATCATTGAAATGTATACAACTCTCTCTTTCTCATTACTGTTTAGTATCTGAAAGGTTTGTTCAAAGTAAAGCTAAAAAATCACCGATAACAATGGCGCCAGCGATACGATTATCTGGAGTTCGTAAGTGAACTTCTTTAGTTATTTAGTAGTGACATTAACTTCACTTCAAAAATGGGACTAAAAGTGCAGGACTTTCTATCTCCTTTTAGAATTTTTGTTCTATTCGCTCCCTAAATTAAACTTTTAATTTGTTACTAATCAATAATAATAGTGGGTTCGATTACCGCGGTAGGCAAATATTTGTGTTATGAACATTTATATTTGTCTTCATTCTGGGTGTTTCCTGTTTTCTAAGTGTGTATTTACAAAAATAAAATGTATGCCTATGTATTATATATTTCAGTTATCTAGTAACAATAATACAAGCTCTGCTTAGCTTGGAACTACATAGATGACGGTGTGTGCTAGTGTCCACATAATATTATTATTATTATTAAGTATTAAAGAAATTGTCTATCTGTAATAGACAAAAAACTTTCTATTTCAAAAGAAATCTACTACGTTGGCAACACTGATTGACTGAGATTGACATTGTGTGATTTTTATCACGATTGGCGCGGATTGACCGTGTATTGGCGCCCAACACTCGTTTAGATAGTTTGTTGATATAAGAAAATTAAGATGTAGTAGGTATGCTTACATCATCATTTTTACGCTATCATAAAAAGATATTGTGTGGTGTAAACGTCTACATAGAAATGTTTTATGTTATAGGGAGGGGCGACCTTGGTGGGAGTGGTGACTGATCCCGTGTAGTGTGAACGTGGTAGGTAATTAATTACTGTACCTTCGCTTTCATTTAATTAGTTTTGTGAGATTTATTTGCAAAGTAATTAACGCATGTGACTGGTTTGGTCGGCTGTTGAAATTTTATAATAAACGGGGCGTGAAAAAGCATCTCACTAAGCCGCCATAGTTAAGGCCACCATACCAGTAGTTCGGCTTTTGGAATGGTGTCCGCCACTTCTGGATTCCACTAACTGCTTACCATCAGGCAGAGTGGAATCACTTTGGTAGGCTAATAAAAAAATAAAAAAAGTGATTTCAAAATTGATAACAAAGGGCGCAACAATTAAAATTTCAAATTGAGCTTTATACGACGCAGGCTGCGTAGTGTAATTTTTGCTGGTTAGTTTTCAGGTCTTATTACAAAAGTGATTTAGAAGCAGGTATCTAGTTACCGCTACTCCTATAGAAGATAGGCAACGCGTTAGTGATATTTTTAATGTTGCAAGCGTCCACAGATTATGTTAACTGCTTGACATTAGGTGGGTCGTATGCTTGTGTGCCACCCAAGTTGTATCAGTCAAAGATTCACGATACAGAACTTGTGAAGATGAAAAGCGTTCATCATATTCTTTTAACATCTTGTTTTTTATAAAATTTATTAAGGTGTTGACATGAGTGAGGTAGTTGGCAAGCGTAACAATAGGACAGTCTGACAGGCACTGAACGCGGCATGTAATTGAAATGTCTAGCCGATAACACGTAGTACAAAATATCGGGAAGATAGACAGATGTTTACTATAAAACTACCATTCTACGCGTAATTATTCAGTGTTGGGACTGTTATTTCTCTATGGATGGATGGATACTAATGTTTTTGTTAGATTCTTTGCCATGAGACATTTAAAATTATTTGAAGTGTAGTTCCTGAACGTTTTGTGTTGCAGGGATATCTAACGTAAAATCTTCTGTAAAACGAGCGAACATAAAGAACTTAGTCAAGTAAAATAATCGTAGCTCTATCCTTTTTCTAACACCAAGTCCACGGATCTATACGTATTTACTAATGTTATAAACATATATACTGCCAATATTATAGCATTCTACAAGATACTCAGATTCAAATCAGGAACAAGACTTGGCAGCGATATGCAAATAGGTGCTGAAGCCTTATAAATTAGCACGCGTGTGCTGTGAAATATTATATACAGATTGTTACGTATGCACTAAGGTTATTTATTATGTAAAGTAGCTTCGTGAATTGAGTAGGTACTATTTATTTAAATAATATTTAAGGAAAGATAATAAACAGTAGAATTTGCATATTGGCAACACTATATTGTTACCTACCTAGCCATTTAGATTGCCTGTTTTGAAAATGTTAAACAATATGTTCCCTTTTTTTATAACAGCAATTTTTAGGAATCTGTTATCAATGATCAAGAAAAAGCTATGATGTTGCTAATTAAAAATTGGTAACATCATAGCAATTGAACAAAACAATAATCAAATGGTTGTAAAAAAATATTCCATTTTTTTAACCAATAAGAAACTGCTTAAGTACTTTCATTCTAATAGATACTTACCTAGTTATCTATCAGAATAAAATTGAAGGCAAAAGAAATGCAGGATTCTTCTAAACATGCATTGAGGTGATTTGGAGGTGAATTTGACCTGCTTATATTCGAAGTTCTTATCCTTATCATGCCTATACCTACGTCTATTAATGCAGTCCACGTGACGTGGGAACACACAACCTCAACTAATTTGTATTTCTACCACCAATTCGTATATTTAAACATCGTGAGTAACACAGAAATAAATAATAGTAGAATAGAAATAAATAATATTAAAATTTAAGGAAGTTAGTTTTCATGCTAAGTGTTTTGTTAAGTCACTGTTAGTCAGTTTCAGTTCTTCTGATAATGTTCTAGGAAAATTGTTAGTCAAGTATGGTGACGGCGACTTTAGAATTTGGCGCGTGATTTGAACGTAGAACCCACTATTTGCCTCCAAAATTGAAGTCAGTACGTAAATACGTAGAAACCACGAACAAAAAGTGACAGTTTAATTTATAGGGCAAATGTAGGTATTGATATTTCATTATCCTCATATAAAATTCGAATCGGGCTAGTTTCATAGAAGTGCCTATTATGTAGTATGTTAACAAATAATTATTATTAAAATATTAATTGTCGTTCTAAAATGAATAAAAAATAATAATGTACATTAAGATTCCAAACATTAAAAAGGTAGGTACTTACGTGAACTTGATTTTTGAGATATAATTACCTATTTTTATTAACTAAATAGGTAAGCACTTTTTACTGCTTTTAGAATAAATAAATATTTAGGTAGGTAGGTAGTACCTTGTATCCGCATTCTTTAAGAAAAAACAAAGTTGTCTGTTTTTCACTGATGGTGAGTGATTGACACTAAAATAAAACAGCAATGGAGATTGATATGGAAAATATAAATGCTTGATATATAAGAATGTTCAAATATTTGTAGTTCTGTATATGTATAACGTGATAATAAAGGAAGTTAGATACCTAGTTACTTTAATAAATAAAAATGTAAATCAAAATGAAAATAATATATGACTAAAGAATAGATGTCTTATTTATTTATAAGGACTTCCCACTAGTTCTGATCCACTCAAATAGTTCTTCTCCATCAGTTTGTTTGATTGAGAATTTGGTTGTATCTTTTAACCACAACAAATATTTTTTCCCACGCAAATTAGACGATTTTTAGTATTATTTCATTGGTGGTAGGTAAGCAACCTGTGTGGTACTTCAGAGTAGCTACTGCAGTCCAGAGTAAAATACCTAATGTATTTACAGACTCTACTAATGCCAATAGCTATGGAAACTATTACTGTCGTTATGGCTCCGTCAGTGGCGTGCACTCCGTATAATTATATTAATAATTGCCTGAAATCACAATTTTAGCAACATAATTAAAAAATGCCTACCCTGTCAAAAATCTATAATGGCAACCCTGTCAAAAATCTCTGTGCACGCCACTGCTCTTGTCTTGAATCATTGTCACATTCACACGAATTTTAGCAACTGAAATTCTTGTTCAAAGCATTGAATATTTGAACATAATTTTTTATGATTTTACTAATAATGTGTCTTTTTAAGTTGGCAAGCAAGCATATCCCGTTCTCCTTAGGTAGTAAAGATAGCGTATCAGTAACTAAAATACTTAATAGATAGATAATAATACCGCTAATAAACCTAACAATCAGAAGGTCAGTACAGTACGTAATTGTCATCTACTGAATAATTATGATCAATGCGAAATGCAAGATTGTGTCATCCTAACCTTTGATGGTTTTAAATTATTGATTTTGCTCATTTAATTAATTAATGTGTATTTTGTTTTTTTATTTTAAATTTACATAAAAATTAAAACCTAAACATAACTTATAGTTTTTAATAAGTAATTCATTTTGCTTATTAAATAAGTAGGTACCTAAGTACCTAATAATAAATGACAACTGGAACGATTGTCAAATATTTTTGTCAGTACTAAACGGCAATCTTGATTTTGCCTCTAAGCATGATACTTTGTTAATGATAAAAATGAAAATTTTAAAATAATGCCTCTAAAAATGTAAGCAGGAAGCAGCAAATTTTAATCGAAATATAATAACTAACTAGCTGACCCGGCGAACTTCGTTCCGCCTAACAGTCGATCAACATTACTTTATTTTTCTAAAACTAAGAATAATACCTGCCAATAAAAGTCCCGTCAAAATCGTTCCAGCCATTTCAGAGATTAGCCGGAACAAACAGACAGACAGACAGACAAAAATTCTAAAAAATGTTATTTTGGTGTATGTACCGTATATATATTCATATACATGTAGTAAAAAACGGTTATTTCAATATTACAAACAGACACTCCAATTTTATTGTATAGATTATTATCATAATTATGAATCAAACGATTGTGTACAATGAAAGTCGCAGATATTGTGTATAAGTCATAGATATGATATTTATTTACAGTTTATAACAGTGACATAAACAAACGTGTTGTTTATTTTTATTTATGCATTCCAACCAAAGGTTGGTCACGACTGTTTAACAATATTGTGAACGCTTATCTAAGACTGATTGATATCCATCAATCAGTCTTACATTGTTCTTATTTAAAATTTAATATTTCTGTTTGAAACGGAGCTTCAAGATATGTGGACGTAGTTTAATTTCAAATAAAGGTCGCTTATTTGACAAAATTTGCCTATGATTTTTTATCGTTAGAACGTTTTTTTTTGTTATAGTAAGATTAGCATTATTCCACTACTCTTTCTTACACACGAACGGCATGTCGCTGTCGCCAACTGCAGAGGTAGCTTTACTGCAGTCGGCGGCAGTCGTTGACATCGTGCCGTTCGTTTGTTAGAGCTCTAAGTCGGTTTTACAAACCTGAGACTTACAAAAAGTTAGTTCAGCGTTCGCAAGGACTCTCTACTGTTAATCCTGGGTTACCAGAGATAAAATATTATAGGCGAGTAGGTGGCATTATCCTTTAAAAAAAGCGGCTGATGAACTTCTGCACATTACAAGCTCAATCACGTCAAAATATTTTTGCCGTTTATTTATAATTCGAGGTAATTTGTAACACTTTCACCATGACGTTACGGCTACGAATACCATATTTATAAGTAGCATAATTAAGTTAAAGGCAGTTGCGACCGCGCGTTTGTTTCTATAGCTCATTATGTATCTTAATTATTATAGCCTAATTATAGTCTTACACTTACATAATTATGTTGGTTGTGTACACTGGTAATAAACAGCATTGCAACTGCATGTCTTGAAAAATGCCTCTAAAGTTAAATGCTTAAGTTGAGTTTTAGTTGGGTTAACTTAATAATACCTATGTTTGTCATTTTATGTTCTTTTTTACCAGTCGTTTTTTTTAACTATACACAACGTCATCTAGACGCAAAGTAATTATATCTTGTGTAATAATGTATGATTCGGATAATTCTCTTTGCAGCCTCCTAGGCTAATAGGCTATGTAACATCAGTAACATCACGCTACTGGCAACGGCAGCAGACTAGAAGCAAAGACGCGGGTGAAACCACGTCGCGAGAAGCTATCTAATAGTTTTCGTGTAACAATCCAGAATTTCTTACAAAACATTCGCATAAACTCTCACTGTGCCATCTAGCCATCTTTAACATAGCTACAACGCAGTATTCGTGCAACAAATGCATTATTTCTAAGAAATAGTTGCTACAACGCCTAATTAGTAGGAGAAATTAATCAGTTGTTTACTCCTAAGCGAATGTTAATTAATTTGTTCCTACTTTACGGCGCAGTGGTTCATGTCTAATATACACGTCTTCATTAAAACACGATAAATTGAATGATTGATTGACGGTTAAACATTGCTGTCAATCAATCGCTCAATTTCTTTTTACAAACTGGCTATTAGTTTAAAATATTTATTAAAAGAGTTGAATTAACTGAGCAAGACTTTTTTCCCAACACTACTAAATTAGAGCCGTTGTCTACTGTGCCATTAAAGCACTTCTTCAATCGGGTTTTCTTAATTTTATCGTACCTACTTATTTCTACTACTCCTTAGAACAAATGCTAATGTAAATAAAATACCTATTTATTTGTTAGATACCTAGTTATTAATTTTATTACGTCCTATCAATTTTGACCTTATTTGAAAATTATATAAATCAACAATATAACAATAGTACGTAAAAACGAAATATCTAAAATAAAAACAATTTAATACTCAATATAAAAATGAAATTAACTACATATTGATACTAACCTCCTTTATATTATGGAACATTATTATTGAATCTAATATTATTTTTGTTAGTAACCAAAGTAAAGTAAAAAGAAGTTCTTTTTTTACAAGATGTCCTAATAAATAGCAATCACTTACAGGTTTATTTAAATTTTTAAGTAGGTACTTACAGAAATTTCTTATTTATATTTCGTCCTAAAGCAATACAGATTTTATTTCAATAATCCCGTTCGAAACACAGGAATTCCAAATATTTCCTCCGCTTTTTAGTTTGTTTGTTTTTTTATCAAAGACGTTGAGTCAGAGTCATGAAAGCATGACTCAAATGCTCAACGCTTACAAGAAATTATTATAAAATTAATTAGGCATTTTTTTCAGTAGAAACATTACCATAGTAAATTTTTGAATACAATTTTACGTAATCTAGACTTTTTTATTTTTTAATCAAGGACCACATCACTGTTTTCCTTTTTTAAAATGTAATACAAATGCTGCGCTAGCCATTTGTTCTCGCTTTCTTCTTATTTAGATACCTATTTCTTTTTACTTTTTATGGCATCTAAGGACTAGCAATTAAAATGTTGCTAATCCGATTCCTAATTCATAGATATTTAGATGAGTATTTAGACTTTGTGTTCGTTACTTGCTTGTACTTAATACTTCTTAGTTCTTTCAAAGTATTAAGATATTAAAGATTAGTTTAAGTATATTAGATCTAAAATAACAGCCAGTATTGGAGCAATATTATATTTTTGTTACGTCGGGCACTGGAATGGCAAGAATGAAAATTTGTATAAGTTATGCGCTGTTTGCAACTGTTTTGGTTCTTTCGTCAAGTAGTTAGCTGAAATCTGCATAAACATAACTTGCTTTAGTACTCTTACGAGAGCTATATTAAAACAAGTAAGTAGCTATTATTTGTTTTACTTTATTTTGGAATCAATTTTCTGCCTCTCTCTCTAGATGAAAGTTAAAAGATATGAGGCTGAAATTGTCGTTCCGGTTTTGGCCAGCGCTTATAATCAATGATCACGCCCTTTCTGTGTGTCTTTAAGGTTTTTAAGCTTATGTGAAAATATAATAGTCTGGGATTAGAACTAAAACTTAAGACTTATTAATAGACTTTAATTCGACAGTCTGACCTTTAACCCTAAAAAAATAAATACCTACCTAACTTTATCCAGTCCAATCCTGCCAGGTATATAAATCTAAACTATAGCATACTACTGCATCATTCACTGTCTATCCAAAATAGAGGTCATAAAAATAATAGTCCGTAAGTACAATTTTTTTGGGGTCGCCGCCATCGGAATCGATGGTGAAGACGGTGAGGACCTTATGTGATATTCGTATATTAACTAAATAATGACGGTCCAATCATCACCTAGGATAGGATGGGTAGTAGCGTCCTGTGATAAGACTAACGCTTATTCGCCTACCAATAAAAAAAACTTGGGGGACTGGGACTCTAATTAGGTCATTATTAGTATCGATAATAGGTAGAAAACTAGAATGAATTTGGTAACGTCGACGTAATTGCTTTATTCACTCTGTGGCCAAACCATGTAAAACGAGTAAAACAAAAAGAGTCTAAGAATATTGACGTCACTTCTGTCAAAACTGTTTGGCAGTACGAACCTATGTTTAGAAACACGTGAACTCGAAAGTGGTATTTGACAAACGCATAATCGTTTGTAAACTTTACACCTACATCGAAATAGGGAAATCTTTAACTCTAAGCTAGTTCCTAGTTTTAAACTTCTGAATGACATTCAAATCAGAAACCATTTAGAACTTTCTGAAATTTGAAGTTAGAATGTTGAATTTAAGACGAATTATTTCCTTGTAATAAATTTCATTAAGCACCAGACTATGGGTTGCTTGCAAATAGTTTCTGTACCTACTAATTATAACTGTTATATTTTAAAGTTGTGTTTTAGATGGTTTTTGACATTCTGTTACGTTAAAGAAATAAATCTTGATCCGAATGATTCTAAAACATTTTTACAGATTCTTACAAAAAATTTAAAAGATTTTACGATTAGTAGTTTTAGATTTCGTATGAAGCCGATGCGGTAAACTTTCCTCTTAGATTTAGAAAGTGGTGTAAGAGTGCCTGTAGGTGACTTCCTGGTCTGGTCGCCATTAGCAATAAAATATACATATGTATTTAAGTAAACATGTGTACATGTAAGTACACTGAAGGCGAATGAACGCGTGGTCGTTCATTAACCAGATGGACCTATCAAGTGAAAGACTCATCGTCCTCCAAATTCTACGCGATCGTGTAATACGTCCTGGAAGGAGACCGGTGGAAGCAGATCATCCGTTCCAGATGTTACCTTGATGCTGACCACGATCCTCAGACATGACATGAGGGACCGATTAGAGAGAGAGAGAGATATAATTATATATATGTTATATATTACAAGTAAAATATTACCTTTACCTAATGTATTTAAATAATACAGTATCAATTATCATTCAATGCAAACAATGAATTTTCTTCTAGCTACTGTGTGTCGTCACGGTAAATTGAATATCTGTGGTAAATACCTACGGATTGATTATCGTGTTCAATTGTTTAATATGAGATAAGTAGGTATTTAATTTTGTCGTAATAATGGCATGGCTACATTTTCAACTAATAGCTAGTCAGATAGTAATGTACCTACCTATATGTATCCTCGAGTAATATTATTAATATTACTATTATTAACATAAGTAGTAATGTTTTTGTCGCTTGCTCTAACTAGGTACTTTACTGGGGTAATTGGGCGACTGGGACCACAAGGAACTGGCACCGCGGTCCTAGTCGCCCAATAACATTTTTGAATGTGTCAACTGGGACCACCAACCATGTGACGTAAAATGTACCGTGTCACAAGTGTGTGGTGTTTTTTTAAGTGTTGTGTCTACCCAAATAAGTAAAACTAAATTTTGTATAGGTACTTGTAGCTACCTACAAGTACCTATACAAAATTTACTCTTTTCTCATACGTACCTACTACCTTATACCTATACCTGTATAGCAGAAGAGTTTGTTTGTTTGAACACGCTACCAGTCTAATTTCAATAATAATTTTTGTGTATGATAGCTCAATTCTTGAGGAAGATCATGTCAGTGGCGTACACAGAGACTATTGACAAGGTAAGCATTAAGTATTTTATAATGTTGCTAAAATAGTGATTTCACCAAATATTAATGTAGGCGTGCCTTTCTGCTCATATGGAGTGCACGCCACTGGGTAACGGACATCCTGGAGAAGCGACGGGACCAGAGCTGTAACTAAAGACGCGGGTGACACCGCGCTGGTGTGATATTGGTGTATAGTGTACCTATTATAATTATAATAAACATTAGCTGCGCCCCAAGGCTTCGCATGCGCGTAAAACATGTTTTGTATACCTCGAGAACCAGACTGATTTTTGGGATAAAAGTATTTGTTACCACTCAGCGGCTAAACGGCTGTATCGATTTAGATAAAAATTGGTATGTACATAGATACAGTGCCGGAGACGGACATAGAGGATACTTTTATTCCGAAAATCGGTCTGTTGCCCGAGTTAACACATACCATTTGCCACTTTGGCGAAGCCGCAGGACGCAGCTAGTTTATAACATTCTTAATAGTAGTCTTCTCTGTATGCGAGGAGGTAGGTATTTGTTCTACAGAAGTAAGTAAGTAGGTACTTAGGCAGACCAGGTAGGTATCTTTTCGTAATTTTGGCAACACTCAACACGACTACGTAACCTACTAGGTTCGAACATAATTATCTATGGTCTAGGTGTTTTTATGTTCAATACCTACGAGTATACCTATGTGTTAACAAAAAAAGCATAGCTTAGTATGTTTTTTCGCATTCTAGAATCCATATCAAAAGCTTTATGTAGGTAGGTGTTTGCTTATTTTGGGTTTTTGTCAAAATTGCATTCGCACTATTAACTTGGTCTAAAGCCTATAGGGGGGGTTTTGTATCAACTATGTAAACTGGTTTAGTAAGTACCTACACCTACCAACCTATCGGCGGTCTAATTTACCAATAATTAACGATTGTGACTACATGAGAGCCGATAGCTCAAACAATGGTTGCTTAGGTACCTAAAATAACAATAAATAACGGTAAGTACCATTTCCACCTCACCGCCTAACTGTAGCTAAATAATCAGTACCTAGGTAGGTACGTACTTACCTAGTTCTGTGTATTTTGGGTAAACCCCCGAAACTATGTTAAAAGTTACAAAGGTTATAATAGGTACCTACCTACTTACTAAAAATCTGAAGCAATACTTTTGATTACTTACCTATAAGTATTTTAGGTTATCATTTTTAAGGATATTATGTATTTATTTGGTAAAAAACCAAAATCTATAGAACCACAAACACAGAGTAGGTACCTAGGTAGTTAAAGAACGAACACTGAATTTTAAATCTTGAGAATTACTTCTAACAGGCTTCGTAAACGAACTTTAAACAATGATAAATAAAATTTACCAATTAAATCTCTAAACAGCACCGACAAGCTAGCAAATTGCTTTATCAGCCGCTTATCGGTCATTCATTCTGCCGTCATTTCCTTCTACCACAATTTACTCAAATCAAAAATGAAAACAAAAATCACAAACACTCAATTTACCAAAAACACACTCAATCTTTTTAGCACTGGCTGTATAACATTTACACAAAAAAAATGTACACTGACATAAAGGTTCAAATTTTCAAAACGTTTTTGTTATTGTTTTTTTTTAATGTGAATTTCGCGTCGCGTAAAATCGCGGAGAGCGCGTACGACACTAGCGCTAGCAAGCGATACAAATGACAAATGCGCGTCAACGGGTTGCCCGACGCGAGCGTTTGTTTACCTCGGTTCCGCACGCTCAAGTTCAAGGGATCTTACGTACGACCGTCCATTATTTCACGAACTCTATGTATTACATGTTTGGTAAAAGTCAAGTGTCTAGAATAAATGGTTCTTTTTTTGTAAGTGATGAATGTAATACTAGTGTTTAAAGGTGGAATGATGATGTCATACGTACGTTGATATTGGAAGTTGATAAAGTTACGATAGTCTGAACAATAGGTTAGAATTCAACAATGGTTATGTAGATTATACACATTACTTACCTACCTACTTATAGGTTCTTTGCACATAGGTAGTACGGTTCTATGCAGAAATTAAGTGCTTAGAGAGCTACCAATTTTAATTAAGTAGGTATCTTCAAGACCATAGTGTTAGGTTGTGCCAGATCTCCTTAACTATTTACTCCCAATAACTACGGGGATTAATTGAAGGACCGTCGTGATAGAGATAGAGTATTATTTATTTAAATTTTTATTGTTTTGGTTCGTAGTATTAGCACAGGTATAAGTAAATACCTACCTGCAGAACATGGTCACCGTGCAATAACAGATTAGTCAATTGCTAACAAGTTTAATGTACCTTGTAAATTACTTATCTACCTACCTATATCAATACGCGCTGTCCCCAGCGACGTCATTTATAGGCCCTGCTTTTGTAAACATGTGTAGGTAGGTACGTACCGCTGTTACAGAAAATCGAACGAAATACGCTCAGCATAACATAAAACATTCTCGGTCTTTTGCAAGACGAAGTAAGTGCCCGTAATTAGGTAGGTATATATATTTACGTAAACAAATATTTAACCTAAAAAAATATTCTGTTCCCATCACTACGTGTTTGTCGATAATACGGTAGGTAATCTCCGTAACAATTAGTTGTTATGTGTCTAGGTGGAAATTAGGACATCACTATCTTATCTCGGCCATTATCGTTAAATGTGTGCTCGGTAAATAAATATCTATATCTCCTTGTAACCTCTGTGTAGGTATAAAGTGATTCATTTAAAGTTTATTTTGATAAGAAAGTACAAAGGTAATGTAATGGTTTAACTAGGTACCTAATTGTGCTATGAACCAATACAAATCTATTGGTTCATAAAATAAAGTGCGAAAAAACTTAGGTACCTACCTACTTACTTAATAAAATAATTTGTGATAAATATTACGTATGTAAAAGGTACACAAACAAATGGAGATGATAAGTAGGTACTTAATAATTTAAGCAGTTCATTTATTTTATTATTTTTTTTTAATATACTTATAAATTATAATAAAAAATAACGATAATAATAAATATATTTTTTTATATATTTAAATTAATGTTCTCAAAATGTAAGAATGTAATTTTTGTAAAATATTTTAAATAAAAAGAGGTTAAATGAAATGACTAAAATAAATCTAATTCTCCAGCGATGTAATATAACGCCATCTATGAGCACGCGTCGTAATTAAGCAAACCTAATGATCAAACAAAACTGCACACCCGCGACAGTTTAACATCGTTACAAATATGTTGCAACTTAACGCTAGATGGCAGTAACATATTGTAATTTTTTGTTTTGTATTTTCACAAAGAAAATTATGAATTTATGACTAAGCTTCTATGTTTAGCTGAAATACGACAACGTATTATTCCTTTGTCTTTTGGAGGAATGATTCATAGTATTTTAATATTTTTACATTTTTTAAATAAGTTACCGAGTTGTATTTGTAAAGAACTAAAAATGCATATAATACGATCTACCCAGGTACTTTAACTACAGCTTGTTGCGTCCGGTTGCGTTGTTATCTTGTAGGCAACGTATTAATTAGGTACCGTAAGTTTTTCATTTTAAATTGACTGTTAAATATTATTATATTATTGACTGATAAGGTTGTCATACCACTGACTAGCACTGAATAACTTATAAATATATACCTAACGTGTTTATGGTGGGTAATTTAAACATTGTTGTCAATTAAAATCAATTAAAATGTGTTTAATGCATAACGACTGAACATCATGTTATACCTATACCTATTGTTTTAATTACGAAAAGAATAATTTTAACCCTCGTCGAAAACAGAGGGGTGTTATAAGATTGATGTGTTAATCTGTGTGTCTGTGTATCTGTCTGTGGCATCATTGCTCCCAAACAGATGAACCGATTTTGATCTAGTTTTTTTGTTTGAAAGTTAATTTAATCAAGAGTGTTCTTCGCTATTAGTAAAAAAAATCAGCTCTGCCGCTTATAGGTCATTAGCTCTTATCAAGTCGATGAAAGAAAACAAACCACTGCAAAGGCCTAATTGATTCTAAATGTGACATTTTGTTAATACGTAGGGTACATTCATATTACGAGACCATGACCACTTTGACTCTTTTTTTTAGGTACACCTTTCCATACCTGTAACCTACTTATACAGATGGCTGTGTTTGCCGAAACAATAATGCTTAGAAGAAAACACAACCAAACTGTTGTCGACATTCGAGAAGGGAATAAATTAAAAAAAAAATTGTTCACTATATAAGTCTGGATGTCCGTCGTCTGGTGCAGGATATTTTTTTACAAAAAGCGGTTTACCATACTCAGCTGATGAATTTAGTTTGAATGTTGTTATTATTGGCCTTGCAAGAGGAGGTCCTAGAAGCATAGTAACTTCGAATCCATGAGTGGTAAAACCTAAATCTGTGTGTAAAACCCCTTAATGGATAAGCCACTTACCATTAGGACAGCTAACGTGTCATTCAACTTTGATAGTAAAGCTTAAAATCCTCTAAAGTCACTCAAAATTATCGTTAATACCGTAAAAACAAATGACGTCAATTGATTGCAATCCAGTCACTGATAATGCCTGTACTCCAATTAGGACAATTGGTCATACCTACTTTATACATGAATGTTTTTGTATCGTATTGGATTAGTATCTTATGTTATCAATGGAAAACACTAATGTACTTTTGTTTTTATTGACGGTCAAAGACTAATTATGTTTCTATAACTAATACACTTTAGTATTTGGTAAAGTTGGTTTGTAGAAAATAACTTGTATACATAGCGACGTCACTTATTATTAGTGTCACACGACAAGGCCAGGCAGATGTGACTTTCTGACCTTTCCAGAAAATCGGCAGTTTTAGACAACTATGGTGGCTTGTAAGAGGCTTAAAGCATCTTACAAGCCACCATAGTTGACTATTTGTCCCGATTGCTATTCATCCAACCATCACTCATGGTCTACATAGGCACACAGAGTGGAGTATTTCTTGGTAAAGTAATAGTTAGTGAGAAAATATCGATAAAAAACAATATGAAGACCAAATTCGGTAAATAAAATAGAAGAACAATTAACTTCATACCTACCAATAAATGCATGTGGGTGGCCATTGAATTGATTATTTATCGATGGCAATAAACCTGATTAAGAGAATCGGTTCTAAAGTAGACCAATGGATCAATATGGTATTTGGAACACTTAGATAATTATTTAGAACAAATACTTCAAAAGATATAGAGAAATAATTCTGAATTATTTTGCGTAATCATTTTACAAATATTTTTGTAAAGGTACTTTTTATGTTACGTTTCTTTGCTACTAAAGATGCAATGTCCTTTTGCAGTCTCAAAACTATAGACAAAAAGGTGCTATCTATCGTAAAACAAAGTGTAAGCAAAAGCGAAAAATATTTTTATACGCTAGCGACATAGCGGGCAATAGCAGAACTAATATTGACACTGATATTACTAAAAACGACTGAGTTTTTTTTCTTTCAAAATATAACATCAATACAACAAAAATATGATTTTTATTACACGATACTTGAAAACAGAATTGATAGGTGTAAATTGTAATACAACGTATTACAGAGTTTCGTCACTTTTTAGCACCTAATGTTTGAAATTGAGATCAAGGAGCTATTGTCGATGATATTCTTGTAACTTGGTTTTAAAGTTGTTTCATCGCTAGGGAGTATGTTCCCTTGAAATAAGCTTGAGTATAAAGCATTCAGCATTTCTTAAGTTAACATATTTTATTACTTGACTTTTTATTTAATCTAAATTTTAAGCACGCTGTACGGCCTAGTGCCTGTTACTTTAACTATCTGGGTACCTACTACTAAGTGCAACGTCTAAGGTAATCAATATGTATATCCTACTTTCTAATATTATTATAAATGTGAAATTTTGTATGTGTGTATGTGTTTGTTACCACTCAGCACCTAAACGGCAGAACCAATTTCGATGAAAATTGGTATGTAGGTAGATTTGGTGCCGGAGACGGACATAGGCTACTTTTTATCCCGAAAATCGGTCTGGTTTCCGAGGGAAAGAACTAAACATATTTTACACGCGGGCGAATCCGTGGGGCGCAGCTAGTATTTAATATAATTATTATAAAAATGAATACTTATTTCCCTTAGTCACGGCATTACACGAACGGCTGGACCGATTTCGTTAATTCTTTTTTGTTGTGTTTGTTATTGTAAAATTTAAAAAAATTGCGCTAAAATTTAAAAAATTCTACAATCAACCACCACCTCTTTACTTTGTTTTTAAAATATTTTTTTATCAATGTTCATAGTTGACAGGACAACCTCTGTCGAGTCCGCTAGTTAATGATAAAGCTGATCCCTATCGTAACCTCGTCCATCATAATAAAGAAGTAGGTAGTGAAGAGGAGTCTTAATGAGAAGAACAAACACATCATAATTATAAGTTGTTATTTTATGATCACTTAATCATTGTGGTCAAAAGAGATGCAATGAAAAAAAAACTATTTTAGGTAGGTACTGACGACGGCTATTTTATGTAAGTACTGACTGCCGCGGTGTCAAATTGTGTACAAACTGCCATGAAAAAGTGTCGGATCAACGACTGTAGTAAATGGTTTTGGAATTTTCAGATTTTTCAGTCGCGAAATTTGAAATTTCGCCTGTGTCATGGGACATTACTGGCGTAACATAAATGTCAGAAATATCCTAAAACCTCTGCCTAACTTTTCGATTAAAAAACGCATAATGTTTGTATAAAATATTTTACAACTTTTTGTTTCATTTTGTAAAGATTATTTTAATGGTAAGTTTTTATGGTATATAAGATATTAATATTTTAAATTAGGTATATGGTGCACACCTTTAGGGGCATTTAAAATAATTGAAACTGCTTCGTAAGTATTAGTTTGCTTAATTTATGAAATGCGAATGAGGACAGAGAGTTATGCACGGCCGCGCGGTGAGGTAACCACCTGTCTGTGTATCAGGGTTGCCAGCCTTATTATTAGTATTGTACTATATTTCAGGTTCAGTAAATGATATATCTATAATACAATAAAGCTGAAAACTTTGGTTGAAATCGACTATAGAATATGAATAAAAGTTTATATTATTTTTGTTAAATAAAGTAAGCATATATAAGTAACCATAAATAACTTTAAGAATGCTTCTTGCTCTTATATTCTTTTCTCTTAAATAGGTATATATTGTTCTGTCTTTTTTAGAAGAGCCAACGATCGTTCTACATATTATAAAGACTTCGGCAAGAGGCCCAGCAAACCGTTATATGTCGTGAAATGTCTATTCTATCGATATATATTTTATAGTGCGCTGGAAACACCTTATAAGTGAGTGAAATAAAAAAGCTACGATATATTGAAACATGACATGAATTGCTACTAAAACTACCATATTTCACCGTATAAACACTTGGCAGCCCTAGCTTACGTATGCATTTATGCAACACCTACTATTTATAGTTTAAATTTTTAAGCTGTACAATGACCGTGTAACGTGGGTGACCTCCACAAGGTGTGGAGATTGTTAGGACAAATTCGGTAGGTCGTTTGTATGGACAACATTTTAGGCTTATGAGAAGGTATTGGCTTATATGTAGGTATACCACAAGCTAAATAAATAAAGATAGTTAATTTATCTATTTAGCTATTATATATGCTTAGGTACTTTGGGTGTAAATAGCTTTATTCTGCTTTAATATGTGGTAAGAAATAACTAATTACTGTATGCATTTGCTCCCTGGCTTTTAAAGTTTCGCCACTTTAGTGAGGTCGTCGCTCCCCCTTGTGAGAGGTCTGCTTATAATATTATATCTTCTAATGCGTATATACTAAGATAAATTATTGGTTGTGCATAAACATCACGCGTTTTTCTAACCGGCTAACTTTGAAAGATTATTATCACGACTCTAATAAATAATTGGCAGTTTTTTTTATTACACAATGGTTGATGAAAAATCACGCGCTGTTTGATCACGTTTGCCAGTCGCATTCGAGGTGTGAATACTATTATTGTAACTACGTATTGCTAATATCGTGTTAAATATACACAACTTTGTTTTAATAATAATATTTTATCAACTTTGTGATTAATGTATTCTCTTAATATGGACAAGAATAAAAACAATTAGACTATATTTTTTAAATTTGATTGGAATGACACGCCCACAAACGAACTAGGTAGCGAAGATTAGGAGAACTATGTCTAGTAGTAGCCGTCTTTCGTTAGATATGATGATGAAACAAAAATGTTATACAATAAACAGAGATGATAAAATAATACATATAGCATTTATATATTTATACTTATTGCAAATATTAACAGTTCATTTATATAAAAGAAAAATTTACTACAATTCACATGTTGCCTTTACCTTTTTGTAGCAATATGCAAATTGAGGCAGCCTGTAAAGCATACTTTTTACTTTTTATTATTTTCTTCACAACATAGAAAGCTGTACTGTACCTAATTACTTACCAATAGAGTATTGCCTGCGTCACTTTGCATGCTACTTACAAAAATTGTAAGAACCCGCCGCAGAAGAACTGGCAAGAAGCTCAGACCACTCTATTTAAACGGCGCGCCGTTCAAATAGAGTGGTCTGAGCTTCTTGCCAGTTCTTCTCATGGCCCTACCCTAACGTCAGCGAACGGGCTGTAAGTTAATTGGCTCACATTTTGTAATTCTTAACGTTCGTGTTAATTCAATTAACCTAAATGAATAAATATATTTTGATTTAATTTGATTTCAAAACTTTGTAGGTCGGCAGTCGAAGTGGAAGAAAGAATAAAGTTTTAATCAAATAAAAAGTCTTTTAATCGAACGCGAAAATGAACAGCGCGCTTGGTGTTTACTTTGAAAACTATTTTTTTTTAATTTTCGCTCTCTGTTGTGGGAGACAAACTCAAATATCGAAATATTCGCATCGATCTCTCTAAATAATACTCATTTAATTTTCGTAAGCTAGTAGACCTATAGTAGGCTCTGGAATGCAACTTTCTTAAGAGCCATGTCCTTTTAAAAGAGGATTAAAAAGACCTTCTCATCCTTTTGTTGTCTTCTTGTGTTACAGTTTTCCCACTAAGTGACGTATAATCTCATATTAAAGATAAACAAAATTTTAATTTTAACATTACTAAATTTTATTATTTTATTTATTTTGATGTTGTGCTGTTTGGTAGTATTTTGACAGCTGTCATCTGTCTGAGAAAATCTTTAAAAACAATCCCTATTGTTTTAATATATTTTAATAACCCAGAGTTAACATATCTCTAAGTTATTTTAAATAGCAATAACGTGTGAACTAGTGAAACTAGTTATTTATTATTGCTATGAATATGTATACATTTTAAGGCATTTGTCTTGACGTGATTTGTATTTCTAGTAGTTCTACTAGATTTTCATAGTAATAATCTAAATGAAAATTAGACTCAGGTGGTGTAATTTTTTCTAAGTCTTACCGTTATAAAACATAGACTTATTAGCGAAAATGGATAGATTCTATATCGATTGTTTTTTAATAATATAATAATTACTTACTACTTTTGTTTTTATTATGCCTTCTTTTAATGTACTTAGCGTAATTGCTGTTTCATGTGAAGTAAAGTAAAATAAACGTATAGCCGTAAACAAATCAAAATCATTTCTTTATTTTTAATAGCAGTTTCAAATTATGTTGTTTAAATACGTTCTTGCGAAGTCTGAGAATATTATTATTTTATTAAAAGAAACAAGGGCAATTAAACTGTTATTTATTTATTTCTATGCACACATTAATTACGCGATAGCCTTCAGTTAGCTAATATAGAAAGGAAGACAGAGTGGTAGGAAATGTTCAATGTTAGTTATACGGCAATTATTAGAAGAACCTCGAATGCTGTTTAATCTTATTTGCAATCATTCGCCAATAAATACAAATTGAAGAATCTCTAGTTACAAAGAAGCATTGTTTGCTTTGTCAATGCAACATTGATAAGGAAAATATTTTCTGGATGCTCATTTCTACGAAGAAATTGGGATGAAATTCGCACTTTTTACTTTCAGCTAATAATTGCTACATTCATGTACCTTAATAACATAACTTACCCACTACCAATGCAGTAAAAACGACATTCTAAATTCACTTTTCTTCTATAACATCATAAACAGAACTTACATAAAGAAAAAAGAGGAGAGGTATTGGTCATAAAATTTTGATAAGACACGGCAAAATCTCAGTAGTCAAAATTAAAAGCATAATGTCCTCCTAATGATGACAAAACAACGACGCTACTGATAGCTCAAAATTCGTAGCTGAGTTCTAGTGCTTTATTAAAACCTCTTTTAGCAGTCTTATTATAACCTTACTTTGTCTCTCCTTGTTTTTAATGGTACAAAAGAAAAAGACAAAGCTCAAAGTAAAATAAAAATAATAACGGTATAAGAGGTGGTAGTACCCTGGGTCTGACAAAGTCTGGTCGCCGTCGAGACGCTAAGAAGAAGAATGACAAAACTATTGCACACTCTTTCTCTTTCATTGTACCTGGCCTTAAAAGACTATGTCCATGGTAGTACATTCTGTTGATTTCATGATACGAATGAACCCCGTTATAGATTCAAGTGGTCCTTAATACGCTATTAGCAAATTAACTAGTATCAAGTGCTCTTATCGTTGTCAGCGTTAATTTGTTTACATACGTCACGGAGCTAAGTGACCTATTTTTACATAAATGCATCATTGAACGGAAATTGTTAATTTATGTGGAAGTAAACTATAATGACTTTGTAGTGTCAGAACCAGCATTCCTGAAGTTAAATACGATGGTTTTGGGATGGCATCCATCACTCCCGTATACCACTGAGAGCTTACCTAAGTAAAACCTACGTAACGATAGCTAAGCGAGGAGAAACATGCACTTTTTAGTAAAAATTGTGTTTAAATGTAAAGACCCTAACATTATTCCATTTTTTTTACTTTATCAGTCTGATGACATCTACTGTTCGAAATCGACCTCTCATAAAGGGTCTCTCCACAATACCGAGTTACTAAAAGATTCAGTCAATTTCGTCACAATAGATTTTGAAATAAATTCAGTGTACAAAGGGTATTGTTGTATCATTGACTCACTGACTGACTATATACTAATATATCCGTGCAGTTTTATGTGGCGCCACTTTCTTCGTCTCGTGCCAGACAATTTTTGATATTGTCATAGTTCATTTTTTATCCACTGCACTGAAAACTTGGTTGTGTTGTGCTGAGTTCAGTGACCTTAGATAAAGAAAAGCATCCTGCCATATCAGCTGGCACATAACAATATACACTCTCAACCGAAAAACGTGCTAAATGAGAAATACCATTATGCAATTTAGAACCTTAATAGCGATTGCCACAAGTTGAAAATTGTAAAACTGAAGTTGCTTCTTACGTCTCTATTCCACTGAACGTGCGGTTGTTGTTTGTTGATGTGTTCATAATGGGACTCATTATTGTATTTGGGTTATTTTTACTTGACTGTCGAAATAGGGTAATGTTTTTGGCTGTGTGTATGGTCAAATCTTGGCTTTGGAGCCAACGTGTGTACCCGACCTAAGTCTTAAAATCAACTTTTAATGAAGCCACAAGTAAACCTATTCAAACTACGTATTTCGTAGTTCACATTTAAAACCCACAATAGTACGAATAATTAGTATGGATATCGGCATTGTTTATCAATTTCGGATATATGGAGACGCAGTAGTGGTAGTGTTATCTATTACAACTGTGACGCTTATTCTATTATGTAATCCTATTTGAAACTACAACACTATAAAGCAATGAAATTATTGGTTATTTCGGAGAAGAACGAAGGAAGAGAAGAGTTTCGGGTGTGATCAGTGATTAGCTGATCCTGTAACTATACATTTTTTTATCTTCATTGACCGGGACTCCACAGAAATAAATCTCCCGGGACTTACTTTGACACCTAAGATATTTTGTGTTATGTTTGTGTTATGTTCAAAGTTTTCTGTTTTACAAACTTTTTATTAATATACTGTGGATAGTAACTGATATGACTTCAAGCAACTCATGGTTTCGAAAGGCAGTGCGTTCGGCGTAACAGCGTTAGTTAGTATGCTTAGCGATCATTACTTGCGAGCTCTAAGCACTCGTACCTGAATAACATAACATGTTACGCTTAAAAGCGTTTAAAATAGCAATCTAAATAATATAACTTACAGTCTATAACGCGTTATCAAAATACATCTAATTTGCGCTTTTATCACACAGATAACTAAGTATTACACTACATTTTAACACGAATTTATACTAATATTTTAGTCAAACATCATACGTCGGAATACTAAGAAAATTACCGGTTAAAAATACGCTAAAATAAGTAAATATTTACACCTACTCGAACACAATACGTCTAAGGGTGTTGTTGATAAATTGATGACAGTGTCCTAAGTCAATGTGATAAGAATAAATTACTCGCAGTCATTAAAGTTTTGTGACAGTTAATTATTAAAATGGATTCCATCTTTTGTTTTCACGGAAGATGGATGTCATTTAATTTCATCCACATTTTTTTCTATTTTATCATTGTAATATACCATTATTATCATCAACAAGAATATAATTCTACACTTGATGCTGGCAGTAATAGCTGACACAATCGTCGGCTCTGTTGCCAAAAAAAAAAGAAGAAGAAGAAGAATTATTAAAATTTGTTATGTTGTTACTAAAGCTTGCACGTTCTTCTGTCTACAATATACTACGTGTCTTCATAAGGGAGAAAGAAAAAGAGGAATAACTACATGGTTAAGAAAGGAAAATAAGGAAAACCCGTTGGCCTTCCTGTTCACTTTTCTCTCCCAGCGAATGCCGCACCTACCACTGATACTACTATTTGACGGCGATATTAGCTGATACGTCTCCGGTCGATTTGATCCCATATATGCTAAAACTCAGTTGCCTCAACGTTCGTAACTTCGTATTTTTCGGAGAACTCTATGTTCAACAATGTAAGTCTTTACAATGATGATGTAAAATAAGCTAAGATAAGTTCTATTTGCTGTTCTATTTTCTAGTTGCTGTGAATTATTCAAGAATTTACTTTGGTTTGGAATTTACTGGTATCTACACAATTTTGTCCTCCACGGCTTTTAGTATTATAACATTGTCTCATCAGGTGCTCGGTTCTAGTCTTAAGTAAATTCAAACCAATTTTATCCATGGGATTTTTATACTTTTTAAAACGTATGCGCAAACGATTTTTCTCCTTTAGACTGTTAATTAGGCCTCTGGAAAACCAAATAGGGTACTTATTACTTTTAGGTATGGTCATGGGTATGTATTTACTTATCACCGCCTGTATAACTGAGTTAAATTTTGAGACCACTTCATCAATATCATTACACGGAGAAAGCCAATTAATCCAGTCTACTTCGTCTAACTCATTTGTTATTATGTCATAATCTGCCTTGTAAAAATTGTGTCTAGGCAACTGACATCGATTAAGAGTATCATCTAGTTTTATAGTAACAATAAATTCCAAAGGAGGATGATAGTTATCCACTGGAGTTAAAATATCATCGGATTCCATAACAAATAAATCTGACTCTGTTGAAAACACAAGATCTAGTATTCCAGATTTAAAATTTTTAACTGAATTGTGTTGCTTTAGATTGTTCAAAGCCATGAATTCGGATATAAGATGATGATCAGGGCATGCAGAATACTTTAGATGTCCACATTTTTGATCATTATTCATTACCCATGTAAGGCTAGAAATATTAAAATCGCCTATCATTAGTATGTGCTCATATTTCGCAAGACAAGTGCAAGCTGTGTCCACAAACTTCTCTAAGTCCACAAAGTTGACAGGCGGCGGTATATATACTGCGCAAATAATAAATTTGAAAATGGTATTACCCTTTTTTAGACTTGCAACAATCCATAGATCCTCTATTTTTCCAATACTATCGAATTGAACTAATCGCTCAGTACTAATTTGTTTTTTTACCGCAATCATTATTCCGCCACCGGATTTTTTAGAATGGGGCCATGTCAGATCACGGTCACGCCTGAACACAACATATCGATCATCAAATAATTCGGAATCATTGACATTACTTTGCAGCCATGTTTCAGTAACTACTTTAAATCGTAATTATTCAGAGATACATTAGTATAAAAAGCATTAGTTTTAGTATTTAAGCCTCTACAATTCTGATAGTAACAATTTAATTGTGCGAATTTAGAAGAAGGTATGGCGCTCAAGTCTAATAAAAATAAGTTAAAAATTACAACCAGATACCGCTTGATATTATGCGAGTTTATGTAATGCATCAATGTCTCTAATAACAATTGCTGGTGAAGCTTCTGTTTTTCTAACTAATACTCGACCACCTCTTATCCAGACAAATTTGTAGCCTGTTTCTTTAGCCTTCAATCTTGTCATTTTATGAAGCTCCCTGTTCTGTGGGGACAGATGTTCTGCCACATAAATAGGTTTCTTGTCTCCTGCGATTCCCAGATGACCAGAGTTAAGCTTGTCCTTCTGGTGAGCTTTGTTAAACTTTATTACTGCAGCTAACAATCCATCACGAACTAGTGGGTTTCGCAGCTTGACTATGATTGATCTTGGCCTGGAAGATGACGGATTGGCTTCCGCCACTCTGGTACACATATGAATATCATTACCATCTATATCGAATGACACAGTTTTGGCAAGCTGCTTGGTCATTGTTAATAAATTTTCTGCCCCATGTTCAGGCACACATTGTATTTCAATATTGGTAGCTCTTGTATGTTGTTCAATTTCGCTTAAACGGTACTTTAATTCTTTATTGACTGCCTTCAGTTCTAATAAGTCCTTTTGGAGATGTATATTAAGCTCAAACCTCTTATTCATCTCAGATCTTATATCTTCAAACTCCGAATTTATAAAGTGCATAGATTCCTTTAATGTAGTAATTTCATGTTTCAAGCTTGCCATATCGGTTTTTATTTCACATAACTGAGGCGAGATATTTCTTTTTATCAAATCAGTTACCTGTACAGATAGTGAATTCCGAATTTCGGACCGTATAATGTCTCTTATATCCTCCTTCGACAAACAGTGATGCACAGGTTCAGAGTCGCTTAAATTAGAAGAGGTATTAGCTACAGACTGGGACCGCTGAGTTACCCAATCTGGAGAGACTTGGCTATTGTTGTCTATACGACGTATTGGGGTATTGGTGTTATCGCCTCTAGGCTTCATATTGTCACAATTGGGACATATCCAATTTCGAGTTTTGTTAAACCCCCTGGTCCCACTGTTAGCACAAAGCAAATGGCAAGTCTCCTTACAAACTGTACATTTAATGAATTTATCATCTTTTATAAGCTTCCTGCAACCCAAGCAAACATGCGCCATAATAAAAATATTGTATACTAGCTGTTGCCCGCGACTTCGTTCGCGTGAAAAATCAGATGGGTGCCTCTATGAGAATATTGCGTGCCTGATTTTATGGCAATCGTACATTGTATCAGTATTATCCGTCTCTATGGCGAATCCAGTTTAAACCCGCTACCGCTAAAACTGACAAACCACTTTCACACAAACTTGCGACTCTTATTTGCCCATTTAATAAGGGTGGTTTCTGAATATTAAAAAAAGAGTATTTTCTAGTAATTTGGTAATCCTACTATAAAAACTATAGAAGTTTCATACAAACTTTGCCACCCCTTTATACCCCCTTAGATTTCGCAAAATTCCGTCTAAGTGAGCACCTATATTCTAAAACGAATGACAATGCAAAGTTTGAGATTCCTAGCACTTGTTGTTTCTGAGATTTCGTGATAAGTGAGTGAGTGACCTTTTGGGCTTCGCTCGCGTGAATGTCGTTTTTTCCAATAGACATTTTTATATTGTTTAAATATTGTTTTTCATACTATTTTTTATCTCCCACTCACTCCCCCTCACTCCCCCTCACTTCCCCCTCACTTCCCTCTCACTTTCCCCTCACTTCCCCTCACTTTCCCGTTACTTCTCCGTCACTTTCCTCTCACTTCCCCTCACTTTCCCCTCACTTCTCCCTCACTTCTCCCTGGCTTTCCCCTTACTTCCCTCTGACGTCTCTCTGACTTTCCCTTCACTTCTCCCGCATTTCCTCTTCACTTCCCCCTCACTTCCCCATCACTTGCCTCTCACTTCCCCATCACTTCCCTCTCACTTTCCCCTCCCTTCCTCCTTCTCATCAGTTCCTCTTTTTCCTCCCTCCTTTCCCTCCCTCCCCCTCCCTGTAAATTTCAAGTAGCTAGCTTCAGAAGCTAAAGATCTTTGTATAGAATATTTCATCCCTAATTTCACCCCTCTAAATCCATCCCTGTTAAAATAAAATTATAAGGATATTTTTTATTTAAATAGAAGTATTCCAAAATAAAATTTCAAAACTGTAAGTTAAAAAATGAAGAAGATTCATATAATCAATTTCATCCCTTTTCACACACTTAGGAATTAAATTTTAAAAAACCCTTTTTTAGTACAACCTCTAGACATTTAGACAAACACACCCTCCAAATTTCAAGTCGCTACGACCAGCAGTTTAGGATGTGCGTTGTCTGTTAGTCAGTCAGTCTTTCAGGACAAAGCCTTATATAATATGTATGGGTGTATGGATGTATGGATTAGACGTATAGCCATCGGGGATCAAAGCATGTTGTTGTTGTTGAAGATTGTTTAGAATGAGCGGAATCCGAAAAATAAAAACGCTATCAGCTAATTCCGTAACCTGTTAAAGTCTCTGTTTCTATCAGATTTCGTAGTAAATTAACAAATGTTCGATGTGATTCTTTAAATTGGCATAACTTTTTTATTTATGAACCGATTGACATGAAACAAACACTAAATGTTAAGTGAAGCTTACCTCAATATATTAGTGAAAACCATATTTAAATCGGATAAGCCGTTTCTGAGATTAGCGTGCACAAACGCACAGACAAACAGACAAACAGACAAACAGACAAACAGACAAACAGACTAACAGACAAACAGACAAACAGACAAACAGACAAAAATTGTAACAATCATTGTTTTGGGTTCTATTTGCGTTGATATAGGTCCCAATAGTATTTTTTCTCATATATCTTCCATGTACAGACAGCGATCGGTTACATTTTTATTATATGTATAGATTTTGATGTAAATATACGCGTTAATGTGGGGAAACAAAATGTCAAACAACCGATAAAAAGTTTTTATGTTTTAAACACTATTATTTTTGCACCAAATTCACTTATTTGGGTAATATGTGTATAAAGTTTACTTTGGATACATTATATTTACAGTCAATGCACTATAAACCACTTTTTTCAATTAATAAACACGGAGCAGATTAATAACAATGCAAACAGTTGCCTAGTAATGAAATAAGACTTGTAAATAACTTGTGTTGCTACAATAAGACTTCTCAAAGCTACATCCTAACGATTGTCATAAGCTAGCTTCTCCGGTTAAGGTTAAGGTTAAGGTTTCATCCACTTTGAGTTACATCTTTGGTTACTATTCTGCTCCCGTCGCTCGTAGCGTGATGTTATATAGTCCATAACCTTCCTCAAGAACTGGGCTATCAAACGCAACAGAGTACATCAAATTAGATTAATAGTTCTAGAAATTAGCGTGATAAACTTAGAAACTACATGTCATTTGAAAAATACTTGCCCGGATTCGGACTCCCGACTTCGACGTTTACGAAGCGGGTGCCTTCACCACTGGGCCATTAGACTTCAGTGTAGATTACCTACATGCAATGTGGTCCTGAATCAAATGAACAGTTGATAAGTAACCGAATCGAATAGGTGTTTTCCTTGTGATAGGCATACTGTTAGGCAGATTAGAAATGATCTACCTAGACAATGATTAAAATCTAGACTTAGGATCTCTTGGCAGTGCCGTAAATAGCCTTTTTTGCGCCCTGTGCGAGCTTCTATAATTGCGCCCTTTTTTTTTTAGATATTATAGGTACCCTAGAGCAATGCTATGTATAGGCCTACTTTATTTCATTCAGGGTGATAAAATAAAGCACAAGGAACTTGGTGTTGGTGGACCAATTATCTAATATTTTGGAAGAAAAATCTTTTTTTTTTAAAGAACTGATGTGGGCAAACAAGCAGACGAGCCATCTGATGTTAAGTGGACCCTTCGCCTATTATACCACCCACTGTGTCGCACTCACTAAAACTCAATCGCAAGTTCAGTAGTGCAAATGCGTTGCCCACCCTGATGCTTAAGATTTAATTTTTGGGCCACTATGGTTTTCATTCTTCTATAATAATTAAAAAAATCTTTATAGCGCCCGCCCGTACTCGCCCGCCGCTTAGTCTCCGACCGACCGTGTAGCCGGCCGGCGGCTTAACTCCGATAAACACTAAACACAAATACGCTCGTGCGCTGCCAAAAAAATGAGCGCGATGTTTTGTCTAATTTAATAGACGTTTTTGATGATACTGGCATGTAGGTACGTATGTGTTGGAATCGAGCACTAGGGGCGCAGCGGGAACTTATCAGGAGCAAACCGAAAAAATAATAGTCCTGCCTGGTCTGGCCATTCTTGCGCCCCCCAGAGTCTACGCCCTGTGCCTGGGCACCGGTGGCACCGCCCTATTTACGGCACTGTCTCTTGGCCATTTAGCTTTTTCCTATTAGCCGTAGACTAGACGAGTCAACAGCCTACCTGATAAGTAGTAACTATAATCCATATACTTCTGCAATTCCAAGAAGTCAGCGAAGCCGATGCCTACGGAATTAATAAGCTCATCAAACCTCGTTTGAAGAATGTCACGGTTTATTTATCATTTACTCATGAATAACATTAATTATTTAAGTACGTAGATAAATGAAAATAAAATAAACATAACAATGTGATCCTTGAACTCGTTTATTTACAATAATGCCCATTATTATAATCACCATATTGTTAACAAATTAATGTCCGAGTGACACACGATTTGGTTATAAAAGCCGAAACTTATTTGTTTGAGTTAAATATACTTAGCTTTAACAAATTACTGTTGTCCATTTTTCTAAGGATATTGTAAATAAAAAGAAAATAAACTGTATATTTATATATATTACCTATCTATTTATTTATCTTACTGATAACGCTTACAAAAATGGTTACACAGTGTATCATACAATTGTCTTATACAATGCACATTATTTTGTGCAATTAAAATCAATTTTGGTTTCGGCCAATACCTAATATCCAAATCTGGTTTTGGCGAAATCAAGTTTCGGCCAACAATATCGCGACTTCAGAATAAAATAGCCGCAAGATGACAAATTAGACCCTTAATTTTAACTTTATGGCAATCAACTTACGATAAAAAATTGCATTGACGTGGTTTTACGATATATACCAGCTATTTGTCAAATTGTTTACATTCGCAAAGATCAACACAAAACCAGTATAGGTAATAACATAAATATTATATTGTAACTTATACCCTATATATTAAGACTTAGAATTGTTTGAGTAATATAATATCCGGGATTGTTACACCGAGAGGCACGATAACACACGTATCACACATTGTGTTAACTACAATTATTGAGACAAACAAATTGTTATTTTTGTATAAGCTTACTAAAAAGTCAATTAAATTTTTTACATGGACATTATTTCAATTACTATTGGGCCAAAAGATGGTAGGTACTTACAGGTGTAATAACAGTCTCTGGTACTTAATGTGACAGTCTTAGAGATGCCTCGCCCGCGCTTATAAGACTTAAGATCAAAAATAGAAGAAAACATGCGCTAGTTCTAGTCTCAAGATTATCGGTAGTGTGAATATACATTCCTTTTAAAGGAAAATAAAAACATGTAAGCATTACTTTTAAGTTTCAATCACAAGTTAATTGTCATGTATATATTTAACGACATAATAGGTATTCTTAAAATATTGTACCTACTACATAACTACTGGAATATTTATAAGTAAGTTATTTAATAATAGAAAAAACCAGTTTACTTTTACATCTTGAATGACATTTAAACATTAAAGGTAGTAAACTACACATTTTCGTGTCAATCGAAATGACGTATTTTAGCCGACAATAAATAAAAAAAAATCATATCATCCAATTTATGTTTTAGAATTTTGAGCCTTTGAATATGTGACACCCGTTCCTTAATACTCTTCAATTAAATCTATTGTTCATATTCATAATGAACAAGAATTATTTTCTTACAAAATATATAACCTTGAGAAACAATGCTTATTTTAACATATTTAACATTCACATCAACATTGTCATTCTAATTAACAAAACAATATATCAAATACGTTGAGCAAATTTAGTTTTGGATTGGAATGAACTCGAGCTGCGTACGTACGACAATATCAACAAAGCACTGTACTTTGCTCTCAAATAACGCCCGAAGTATTTTTAGCGGTGTATATCCACATAACATAAGAGTCTTCTACAGAGTCCTACAATACAACACTGTCACTAAACGTTTACACTGAATCCAACAACACATCACATCATCTATTTTCTTTCTCAGCAACTTTAGCACAACTTTCGCAATTAACGTGAGACTTCATGTTATTGTTAATTCTTCTTTTCACAGCGTAATTTCGTTCTCTAGATGGGAATTTCTGTATCTTTTTCTCTTTTACCGGTTCTTTGTCAGTGCCGGTGATGCGGCGGTACACATCCGCCCACTCCAATTGTTTCAAAGATAAACACATTGTTGGGTGTTTTGTTTGATTAGCGACACGTCCGCTTGCTTTGGCTGTCGGCGCTATACTATGGTCGGGCAGTATTTTTCACTGGTGCGCAAGCGTCGTCCTCAGTGCAAGGCTGATTATCCACTCGTTAGTTAATTTCGCTCACGTTTGTTTTGTAGTGAATGAGTTGATAAGATATTTTTGACCCGGTTATCGTATCTTTAATGACGTTTGATGATAGTACAATGTCGGATGGTCTTTGTCAATAATATGTCACATTAAACGATCGCGTGTTGTGATTTAGAGAGTCCACACGTTAGTGATATTGACCACAATGTAAAATGCCAACACAACTTTACTTTTTCTACATTGGTTTTTTTATATTTGTAATAGGCTCCTCACGATTATTCTTCTACTGCGTGTAAATAAAATTCAAAGTAAATTTAGAAAGTAAATACAGCTAAAGTTACATTAGTAGGTACTTGCGCGATTTCAGTTTGCCAACCTCATGAAAGAAATATTTATTTGATAGCAGGCATTTGCTGCACAAATTAATAGTATATAATTAATCACAACACATTCTAAACTTACTACATTTTGGATAATAATCACAGACAATGTCTGAAAAACTTTGTGACAAGAAGAAAAACAGCTATTCAATTTATTACTTAAGAGTCAAATTGTCCCAAAAACATGTCGCGGTCGGTGTCACTATAAACGTCTATTGTGTGCTCGTCCTATAGAGCTCATCAACTAACAATAAAGCTCAATTTCTAGTCGTACATCCACTCACAATATTTGACCGCAACGATACTAATTGTAGCTTATTATCAGTATTAGAAGTAATAAAAACTGGCGTCTCCAAAGTTCAATATACAGAAATACCGATGACTCAGAAAACAATGGTCTTTCTGTCCTTTATACTTAAGTATTTCACTGTGTGGTTTCCGATTTAGAATTTACTAAGGAAATACGAAACGTTAACTGCATTTTTAATATCATTTTACTTCGATTACTATTCTATGAAGAGAGCTAATTAATTTTGTAGTTTTGTGATTAGATTTAAATAATTCTTATGCTCTGAACAATTACATATTCAAGCTTGAAATATTTTGAGTTTAGTATCTATAATAAACGTCTTTTCGTTTAGGTATAGGGTCAGTGGTTGGCAGGTTGATGTTGTGAACTAGGTGCATGTTGCGACCTAAAATATTTTGCAAAGTGGCACACATAGCACAATGAAAAACAAAGGAAAGCTATTTTTGGAAGTAAATATTGTGATTTGCGGCGTAGAGAGACTTTAGTGCCAAATCTTAAAAACAATTTAATTATCAAGTAGATGCGAATAATTGTTGGTTATCATTTAAGTTTAAGATATAGATAGGTATAGATAGATATTATTTTTTACACATAAGTATGGTTCTACTATCTTTATCAATATATCAAATGAGCGAATCAGTTCCAAATTTATCACTCAGTTTATGTAGTCCTCATCCGTGACACTTAGGGTAAAGCCAGACGAGCGTAATTTTTTGAGTTGTGTCTTGCATTGTTGCATACAAAACTCCTGTTTCGTTCACACAGCGACGCTAAATGAGTTGTCTGTCGACCTACATTACTAATTACGCGACCGAAATTACGCGACCAAAATTACACGACTCACAACTTAAAAAATTACACTCGTCTGGCTTCACCCTTATTATTTTGGAGCTTTAAGTAGCCTTTAGTGTACTGCTGCCCTCTAAACCGCAGAATATCATCTATTGGCAAATAAAAAACTGGATCAAACCTAAATTGAACTCATTCTAAAATTTTACAAATCAAAATTCATGATTCTTTTTGGTAAGTAGTGCTCTGTGCGATTACAGTTGACCTTGATCAACTGTCATTATTTGAAAGATTATTAAGATTCGTCAAAAAAGGTTTTATTTTGGACAATATGTTACACGCGTCTTTGGTTTATTTGTTTACCTTTAGATACTTAGATTAAGTAGATTTATTTATTATCCATTCTTCACACATAGATTGATCAATTTCCTCATAAAAACTTAGCTATCTATACAGTTGGGTTTACCTACGATTTCCTTGTAAGAAATCTTTGGTCCTTACGCACAATGACATATTGTATGACGAATCAGTTCTACAGGTGCCTTAAATGAAAAACAAAAGACGACTGCGGAATTTGGTAAAGGTTTATCTACGTCAAGGAAAGTACAGAACGTATATTTTGATATACATTTTTGTTTACTGCTACTTAATTATATAGTTTCACTAGCGCCTCGACCCGGCTTTGTTTCGCTGTACAATTTGTGTGACGAGTGATAAAGCGTCCAAAATATGTTTCTTACTTTGAATTTTCGGCTTTTCTCTTCTGTAATATGCATGTACCTATTTAAACCTTCCGAAATAAATAAAATTCTCAGAAAGTGAAAATCTCATCTAACTCTGTTGCGTGGTTTAGATGCGAGGGGAGAAACGACAACTTTGCTTTATAATAATTAAACATATCAATTAATCTAAAACTATACTAAAGAAAGACAGAAAGAAAGAAAGAAAGAAAGAAAGAAAGAAAATACATTTATTTGACACAGACAAAAATAAAACAAAGAAAAATATTTAAGTATGCATATTATTATCGGCATTCTAGAACCCATAACACAAGCTATAATGCTTACTGCTGTTTGCTGGTTCTAGATGGCGTTGCGCGTAGTCGTTGTGATATTATCTATACTATTAAATAAAGCGGAAGAGTTTGTTTGTTTGTTTGAGCGCGCTAATCTCTGGAACTACCAGTAGGATTTGAATAATTATTTTTGCGTATGATACCCCAGTTCTTGAGAAATTACAACATCACGCTACTAGCGACTGGAACAGAGCAGTAACCAAAGATGAGGGTGAAACCGCGCTGCGGAACGATATTAATATATAAATACTGATATTAAGTACTACGCAAGAAGGTGATAATAATATGTATGATACATACACTTGTATACAAGAAACCTATTTGTTTATTTGTATGCAGTAGGCAAACGCGGGACCTACCATCATCAGGGCCGATGCCAAGGTTTAATAGATTTATAGTTTCCGTAATAATCAGTCATTTGACTTACCTCCATGCGTGTGGGATGAAGCCTGGACAAAGCTCAGGACAGTTGTCACACGGTCTGCCTTCGGACACCTCCTTTATTCGGACACCCTGCAACAATTAACAAGATGCTTTTAATGTCTAACTGGCTTTAAAACAGGTAAACACATAATAAAGGATAAAAGTTCGGTATGAATTTTATATATTTAAACATGGTATAATATTACAAACAATCTAGGCAGTTAGGCAACTCCTAAACCCTATTAAATATTTGTAAAATTGAAAATTTACAATCAGTTATGAGCATAATATTCTTTCTACCATTTCCTTTTAAAAGACCACTTCCACTGACATACCTATAGTTACATTTAACGGACACAAGGTACATCCAGATTAACAAACATGTATTAGGTATTACACATAATAAATATGAACATAAACATTATTATCAGATACAATTTTGTCCTGTATCGAAATCGAACCCACAAATCTCGTAAATAGCACACGTATATATTTCCAATGAACCATTGAGGTATCAAACAAACATCAACTATTATTTTTATTTGTAATCCAAATCTTGCAAGACCTTTATTCGATATCGTACTTACGTTTGGTTATCAATTATAATCTCGAACACTTGATGTAATATTACAGCATTGATACTAGTGACTAACTTACTAACAGTTAAGTATATTAAACAGAACAATAAATCAAACCCCACGAACCTCAGAAAACGTATCAAGTTCATTTAAATAATCAGTAACATTATCAACATCGTCGTTGCTAGATCGAAACTCTGCCGAATCCTTCATGCCTTCAATAGAATCGCATTCACTATAACTGTCCGAAGTAGAATATTCACTATCACGCCTAGCAAATAATTTAAATATCCCTCCTTTTTCCCTCCAAGATTCCTCTCTTAATTCTCCATTCTTCCTTTTCCTATGTATCTTAAAAGGCACTTGTTTTAGTCTCGGTTGAGTGACATACACTTTAGATACTACGGCTTTTTTATATTTCTTATCATAATCTTCTTCGGTAATACCACAATGGTTTATAAGATAGTCTCTCCTTATCTGTTCTTTGCCAGCCGGGTCACGCCAATAGCTCTCTCTCTTTCTAACTCCTAGATAATAATCAAGGTCTCTTTCACCTGTATCATCATCAATTTCGCTTGTATCATCTAGTTTAGTTAATTTTTTTGTGTTATCTTCCGAAGTGTCAAAAGTTTTTGTCATCTGCCGTTTCTTTGCATTAGGCATTTTCTTTAATAAATTTGCTGTGTTAGACGTTAGAAATTTTGTTGTTTTTCTATACACAGAAGCGACAGATTCTCTCCTTCTTCTCATATTGTTCATTTTACTTTTTCTGCAAAAACTCGTAGCGAAATATCTTTTAATAACTTTCACAATTCTTCCAGATTTCCAGTTCATTTCGTTGTACATCAAATCATTTTTGTCCAACCTGTTAGTTAAATGGAGAGGTCGAAGTAAATGAGGGTAGTTCTCCGTGAGGCGCGCGCGGGAAACTAGTCAAGTTTTATGGTTACGATTCCATTGTGAAAGTGACGTGATCGTGACACCTGCTTATGTGAAAGGTGTTCTTCTAAACCAAATTACAAAGACCCTTAAGCTTCAAACACAATGTTCCTTAGTTGGTATATTACTTAATGGTTTAAAGGGATGGGAGAGATCCGGTAATACTGGTTCTTAGTAGGTAGTTATGTTAGGGTGTGGACTCTTTACGGTCATGCAAACAGATCTAAATGTGTCCACAGTAAATGACTCGACAAATTGCAACACCCTTGGGCCGTATTGCCTGTTAAATTCCACCCTTATTAGCACTCTTATTTGAGCACAAGGCAATGACATTACTTTTAGAAAATAAACAGTTTTATCACAGTTGTAAACAAGAGATTGGACAATTTCTTGTTTTGTTTGTTTGGAGGGATATATTTATGTTGTAAAGACACGAATGGGAGGTATGAACGACAAACAACCGTAAATTAATAAATTAGGTTAGAATCTGAAGCAAAACATACATTTATTAAATTTAAAAGGTTAAAATAATGATATCACTACCGCCATCTAGGAAACTTGCTTGGTACTTCACATAGTTCGTTAAAGTGCCGCTCCACAATGCACGCGCTGTTTAAATCAAACTTTGCAATACTACCGCCATCTGTTACTGAGTAGCGGCTATTAGCTACATATTTTTAGGTCTCAATCTGAAATATTTAGTTCCTATGTCTAAAACATTATTAAAACATATAAGTTATTGAATTAAAAATTATTCAGTATAACATTGTAAGACAAAGCTAAATCAATAAAAATAAATACTTTTTTCAGATCGACTGTCCCCATACGTTTACATAATAACGGTCTCCACGCTGTTTACTCCAGCGATTATCGGTTTTATTCTTTGAGTTGTTATTAATATTAAAGCATGACTTCGATCTTGTGCTTTATTTTAGCATCCATGTTTTACGTTTCACGATATATTTTAATACACCTATATTAGGTGTATTAATATTGTGAAACGTGAACGAAATTGAAGACGCTCTAATTTGAAAATTTGCAGTCAACTTTGTTTTTGTTCAGTTTAATTGTTACTTGCCCTGTTTGAAACTTTGTATTAAACTTTAAACGGTTTTATGTTGCTAAATAAATATTACAAATAAAGTTTATAGGCACTATAAATCTGAACTGTTTATTGTTACTTAAAACTGATGTTAGATGTCGAAATATGATGTCATAATAAATCATCATACCATTTATGTAATGATTGATTTGGTATATCTTTAATTGTTTATCTGTTTTAGAAATTTGGTAGTAAGATTATACCAATATTCCGAAGTTGGATAAGCTACTACACAAAAAAAGTTAATGCATATCTTGAAAAAAATTATGACTAATATATACAATTATATAACGCGGAAGAGTTTGTTTGTTTGTTTGTACGCGCTAATCTCTGGAACTACCAGTCGGATTTGTATAATTCTTTTTGCGTTTGATAGCCCAGTTCTTGACGAAGGTTATAGCTTTCATCACGCTATTGGCGACGGGAGCAAAGCAGTAAGCAAAGACGCAGGTTGAACCTAATGATTTTATACGCCTTTAGTGTCGAACAAGCATGCTTTTTGCGTGCACTAGCTGTGTTTTCGATTGTAAGAACAACATGAGGGAGTTGAATGAAAAGAATCGTATCAACTGAACTGAACGCTATATATGGAGACATTGATTAATTAATCTTATTTATGTTATAACCAGCAAGACATTTATTATGAGCTTTTTTTATTATTGCAGGTAGCAGACAAGTCAACAGCCCACCTGATGGTAAGTGTCAACTGTCGATCATGGACTTCTGTAATGCCAGGAGCTCCGAGAAGCCGCTGCCTACCATGATATTAATACTCTTTTTGAACTTGTTTGAAGGACTCTCGAGTCGTTTGTTAAAAATGCGAAGTATATATGTATTTAAATATATTATTAATTTCCGATAAATTTTTGAAGCAACGGACACGGAATATTTCACTGTTGACTACCAAATTTATAGAATAAACTCGTATTAGTTAAATAAGTATTGGTATTCATAAATGTTTTGTGTAATTCAGTGGGATCGTATTTTAATGAGAATTAGATATACGAAAATTGTAATATCACGCTTTTTATCTGGAGAGATAAGCATAGGTATCACACATGTAGCGTCAGTTAATTTAGGTCACTATTGCTATTTATCAATTAATAATACCAGCCTGTTTTACTGTCCCACTGCAGGGCAAAGGCCTCTTCTCATAGAGAAGGAATGAGCATTAATCACCACGCTTACTCAAGGCGGATTGGCAATTTCAGACTTTTAAGTCCAGGTTTCCTCACGATGTTTTCCTTCACCGTCAGTCAGAAATGTCTAAGATAAACTTAGAAAGTACATAAAATTTGAAAAGCCACATTGGTACTTGCCCGGATTCGAACCCACTACCTCGTGTTTACGAATCGGGTGCCTTATCCACAGGGCCATTTCGACTCAAATTTATCAATTACTTACAAAATAATATATAATATTGGGTAAGTATTTCTTGAGAGAAAATGTAAATATCGAATCCGAGACTTTCATGTCAGTCCGTTATATCACTGAACCACAGAGTCTTAAATGATTACTAAGATATACGACATTAATCTCATCGAAAATTAATGACCCCCTTTTGCAAATATCATTGTGTGGTCCAAGTATAAAAAATATACATTATACAGAATGTCGCGTGGGTATCACTCATAAATCAAATGTAAGCTCTTAACCATTTTATTCCATAAAAAGATAGCATCAGGTAAACGCCTATGTGCTGTCATCATTAATAACATTGTAAGCATCAGATCACTACTCAAAATATTCGATTACGCAATTGTAGCGACCTTGTGTGCCAAATAGGGTAGGCTTAATGTGTGGAGCAAGTTATAAGACGTAGCGGGAAGGACATTAATTTTGGTGTGATGATTTGTTTGTAATTTTTGTCCGACTGCTGAAGTCAAGGGGGTAATATTTTTCGAGCGTATATATGTTGGTATATTTCTTTGGCACGCTCTACAAATGGCTTAATAGATTTTAAAATATGAGGTGTCATTACATTCGTATTAATTGTGGGAGTGACATAGGGTACATAATATTTTAATATAGCGAACCCATTTTTTTTCTCGTGCTGAACGAGAAAAAAAATGGGTTCTTTCTTTTCACATTGTTTTAAGCATACATAAATTATATGTAGATATATGGCTTGTTTCATGTCGATATAGCGCAACGGATTGATGTTGTTTTTCTGTATAGAAACAGTATAGACCACGCACTGTAAGTCATATTGCTAGTTCGTGGTCACAACATCAGGACTGGTTAAAGTGGACATAGTATGTCCATCCGTGAACATTTTTCTGTTGAAATGATAATGATAATGACGAAAAATAGGTGTTTGATTTACATAGATAACACCGTAAATAATTTACAAATCGCTCCTCGCTTATAGATTGTACGTAACATGAAGAATCACTCACGTAATGAATCAGTGATTATTTTGTTTATAAAATGCTGCCCAAATATAGGAAACATATGTTTTTGGTTTACAGAAGAAATGTGACTACATAAATGAGAACTTGTGGTTTTTGTGGCTTAATTTATAATTAATAGCTATTTGAACATTTATTTGAAATCGTTTTAGTTCTGAGAGGTTCACTGTTGGATGTAATTTTTCCTATAAGTGCCAAGATCGAAACGCTAAAAAGTGATAGATAATACGTTTTTTACATTTATTCATATTTTTGTTTAACTTGCCCTACTGAAGTATAAATACAGTTAGTACCAGTAAATTGTATATGCCGTGCTGGTGGGCGGTTAGGTCATCATTTTATTAAGTACCTACGTATTTTGGTATAAAAGAATATTTTATTTACAGAAAAATTGTTTTATCTAAATATAGCTAAATCACTGCTAAGTAAATCAACGCTGGTGTCAGCATGAATGGGCCGGATCGACCGGGGAAGTACTACCTTCTCATAGAAGATCGACGTTAGAGTAATAGTATCCGTACTCTTGCGTTTCGATTGGTGCGTGAGAGTGCCGGAGGCCCAATTTCCCCCTTTATCTTTTTCCCACCTCTCCCAATCCTTTCATCTACCTCACTCCTTTCACGTTAGGCAGCGGCTTCGCAGCGTCCCTTTTATTGCAGGAACAATGCTATGCCATCACGTGGGCTGTTTTCTCATCTGCCACTGTCAGCAACAAAAAAAAAAGAATAGTACGTCGTTTTATGAGAGAGTGCAGTTCGTTCATGCTGACACCTACAAGGATCAATTACCGTAAAGGCAAATACTTTCTGTCTATAAGACTGAGGACGTCTTATCCTGAACACTGGTGTCTTCCAAAGGAAACCATAAAAGAGTCTGTCATAGTCACTATTACGCTTGTTAGGCAGGTCAGACGCTTTGGCAAGAGATGAAAATATGATAGAAGCCCTATTCTGAAGACAACACCCCCTAATATGTCTGCCTATCCTTCCAGGTATAAACGAGTGATATTATGTAACAATTAAACTAATTAATTTAGCTTTGTAGCATTCGTTTCTTAATTAAATGAGCACTTCATCAACACATTCGATTACGTAATTAGTTGCTAGCTCTACTCGTAGCTTTAGAGATTGAGTGGTAGTGCCATGTAGTATTACTGGAATAGAAAAGCCTTAGAGAAACGTAGAATAGGATGCGCCACCGCTAAATAAAACAACCATTCACTGGCAAAAACTGGCTACACACAGCAGAAAATGAAAATGAGGAAAGATATCGCCAAGAGTCAACAACCCAATGGACTTCTTAAATGCCAGGGACTCTGCGAAGTCGCCTACCGTGAGGTGAGGGGAATGAGGGAGGTGAGAAAAAGGGAAAGGGAGGAAATTAAAACACAGGCGCTCTCTTACCGCAACTGTATACTGTTGGATGATGCGTGGCAAGGATGATAGTGGTTTTTTATTGCCTACAGTGCTAGAGAAGCACACGATGAATAGAATTATGCAATGCCTAGGACTCAGCGATGACGCTGTCTGCTATATGTAAAGTTTATGCTCATTAAAACTCGTTTGAAGAGACATGTTGTATCGCTCGGAAAACACTCACATATAACCGGATTGCTACGTTAATGGTCTTGTCACTTCCACGACTGTTATTTGTTACGTAAGTATAGATAATTATTTAGTCAAGATGCACAATAAAAGAATTTTTAATTTTTTTTTCATTTATTTTGGCAACAAACAGTTTTATACAGATATAATGCTTATAAGATAATATGTGGTTCTTTACAAAAAACCTACAGTGCCGAAAAGAAAATTAAAGGAACAGTAACAATATTAACTTTTAATTTGGAAAGACGCGTATAACAAGATTAAGTAGATAAAGGTTACAATACATAGCAAGGGTACGTAGCATAAAGGATACACAGCAAGAAATAGAATAAATAAGATATATAATATATATTATCTTAAATAACATTAAATTTTTGTTTTAATTTAGATTTTAGATTTTTGAGTGAGCTATCAAAAAGATCTATGTCTGTGAAGTCCTTGTTATAATTGTTAGTGGAACGGTATAAGAATGAGTTACGAGTGTAAGTTTTACAAAGTCTTGGGGGTACAAAAAGTGGCTTGATTCGTGAGGGGCGCATAGGTAGTCGAGCTTGAGCTTTAAAAGATATTTTTGTTAATAATGTTGGTGAAACTGTAAGGAAGTTTAAAATTTTGAATAATTGAGTGATATCAAACATATTACGTCTATTTCGAAGAGTTCCTAAATTATGCCTACGCAGTGCATCTTCATATAATTCATCACGAATGTTTATACGGTAATTAAGTGATTTAAGAAACTTTTTCTGAACATTTTCAATACGATTAATAGAAATAATAGAATAATTAATATATCTGCTCGACTCGACCACTTGGACGAGATTCTCATGGTGAGTTGGTGAATAAGTCATATTTATGGGTCAGTAAAAGTTTTGTCCCATGAATCCGAAATCGAATGTTGAAACGAACCTCGGGCACAATAATTTATTGTCCCACTGTGCTACAGCAACGGTCAGTCTTCTTTCATTTCTTCGGTTTTAGACAAAAAGACAAAATACAGTATAATGTTTAGTTTATTGTATGGTAGCGTGACAAAAACTCTTAACTAATTATGCAGGGTGCGGCTAATTCCAGTTAATAGCGGCTTAGTTGACTATCTGTTTGTCACGGCAAGGGTAGGTATAATTGTAGGTATTTAGTTTTATTTAATTTGTTTTTAACTTCAATCTTCTGTCTAAGTTATAAAACTACCGCGAGTAAGTATACCAAGTAACGTGCATATAAGTAAATTAAAAGCCTCGTAGGGAACCAGTTCTATGGACGGCTGAAGCCGGATGGTAAGTAGTTGTCTATGGATTCTTGCAACACCAGGAAAATACTTGACGACCCTAAAAAAAAACCTTTTAAATTCTGTCCTCCTCCTATTTAGTAGTAAGGTGAACACTTTTCGAATGATGTAGCGAAATGAAAGAGTGTATGACTTTTGCAAAATATTGCATGTTCCATTTACATACCAGACAAAACTTTGTATGATCCATATATGTATCAAGTTTTGGTATACTTTGTTTCCGTTAAACTTCCCCGCGACGTGTTTTAAAATTACATAGATACACTAGCGGACCCGACAGACATTGTCCTGTCTTAATTATTATCTAATTTTTCGCAGAACCTCCTGACAATAACAAACACAACAAAAAAAGAATTAACGGAATCGGTCCAGTCGTTCACGCGTGATGCCGTGACCAAGGGAAATAAGGTTTTATTTTTATATAATAAGATTTTTCAAATCTTCCATTCTACAAACCCTCTTTCACCTACCTACAGATATCCCCCGTAAACTTTTCACTACTTTCCCCTATTCCCCTCTCCCTTCTTCCCCACTCCTCCCATCCCACTTCTTCCCCACTCCTCCCATTCCGCTTCTCCCCTCCCTCCCTCTCCACCTCCCTCCCCACTCCTCCCCAAATGGGAATAACTTCAAAAGCAAAGATCCTAATTTCATCCCTCTAAATCCAACCCAATTAAAAAAAATTATGAGGTTGTTTTATTTTAATAGAAGTATTCCAAAACAAAATTTCAAAACTATGAAGAAGTTTTATACAATCGTTTTCATCCCTTTTCAGACCACCCTTAACATTTAGGTGGATGAAAAATAGATGTTGTCCGATTCCCACCCGCTAGGGATATGCATACAAAATTTCACGAAAATCGGTCGAGCCGTTTCGGAGGAGTTCAATAACGTACACCGTGACACGAGAATTTTATATATTAGATAATGTTTAGTAATAAACTAATAAACGAATTTATCTTTCTTTTGTTTGTGCTAAATAAAATGTATTTTAATTTTTTTTAAATTGTCGCCTACGATAAGTGTCGCCTTAAAAACTAATCGAAAAGAAATTTTCTCTTGAACTTTGGTTATAACAAATTGAAAAAGTTTTAATGATGTAAGCAGATATTTGCTGCAATTAGTTTAATGCAAGGTGACTGGAGACTTCGAAGTTCCAAGACCTCAAAGTTCAAGCTTTGACCTGCACTCTGTGTAGTTATATGAGACTGTGTAGCCCCAAGTAACACAAAACAACATTTTAAGAAGCGTACAACAGCATGGACTTACGTGCAAAGCAGTATATGAGCAGCATATGTAGCACTATAACAGCCGTATAAAAGTTTATAAGTTTCTTATAAGCTTAATTTGGGCCCCAAATAATACGGCTTTGAGCATTATTAAATATTATTAGTGCTGCTAACCAGCGCATAGAAAGTTAATGAAGACAGACATTAGTAAAGTTGTAAGACAGCATATTTTAATGTAAAAAGCATTATTTTAGACGTTAGTATAGCTTTTAAACAGCTTTTTGAATTACAATGCCAAAGTTACGTTTTATTCTATGGCTTAACGTTTTATTATCTTTGTATAAAAGTATTTGAAAAAACTTATCGAAACTTATGTTCGATTTGATTATTTCGTTTAGTGTATTGTAGTGCAATGGTGTTGTGGAGACGTTTTAATGTGTCTTCATTGAAAATAATTTATCATAAGGTAAGTCAGTCATCAATTTTATTTTGTTTTGAATGCAAATGAGCTGGGGGTATTAGTCTTATGTGAAAATATATATATATTTGTGGCATATAATTCACGCGCCCTCACAGAAATGCTTTTTTAATAAAAATAGGGACAAATTTAGAATCGACATCTGACACCTTTTGTATTTTTTTTAACGATTTGATTAATTTTAACTTATAAAATTGCTTCTATCGATACTTCGCTGATAAGAAAAACATATGTAGTATTTCATTCATATGTGTGTTATAATTTTATTTTTTATGTTAGAGTAAACAGAAAGCAAATGGCGTCTTATAATATTAATACTTTAAACTTTCAACTAGTGTATTTTAATGTTGTCAGTCTTATTATAGTATAAAAAAATAGCATAAGTCATTCAACCTACATATAAAATATCTAAGTGATATCTTTAGCATTATTGTAACACTTTTTAGGCATGTTATAATGTTCATTAAACGTCATAAAAATGAATTGCTATAGTGTTAATCAGGGTACCGAAATAAAAATTTAGAATCCCATATCACATGATACCCTACTCCACGTCTTTCATATTTTATATGTCTCCAGTTAGATAATTTGACAAGTGCAGGTATAAAATCATTATCACAATAAATGAGTTGGGGAATTCCCTGAATCATGTGCCCGAATAGAACGAACGGGACTTGCGACTTAAAGTGGAGTCATTTTAATAGGTAACATTTGACAGTTCATCCATGCAAAGAAAAATATACCTTACGCTGAAGGAATAAAACTCAAGAAAACAACATCCGTTTTTTTTATTTATTTATTTATTTAGAAAATTAGACTACTCCTGATGTACATAAGTAGCACTTTGCTTTGCTATAAATGAACTGTCAAACGTGAGGTGGGTGGGAGTGAGAAGGATAGTATTAACAAATTCAGCGGTTGCGCTGCGCAGTCTTGATTTCATTCATTTATTAGCAGTACTTGATTCCTGTCCCTGTAACGGAGCGAGCTCATTTGCTAAATATTGTGTATTATATTTCTGAATAATTATTTATTTCACTTGAACGTATTATTCCTGCAATACTTATATTCTATGAATAAAAACATGAGGGCGACAGACATTTGCTTTTAAAATCAACTTAAATTTAAAAAAATAATGTATCAAACATTTCTTTGTTTTGAGGTAATCCATTCACAACCAAATTCATCCGCTGTAACACAACTTCAGCAGCAGCCAATAGCAGAAGTTACTATTTGGTTTATAGGAGACCCTAATGAAATAGCAGCAAATTCGGAGCCAGTCATGCCACCTCAGCCTGACACACACAAACTGTATACAATTATAGAAAACCAAAACAAAATCATGGATATGCATAATAAATTTTCCTACAGATGTTTGGGTTTTGTTTAAATCCTAAATCCCAAAACTTCAAAGTACTTACATTATTTGGTGTGAATGCACTAATAAAGGCATTATTTCTTACTTTTTGGTGGATTTATTTTGAAGTTTTATTTCACTCTTTATAGTGCATCATTTGGGAGTTTTCTTTTGTTAATATTATAGGTGTGCCTATAATATTTGAAGAGTTCTCTTGATTTCTGCAGGATCCCATCATCGGATCCTGGCCTGGTGACAATGGAACCAACTTGGAAGTACACCCTTTCAAACATAAAATGAATTTTTGAAATCGGTCAAGCCGTCTTCGAGTAATCGAGTACCATACATAAAAAAAAGATTCCGACGAATTGAGAACCTCGTCCTTTTTAAATAAAGTAAAGTAAAGTAAAGTAAATGTTTATTAAATTAAATTTGCACATGTGTTACAATTTACGGTGATAGCCACACTAGGCACTGCCTGTGTCGTGGCTATCTAACAAATAACTGATTATTTTACTTTATATGTATATGAAATAATCAGTTTTTTTATTTTATATATATTTATAGAAAGTAGTACCTTCTGATAACACTTCTGCAAAATAATTTTCATTTCCATTGAATGTACTACGGAAACACTTGATGGAACTTCTTGACTAGTGCTTGGCTCATACACAAATACCGATTGTTCTGTATTTTATGTATCAAGAGTATCATTGTTTGGAACACGTTTTTTATTACTTAAACCAGATATAAAGTTTGAATATTCCGTTTTTATCTTTCTCTTTCTGTTTATTCATGACAACAACGTGACACGTGCGATATAAATTTACTATAAGTATACTAACGCACAAATGAAAATGATTATACTACTCATGGTTTTTTAAATTACATTTTTTTATCTAAATAGTGCTGAAAGCTTTAAAGTAACAATTAAATAAGAAGATAACAGAGCTAAAACTTTAGTAAATGTTTGGCTAATGTTAGCTGTAAATAAGCATTAAGAAAAGATCATAAAAATGCGTTTAATCTTAAAAATGTGTTAATAAATCTAAGTTCACTATAAAATATTTTGACAACGTTTTTATAATGTATTAGGTTTTCTTATTTACTAATATAGGGTTCTAACCTTAGTGTTAGTGTAAATGCGGTTTAAGGTGCTGTATATTAAAAGTAATTAATGTTTTAGTATGATTATAAGCCAAGTAACTTTATTTTTTAGACCATACAATAGCTTCATGCATTATAAATTTTACCACATTCTACTCAAAAGCATGCAAACTAAGTCAAAACTAAGTTTAAAGCGATAGTCTGACTTTAAAGCGTAAATCAGTCTTTACTTCAGTGAATATACAGATTACGTGTTACTTGGGGTGTAAGGTTTAGAATACGAAACCCTCCTACCTCTTCTAACGTGCCGTAAGAGTTAACTAAGAGATACCAGAGACCCAAGTGGCATTGATTTCTATTCTATTCATAGAATAGTATGGATATGTATGGGATTGACATAAGCTAACGCCAACATTGTCGTTAGCTTATGTCAATCCCATACATTTTATGTACCCCACTACTTGTACTAGGAATGACCTAAACACTGCATCAAACTCTGCTTTGGAAGTTGCCAAATTTTGGTCCAAAACTATTTAAAGAAAGAAATTTAAAACGCAAGAAAGAAGATACATTATGTAATCTATTCTATGAATAGAATAGAAATCTAACCCACTTGTCTAGGCCTGACAGCAGCATTATGAATATATTTGCGTACCAAATGCACGCTTGCTATAATAATATATGCATATTCACAAGTTCCAGCTTTTAGCACAATGTTTTATATTCATCTAATCAGTAGTAGAAGAGACGTAGAAAGTACATTTAACAGGTACTTGCGTACTAAAGATATGCTTGCCGAAGACGGATTGCCAATGTTGTCTTTCGTCAAACTCGTATTTTCCAGTTGGTACTCCAAGGCAGGGTAGGAGGCAAGAGATCCCGTGATCGCTCGCCAATCAGACGGGCTGACCTAATTAAGTTCTTCACAAACGCCACCATGTCCAACTGCTCTCACAACGCCTCACATAGAGCCGAATGGGTCTCCATTCGGCTCTATTATAGCAAGGAACGCCATTCGTGAGGATCACCCATAACCACGTCCAAGAGTGCACGACTTCTCTTCGACACAAAATCCAATTTAAACGTAGAGGGTCTCTACTGAAAAAGTCACATTGGTACAGGTCTGGTGTCGAACTCACTACCTCGTGTTTAAAATCCGTGCGTTCCCGACTAGGCCATCAATACACCAAAATATAGATGGCGAAGTATGTACGAAATGCAGTAATATGTATTACTCCTGCGTGTCCGATGTAGTCAGTTTAGTTTTAAGTATCAGTAAGTATGTTAAATCGTTCGTGTCTGCCCATTAGTCGCACCGTTTGATTGCTAATCGAGCGATCTTAATAACTGCTTTAAATCTTGTCACATTAGAAATTATTGTGTGAATTTATATTTAGACATTCATTTTACGAATATAAACTGTCTTTAAAGACCGTGTGGTCTCCGATAAATTATATTATAAATACGACAGTTTGTGTGTGTATGTGTGTGTGTGTTTGTTACCACTCAGCGCCTAAACAGTTGAACCGATTTCGATGAAAATTGGTATGTAGACAAATTCGGTGCCGACGGACATAGACTGCTTTTTATCTAAATGCTCTGGTTACCGAGGGATACAACAAAACATATTTTACGCGCGGGTAAAGCCGCGGCTCACAGCTAGTAACATAATATAATTTTATCACTAATCATCTGCTAAGCTTAGGGACCATTATGGTAGGCAGCAGTAGGTTTAACAGCTTCTAGTCGTCAACTCGTTCGGCAGTCTGTTTATAATTTTATATTGACTATCAGCTTTCTATCGTGCAGTTTTACCCGCGTTCTTAACTTACATATTTCATTACTGCTCCGCTCCCGTCACTTGTAGCGTGATGTTACTATAATCTTCCTCAAAAACTGGGGTATCAAACTCAATAAGAATGATTCAAAACCGACTGGTAGTTGTAGAGATAAGCTCTTTTAATATATATTAGTAACTATAATTTTAATACCGTTGCAAATCTAAAAATACCGTCTTGAAATTATAATTATATTAAAGGTACTGTAGATATTGCAGATAGCTAATTCTCGTTGCTTTTCTTTGACCTGTTGTTGTTCCAAGTTTATTACGAACAAAACGGAGCATTTATTACAAGGATTCCTGTTAGTTGTTACTTTAGATTTTTCTTTTTGAAGTTAGTTTGATTGTTTTATTAACAGTTATCAACTTATCACGGATATACTATTTAATATAGAATGGGTATTTATGACGCCAAGAATAATGATATAGTTCCTACTGAATCTATCTTCATTTTGTGTAAAGATGCAAAAAAGCAACAAGTGGATTTAGATATCAATAGTCTACAGTAAAACCAGTAAAAAGGTACTTAGGGTACACGCAGACCACTGTAATAAACCCTCTCTTCTTCATCTATAGCTTCACGCCTTTTATCCCCGAAGGAGTAGGCAGAGGTGTTTAACCACCCAATTTTCGCCATTTTTTTATTTTTGGTCCTATGTAACAGGGGACGACCCTGTTGTCAATATATCGCACAATTCCAGACTCCGGGCTAATACTGAGAATTTTTAACAGATAAACCCAATATCACTTTACTCGACCCGGGGATCAAACCCAAGAACTCTGCGTGGTAATCAAAAGGCAGTAGTCTCTGTTCTATACTAAAAAGCGGAAGAGTTTGTATGTTTGAATGCGCTAATCTCTAGAAACACCAGTTGGATTTGAATAATTCTTTTTGCGTATAATAGCCTAGTTCTTGAGGAAGGTTATAGACTATGTAACATCACGCTATTAGCGACATGAGCGGAGCAGTAACCAAAGACGCGGGTAAACCGCGCCGCGGGAAGCTTGTTAATAATAACTTTTAGAAACGTGGGTCTTTTATGCAAATACATACTTTTTTATGTACCTAAATGTAAATACTAGATTGAATTGTTCCTACGAACGTGTGATTATACCGAGACATGATAAGATATTCAGTGCACGTATTTTCGTGATGTATGGTAGGCGCCGGGGACTGGCCTTACTAGTAGTGTATATCAATGAATGTTTGTATGAACCAGGGTACTAATTAGAAAAGGTAAAAGTTAGTATAACGTTTCATCTGATATTGGCAACCACGTGTTTCGCATATAAAATAATGCTTGATTCTTCTTATATAACTTTGATGACAAAAAAACAGCCCATCTGAAGGTAAGCATTGCAAAACTAATGCTTAGATAACACAACTAACATTGTCGACAATATCAGGAGAAAGGGATGAGGAAGGAAAAGGGGAAGGAAGAGGAGCGAGGAGGTAATTGGGCTGCCGCGAAACACATTTGCATGGAAACAAATGGTTTTTTTACGTCGTACCTACGTCTAAATTTCTTAATGTGTAAATTTCAAGACCTCTGATTTTTTTTACTGTGAAGAAATACATCGTGAGGCAATGCTTACTTATGAAAAACTAGCGGCCCCCTGTGGCTTTGCCCGCGCGGAAATTGGTATGTGTTTGATTAATGGAACTCGGGAACCTGACCGATTTTCGGGATATAAAGTATCCTATGTCCGTCGCTGGCACCAAATCTATGTACATACCAATTTTCATTGAAATTGGTTCAGCCGCTTAGGCGCTGAGTGATATGGTAACAAACACACACATACACACAGTTCTCAGTTTCTGAAAGGCGAAAAATCAACTAATCACCTGTTAAATCTCATGTTAAATATCAATTGGGTTGCTAAAAGCATGAATACCTAATTAGTTACTAATTAGATCAAATTAAACTAATTATACATACTTTTAGGTACTTCACAATTCACATGAGATTTAACAGGTGATTAGTTGATTTTTCGCCTTTTCGTTATTTTCGTTGATCAGCCTTTCAGAAACTGGGAGTGAATTTCGCATTTTTAATATTACTAGGATAACAGGATATAATATATTATTATATAACTCTGAAATTATAAATCCGCCATGGTGATCAATGCTCATTCCACCGTTGCGAGAGACTTTAACAGTGGACATCTTCGCTGTTTACGTGATTCGTCACTATTCATTAATTATCCTAGCATAAATCATTTTCTAGAAATAAAAGGTTCCATGTAAAAGTGCTGCCCACACACTGTGACTGAAATATCCCATGAACTTTAAAATGTCAAAGGACACGGTTATAGGTAAATACCTACATTTTACCTTTAAAAGAGTCAATAAGTTTTAAACGATAAAACAAGGGTAGAGTAATGTAACATTTTTTATGACCTAGTTGTTATGGTATTCGTGTTTTATAAATCAGGATGAAGGAATGGGCGCCGGCAGCATGAAAATACATGAAAGTTATTAAAAAAAAATTATATGTCATTTCTTAGTTGAAGCGTTTCTAAGTTGTTGTCCAATATGTTGTCAAACCTTGTTAATTAATCTTATTGTCCCCCTAAATATTGTTTTTATGATCTACATTCCATTAAACAAACTATGCATGCTCAGTGCATGCATAGTTTGCTTAATGAAATGTAGATGCACACCCCTGAAAATAATCCTGCCGGCGCCTATAGGTAAAGGTTTGACAACGAATAAGCATTTACAAATAACTGTTTATATAGTCGATAAAGTTGTTTTAAAATCGGAAAAAGAATAGGGAATGGATCTGCAAGACTTACACCCAGTTTCTGAAAGGCCTGTCAAATCATTGTTCAACTAACACGACTGTTAATTTAACATGGCTGTTAAATCAATTCGAGTTTCTGAAACGTTAATCAGTGCAAAATTAACTAATCTACGATTATTTTGATTTGACATTAGGTTTGTATGAAAACAAACCGAATGTCAAATCAATTGGCACTTGACATACGATTGTTAAGTTAATTTTTGTGTTGATCAGCCTTTTAGAAACTGGATATCATTCTTGTCGTAAAAGTTCGCGTCCTTTGATCACCATCACCGCTAAATGTTTGATACTCATGCTAATATCCGAAACGGACATGATTGTAATCCAAACAGGAACAATGTTCATTTATCAAGATTTGCAAAATATACCTTTTTTTAAAGAAAATCAAATATTATAAATAATACTGCATTAGAAATATGTTTTGACATACCCTAATAAGATAAAATCAAAGAAAAAACTGAGTTTCACATAAAAAATCAATGGTATTCACAAGTTAATTTGCCGACGAGCACCGATTAGTTGACAAAGCTTTTGACCGACGTATGATCTATGATTAATACATAACTAGCGTTTCAGAAACCCAATATGGAGGTTAACATACGATTCTCGAACCAAATTTAACAGCTATGTCAACTGACAGGATGATCAAATTAAACTAAATAACCATGCTTTTAGCAACCCAATTGGCACTTGACATGAGATTTAACAGGCTATTAGTTAATTTTTGCGTTGATCAGCCTTTCAGAAACTGGGTGTTAAGTGCTCAACTTACGAATACCGAAGTAAAGTATAAGATCATTGTAGCTAAAACTAGCAACGATATAGGACGAATTATTAATGTTTTGAGGCTGATATTAAATCTTTGAATATAATTAGATACCGTTCAATAGGTTCATTATTGTAAATATTTAACTATTGTCTTGAAAGGTTACATTAACATAATGCTAAACGTAGAGGATCCGTTAGATTTTAATAAGTAGACACTTTTCTAATCTATTAACAAGGCGGACAAGCACCCGTTAGGGGTAGGGGTGGACAGAACCCTTTTATGTATTTATTTGTACAAATTACACGTGTTTGCTTTGTTTATTGTGTCAGGTGGTAGGTAAGCAGTTAGTGAAGGAGGTCAGCGGTAAATGTAAAATATTGTTTTTGTTGATTTTCTTTATTTAATATGTGAGAGGATGGCAAGCACAGTGGCTGATTGTGTAATAGCGTTGTGATCATAAGTATAGTTTGTGTTTTTGACAGAAGAATTTAGGAAGTTTAAGATCATCCAAGTGTGAACTCAGATTTTTAGACTACCATAGCCAAAATTGTTATTAATTTTATTGTTTTATTCACTTTAAGTCATTATATAAACTTAAAAAGTATATTTTGAAAAGTCAAATCAAATTGATGGCATTTTGTATCTTCGATCGAAAAAATTCGTTAAGTATTGTATTCATGACAATACTAATGATTATAAACATTTTTTTTTACTGTCTCTGTGGTTCGATGGTACTGTATATGGACTGCCATGCAGAGGTTGCGGTTTCGATTTCCGCTCAGTGTAAATGTTTATGTGCATAGACATGACTATTTGCATTGGTCTAGCTGTTTTTATGTAAAATATCTAGGTATGTATTAAGTATTATATACAAAAAAAGTATTAAGTAAGTGTATCCGCATTTCAAGAACGCATTACACAAGCTATAATCGTATTCGGGGTTTTCCGGGACGGGGGCTTCGGGGTACTAAGGGTACGGGGTATAAAGTTGGTGTAATAATATTATTAGTATTTTTTTTTTAAAACATCAAATCTGCTATCTATTAAAATATTATCTAATTAATCGATATATGTAAGATGTTATTGTTATACGGGTCAGTGCGTGTAATCAGCCTCCTGAATAATCCAACAACCTTTCCACTAACCTGCGACACTGCCTATTTTTAGCCGAGAACACGCACCAACGTACAATAGGTACCTTTATATATATGTAGCTACGACCCGAGAGGATCTACTTACCTAAGTCGCTTTAGATAACATGGCATGTTTATTTTGTGAACTACAAACTAGCCTATAACTACTGTATGGAATAAATAAGCTAGATAATAGGAATAATAAGCGTCTGTAGATAGAGCGATTCAAGAGAAAGGTTTATATGTATAATACTTGATAATATAGTAGAGAAAACTGATAACTTTAGAGGTTTCTAACGTGATGTCGTAAATAAACACATTTTTTGCGCTTACATTGCAAACGCTGGCTAAACCCTGCAAGATAGATCAAAATAATGTAGTACAGTATTGTACACCTTAAAAAGGTCTACAAAAAAGTCTGCAATGGTATATGTCTACCTCTTAGGGATAACCCACAATAACCATTTTTTATCATTTTCTTTTTAGAAGAAATAATGGCTTATTTACGAAGCGATTTTAAGCAATACAGCATTAATCTTTATTTAATTAAGTACCTTAAATACATTGTGCATGTAATATAGATCAATATAGCCCTTTACAGCATGTAATTTAAATGAATATTTTCGAAGATATTACAGATTTAATTTAAAATGTACCGCGGTACCGGCCTGTGCCGGCTGTGAACGTTGTATATAAAGACATTCTGTAGTACCTATATTTAGTATCAGCATTGCACCCGTGCGAAGCCAAAAGAAAACTCTTATGCTTTATTAGTATATATACATTCAAACTATTACCTAAGGTGACTGTTAGAGAATGCTTTAAGCATTAAGTCCGCCTCTGTACCTATGTGCATGAAGAATAAATAAATAATATGCATGTAAGTATTATACTTATAAATCTTCCAAAAGAAATGCTCTATATATGATAGTGATAACTGTATTTAAATGCGTTGCGTGGTTTGAAAACACCTAGTACAAAAACAGACTAAAAAAAATAAATTAAACGTTCGAATTGAGAAACCTCCTCCTGTTTAAAGTCGGTTAAAAATAGCGACTTTGGTTAATGCGTTTTAGATTAGAAATACTAACCAATGATTTTATATATACAAACTACAATCCAAGATTCTTGATAAAACTCGATTTTTCATTCGACGCTGTTACGCTGTTGACTAATTATAGACACATATCAATATTCTCAAAGCAATTCAGCGCTAAACGATCTATTGCATAAAATCGGGATTTTAAATAAAAGATCGATATATAGAAAGGCACTTAGTTAATACAGTATGGAATAATGAAACAAGCATACGTTAAACCTAATTGTAATTTGCTAATGTAACCTGTGGAATGGCTGTATTATTTAAGCATTGTGCCTACAACGCTAAAACAACAAAAGCTAAGTCAATTCCGCCATTGACAAAAGATTTAAATTTTAACTGAGGCATTCAAATTCAGGTATTTATTTAGGTCATACTTTGTACTTATGAATGTCATAATCATAACATAAGAAATGTGAGGTTATTTGCTTACGGGTAATTCGATCAAAGTTAGAACCGTAAGAAGAACTAATATAAAACTTAGGCAACTCTTTTTATGTTTTCTCTCAATTCAGGTTTAGTTTTAAATAATTGAAAAAAATTATACAAAATTTTTTAATTATTTTAACTATTTGAGTGACATTTACGAACGTCAAAACAACAATACTTAATAAAATGTTAGTTAAATAACATACCTACAGCCAGTTTGCTGACGAGATAGAGCCATAAGAAGAACCAGCAAGATTATGATTATTAATATGCACTGTGAAGAAACTAAGGTCAGATTGTTATAGTTTTTCTTGAGACTGGCTTGGAAACTGACTGCTTATTTGGCTTTTGGAATGGTGTCTGCCACTTCTGGATTCCACTGACTGCTTACCATCAGGCAGAGAGGCACTTAGGTAGGCTAAAATAAAAAAAGAAAAAAAAAAAGACATTTTTACAAATGATTAATACTAAAGTATAGAACATTAGCTGTTGCCCGCAGCCCCGTCCGCGTGAATGTCGGTTAAATCTCTGTTTACATTGACGTATTTCATACAAACTTTCATCCCCTATTTCAACCCTTTAAGTCATTTTTCGATAAAAGATTGCCTATGTTGTACCTCGAGGTCTAATTTATTTCCATTTTCATTTCAAAATCGGTTTAGTGGTTTAGGCGTGAAAGCGTAATAGTTAGTTACTTTCGCATTTATATTATTAGTATGGTTTTTATTACGACTATTACACGTAATAACCTGTTATTGTAATGATGCATTTGATTCAAGAAAGGTGAACGTAAGCTACTGTTCATACTATTGCGACACGTATGCAAACGCCTTTAAGCCTTATTATTCCTGTTTGCTGCATGTAAAACAATGCTGCAAGTATATAAATAATTATCATCACCTGATTGGCCTTTATTTATTTAAAGGACTAGCGACCCGCCCCGACTTTAGTTATGCACAAAGTATCTTCTATACATATAACAAAATTGGAGTGTCTGTTTGTAATATTGAAATAACCGATTTTCACTACATGTATATGAATGTATATACGGTACAAACACCAAAATAATTTTTTTTACAATTTTTGTCTGTCTGTCTGTCTGTCTGTCAGTTTGTTCCGAATAATCTCTGAAATGGCTGGACCAATTTTGACGGGACTTTTATTGGCAGGTAGCTGATGTAATAAGGAGTAACTTAGGCTACGTTTATTTCAAAATTCTTTATTTTAGAAAAATAAAGTAATGTTGATCAACTGTTAGACGGAACGAAGTTCGCTGGATCAGCAAGTTACTAAATTTCCATTTAAACTTTAAGAAAGCAATAGTAAAATACCGAAAAATAGTTTAGAAATAAAAAAAATTGTTTTATACTAAATATAGACACATCGTTTGGAATTTTATGTAATTTGGTATACAGCAGCCGTCTACACAGTTTGCAACCAAGCAAGGTCACCTTAGTTTGTGGGCGTGTTTTCAACTGTGAAGATCGTGCATAATGCTGAACCACGGATGGTGTCTCAACCCTGCCCTAGGATCTCTTTATTCTTCCCTCTCATGCCCTTTGTAGATTCTCTCTTTTGATCAAATATAATAACTTTGTGACAGTTGAATAGCTAGTTGTTCTTTTTATTGCAATAGCAACGTTATCTTAGTTACCTACATTCATTGTCCATCTATACTATTATAAAAAGCGCAAGAGTTTGTTTGTTTAAACGCGTTAATCTCTGAAAGTATCAGTCGCATTTGAAAAATTATTTTTGCGTATGCTAGCTCCGTTCTTGAAGAAGGTTATACGCTACTGGCGACGGAAGCAGAGCATAAACAAAGATGCGGGTGAAACCGTTCCGCAGAAAGCTAGTTAAGTTAAATAAGCGATGTAGTATGAGCGCCGTATTAAAGCGTGCGCGGAAGCCTATTGTTGAGCGACATTCCTCAATTTCTAGCCAGTTTACTACTTGCTATAATTATGTGGTTCTAACAACATTCCTACAGGTGGACTTGGGATACGTTTTATTTAAGTACCTAAAGTATTAGGGTCGAATTCTACAAGAGGTAACCTTATGGAATTCAACTGTAAGTAAGTCTATTTCATAGACTATAAAAGGCATACCAAAACATATAATACTAATATATAAAGCGGAAGAGTTTGTTCGTTTGTTTGAACGCACTAATCTCGGGAACTACTGGATTTGCATAATTATTGCGTTTGATAGCCCAGTTCTTGAAGAAGGTTATGGGCTATGTATTATCACGCTATTGACGATAGGAGCCGAGCAGTAACCAAATATGTAACTTAACATGAAACCGCAACACGAAATTTTCAAAAAATCCCAGTCTGAAATTTGTGACAATAATTTAATCAAAATTAATAAATTGTTGGTGCAATGGGAATGATTGCTACTGCTGTGTAATTGGTTGTAGTGTTGTATTTGTAGTATAAATATTTTGTTCTAAAACTAACTCAAAGTACACCCTTCTAGTGTTTTTCAATATAATATGCCTATAAATACATACGACATGAAGACAGTAGGTTGTTTACATAAAAGAATAAAATATAACGTAAAGGTAAATTGAAAAATTTAAAAAACACAATATCAAAAACAAACTCAAAATCGGTTCATCCGTCTGGAAATTACGATGCCACATACAACTTATAACACCCCGTCATTTTTGCGTCGAGGGTTAAAAAGATTATCTGTCTTTTACAATAGAGCAAAATAATCTACCTAAAACACAACTATATTTTTATTTCACAATCTCTCATTTTAACCTTTTTCAAAATCCTAACACTAATTCTCAAAGATATAAAGTTCAAAATCCAGTCTCAATTTATATTGAAATTTTAACTACCTCATGCATAGAATAGTTACAAAGTCAGAGTGTTATCTTGGGAAGGTAGCCTCTGGAATTCGGCGGTAAATATTCTATTGTAGGTAAACTAGGTACAACCTTCAGTAACTATATTGTTGGGTACATTTGTAAAACATTGGTATTCATAGCATTTTAAGTTAGGAACCCGGTTGAGGTGTAGATATCACTTTATAGCAGCTCCATTTAAAGAAAACATTGCATTGTTTTCGCCTGACTGCTGAAATCAAGGAGTTTGGAATAACTCTGTTTTTCAAACGTATGTATGTATGTATGCTGGCATGTGTGTATGTTTGTATGCATATATGTGGGAAGTATATGTCTATTTTTTTAGCACGCTTTACAGCCTAAATGGCATAATAGATTTTAATATACAAGGTGTCATTAGATTCATATTTATTGTGGGAAAGACATAGAGTATATTAAAATATTGCAAAAAAAAGTTTCTCTTCAGTTTGTTTTAGTCAGGCGGACTATTTGTTTTGCTTGAAATTACTACTTTAATAGGAAATCAATACTGGATAGGGAGTGTTGGTGAATTGGAGCAAAATTTGGTACCAAACTTAGGTAAAAGTATTCTTCTAGATTTTTACAATATTGAATTATTTCGTAATAAAAATTGTGACGTAACATTTAAACTTGCCAGTAAAAATAAACTATGTACCGATATAAAAACTGGCAACATTGAACTCCTACACGTCAATTACGTAATTCAAAAGTTGAAAACCGAACAATATGGCGCCCCCGCGAATTGCCGCGATGTTGTGGTACAAATAAAACCTTTGCAGTTTCCAATTAACTTTCATGAAGCTGCAGACGTTTGTAAAAACCGCAGATGATAAACAAACAAAAGAACCCATTCGTGACAAGGTAAATGTTTACTTTTGCAGCAGCTCGGTTTCACCCGCGTTAAGTAACATCTTTGATTACAGCCCTGCTCCCGTCGCCAGTAGCGTGATGTTACATAACCTATATCTTTTTTTAAGAACTGGGCTACTAAACGCAAATTTCACCAAAATCGGTTCAGTGGTTTAGGCATGCAAGCATAACAGACAGACAGAGTTACTTTTGCATTTATAATATTAGTATGGATATTGCAAAAATGGTAAGTTAAAGAGGTTGATTTTATATACACGGAGTGGGGTAGAAAAACCTGATAATAAAGATGGCGGTCAACTGGTGAATAATGGTTAATAGGTTGTCTGGTAGAGTATGCATTTCTATACACATGCATGGAAATTTTAAAGGAAAGATTTTAACGGTAGTAGATCAAAGCTTGCGCTGGTTTTAGTATGAATGGGCCGGATCGACCGAGAAAGTACTACCTTCTCATAGAAGATCGACGTAAGTCTAATAGTATCCAAATTATTGCGTTTCGTTCGGTGAGTGACAGCACTGGAAACCCAATTTCCCCTCTTTCCATTTTCCTCACCTCTCTCAATCCCCTTCATCTACCCCACTCCTGGCATTGCAGTAGCAATGCTAGGTACTCTAAGGGTAGTATTTATGTATTTATAAACAAAGCTCTACGCGTACTTAATACCGTCTCTTTCTAACTACGGTCTCTGGCCCCTAGTTAGATAGAGACAGGGGTATGATAGTCGTCCATGAGTGACAGTTACTACTTACCATTACGTGAGCTGTTTTGCTGACCTGCCATATTAGACAATAAAAAAAACTATAAAGGCCGATCATATATATCGTAGTCGCTAGTTTTGGTAACAAACGACTCAGAAAAAGGTTTTCAAAGTCAAATGTGCTGTAAGTAATGCCCACTGACCTGATGACACCCTGCGAAATAGGTGATGCAACTATCATAACCACTATTAAATTTATATGGCAACAAATTACTTCAATTATAAAACGAGCGTCAGCTATTTCTAACATAAAATTCTACATTTTCCGTAACAAATATTATGAAATTTTCATCGAACAAAGCCTTTACCGTTTTTATTAACTGAAGTATTCCTCTGATATATTTGAAAGTAGTGTATTTATAGGATTTCCGTGTAAAAGTGGAAATATACGAACTGATTTTACGGTCTCACTTGATGTTGTAAGTAGTTTTGCTAGATAATCCGCAGTGGCGCTAGTGTGTACGTGTGTAACACTATGGTTGCTTTTTTTTTCTATAGAGTTACAATTCTTCTCTTGGTAGAGAGTATGGTGTTCTGTGGTTGTACCTACTACTAAATAAAAATAGTATTGTGATTGTGCCTTTAAATTTTAATTTTCAAAGTCATGTATCAGATTTTCACAGCTTCTATAAATAAAATTGTTAAAACTGGTTATGAATAAATGTGAATTTCTTAAAGTCTAAGGTTCTAAGTTTATCTTAGACATTACTGAATTATGATGCAGGAAACACATCGTGAGAAAAGCTGGACATAAAAACATACGAGTATATAAGTGTGTAGCGGGGCGAGCATGCTTATCAATCATGCACTTTTCTGACAGTTATAAGTTTCTTGAGGATCTCTGAAAGTTTATTATGAGTAAGATAAATAAAGTAGCGTTTAATAAAAAATATGTATCCGTATGTTTATATTTTCAATAGAATTCTCTCTTTGCTATAGATTGCTTTGGCACGTGCAATATCGTTTGAATAGCTGCACTTTTATTAAGTTCAAATTATAGTCATCCATTTATAGTTTATTTTTAGGTATTTTATTTCAAAAGGTCGTCCTTATTGTATAACGTTACTCGGATTTACTTTAGAAGAATAAACGATGCCAATTTTGTTCCTGGATTTTTTAAGTGGGATCAATTTGACACGATGACTTTTAGAATACTTAACCACTTAAGATTTCATTGACTGCTGAAAACAAAACTGAGGCTGTAGATGGATGGAAGGGTAAGGAAAAGCAAGGAAAAGATGAATTTTATGAAGTATGACATATAAGTATGAAGTATGAAAGAGAAAAGTATTTTGCGAAATCACATATTATAAAACCCGAACAGGCAGTTAAAATTGCGGCGAACACACCTAGTTTAAACAGGTATTGTGCAGATTTAACATTGTATGTAAATGAACGCGTAATAATATGAATATTGTATGACTTTATTGAAATTGCAAACACCAAAAATCTGTATTAAATTATTCTTTGCCTAAGATCACGGATAATAAGTAAGTAATTATTATGTTTTTACGATGTTTTGTTTCACACCATGTAAGAAATATGTGTGTAAGTTAAATTTGAAAAGTACATCATTATATTAATTTACTAGCTGACCCGGCGGACTTCGTACCGCCTAACAGACGATTCTTAATTTTTTTTCAGGTAATTTTTAAAATTTTTCTCTCCGTAAGAACCATCCTCGTACTTCAAGAAATATTTAAAAAAAAGAATTAGCGAAATCGGTTCAGCAGCTCTTGAGATTTGCAACGAGCAACACATTCAGCGATTCATTTTTATATTATAGATTATTACTAAACATCCTTCCGCATTGATTTCCAAGGAGGTTGATTTAGAAGAAGATTGTATTCAGCGTCTTTCAGTTGTATAGTATAGTATTTCATACCATACTGGTTTACTTATGGTATATACCCAGTTTAAAACTCAATCTCTTGACCATAATCGTTTGACGATTACTTCATTTGTATATAATATTATATTTCTTTGTAAATGACCTATTTTGATAAGCGTGTACTTGATAACAGCATTTATCGCACTGCAATTAGCTGCTCTCTCTATTTATGCACCTTCATCGATATTATATTGAGTTATTTATTGTTTTGTACAGTTAATTTATTTGATAGTCTGAATGATGAATTAATTAAAATATCATAATTGTCATATTAGAAGTCAGAAAAATGAAATTGTTGATTTGACCATAGTATATTAACACCGAAAGCGACATTGTCTTCTCCTTTTTCTTTCGGAGTCGGCTACGGTTATACTGTCAGGTTGCAGGAAACTAAATGTACCTAGGCTTATTTGCTACCTTCAATTAAAAACGTATGTTTATATAACACGAGGCGGTAAAATAATTGTCAGGAAAAAGAGATACTCAATATTAGCTTCAATCATAATTGATTCCAGAACGTTCATACCTGAAGGTTGTCACTGATATCGAGGTCACTGGAAACACTGGCACATTATACAGTGATAATGTTATGCATTCAATTGTAATACACACAAAGACTAATTTGCAAACAAGTATGTGCCCGTTAATGAATTGACTTGGAATACACTCCACTGATTCATGCGTATCAAGACTTAAGTTGGAGCGAGTTAATGCATTTTAAGACAAATAATTTATAAGATCCACGCTCGTTTCAATATGAATGGACCGGATTGACCAGAAAAGTACTAACCTCACATAGTAGATCGACGTAAGAGTAATAGTATCCGTACTAATGCGTTTCGTTCGGTGAGTGAGAGTGCCGAAGGCCCTATTTCCCTCAATTCTTTCACCTACCCTACTCCTTTCACGGTAGGCAGCGGCTTCGCAGAGTCCCTGGCATTGCCGGAGCGATGCTAGGGAATATAAGTCGTCCATGAGTGACAGTTACCACTTACCATCACGTGGGCTGTTTGCTTATCTGCCATTGTTGGCAAAAAAAAACCTTAGCCAGTTGTGAGCCGCCCTCATCCATCGGTTGCCTGCCAATCTTATCAGGTCTTCTGTCCATCTATAATTTTTTTATTTAACCTAAATCGTATCAAGTTCATAAATTAAACCATCGCTAGAAATGAGTAAGCCGGTGTGTTTCTGGCTGCGGTCGCAAAGCCCGCGGGACGGCGTAGGTATCAAAAGTGTTTGTGACATGACCTCATAGTTGGAGGCTAATTTATTTGTATAGGTACTGTTTGAACTAAGAACGGATGTTGTTACAGGTAAATTTGTATATCTGTTATGAGACTGAAAGAGCTATCCTTGTATATTTTACATGACGAAGGGTCAATTTAGAAGCATCGGTTTAAAATATTCAAACATTCTTCAACATGCTCGACTTAAACAACAAAATCCAGCATGTTTAAGAAGAATATAATATATGTTGAATTGCAGCAAGTGTTCTGCTGACTATGTCATGCCCATCATTGCATTCAGGCAACTTCTTTAAGTTAGACGCAGTCAATACAGTCGCTTTAAAACATCAAGACTATCATGAAATACTATTAAAATCCATACTAATATTATAAATGCGAAAGTAACTCTCTGTCTGTGTAACTGTGTAATCCTTTCACGACTAAACCACTTGACTGATTTTGATGAAATTTAATGTAGAGATAGAATAGACCTTCACCAAGTATCTAGACTCCAAGTATCTAGTAGTTTTTGCCCGACTACCGCAGTCACGGAAATGTTTTTCGAGCGTATGTATCTATGCATGTTTAAAAATGTATAAGTATGTGAGTATGTATGTCTATTTCTTTGGCACGCTCTACAGCCTAATTGTTTTAATGGATTTTATTTAACATAAGAGGTGTCATTAGATTCGTATTAATTGTAGGAGTGACATAGGGTACATTATATTTCAATTTAACGTCACCACGAGAAAAAAATGGGTTTCTTCTTTTCACTTTGTTTTAGGGAGACGGGCTTGGAGAACAACATATATTTTATCGCGAAAAAATGACTTAAAGAGGTTGCAATAGGGGATGAAAGTTTGTATGAAAAATCTTCAATGTAAACAGAGATATAACCGACATTCACGCGGATGGAGCTGCGGGCAACAGCTAGAATTATATAAAAGTCTTTGAGCAGCTAGACAAAATATAATAGCCTTGAACTTATTATAGTAGACAGTCATTATCCTAAAAGTGAAGCCTACCTAACTAAGGTACAAGAAGTTTATTTTCGTGCCCTATGACGTCATTTGCCACTATTGTTTTCACAATATATAATTAGTAATACTATATGAGACAACTAAGTTACGTATTAAGTTATATTTGGAATAGTTAGAAATAACGACATGTACAGTCTGTTATTTTTATTACGTAGAAATAACAGAAGTTGGTGATATCGCAAAGGTTACTTCGTTTCCACTGGCAACACCTACTTGAACGACCCACATGACAACGGCTTTTCTCTGAGCATCACGAATATATGAGAGAAGAATATTTTCTTATTTTGTACTTTTAAGAGCACATTTCTTGAAGGAGTTAGGTTTTAGTAATTTTTTTATTTTATTTTCATAGTGGCAATAGACGGGGACGATGAATGTTCAAATATGTCAAAATATATTGTTTTAAATTTAAATAATAGTTTTAAACTATTGGTGAATGGTACTATGGTTTACGTCGAAGTATATTTGATACCAGACGGACATGTTTCAAGAATGACGAATAGGTTGTGTCAGTTTTCAATAACATAGTGCACTGTCGCTATGTACCTCCTCGCACTTAAGTATTTATGTATGTGAATGTTTAGTATGAATGAATCTGTTAACAGAATATTTAACTGCTCTGAATAGATGAATCAATGGAAAAAAATCTTACTGCTTATTGTACTTAGGTACTAGTTCTTAAATACTTAGGAACAGGCCAGGTGTGAAGTTATTGTATGTATTTTGTTGATAACTGTCTCTAAAATCTGTCAAAGATATCTAGGAGATCATAAAATATTTAAATAAATTTATCTTTTGTTTCTGATCTCGTGATCTGCACGGGAGATCATAACGGAATTGAAAATAAAATTAAAATAAACTGATCCCTCAAGGGATCAGATCTGGGGGATCAGACCGGAATAACTCCAAGTATCTAGTAGTTTTTGCCCGACTGCCGCAGTCACGGAAATGTTTTTCGAGCGTATGTATCTATGCATGTTTAAAAATGTATAAGTATGTGAGTATGTATGTCTATCATAGGGTACATAATATTTCAATGTAGCGTCACCACGAGAAAAAAATGGGTTTCTTCTTTTCACTTTGTTTTAGGGAGACGGGCTTTTTGTTTTTAAGAATAAAATTAAATATTGCTTGTTGTTATAAATATCACGCTTATTAAGGGACAGATTAGAAATCGTATTGGCAATTTCTTGACACTGCTGCCTACTTTGTACTGTATCTTTTTTGCCTTTTTATGTGATGATTTAACCGCTATAATTTGGTTGTCAAATTGAACTGTTCATAAAATGGTAAACATAAAATACTGCACTATATTCCCAAAAAAAAGAAACTGATGCAAAGAAGATGTGTTGAGAAGAGTGAAAGAAAAGCGGACCTTGCTAAGGACAATAGAAAGTAGAAGAGGAAAGATGATTGGCCACATTATACGACATGACAGCTTTATAAGAAACATCATAGAAGGGAAAATAGAAGGAAAGCGAGGTAGGGGAAGACCACGGATAAACTATATGAGTCAAATAAAGAAAAGTGCTGGTGCCATGTCGTATAAGGAGGTTAAAGAGATGGCTCTGGACAGGGAGAAGTGGCAGGAATTGTATCAGTTCCACCGACAAGAGTCTAACTCTTAAATTATGGATGGATAAAATGGAGAAAATAATGTTTTTTAACTACACCAAACTAACCAAACCACTTATTATGCCTAAAATTCCATAAAATCTTATCTTTAAAAATTCGAACACACTAAAAATTGAAACAGCACAGATACCAATTTGTAAGAGATATAAAAAATAATCGATTAGTTATAAATTAACCGGTAGCATGCGCTACACGTCTTTAATCGTGATCGTGACTAGTGACACTAGCGACACGTGTGCCTGGTTCCGTACATTCACCATTGAAATTGTCATTGACCGTTTAAACCTTAAAATGTATATCATTTATGTCTTGCATGGATATATGACCACACGGCACAACCCAAACAGAGAAGTGGAGAAAAAAAGGAGTAAGGGCGACCTCACCACCATGTAGGTTACATAACCGGGAAAGAGAGAGATTCCATTTTATTGATGGTGAATAGCGTCTAATAATAGTTTTGTAAATTATAAATGTCATTAAGCCAATTACTGGTTTTTATGTTTATGGTAAATACTTTGTCAAAACCGAGTTATCTGTGTGAACAGCGCCCCTGTTATTTACTATGAGAAATAAATTTTATTTTGTCAAAATGAGTAAAAACGTCCGGTGCGTCAATTCATAGCAAATCTATACTATTATATCTAGGGTCGGCAGACTAAAGCAGATAAGTCAAAATATTCGTTTTATTTTTTATTACATCATCCGTGTACATTTTGTTCTACACACAATCTGACTAAAGCACATAAGTCAAACTCAAGTATTTCGTGGGGTATTCAAGTGGCGTACTTTATCAACCTTAAGCAATTGAAACACAATTCAACGAACTAAAAAACATAACTGGACTTATGTTCTTAGGAACAATACAAGTACAAAGTTGTTTGAAGTGACAAGTATGACTTAAGTTATAAAGAACATCAAAATGTAACATTTGTTTAGAGAATGTGGGTGCTTATTTTGTCAAGATCGTAATAATCCACCTTCAATCAAAATCTATAGCTAGTCATTTCACAAATTAGGACTTTCATTTAAAAAACTGCGTGTCGATACTTGTTTCATCTGTGACAAGATTAAGATGCAGATACAGTTGTGTCAAGAGGAATCTATTAAAAACGATCTTATACTACAACATGTTAGACACAAAACTCTAGCCTAGCAAGCTTATGACATTAAACGAGCTGACACACAATTGTGTAAAAATGATGATACATTACAGGTGCACACATTCGATTTACAGCAGTGTTTGCCAACACCTGCTCTAAGTTTTCGGTAGCATTTTACAAGCGGCAATTATGGACGTTCAATTTAACTTTCCACAACAATTAGACTGGTGAAGCTGTATGCTATGTGTGGCACGAAGCGGTAGCCGCTCGTGGCGCTAACCAAATTGCATCTTGTATTTACAAGCATTTAGAAACATTTTTTATCAGATAATACGAAACATGTAATTTTTTACTCAGACACATGCAGCGGGCGGAATAGAAATTCGCATGTCAGTTGTATGTTTATTCGATAATTTTGTTCGATATTTTTGCTATACCTGGGTATTGCAAAAATATATCAGCATAATAGACCATAAGTTCATGATTCCTGGCCACAGCCATTTAGAAGTAGATACCGATCATAGCATAATAGAAAAGACAAAGAAAAAACGGAATTACAAGTATTTCATCCACATGATTGAATACAGTTGATCCGGTCTAGCAGCAAAAAGTTTAAGGTTGTAGAAAAGAAAAGTACAGATTTTTAAGATTTTTCATCCCTGCTCAAAAGTGCTTTAGTTTTAAGAAATAAAGGTACCAATGGGCGGCAATTTAAATGGCTGGAAAAAAGGTGGCTACGCTATGAAAAAGAATTTGGCATCCTTTCTTACAAAGACACCCTGGATACAGATTCGCCTTTTTCTATATTTAACTACTAAAGAATAGGTTCTAGTATACCTGATCATATTCCTGTAATATCTATACAGCTATTACCTATATCTATAGAGAAAAAATTATTTAATTTCGCTGTTGCCTTTAATACTGGATATTTTTCATGACTTTTACATAAGTCTTCCCACACTGGAAACTTTACGAAATACTGGTCCAGGTATCTTAGAACCCGAGGAAGAACAACAATTCTAATTATAGATTGAGTGGTTATAATTTTTTTTATTAATTGTTTTTTTTTTATATTATAGCCTACCAAAGTGACTCCACCCCGCCTGATGGTAAGCAGTCAGTGGAATCCAGAAGTGGCGGCCATTATACCAAAAGCCATCGTCTTAAACTGCTGGTATGGTGGCCTCCACCATGGCGGCTAGGAATGGGGTTAGGGGAAGGGAATAAGGGAGGTGAGGAAAGAACTTCGAGGAAACTCACCGAACGAAACGCAGTAGTACGAATACTACTACTCTTAAGTCGATCTTCTATGAGAGGGTAGTACTTCCCCGGACGATCCGGCCCATTCATGCTGAAATCAGCGTGGATCTACTACCGTAAAAATTATAGTATATAATATTACAGTATTTATTTTATTTGTTGAACATTTCACCTAACTCATACTATTATTTTGTTCCTTATAACTTAAATCTAAATATTAAACTAAAGCACTTCCATTAAAATATTTAATCTTAATAATAAGGTGTTGTTTCAGACTTAGATAATTCAAATAAACATTATTAAGTTTGGTAACCGGTAAGATTCTAAATAGTTTTTTTTAATTCCTGTAAAGTAAGGTTTTTTGACTTATGTACTTTATTCTGCCGGCCCTAGATATAAAGTGGAAGAGTTTGTTGGTTTGTTTAAACGCGCTAATCTCTGGAACTACCAGTCGGATTTGAAAAAATATTTTTGAGTATAATAGCCTAGTTTTCGAGGAAGGTTATAGGCTATGTAACATCACGCTACTGGCGACGGGAGCGGGAGCAGAGCAGTAAGCAAAGACGCGGGTGAAACCGCGCCGCGGAATGCTAGTGCATTCATAAAATCCTTTGGCATACGGTAACCCTCGTAAATAAAATTCTAAAAGAAGTTTGGCGTATAGTAGAACTAAATATACAGGAATTCACGCGATCATGCATTAGGTATTTACATACCTTATTTTGCTTGACGTTTCGACCAGGTTACACCGGCCGTGGTCACAAGCAGACTGACAGACAGTCTGTGTATGTAAATACCTAATGCATGATCGCGTGAATTCCCGTATATTTAGTTCTACTACGAGTATATCATGCAACGCGAAAGTTATATAAGTTTGGCGTATGTCATACTTTGGCAAGAAGTAAAGTATGTGTGTTTATAATATTTATTTAGGAAGGACTATTGTTATTTTTTATAATACAAGCATTACCTATTAGAATTGCTATGAAATTATTCCATTGTATGCATAAGTCATGCGGATGACAATAACATTTGTAATGTTTATTGAACAGCCCCAATCGGATCCAAAAAAACAAATAGTAAAAGTAAATAAATATGCAATCCATGCTGTGGAAGATATTAAAACTTAGACTTACAGAAAGGTTAAAACTGTACACCCAAATTTGGTACAAATATTTAATAGTAATCAATATAATCTGTATCTGGAACTTCCTCGTTTCTTTCAGAACTCACTTCTCGGCTCGAGTCTTTTTGTAAAGCCTTGTGTCACAGGCCATAGTCTTTATCTTATAAAAAAGTAGCGTCTTTTATCTTAATAATAATTTTTTGTCTTCTGAATCTAGTTTCTCGTCCTTCTTGCGTCGTATTCCTCAGAGTTAAGGTTCGTGACCTTTATTTCTGCTTTATTCTCTCATGATTTGTCTCGTTCTGTGTCTTTTTTTAATTTAAGTAGTTTTTACCAGCTATAGTCATCGGTGCACCTAACCAAAAAGTCTCTTCAACGCCCAGTTTCTGAAAGGCTGATCAACGAAAAATTAACTAATCACCTGTTAAATTTCATGTAAAGTACCAATTAGGTTGCTAAAAGCATGAATAATTAGTTTAATCGTTGATCATTCGTTTAAACATTACTAGTCTCTTTTAGTTTACCGTAATGTTTTTACGGTAGTAGATCCACGCTTTCGCCCCTTTCCTCTTTTCTCACCTCTCTCATTCCCTTCCCCTAACCTCATTCCCAGCCGCCATAGTGGAGGCCACCATACCAGCAGTTTAAGACGATGGCTTTTGGTATAGTGGCCGCCACTTCTAGATTCCACTGACTGCTTACCATCAGGCGGGGTGAAGTCACTTTGGTAGACTATAAGGTAAAAAAAAAAAGCACAGCTTTAGATTCACATTATAACATTTAAGTAAGGATCTCGGCCTTGTTCAAGTTCTCGGTAATACGTGCAAAATTAGAATCAAGTTACCGGGATGTGACATGTAAAGGTCATTCACAAATTGCATTACGCTCGCATTCGTGTTGGCCAGATATATAACAGTCACCTATTCTCAGAATGGATGAAATTTGCTCGAATTCACTGAAACTAAAAGGATGTTATTAATTTATTTGTCGGTTTATACCTATATCACTTTTTTACTGAATGCAGATGTTTATAATACCTACAAGGCCATGTTTTGTTATGTTCACTCCGAGCTAATCCTGAAAATTTTACGACACAAACACTTAATATTACTTTTAATTGACTCGTGGCTCGAACCCTTGATTTCTACGTAGCAGTCCACCAGTAGCCACCAGCTTATCATCGGTCGTTTGAAGTCACAAACGACAAACTAACTATACCTAGATACATCTATCTAGCTGGTTAAATTACTATCAGTATACATTTTGCTTGCGGTCGAATAGGTCGCTCCCGTATAGGCTTTTACAGCCACGAAAAAGGGCTCTGCGTCATGCATGAGGCAGTGTTTAAACCGTCTAACAAGACGTAAGAGACAATAGTAGTAGTACATTTTGCTTGTGGACAGTAGATTTACCGAAACGTGATCTAATTTAACGATAGATTTCGCTATTAAATCCTCTCACAGTTTCTAAGCTGATAAAAGCAAATTAGCTGTCAAAGTGTTATTTGAGAGAGTGTCACCAATTATGACATCATCACCTGATCAGTAAACAGGACCGTAAAATTTTAACTAAGATACAAATGTTATTTTAGATTAATCATTTGTCTAAGCCTAGGAATTTTCAAATGTGATTTAAAGAACGATTACGAAATCGTTGTCATCAGAGCCAAAATTGGAAAAAGTAAGTTTGGATGTGAAAAGGATTAGTGGAAGCAGAATGACAAAAAGAGTTCTAAAGTGGGCGATCCCAACATTATCGGAAAGTTGCCCTAGAAGGACATAAATCGGCAAAATAAAATATAAAAATAGGTGTTAAAAAAAATTATTCCGTTGTCCGGTAAAAAGAGAGATGTTTTTAAATGCATAGCGGTAGTATAACATACTTATACGAATTCCACTTTCGGAATGATTGAGATAGCATGACGAGCGTCGCGTGCGTCGATGTTATCGTACTGTGCTGTTATTGGAACATTACATATCTTAGATAGATAGTAGTAGATTCTTCTACTTAAGACGACAGGCATTGTGCTATATAAATATATGTAGTTGCTACCGATAGACCATCAACGTCCGAATTGATTGAAAGAATAAAAAGAAAGAAAGAAAACACATTTATTCAGGACTAGCACAAAATAAATTGACATATTGATTTTTAACACAGCAAAATGCATACATACTTAGGTGCCAGCCTAAAAGTCGATTGCTATGAAAAAGTTCGTGAGCTGAATTCCCACAGGATAAAATTTCATGTTACCCCTTTTTTATACTAACTTGCCGCGGTGCGGTATCACCCGCGGCTTTTCTTACTGCTCTACTTCCGTCGCCAGTACCGAGATGTTACTTAGCCTTTAAACCTTCCTCGAAAACTGGGCTATCATACGCAAGTAGAGTTATTGAAATCCGACTAGTAGTACCAGAAATTAGCGCGTTTAAACAAACAAATAAACAAACTCTTAGGGTTTATATAACAGTATATGTTTAGCTCCCGCAGTAGAGAACAAGGTCTGTGTTGCGGATAACTTCTTTACGTACGTTCAGGCACTAAATACTCTTGTTTGCTTTGTTCCGAATGTAGGTGTAATTTGTCCGTTAATAATCATAATGTTTGTAAAGTATGCTAATCCTGTTAATATTATAAATGAGTAAGTTTGTGTGTGAGTGTGTATGTTTGTTACCACTCAGCGCCTAAACGGTTGAACCGATTGTGATGTAAATATGTAATATGTATGTAGATAGATTTGGTGCTGGAGACGGACATAGGCTACTTTTTATCCCGAAAATCGGTCTGAATCCCGAGGGATACAACAAAACATATTTTACGAGCGGGCGAAGCCGTGGGGCGCAGCTAGTAATGAATAAATGAAATAAAAGTTTTACTTGCATAGCTGCAATGCAAAAGTTTTTTCAGAAGGTCAAGTTGTTATTATATAACACTAACAGCTTTTCCATCGTTTCCTCTTGGATATTCGTTCCAAGTCTGTTAGCTCTGTATGTTCGTAAATTTAAATGATTGTAGTGGGTGAAAATATAGTTAATAACCGTCCAAACTGCATAACAGTAGTCATATATAAATAAATTCAGCTAGCAATTCATCATTTAAGCCAACATACTTCCTACTTAAAACAGATGTTTTTATTATCAAAAAATCTTATTCTTCAACGGCTCCCCAATTGAGTGATCATTACAAAATTGTTTGGAATGTGTATGCACCTATTCCTATTAGCGCTTATCTCTGAATGTCACATCTATTTTCCCTCCTACGTTTAGTTAGGACGTTTCTTATTTTGTTATTTTATTGATTGTGTCATGTTTGTGAAGTACGTCATGTTTTGTTCCAGAATTTAACTGAAGAAGGCGGGTAAATGATCAATATGATCATTCATATAGTCGTCCCGGCCCATTATATTACCACTACGGGGTATAGTTTTAGATACACTGGTAAGTTTTTGAAGGTATCACACGATATACCTACAACCAAAAGGGGATCCTCCGACCAAGCTGTCCAAGGTGATCGTGCCTGGCAGGCTAAGCAGGTACCAACAGTTGGTAGTCGGGACTTGTATTTAAAGTTAGTTGGTGTGAATGCTTTCATATCGCGAGTCAGGTTTCCATACATTTTGGTGTATTTGTATAGAAGTTGCCAATCCGTCGCCATCTATGTTTTTTCTAAGTCGATGTCGTTTTCGCTCGTGTTGGTTTTTCTGTGTGGGTCACTATTGGACAGATAGATGACGCCACAAGTTCTTCTCATACAGAGAAAGCAATTGCATTGATAACCGCGCTTTCTCAATGTAAACAAACTTTTCCATAGTTATTTTTATAAATCAAAGATTTCCTCACAATGTTTGTCGCCATTTCTGCACGTGCCTTTAAAAAGTTAAATTTTTTATCTCGCGTTTTATAGCATACCGAAAAATTTGTCGCGAGTCTATTCGTGAGAAATTTGTCACTGTTATGTGAATTGTGTCATTCATTTGAATGGACAATTATATAATTCATACCACAAGCGTGGTAATCACGCAGTCATTTTGTAATGTTGACAAAACATTTTTATTGAGATGAATGTTTTGAAATTAGACACACAACATACCTAGTACCTACTGCTATGCAATAGTTATTATTAGTGATGGATCGAAAATACTTTCAATGGGACTCTGGGACCGTGATCAGTATTGTAGACTACTGATTACGGTGCCAAAGTCCCATTGAAACTAATTTCGATAAAACCACCCCATTTCTTTCCGTGGATATCAGAAAAAGTAACTCGATAACGAGGAGTTGTTCTATCTGGATATTAAATATGAGCCTACCACATCTATCTGCCTAGCGTGGTCACTAGAGACCCTCGTGTGGTGTAGTAGATGTTATGTTTTTAAATAAAACAACAGACCTATAAAATAGTTGCTATTACGAATATTATAAATATTAAGAATCGTTGTATTCGGCTGTCATTGAGTTTGGTATTGAGTCAATCTTCGATTAATGAACTGAATATTTGGTTTACATCTGTCAAAAAGAAGAGAAGAATAAGTGTCTATTTTGCACTGTCATTTCTCTTTGTAATTTTGCAAACTTTGGTGAAAATTGGGGAAGGCAGCAGTGGACGTCTTTCGGACATAATGAAGAAAATATATTTTTTTTGTTGGAATGTTAAATATTTAAAAAATAACGGAAAAATGTAACATTAACTGATTGATAAGTGGGACCGGTTCAAAAAGAGACACTTTGAAATGCGAAGGACAGAAATAGACTTTTATGAGCAATCCAGATTAGAATAAGTACAAAACACAACGAAAGGTGAAATGAAAAGGTTCTGTTATGAATAGTAATTAAAATTGGAAATTTATTTTTGTCCACCAATATAACTTTCCTCCGCATAATGGTCAGTTAGTGGGGACCGAGGGTCGTAAACACCATTTTAATTGCTTACATGATAGCACCCAGTTTGACGACTTTGTGAAATGTTTTTTGACACCTCGTTTATATAAGATCGAATTAAGAACAAAACACCAGTTTTGATAACGGGACTTAACGTTTGATTCGAAAGCAAACCAATGCAAGCTAATCCTGTCTTTGATGCAGATTATCAACTTTTACAAATGAACGGAGAGAGTAAAATCCAGAATATTTAATTTCATGTCCATTTCCCCTATTTCGCCATAAATATAGGCTTAAAAAGAGAACCTTTGAATATTTAAATTGAGTGACAAGTTAGACCGACGACCTGAGAGAGGAGGCCGTCATTAAATGGCAATCGTATGGCACTTAACGGCGGTCCCGGTCCCACTGAGCTCTCAGTTTCCTTCAACAGAAGCAGTAATTAATGAAGAGAAGAAAATCAGGTAATGGCAAGGTTTTATTTGATTTGAGAACATAGGCATGTCCATCGGCTTTAAATCAAAAAATGTAATTATCTGGTAAATATATTACGATCAGTGAAAATGTCGTAGGTATATGTCTGACATTTTAGGGTTTATTAGCATAATTACTTGATCTAAATGAATAAATAAATTTGACTTTCACTTTTATACGCGGCATAAGAAGCATGAATATTAGTTTTTCACTTAAATATTATTTAACTAATTTGAATTTATATAACAGAGATAATTATTTAACTGTCATATAAGTACATTATAATAAGTCAAATTTGAGTCAGCAATACCTGTACGCTATTGGTCGTAATTCGTGATACCTGTCACTGATTTGCCCAATTTGTCATCAATAAGCTTACCTGTAAAGAAAAAAATAAATACATTAGTTTATTATTTATTAGTACCAATGTGACTTATAAAGATACATGTGCTTTGTAAGTATACCTCGGAAATTACTGACTTATGGTAAGAGAATAATAGTGAGGAAACATGGAATCAATGCTCTGTCTATCACTTTAGTAAATAAGTTTGAAAAAATAAATCTCTTCTACAGTATATAAGTCAAGTTCTCTTTTGCAGGCTCAAATAAAATTCTTAAAACACATCAGCATTAAAGGTGGTTTTCGAAATAAAACCACTCTCCTAATCAAGATTATAACATAGTGTTTGTATAAAGATAACTGTTTTTAGTGTTAAAACCAAACCTAAATATTTTAGTCAGGTTTAGTGCGACCTCTGAATCCAGTATGCATATTAAAAAGGTTGAATTTATTGTCGTGTGCACTTAGTAAAAGAGGGTTCAGTGTTATTTGTACATGTGTTTTTATATAATGGAAGCCTAAAAGGTGTGATGAAAATTAGAATCTGAGGGTCTAGTGTGAGGTTGTTTTACTCGACACGTTTATGACATTCGGTGCTCCGATTGACTCGCGCCAAACTCTTAACCAATCAGAGAGCCAAACGCGATAAACGTTTCGATCGTGTTAACGTAAACTCGCACTCGGTATTCTGATAGGTTTTACCTTGTGTATGGTTCCACGAAATAAGCATCTAATTTGCGTTATCTATAATCTTTTTATTTTATGCAGCATTTCTTTTATTAGCTAAGTAACCAGCTTGCCGCAGTGTAGATTCATCTGTGTTAAGTTACATTGTTCATACTGCTCTGCTTCCGTGGCTCGAAGCGTGAGATTACATATAACCTTCGCCAAGAGCTGGACTTTCAAACGTAAAACGAATTGGTCAAATTCGACCAGTGTGGTTGTTTCGAAGATTAGCGCGTTCAAACAAACAAACAAAGAAACTCTTCCGCTTTTTAAAAGAGTATAGATAGATTGTTGGTATTTGGTATTTTCTCATTTCAAGTACAACCTGATCAAACACAGTTCTATCGTACGTTTCACTTTAAAATAAACTCTTCTCTAAACTTTTCAGTTCGCTTGATAAATTAAAATCTCATATTTTATTTAGTCATGAGTAATTCTTGCGGTATCTGCAGATAATATATTAAAAAGCAGATAAATGTGTTGGCGGTAACGCTTGGTCAACTTGGCACCAGAATGTAGCTAACCTAAGTTATTTGCCGTCTGATATCGAACTTTAGCGGTTATTATCGTTTTATTCTCGGGTTTCATAAATTGTAGATTAGTTTTTTTTTTTAAACAACTTTGGTGGCAAACAAGCATACAGTCCACATGAAGTAAAGTGCCAACCGTAACCTATAGAGACAGCTGTGTTTTCCAAGCATCGCAAAAGTAATAATACTTAGAAAACACAACCAAACCGTTGCCGACCACGGAGAAGGTGATGAGGAAGGAAAAGGGAAACGGAAGATGACCGAGGGGGTATTTGGGCTGCCGGTGTTCTCACTCACCGAACGAAACACATGAGCATACAAACGATCTAATATTCTTAAGTCTATATGAGAGAGTAGTACTTCCCCGTAGCTTTATTTAAGTCAATTTAATATGTGTGTTTGTCTGAGCAGTAACAGTGCAAAATATTTATTTGGTATGAGAATTGTATATGCACCTCTAGTAGTAACGCTTAAAACTTTTTGATACAAAATATTGACATTTTGTATCAAAAAGTTTTTGTTGCTGTCATGTTACTGTTATAGAGTCGCTTCAATCTCAATTTCAGAGTTCCAATTTCAAATTGTTACGTAAGTAACAGTGTGGTCATTTGAAGAGGTGGCCCAATTAGGAATTAACATAGAGGTCATTCGAGAGATGGCCTAACCAGGAAAAGCACCTAATAGGAAATGCCAGAACAAGGAATTTAGTCGGTGGTTGTTGGAGTAAGTGGCCCTAGGTGACAGAATACGTACCGATTTTTCATCTGTACCATGACATACAGGTGAAAAGACTTGCCAAAAAATCAAAGCGGCTTTTTTGGTTTTTATCATCCTACTAACAGTAGCTTTCTATATACATTCTTTAATCTAAGATTCTTGAAAATTTCAGCGCTGAACGATTCATTGCATAAAATCGGGTTTTTAAATAAAGATCAGTATAGGTGTTTATCTTATGTGAAATATAAATTCCTTATTTATTTAGATATTTTTTTTCTATTTTCATAGAAGTAAGGTAAGTAAGTAACTTCATGATTTTTAAATATAAAGATTACCAATATTATAAATAAGTACCACAAATAAATATTTGCTCGTCAATTTGGCCTTCACTCAATACCTACGTAGAACCATATTGACTTAAGAGCATGAAGTCATCGATGTCCTCTTTAGTATTGTTCATTGGTTATTTAAAGGCTTGCGCAAATTACGGAGGGCGCATCGCATCGCATAAAAAATCTTCCTACATCACATTAATACATTTTGTACGAAGTGTTGCACACTACAGGCGGTCCCGCATCGGACCGCATCGCAACGCACTGCTACACTACGACTAGTGCTTTGACGCAATTTGTTTCCAAAATGTTCGATACGCCAGTCTAACAATTTGGAAAAAATAATTCCACACAGTTCGACTATCGAACTACTGGTAGGACTGGGAGGAATAAACCAATTTTGCAATGCGGCACTCTGCGGTCGTAGTATGCGCTAGCCTTAAATAGATGTGACGCAGGCCTATTTAGAGTAAGTGCGCATTACGCGGTAGAAATAAACCGCAGAGGACAGTGCTGTAGCTAATCGAGTTAGGAAATTATGCTATTGTAGGAACAAGATGATAACTTGATTCTTGATGATTTTATTCTTTACTAGCGGTGCCCCACCCGCGCTTAAGATGTGCGATAAAAAGTAGCCTATGCCCGTATCCGGCATCGAATCTATCTACATACCAATTTTTATCTAAATCGGTTCACTCGTTTAGGCGCCGCGGAGCCGAGTGGTAACAAACACACACACATAAATACACACACACACACACACACACACACACACGCACACGCACACGCACACGCACACGCACACGCACACGCACACGCACACGCACAACCATTAACAACCGCCGTTAACCGTAAGGTGCGCGCGTAAACTTAATCTATGACATATAGTCGATTATTTTTTATATCATTGAGTCATAAAGTAAAGGACACACACGTGTTCTTGTAAGTTTATTTTGCGTAATCAATTCGTTTATACACGTGGGTTACTTCTTTGTAGTATTGAATTTAACACCTGGCAATTATGGTTAAGAAGTGTTTGATCGTTACATTTTAAATATTGTTAGTATGTGAAATTTAGCTATGATTTTGAGTAACGTAGTAGTAGGTGATACATGTGATGATAGTTTAATGGTTATGGTACCTACTCACTTTATACTTAAGGTTAAGGTTTCGAATTATAATTTAAATACTGTCCATGGCAAAAAATCTTAGATTGAGCATAAAATAAAATAAAAACACGCAAAACAAAAGCTCAGGTTAGAGTCAAGTAACGGTCTGTTGCAAACTCAAATCCTAAGGCTTTTGCAAGATATATAAATATTATAATAATTATGTTGAATTAAAAATGTTCATATTGTGTATGTTATACGTATTTATATTTGAAGAGATTAGACGAAATTATTTCACAGTAGGCAGCGGCATTACTGAAGCTCATGAGCGACGGCTACCGCCATTGGCATATGGCTATGGGCTCGTCTGTCATTGGAGGCAATAAATATCCCTGCTTTACCTACTGTGTAGTTTTTGTACACAGTTTTAGCGGCAAACAAGGGTAGCTTACCTAATAATGAACACCCGCGGCGTATAGCACATACCTGTCCACTTAATACTGTGAATTTCTCGACAGAGTATCACTTTATCCGAACTGTACAAAATCCAAGAACCCTGCGTGGCAGTACATTCTTTATATCAGTTCAGTTTTCCTGAACAACTGAGTCATTGAAATGCAATAGCGAGTGGGAGGTTCTTCGGTCAGTCCGACCCCTTCATGCAACCAGCAATTTCATCACCATCATCATATCAGCCGATAATTTGGTCGCGGTGTTTTGGTCGTATGGATCCTGAGAAACTTCGTGAAGATGTCTCTAAAACTAACTGGGACGAATTATATTCAGCTTCTACGGTTGATGCCAAAGTAGACTTGCTAAACGGCCAAATTTTAAAAAGTTCTGACGAAAACTGGACACTTTTTAAATCTGCAAGAATGAGTGCTCTCTATAAGCTTAAGAACTGTCTCCCTTGTTAGGGCAAGATTCACAGACCGCACTTTGACTTTACAAAGTAAAGTCTAAACTTTGTACCAAAAATATGTTTGAATATGAAGTTGAAAGTAATCTTCGGCAATAAAAAGCTTACTTTGGGAAGGTACCTTTGCTGTAAAGTAAAGTCACGATTGTGAATCTGGGCTTAAGATACATATTTTTGGTACAAAGTAGATCTTTGCATCAAAGTAAAGTCAAAGTGCGGTCTGTGAATCTTGCCCTAAGACTAAGACGATGCTTGTGCAGACTTTGATCTTTCCTATAATAGTTTATGATGATGTATGTTATTTTGACCTGAATGCAGACCTTCTCAACAAACTTGATCGTCTTCTCAATAACTGCATTCGATTCATATTTTGAGGTGCTCTTAAAATTAGTAACACGGTTAAGAAATCGTGTACGGTAAAATTAAACATTTAACGTTAGCACCGCAATGAAACTGCAACTTCAACTTCCACATGTTGAGTAATACTTAACATTAATTAATATGTTTAAATTTTTTTTTTATTTTTTTTTTATTATTACACGGTCTCTAGCAGTATTATGTTAAAGTAATATATCTGTATTTAAAATGAAAACAAATTGTTTGAAATTTTATTTATAATGAGGATGCATGTTTTTATTTTTCATGCTGATTCAATGGTTCCAAGGTACAACTGTCAGTTCGAACTGTCACGCTGAGGTGTTGCGATCGATTTCCGGCCGGTATAAAAGTTCTTCTCAAAATGTTGTTTATTTTTAATAAAGTGTCTCACTTTTGTTCACGATTGTATTTTAACTTTGCGTACGAAGAAGTATAAATGAGGTCCAACAGAATACGTTGCTTGATAAAGGGGCGGATGGGCCCTAAGGTAAAAACACAATGCAAGTTTGAAGGAACAATCCAAAAGGTACAAGGAGGTCCAAAGTGTCAGATTTGTACACAAGGTCGAAACTTGGAGGTCCTACGGGTACGCAGCCAACTAATGTTATGGCGACTTTTATTCTAAAAGAATACTCCAGAGGCCCTATACAAGTGTCAAACATTTCTATTCTATTCATAGAATAGATAAGAAACTGTATGAAATTGACATAAGCATTGGCGCTAGCTTATGTCAATCCAATACATTTTTTAATCTATTCTATGAATAGAATAGAAATCTTTGACACTTGTCTAGGGCCTCAGGACCGCTGTTTACTCCTAATAAAAAATATATTATTAAACAAAAAGCTCGCTTGCCTAAAACAAACTGAAAAGAAAGAAATCAATTGTTTTCGTGCTGACGCTACAGTTTAACATTATTTATATACCCTACGTTACTTCCACAATTCTATTCTAATGACAACCCATAATATGTTAAAATCCATTACGCCATTTTATATAGAGGGGGCCAATGAAATAGATGTACATTAAATACATACATACAAACACACGTTGGCAAAAATATGACCCTCCTTGACTTTCACGTAAAAATACTTTATGCGAACTCTGGTAAGAAAACCACACCTCTTTTAAAGGTAGTAGATCCACGCTGGTTTCAGCATGAATGGGCCGGATCGTCAGGGGAAGTACTACCCTCTCATAGAAGTTCGACTTAAGAGTATCCGTACTACTGCGTTTCGTTCGGTGAGTGAGAACGCCGGAAGCCCAATTTCCCCCCTTTCCTCTTTTCTCACCTTCCTCATTCCCTTCCCCAAACCCCATTCCCAGCCGCCATAGTAGTGGCCACCATACCAGCAGTTTAAGACAATGACTTTTGGTATAGTGGCCGCCACTTCTGGATTCCACTGACTGCTTACCATCAGGCGGGGTCGAGTCACTTTGGTAGGCTACACTAGTACAAAAAAAAAAACCTCATAGGAAAAGATTCGAAATACTCCTGCGCTTGAATTAAAGTGACGACGTCATCTTAACGCTAAAACGTTGTATTGTGACTATCTAAGTGAACATCTTCTATAATCAGGTCGTCTATTCAAAGAAATGTCTTGTAGGCCTCGAGTACCGGTGATTTACTGTATTTTACCTTAAATAGGGCCTTTAGCTATCGCTAAGTAAAACTTTTGTTGTTGTAAATAATTCTAAATTTGAAAAAAATTAAATATCTGTATAAAAATATCAGTAGAGATTTAATCCATAATGGCTATTTACTCGAATAGAACGTACAGTAAAAATATTATTTGTTTTGGTTTTTAAGAAAATAAATAAAGTACAATAACAGCAGGAGTGAATTACAAATTTGATAGGTAAAAGTGCTATGACCGTTAATGGAGGTTGTGTGGTCGTTTGGGCGTGTTTGCTTTAGTTTGTCAACATCGTTGGACCTCGCTACTACAAACTAAGCAGCCATATTGCTATACGAGTACTATGTACTTTAATGTTCTCTGAGCTTTAAATATGCTGACTTGTTTTAAGCTTTAATAGCTAGTCGTTAGTAATTAGCTAAGCACAGCTTTAGACAAACTAAGTAGGGGTTGTAATATAAAAGACTAGCTGTTGCCCGCAGCTCTGCCCGCGTGAAGGTCGATTATATCTCTGTTTATACATCGTCGATTTTTCATACAACTTTTATCCCCAATTTCAACCCCTTTAGCCATTTTCTCGTGATAAAAGATAGCCTATGTTGTTTCCCGAGGTCTAAGCTATCTTTATTTTCAATAATTCGAAAGTGTAACAGACAGACAGACAGTACTTTCGCTTTTATAATATTAGTATGGAAGTATGAATTGCGCATTTTTCTTAGTATTTTTGAGGTTTGTTTTTTTTTCCAAATAATGACAACAACTTTACTGTTACACACTAAATACATATTTATATATACCTACATACCTATAGTTAGTACGTTAGTTCCTTCACATGGAGTGGCGCAGCAAATCGGTAAACATTACGACAAGGAGTGATTGATGTTCCACATACTGTACACATGGTCTCTGTAATTTACACCATACTGCGCTCATCATCTAACAAACAAACTTATTTGTGTCATGCACTACTTATTTCTAAGTTTTTCTATCTCTGCAGACGTACTTAACTTAGGTAAATAAATACTATACCAGCCACTTTCATCCTCTATTTCCATCTCTTCAAGCCATTTTTCGCGATAAAAGATGATATGTTTTACCAAAAGGTCTGTTCTATCTGTATACCAAATTTCATCAAAAATCGGTTCAGTGGTTTAGACGAAAAAGCGTAACAAACAGACAGAACTACTTCCGCATATATAATATTAGTATGGAACAGTAACCTGAACACATCCTGACACTAGATTGACCACTTGACAATACGAAGATATCATATAAATAAAAAAATTAAAATACCGTCGATATAGTGTACAATATTCTAATATTCAAGTCCTTTTATTTGATACCCATATTAGCTAAGAACACTCCCAACTAATTTACCTTTCAAACAAACAAAACAAAATCAAAAATGGTTCATCCGTTCGGAAGCTACTACACACACACATACACACACACAGACACGTCAAACTTATAACACCCCGTCGGTCGTTTTTGAGTCGGGCATTAAAAAGAGCCACTTTAACAACCTGAAAAGGTCCATTGGACAAGCCTCACCCAAAGAGAGGAGTTAGCTATAGAATAGACCACATTTGACAACTGAATTGGTGACTTTTTTGACTTTAGTGGCAGCCTTCCTAACTGTAAGTTAAGCTTAGAAAAAGCCAAGCCGTCGATCATGTAGGGATGAGAATGAAGAAGGAAAAGGTAAAAGAGATTTAATCACGCATTAAATATATTACTATACCAATTGCATACGTTTAAAAACTATTACTGCATACCACCAATTAGTCATGCTCTTGATTAGTTAATAGTATAAATGTGTTTTGCTATGACGTTAGCGTGACAGAATTGCATTGTATTTATTAATAGATACAAAAGAAAAATGTTATCGATACTATAAATGGTTTAATTATTTCTTATTTAACTAGCTATTGTCTAAGGCTTGAATTTGTAATTGTTAATTCAATTAGAATGATATATCAATTGTATTCTAATTATTAAGAATAATTTCGAATTTATCATCTTCATTTTGAGTTATTTGGTTTGGCTTTGTGTTATTATACAAGAATGTTGTGTTATTAAATGAATAAATACATATTTGACTGTACCGTTGTTGGTTTAGTGGTTAATGTAACTGACTGCGACGCCTGGTGTCGTGGGTTCAATTCCCGTGGAAGGCAAATATTTGTGTGATGAACATTTGTATTTGTCTTCACTTTGGCTGTTTTCTAGGTATTATAAGTACGTATTTAAAAAAAAAAGTACGTATATATATTATATTTCAATTATATAGTACCCATAACACAAGCTCTGCTTAGCTTGGGACTAGATGACAATGTGTGATAGTGTCAACATATTATTATTAGTTATTATATCACCACTATTGCAAAAGAGTTATATAGGGTTTCATGTCTTTTCCGAAATAATTTCTACCATTCAGTAGTTTTTTGATACAAAAAGTATTTTCACGTAAATTTGTTTAAAAAATATTACTCGATTGGTAAATAGAGGTTGAAGGTATAACAAAAGAAATCTACATATAAAGATATAGATATTATAAATAAAAAATAACATTATAAAAATTAAATGTTGTGATCTAATATTTCTATTCCAATTTAAAAATGTAATAAACTAAATATGAAGTGCAAGACGATATTATAATTATTATATCGTCATATAATTCGACCGTATATAAAAATATATACGGTCGAATTGAGAAACCTCCTCCTTTTTTTGAAACTACTACTTAATAGGTATCAGAAATAAAAATCTCAACAAAAATCAAAGTGAAATTTCACTGGTTCATAGTGACATTATCGGTCTCTCGCACCGTAGTGCACTCAGTGTCAATCCGGGTTGACGTCAAAGTAGATCCAGTTACCGATGGCCCGGATCACCGATCGGCTTTCCAATGCACTGCGTACTGAGTGGTAATACGACCATCATTGCAATTTGCTTGAGCATTCGTAGGGTTGGCATATCGAATTGAATGACGTGATTAGTTGAGAATTTTTGTATCGAATGTTGTATTTGATTTATAAGTTTGATGTTACGTAAATATTCAATGGGCTGAAAAAGATCTTCACTTTTTGGTTTTCAAATACATTATTTCGTTCGGCGGGTTCATTGACGCGTAAAAGAAGAACTTAGTTTTTAAAATAGAATTGTATAATAAAAAAAAGCTGCCTGAAATTATCTAGAGTCTATTACAATAAGTAATTCACTTTAATTACAGAAAAGTCAGTGTCCTCCTCGATGGTAAATCACTACAGTTCAAATAGGTATTTAGCAGAGTCAAGCAAATAATTGGCTCTGCCTCTGGTGCCTTTGCCTGTCGCTGCGATTGTGAAAAAATAAAAATGTAATTAAAATTCGTACCTACATTTTAATTACATTTTTGTTGTAGCGCGACCCAATTCAACACCATGGATGGCATGATGTTAAATTAGGTCGCGCTAAATATTTCTGAAAATTAACAATTTATTAGTTTTTTAGTACCTAAGTTACTATAATTATAACTAAAAGGGAGCTATTCTTAAGACAAAATAAAAAGATTGTGTCGAATCTATACATATAATTAAATTGGAATGTCAGTTTGTAATATTGAAATAATCGTTTTTTACTACATGTATATATGCACCGTATATAATATATATACGGTACATACACCAAAATATCATTTTTTACGATTTTTGTCTGTCTGTCTGTCTGTCTGTCTGTTAGTTCCGGCTAATCTCTGATATGCCTAGACCGATTTTGACGAGACTTTTATTGGCAGGTAACTGATGTAATAAGAAGTAACTTAGGCTAAGTTTATTTTAGAAAAATTCTTTTATTTTAGAAAACTAAAGTAATGTTGATTGACTGAGCGGAACGAAGTTCGCCGTGTCAGCTAGTACCAAATAAAACCAAGCAGTAAATATTTAAATTAAAACATTAGTCTAACCTGCAGTGGTGTTAGACGTATGCTACGACATGTCCTTATTTAGACAAGATTTAAAGAGAGCATTAATTTCAAGGTAGGCAGTAATTTCGCCTCATTGCAGAATTTTATAAGTGACGCTTGCCATACACCGTAATTACACTGTAATACACGGTTACTTGGGCTGTTCGTTTGTCTGTCAGTATGCAATATAAAAGAAATTTTTGTAGCTCGGATTTTAGTTCATTTTGACTAGATTAATTCTGCAATAAGTATAGAGACGAATGACATTCACGGTCAAAGTCAAATGTTAGCTTTAGCTCAAATATGATTACCTATTAGTAATGATAATTAATAAGGTTAAGAAAAAGCTCAATGCAGCCTTTCCAGCATTTTTGCAACCCGTTCACTATTCCTCAATGTTAGCTGTCAATTAGCTACGTAAGATACTGACTTCATCGATGATTAGTTAAATCATTATCTGATTGTAGTGAAAAGATACTATAATGCAAATATTGAGAATAAAATAGTAGCTATATTTAACCGACAAATGCTAGTTTCAGTATGACTATCCCCTTCAATTAACCCTCTTCTAAAATATTCTCAAAGTACTGATGTCCGTACTTTTGCGTTTCATTCCATGGTTTGGAGTCTCAATTCAATTTAAAAACCTTTCTTTTTGCTTCTCTTACTTCATTATTTTCATGCTAACAGAGAGCTACGGCTTCGTTGTTTATTTTAGCTGTTTGTGTAATGATCAAAGAGCACAGCTATGTCCAGATACTTACAGTAACCAATATATCAAGAAGACTGTATACTTGTTTGTCATCTGTTTAGAAAAAACTAGCACCATTTTTTGTAATGCCAACAAAAACTTTAACTTAAACTAAAAATTATTTACTTCCTAAATACATTGTCATCATAAAAAAAACATCATAGTTTCAAGACGTATATAAATTTTGCTTGACCTCTATTTGCTGCAATAACGGTTGTATGCCGGTTTCATCGATCGATGTTCTCGCTAGGTTGTCGACCCATCAGTCCAGCTAGTTCTCTTTGATATGTTGCTATGGAAATTACATAAGACTGTAAATAGACATTTATACAGCTAATCCATACTAATATTACAAATGCGAAAGTAACACTGTCTGTCTGTTTGTCTGTTACGCTTTCACGCCTAAGCCACTGAACCGATTTTGATGAAATTTGGTATATAGATCTTTTTTCGTGAAAAATGGCTTAAAGGGGTTGAAATAAGGGTTGTAAACAGAGATATAACCGAAATTCACGCAGGCGGAGCTGCGGGCAACAGCTAGTAATAAATATTTCATTTGTTACAGACTTTAAAAATGGAGGCGGTTTCTGAAATCGACCGTATAAATATATTTTTACTAGCTGACCCGGCGAACTTCGTTCCGCCTAACAGTAGATCAACATTACTTTATTTTTCTAAAATAAAAGACTTTTTCTAAAATAAACGTAGCCTAAGTTACTCCTTATTACATCAGCTACCTGCCAATAAATGTCCCGTCAAAATCGTCAAACCATTTCAGAGGTTAGCCGGAACAAACAGACAGACAGACAGACAGACAATAATGTAAAAAATAAAAAATATTTTGGTGTATGTACCGTATATATATTGATCCATATACATGTAGTAAAAAACGGTTATTTTAATATTACAAACAGATACTCCAATTTTATTATATGTATAGATTAGTAGTATGACAACAAAACTTTGATTCTCGAAATAAGGCCCTAGTTCAAAATATAAAATTATATTAAAAAATATAAATTGGTTACCCACTCAAATATAATATATTATTATATTTCAGTCTCCCGTCATTGCAATGAATATAGTATTATATTGTCTAATATGATTTTAAAACAATTTCGAAATTTATTTCAGATATGCTTAAATTTTCTAAATATTTTGAAGAATAAATTCTAAATATAAAATTTCTGCTGCATATTTTAAATACAGTCCAATGGACATAGTCAAAACGCTAAGGATTATATTGATGTTGCATATTGTGAAGGTTTTTATACTATATCTGAAATGGATAAGTTCTATGTCCAACAATGGACCTCTTTTGGTTGATATAATGACAATAATGATTTGATAGATCATCATTGTGATAATGATGATTACGCTATAAATAGTTATATCTATATTAATATAGCACTATCTATACCTAGTATGGGCTCAACCGGTAGTTCAAGTTGATACAATCTGTAAACAGTATTCTCAAAAAAAACGTATCAGATTTTTTTCTACATTGTAATTTTAATATTCCGAAGTTTCTGATAACAACATTATTCAAACCGCACCCTTGGCGTTTAATTGTTTACCATATCGACCGCCCACTTTGTAGTTCAATAACTGAGGCACTACCTAGTGTAATCTTTGCATTAATCATGAGAGCCACAGTGAAAGTCATACCCTGAGGGAAAACAATGACAAATGGCAATGAGGACCAAAGTCATTGTATGCTGATCTTTTACTGTATGCTGTTAGCGAATTAATTATTAAATATGGGTTTCACATTGTTAATGTTAATAATACAGATGGTTATAGAACTATTTAATAATACGTACACACAAAACTAAAACTGGTATAAGGCTAGTTATTTCTAAATTAATCTCACTAAAAGATCACTGTAAAAAAAATTGATAATACCTATGTGGAGTTAACTTTTCAGATAAAGTAAGGCATAGCATGATAATAGAAGAAGGCGGTTTAACTGACCTTACAGTTACTAAAATTTAAAAGAAGTAAATTAAAGTGATACTGGAGTAGATGAAAATGCCTAGGGAAACCCGGAGGGGGTCACCCTAGATGGACACATCGATTAACTAGGTGATATGCTGGCGAAGGGCCAAATTGGGAGGACTAGTAATCGACGATCATGTATGAAGACATTTATAAATGTTCAAGAAGCAATGGATGTATGTTTGGTTTGCAGCAAATCTATACTATTATATAAAGCGGGAGAGTTTGTTTGTTTGCACGCGCTAATCTTTAGAACTACCAGATTTGAATTATTCTTTTTGGGTATGATAGCCCAGTTGTCAAGGAAGGTTATAGGCTATGTAACATCCACTATTGACGACGGGAGCAAGCAGTAAGCAAAGACGCAGGTAAAACCGCGCCTGAGAAAGCTAGTATAGATAAATATCCTTTACATGTATTGTCAATGGATCTTCAATCATGCCTTTGAATGCGTCACGTTATATGTGTGACATTAGTCATATTTGTGCTTACGATTGCAGATGAGGCATTAATTCACCTATTGGTAAATGGCAGCGTCAAGGATCTTCAATACTAGGCTAATCGAAGTCGATGCCAATCACCGAATTTGAAGTTAATTCTTATTTTAAATAGTATATTTAGTAATAAGTTAAACTCAAAAAGACTGAGATGAGCAGAAATATATCACAAGACTTCTCTTAGGTGTCTTTATAAAAATTACATAGATAAAAAAATCATAAAACTCGATCATTAAATAGTGAATAGCGCAGCTAGTACCGTAACCAAAAGTCATCGACATGTTAACATACTTAAGTACCCTTTCATGTACTATACGATATTGGTGACATACTAAATGTAGAGGAGTTCCTCAAGGCACGTGCCTGGGTCCAATCTACACAACGAACGTCTTTAACACTTTCCAGGACAGTAAACAAATATGGCCGTGATGACAATAAAACATCTATTGTGTTTGCATCACTGTCCATGAAAGGGTTAAGTTTTATTAGAGTGCGTCTATTGTTTTATGTGACACAAACTAATAGTCGAACAGCTTTGCTACATGCATGATTGAAACTGCAGTACGTGTCTTTAGAATTCGATATGTGATAGTGTATTGCCTGTGTCACTTTGCATGCTACTTAAAATTGTAACTTACAAAAATTGTAATAACCTGGCGATTAAAAAGAGTGGCATGAGTTTCTTGCCTTTTCTTTTCATGGCTCTACTTTGTCAGCGAACTGACTGTAGGTTAATTGGCCGACATTTTGAAAATTTTGACGTTCATAAGTGTTAATTTAATTATCCTGTATGAATAAATATTTTTATTTTCATTTTTTTCATATTAGTTTTCATTGTTTGTACATAAATGTGTGTCACTATTTATACTTAACAATAATATAAACTGTAGCTAGTTACTTTGTTTATTAAATTAGTTTGAAAGATTTTTGCTGTGACATGGCAGCTAAGGGTGCGTTTCTATTGACGCGAATCTGGCCGGAGTAGACAGGAGCGGACCGTGAATTAGAAAATCACAGCATTTCCACTGATGTAGAACGGAGATTTCGAGCACTGTGATGGTTAATTCACGGTCCGCTCCTCTCCACTCCGCCCAGCTCCGCATCGGTGGAACGAACTCTTAGTAATAAGTGGAGTTAAACTCAAATTCAAAGCATTTATTTTATTTCGATCATGAAGTAGGGGATGCTTATGAAAAGTCAAAATTACATGAAGTCAGCTAATAAACCTACAGCCAGTTCGCTGACGAGGTAGAGCTGTGAGAAGAACTGGCAAGAAACTCACGCCACTCTATTCAATCGCCAGATAATTACAGTTTTTTGTATGAGTTACAATTTCAACACATCAACGCAACCAAAGAACCATACAAAGTAATTCAAAAGTAAATCAACCAATTGCTTTAATTATCAAGATTAAAAAAAACAAAAGAGGATTTCAATTATTTAGTTTAGTTAGTTACAAATTCGATTCACGTACAAAATGCAGCCTATTTAGCAAAAATTAAATTAATTTGGGCGTTGTTTTCTTCTAATAATATTGTACCTACGTGTTCACGTTATCATAATCGAACTACAAATCTTAGATAATATAGCTACAGTGGTTTTAAGTACTCGATCCTACATCTATAAATAACCTCTGATGTACGGTCTTGTTTCCTTCCTGCAATACTCCGTTATATAGAAAGATAATCACTTTCCTTTAATTATTTATTTTTGCTTATTATAAACCTACAATGGACAATAACTCGTATAGACTCCAAGTAAATATCACACAAATATTTTGGTTACAAACCGAGTGTGCAACTTTTTAATTGTTATGTAACTTCTTAATAAGTAGATAAACTATCTGCAAATTAGATTATCGAAGAAATCAGAAATAATAAAAATGGCAAAGATAATAGCAATGAAATGCGACGAAAAAAAGATAAGGATTTACATGTTGATTATATTTTAATTAAGTTTAGTAGGTCTAATACGAGTTACTGTACGATTTTGTTATCTGTGTGACAGCATACAATATGGAAGATATTTAGTTCTCAGAGTACATACTACAAGCGCTATTCTTTTTTAATATAAATACTTTATACTGTCAGCGACGAGACAAACGTAAGCTAAAGTCTTAATATAGCTACAGAATTAGCTTGACATTGTTAACAGACATTTTATGATTCAAAAATAAATATTTATAAAGATGACACAGAACCTTTAACTTTAAAAGTGACATATTCTTGACCTTATAGTTTGATATTAATGCATCTGTGAGTCACAAGGACTTCCAGTTGATTGACCCAATGGCCAATACTATCATAAATTGACGCATTGTGATTACATTTTATAATAATAACTTTATTATTGTTGTTTTTAAATGAAATTTTAATCGACTTCAAATAGGAGGAGGTTCTCAATTCGGGTCGTATTTTTTGTATGTTTGTTACGCAATTTCGCCGTCAATTACGAATGGATTTTAATGATTCTTTTTTGCAAGGTAGGTCATGTTTCAGACGTGGTGCCATATGAATTTCATAGCAATTGGGTCAGCGCTTTTTTAAAAATTTTGCTAAAGAAAATATCTCGAAGTAAGCATATATTAATAGCTTGTGATTTGGTTTCTGGCGATACATATTATACATAGAAACACACAGACTAATGCAAATAGACATGTTCATGCACACAAATATTTGCACTGAGCGGGAATCGAAACCGCGAGCTCTGCGTGGCAGTCCATATACAGAACCATCGAACCACAGACCGAACATCATTACCCAATCTTCTCCCTTTGTTCTTTCTGTGCTATGCTAATACTAGTAACGCTGTAAAAGCAATAAGGATCATAATTCCTTTGTTCTATGACCTTCATTGATATATAACCTTCAAAGTGACCACTCTCCAATCCTAGAATTAGGTAAGCCTTAATCCTCGATGACGTAATTACTATCAGAATGTGCGAATGAACTAATTCATGGAACTAAGCTATTAAGTATTGTGGTGTTTTATCCGGTTCTTAGAACTAAATGTTCTGTTTCATTCAACAACATAAGATTTGTTTTAAAAAGCTAAAAAAGACCGATTAAGTGCTAGTTGGACTCTCACAACGAGGGTTTTTTTTTTTATATTAGCCTACCAAAGTGACTCCACTCTGCCTGATGGTAAGCAGTAAGTGGAATCCTGAAGTGGCGGACACCATTCCAAAAGCCAAACTACTGGTATGGTGGCCTCCACTATGGCGGCTTAGTGAGATGCTTTTTCACGCCCCGCTTAAAAGACCCAGGATCAAAATTAGATGGGAACACATGCGCTGGCAAAGAGTTCCAGGCTTTAATTGAGCGACAAAAGTATGAAGTGCTGAACCGTTTGGTTCGAGACCCTTTAGATTCCACTGTGAAAGGGTGGCACTTTAGTCCCGCACGTGTCGTTCTGGATAAAAAGGGAGAGGGTGGGATTAATTTAATGGTTTCGTTCAAACGTAATATTCGTATACAACATAAACGGCCATATATCTTTTGATTGCGTTGACAGATATTAGATATTTTCACAGCCTCAAGAATTGGCGAAAATTTTAATTTGATACCTTGTAGTCATAACATAACTATGAAGTTTTGTAAGATGCTTTTCATGTTCAAATTTACAATATAATAAATTGTAGATCTAGGTCAAATATGGATTACACATCCATATTGTCAATAATTGTCAAATATTAATATTTTACATTTAAATAATATTAATACATATTATTGACGAATGCTCAATTTATTCACGATGCAGTTACGTGAATTATTGAAGCGTAAATCCATAATCCATTCTAATATTATATATGCGAAAGTAACTCTGTGTATATCTGTTACGTTTTTACGCCTAAACTACTGAATCGATTTTGATGAAATTTAGTATAGAGATAGAGTAGACCCTGGACAACATAGGCTATCTCTTATTGCGAAAATGGCGTGAAGAGGTTGAAATAGGGGATGAAAGTTTCCATAAAAAATCGTCAATGTAGAAGATTAAAATGTTATGCAATAACCTACTCACGCAGGCGGAGCTGCGGGCAACAGCTAGTTAGTAATATGTTATAAATTGTCGTACAAATCTACAAATTAGAAAATAACAAATTACGCATGCTACATTAATCCTTAAAATTACATGAAACATTCGTAAAACGTATACAAACGTACAATGTGTATGCAGTCTTAATATATTTAATCAGTATATTTTAAATGCATAGAGCAAATGGTAACCATTAAAATCCATTGCGGTCCATTAGACCGCATTCGCGTGATTGTACAGTAAAATCATTACACGGGTTAACTAATTGCGAATGTTGTTACTGATCTACTTAATGATACGGAAATTGTTATTCATATTAACGTCATAAACACGCCTGGGTATGTATTTGGTATTTACCATGTTTACCACCCTACAAAACATACGACGGAAGTACTTGACAAATGTTACAGGATTCAATGACTTTAACAAATTAAGACTCTTTTGCCTGAAACTTTTTACTGCAGCTGCATAAATAATTTTGTTTCCAATTTTTTCAAAAAGAGATAAATTTAGAGGCAGCATGAGGGGTAAAGAAAAAGAAAAGATGCTGAGGGAGTGATTGGATCTCCAACGTTCGGAGTAGTAGTTACCGATATAACCAGCACACTCATGTTAATACCGGCTATTAAAATTGCAATAAAACCAAAGGCAACAATTTGAGATAAGTTCTTTAACTAAACATTCATGTTTACACATACTAATGTGTGTCAAAAATCTCACATTCAATACCTCGTAACAACATCATACGATAACGCATGTTCATGTAAGAAGAACATTCGGTTTACACGCACGCGTTGAACCGTTTAACAAGGCGAGTGTCAAGGTTGAGGTGTATCTATGTTTACTCGTGTCACGGCCACTTGGTTTCTATCATACTGTTACTGTAATATAAACTTACATGTGCCAGTTTTTTGAGCTTACGAAGCGGTACGAGGTGTATTAATCTTTTTATAAGGCTTTTTAAGTTCTGATTTCATCTATTGTTTTGGTAAGTTTAGTTTTGTTCTACGAATAATTACATATTTTCCTGATCGGTTGTGCTACTTTAAGCTCGAAGCAGTAAGGATTGCACATAATGCAATGTATCTATAGGTACATAATATGATATTGGTCGAATGTGATTTAAACCGAATACAAACGCGACGCCGACGGGTCGCTAGACTCGCTAGTACTAAATATTGGAATTAAGTCCAATAACAACTATAGTTGATTCGTCATTATAAAAAGCAATAGTTTTAAATTTATACATAGGTATGATGTAATCGGTGTAGGCACAATATATTAGCAAATACTACCAAGCCTTTATTACAGCTGTTCCAATTACACCTATTTACATATAAACAATACCACGTATGTACGGGTCGTTTCGATTCACGTATGTGTCCACAGTTCATTAACTTTGCTATCATTAAGATGATTTATGTTTAAATAAATAATTGTTTATTAGCTTAAGTTAGTTTAATCTGTTGTTTTAATCATTATTGTATTGTTGTAGTTAGGTATTTTATTTCATATTATGCAGTGAAATAGCAGCTTTCCTTGTACCATTATCTACAAAAACGAGCAAAATATCACGTTTTTTTTATGGGAACCTCCTTAAATATTTATTTCGTTATATTTTTTAGTATTTGTTGTTATGGCGCCAAGAGAAATGCATCATCTGTGAAATTTTCAAATGTCTAACTATAACGGTTCATTAGGTACAGCCTGGTGACAGATGCAGACGGACAGCGGAGTCTTAGTAACAGGGTCTCATCTTATCCTTTGCGTACGGAGCCCCAAAAAATAAAAAAAATAAGTTGATTTGTCTTCAAAATTATCGAGTTTTTGTTTTATTTCTTTTTATTCATAGCTTGGTTTTAGTCATCTAATAAACTTTTAGTAAAATTGGTTGCCGGTCAACCTTTTCTGGTTATCAGTCTAGCACTGAGAATATGAGAACATGTCCTGCCGATCGTCACTTCAGTAAGGCAAGCCTGAGATATTTATTATGTTTCATATAATTAAATTTATGTTGTAGGTATTTGAGTCACAAATTCACTATTAATCATCTATTTAAACATCAAATTGTAACCGTTCAACAGTTTAAATCATCAATCATTAAACCCAGAACCACTTGGCAGTAATGTTATATACCAAACAAAACTCAAACGTCATTCATATAGACCTTCTCTATGTGTACAGCCAATATGTACTAATAACTACAGTAATCGTTTTTCACTCGCCTCTTTGCTTACTGCTTTGCTCCCGTCGCCAGTAGCGCGATGTTACATAGCGTAAGTATAGATTACAAAAGTCGAATCTGGGTATACCAGATTTTGAACAAATATTTTTGGAATGCACAAAGTTTTGACCTGTGGGAATCGAACCACAACCTCTTACACACAGTTACATGCATTCAAACTGCAAAGCACACGCCACCGAGGCAGCCATTACTCTCTTAGGAAAAACATAGGGAGGAAAGCGTAACTATACTTAACAAAAATAGTACAAGACTGGATTAAACAGAGATGTGACTATAATAAGAACAGTCCATGATCAGCCAACTTTGTAAGTTTACACATATTAAATGTTTATTTTAATCTGTATGACTTTTGACATCAATCTTATCGATGATAAACTTCAAAAGGTCATTGACTTAGACCTTTCGTCTTAAGAGGTCATGTAAGTACTTTTGACGAATTGCTAATGAATGAGTATTTATTAATAGCATAGCAAAACCTTATGAAAGCTTTAATTATCCAGTATTTTACTTACGGGAAAAACGCACCAAATTAAGCGCACCAAATGTATTCAACGAAACGCACCAGTATTAGTATTACAGTTTTAGTTTTAGGCAACTAAACTGGTGCGTTTTATGTAATACTTTTTCAAAGTTTAAAAGTTAGTGTGTTCCGAGGAATTCTTACCCTCTCTTAAGGGCTATCAAACCTTGTTAAAAAGGTATAGCGTGATCAGATTGCACCCATATAAATATAATTATCAATGTATTTGTCACTTTATATGTATTAAAAAATATTCTTTCGAAGGTACCTATAGTATTCGGCGTTCATATATTAATAAAATGAACTCTTATCTGTATTCACTGAAAGCACTTTAGATAGTGTATAATTTAGTTACAAGTATTTTATCTATATCACGGTTACTTTATACTTTCTACACTGTTTTATGTTTTAAAAAGATAATTTCTGTAGCAGGCTCAATTATCTCATCCGTCCTCTTCTTTTTTTCCTTTTCTTTCCTCATTCCTCTCTCCCCATTTGATCGGCAACAGCTTGGTTGTGTTTTCTAAGCATTATTTCAAAAATGCTTATAAAACACAGCCATCTCTATAGGTTACGGTTACCATTTATTATCAGGTTAATCGTATGCTTGTTTGCAACCACAATTGTACAAAAAAGAAGTAGGGAATAAGATTTATTTTTAGCTGTTTAGCTATTAATTTGAAGGCAAAAACCTTATCTATATAAACAAACATAAACACCGGACCTTTCATAAGTTTATCAATGCATAAAACTATTAAAATAACTAGGTCACAAAGCAACGCCTTGAAAATACGAGTATATTTCACAACAGTACAATTTAGGTTTAATTGAAGAACTCATAAAAGTAAAGGTTTGATGGTGACTGAACCGTGACTCCCCTGCTCAGGTGAATTGAACAGGTCCAACGTACCAAATTGCACTCGCTCCCTATTCAGTATAGCACGTTACGTATGACCATTTATTTTAGCTATACTATTATAATAAAGCAGAAGAGTTGGTTTGTTTGAATGCGCTAATCTCTCGAATTACCAGTCGAACTTGAAAAATATTTTTGTGTATGATAAGCCAGTTCTCAAGGAAGGTTATAAGGCTATGTAACATCACGCTCCTGGCGACGGAAGCAGAGCAGTAAGAAAGACGTGGGTGAAACCGCGCCGCGGAAAGCTAGTTATTTTTATATACAATGAAGCATAAGAGAGCTGCGTTATTTTTATCAATGGGGTGATAGCTTGCGTAGCCAGGTATAGCGAACGCTACACGTACCCTCTCAACATTGGTCAAAATAACACATCTCCTCTCCTCTCCACTTCGGCGAAAACCGGGCCTAAGTGGGAAGCGTAGAGAGGAAAGAAAAGGAGGAGGAGCGACCTCAGTTCACAAAATTTTCTTAAATTCGTTGCAAGGTACAAGAGGTGAAAATAATAATGGTTGAAACATCTATGCAGCTAACATTAGATAGAGGAGCGTAATGCGATATGACAAACTCTGCTATCACCAATCCGTCTACCAATGCTCCAAATGTAATACCTACTTGGGGCCGGCGTTTGTTTAGCCCTTCAGACATAGGACAATAAGTTTTATTTAATAAAATGAAACTCATTTTAAAATAAAGCAGAATAAACATTGTAAAAGTTTTGATTTTTTTTACTATTTGTTTATTAAACAAAAAGGGTACACGATCCTTTAACATACATGTGTATTTAGTTTGTATTTTATGAAAAGCTTGCAGAAATTGAGTTGTGTTAACCATTCTGTTTGCCTTTGATTAACTTTGTTTGACTATAAATAGAATCAAAACCTTAGGTATGTTTCAATGAAAGTTATTGCTCATACATTCATTCATTGATATTCAATCAACTTTCATACAGTATGTCTCGAACTCCCACCGTGACTTTGACTGCCTCCGTGGTGAAGTGGGAGCGACGTACGAGGTTGTGAGTTCGATCCCCACACGGGAATAAATATATTAAAATTTTCACATATTATTTTTATAAAAAAAATAATATGTGAAAATTTTGTGAATAAGTTTTATCTTGGGAGAATACTCCTCTTCTGTATAAGAAATCTTACTTTTTGATGGTAGTACTATCTCTAAACATTGTGAAAACACTGCTAAGTAAACAACAATTATTATTTTGTATCGAAAGGAAAGGTTCGTACTTACGCTCTCACTCATAAAACGAAACGCAATAGGATTACAATGACATTCTATTTGAGGGTCGTTGTTCCTCGGTCAAGCAAGAATGCAGCAGCTTGCTGGTTTCAGCAGCATAAATCGAATAGCATTTGCATAGCTACGTCAAAAGCTTTGGTAGTTAATCGAGTTGTGTTGCAACGTAGATTATGAGGCTAATGCGGTATCTCATCATGATTTATAATGATTTTATTAAATTTTATCAAGCCTTGGTCGCCTTTAACCAGCTTATTTGGTAAAAAAACTGTTTCATTTTGTTTTCATTCCACATCGGGTCGGATTAACCGCGGCTTATAATACCAAACAAATTATAAAAGTATTCAAATATTTAAGTAACATTAAAAAAAAATGGATTTGGATTACGAATTATTGTCTATTTTATTAAATAATACTGGTTATGTTTAATAAATAAATAAAAAATATTTGCTTAAAAATGTCGTCTATATTAAGTGTTCTTATGAAAAGGATTGTTTTTAAGAGGTTCGATAATAAAAAGAATTGAAACTAATTTAAACGGATTTCTAATTTAATAATTCTCAACGTTCTAAATTAATTTATGTAACGAAATTTGTTTTATATTTAACACTTTTTACTATTTGTTTGCAAAAACCTACTTATTTACTAACATATATTAAGATTTTAACTATTATGTAATCTGACTTTGGGTGAATTCTCAAAGACAACTTTCACAGAAGGGATCAATCCCTGTGTTAGTGGACATACTCCACACCCAGACGTAGACGGTCAAAGCAAATATTTGTAAACTAACGACTCGCCTCTGCTTTCTACATAATTTTAATCTTTATACGATACTAGCTGCACCCCATGGCTTTACCAGCGCCTAAAATGTGTTTTGTCTTCCTCGGGAACTAGACCGATTTTTGGGATAAAAAGTAGACTATGTATGTCGCCGGCACCAGATCTATCTACATACCAATTTTTGGTTCAGCCGTTTAGGCACTGAGTGGTAACAAACATACACAACTTTCGCATTTATAATATTGATAGAATTATTCTCAGTTAAAGTTCTCAGTTTTCTGTAATATGCAAGTATTAAATCTGTTACGTGATTTAAAAAGCTAGAAAAGCAACAAAGAAGTAAAACAGCGACTTCATACTATTAGAGATGATATATTTATAATATTTGTCTTGAGTAAAAATGACATTATAAATACTTACGGCAATGAGCGACGAGACGACAACAATGTATGTATAACGGCTAAACTAGACTCCATTATTCCATTCCATAGATCCATGATTATCGTTTGATTCGATCTATTCTACCTTCATTTTCATTATATGTCACATTCATAGCATAAGTAGAATATACTGGTATAATTTAAACAATATAAAATATATGCTTGGTTTATATAAGTGGTAAAACATTAACATAAAATGTTAGTATCGTAATAATTTTACATAATAAGTTGGTTACATATAATTTAAATCTGTTCGTTGCACTAATAATAAAAGCAAGTATACAAGACTTGCTTTTATTATTAGTATGGATTAACAACTAACTCTGTCTGTCTGTTACGCCTTCACGTCTAAACAATTTAACTAAAATCTTAATTAAATTTAATATAGAGACACATTAGACCTCAGGGAATAACCTACGATATATTTTATCGCAAACAAATGACTTAAAGTGATTGAAATGGAGAATAAAAATTTGTATGAAAAATCGTCAATGTAAACTGAGATATAACCGATATTCACGCGGGCGGATCTGTGGGTAACAGCTAGTATCATTATAAGTATCTTATGGTTTGAACAATAAAGCAAGTTATAAAATGCTTTACACAGAATATAAAAATAGTGTGCGTTATTAACTTATTACGTTTCTGATCGAAATTATCGATTTGAATTTGATTGCTTGAATTTGAGTTAAATTTTAACGCATAACATCTACAGCTGAACACATGTATTGAAGATATTTTGTTATATTCACTGTTAAAAGGTTTCAGTTAAAAGTTATTGTGGTTCCTCAATCTTTGCACTCTCCCTCCATTTAATTTATATCTTACACCAGCGTGGTTTCACCGTCTTTCGCGTCATTGCTTTCTGCTCTGCTCCCGTCATCAGTAGCGTGATGTTATATAGCCTGTAACCTTCCTAGAAAACTAGGCTATCATACGCAAATAGAATTTTTCTAATTCAACTCGTACTTTCAGAGTTTAGCACGTTCAAACAAACAAACAAACAAACTCTTCCACTTTATATAATAGTATAGTTAAAGACTGCTTCATAAGACAAATTTATGTTTATATATTATAGGTAGAGGTTCACAGCTGTTAACATTGAGTAATAAACAGATGGTCTAACTGGAAACAGGGTATAAACAAATGCAACTTGCATGAGTTCCTACCATCTCAAATGTCAGAGCTTTACAAAGTTTCACTTTTGATCAAAACTGCAGCGAGCTTTAATAATATCAAATGTCGCCTGTAAGGGCTTCATGTTGTTATAAGTTTCAAAAGTTTTCAGTAGTTTGTAAAGGAGTAAACGTTTTTCTAAAATACGTCCATATTCCTCTGTTTGTCAGAGAGACAAAAAAAAGGAAAAATCAAGTCTATCTTGTTCTGAAAACTTGTATGAAGTAGAAAATCACTATCGCCAACTGAGTATAGTTCTTCCTACGCAGTTTTTGTAAAAATGTCATATTTGTCAACCAATGTTTTTTTAAATATTAAATATATTATTTATTATTTATTTATACATAGATAAATATTTGCTAAATTGACCATGTCTACCAAGTGTGGTGGATATTAAATGATATTTATTCCATAAATACCGATATTTGAACCGGTTAGACGAGAAGTATAATCTAAAAGCTAAGTCTCGGCGAATGATGATTATGTAAATTACATATTATAGCAAACAAATGGGATCATTCACTTTCATATTAAAAATTGTGATAACTTGTATTTCTATTATATTTAATCAGGTCATTCGTCTTTAACCCCACGAAATATTCGGCCCGTGGGGTGAATCGCCTAACGATCTTTTCTGAATTGGCTGTTTTACTCGAGGATCAAATCATGGTCCGAATGAGGAATTCAAAAAAAACCTTCCGCGATTCACCCAACGCAACAAAATACGATGAAACGATGATCACTATGAATTCTTATCTATACTATTATTTTTCTTTGTTTGTACGCGCTAATTTTTTTTTTTTTTTTTTTAAATTAGTCTACCAAAGTGACTCCACCCCGCCTGTTGGTAAGCAGTCAGTGGAATCCAGAAGTGGTGGCCACCATACCAAAAGCTATCGTCTTAAACTGCTGGTATGGTGGCCTCCACTATGGCGGCTGGGAATGGGGTTAGAGGAAGGGAATGAGGGAGGTGAGGAAAGAGGAAAGGGGGAAAATTGGGCCTCCGGCACTCTCACTCACCGAACGAAACGCAGTAATAAGGATACTACTACTCTTAAGTCGATCTTCTATGACAGGGTAGTACTTCCCCGGACGATCCGACCCATTCATGCTGAAACCAGCGTGGATCTACTACCGTCAATCTCAGAAACTACTAGTCGGAATGAAATAATTCTTTTTACGTATAATAGCTCAGTTCTTGAGAAAGGTTATAGGCTATATAACATGACGCTACTGGCCACGGGAGCAGAGCACAAGCTAGCTATTTAAATATGATACTCGGCTCTTCTCTACTATAATAATATGCATATAATACATAATTATAAACCTTCCACAAAAATGCTCTAAACGATAGAGAAAAAACGTATAATTATTTAAAGTTAAAATATACATATCCATAAAAATACAACGAACATTAATTACTTTTAATAATTAAAACTACCGCAACTTAACCCTTACAACGTTGATGTAATTATAAAAATTAAAAATACAACATTTTTTTATATTTACACACTACAAGGATTCCAATCTGTCTGATGGTAAGAATGCAGTGAAAAATAGGAATGATGTATACCTTTCATATATTAGTATCGTGGTAGTCTTTATTATGACGGCTTTATCCGTCACTTTTTTACAACCCACTAAAAAGGAATATGTTACAAACGCTAAACTCTGTTCCTAAATAGTTCTAGGTAACACGTTTTGTTCCTAATGGTTGCAAACATGTTCCGAGATCGTTACGTTGCCTCTCGGAATTTGAAGCGGTATTCCCTTATATGTCCGTACGTTATTATAGTTCACGGCCATCAGCTAAACTAGTAGAACGAGACTAGCGAGATAAAAACTATTTATATTTGTATGCTAGGTATTTTATTTAAATTCTCGGGTGTTAAACTTTTACTGGTATATTAACTTGTCATGAAGATAGGTAAATAATAATTTATTAATTTATTTGTGTTGATGTTAAGTTGACTGTTTTGGTATCGCAGTAGAAACGCGTGAAAGAGGTCGAGGCTTTGATTTTCAAAGGCTACAAGATTTGTGACATCTCTAAATTATATCTTTAATACTATTACTTATCTACAAAACGCGAGATCCTATATCTATGAAACATAAACACATAAAATCATATTTCACTCATGAATTCTTACGAGGTAAACTTATGAAAGTTATTACTTTCTAAGGAAAGGAAGCTGTGTATCAATAGCAGGAGTGGTTGTGCTTGCAGCTGCAAGTAAGCCTTTTTTAAGGTATCAGTTGCAAGTGAAAACACCAGAGATGTTGGTAACTATGTTCTAGAGCTTTCAATACAGTTCTGATTGCGTTAGCATGTCTTATACTAATAAAATAAAAGTTTATATTATAGTGGCGACGAGATGACGTTTAGTAAGTGTGTAAATATGTGATTAAACAAATTCTTTAAACTAATCAAAACTTCGATTGACAAAATAAACAAAATACCTATAAAGTTATGAAACAATTATTCAAATGAACTCAGGCGTTCGGTTAAGTTGAATATTAAAACTTTTTGAGACGTTACTAAATAAAAAGTTATTCAAAATACATAAAAATAAAAACGCACAATCGTTATCAACGCGACGGTTGCATTACTCATCCCACTTATTGTAAACAAAACAATAAATCATTCAAACAATTTTATTGATCAATTAATTCGCAGCCAACGACTAGGACAACATATCACTTGTTTCAACCCTTTCAAATCAACAGAGGCTCGCAATACCCGAGGGAAATAGCCTTCAAAACACGCAACACGCACTCGTAAACTTTGTAACAGTATACACATAAAAAATGTACTCCAAACTTTCAACCGTTACTACATAGCTTGTCACTACACTACACATACTCTCGAGTTGACTTACCATTTCAGAAAAGGCGCTCTTCGGCCTTCTATTCGGCGTCCCATTCATCCTGCTACTGAATACGAACCACAAAACAACACAAACCAACCAATCGGATAGCACACAACTTTTTTCACGGACACTTGTGGAGTTCACTGTCAAACTTAAGCATTAAGTTTAAACTGAAATAAAGAATAAGAAACAATAACAGTAAGAAGCGGCACTTAATTTAATCGATGACTTCATGCAATTATTTGTTGATAAGTTATCGAGAGAAGTTAGGACCGGTTGTAGCGAGCGGACGGGACGGTACATCGGCCTCGCGGCTAGAGTGCGACTGGGGCGGACAACGCTCTTTCGTCGTCTCGAGGTGCGTACTAACTCGCGCGGCCATACCGGCCTGCATTTTTTACGCGCCGGACAATGGGTTAAATAATTTAGAGGTTATGTTTTGAATGCACGCGGCTATGTCAATTGTTCCGTATTTAAAGTTATTGATAAAAAGAATGTTTTTCTTGTTTTAAAGGAATGTAGTGATTGTTGTATTGGCAGTTAAGTTTGCTTGAAATGTGCATATGATTCACTTAAGACTTGTTTACACTCTATTTTCGTCGCCGGTTAATCGGTGCGCCCGCGCCGGTGACGTCACCCAGACGGTTTATCGACAGAAAGGACAACTATTAAGTGGGTCTCGTGTGGGCTACTCTATATGTCTATGTTAGAGGTCATACACATACCTCTATCTTATCTTGTCTATTCGCAACTAATTAAATAATTGTGTTATTGAACGATGCGATAATATTTGAACTAAATAAAGTTAGATATAAGCGGCTCTACCTGTTTCTTTTTTACTACATTATGTTATTTTTAATTATATTAATAAAAATTAACTCAGAAAAGTATATAAGTCGTCTTTATCTTAAGTCTACTTTGTATAATATGTGTTACAACAGTTAGTTTAACAAAAAACAGGTTAACATTTTTAATAAACATTTTATTTTTTGTAATAGCATAATTATTTTTAACCACGTTTACGTTACATTAATTTGTCTCTACTTTTCTCAAGGACCTGATGTTACTTTTAATAATTTTTGTTCAAAACATGATTATTAATATATTTATAAACAACAATATCTACTGAACAAATTAGAACCTATTGATATATGGAGATAGTTCGTAAATGTCTAATTGGGTTGCTCCTGTCAGAGCGAGTAACAACGTATGAAATAAAATATAAGAAATTTTAGAAATCACTTAGGGGATAACACGAAATCGCACATGAAATTGATTGCCAGGTCTAATCTGAGAGGTCAGCTATAGAGGTTGCTGAAATGTAGGAGGTAGATATATTTTTTGACTGCCTCTGTGGTTCGGTAGTATTGTGTATGGACTGCCACGCAGAGGTCGCGGGTTCGATTCCCGCTCAGTGCAAATATTTGTGTGCATGAACATGTCTATTTGCATTGGTATTTGCATTGGTCTGGGTGTTATGTATAATATGTATGAATTAAAAAAAAAAGCATATAATATGCTTACTTTGGGTCTAGATGGTGTTGTGTGTAGTTGTTGAAATATTATTATTATTATTTTGGCGACGATAACTTACAAAGGATTTATGAAACAAGAAAAAATTCAAATGGATTGCCTTGATAAAACCGAAGGCACACCGCCAACTACAAATGCACATACGTAAATAAATATGGTATTTGAAATGTGCCACAGTACTATAAAATTTAAGGCTATATGTACCCAATTATTTGTGACCTGTGCCACTATGCGACATAAATCTTTATTTTCGAATAAAATATTTACTTGTATATTCAACTTTTGGCACTAAATGCAGCCAAAAGGCTTAACGTGCCACATAGCATGTGGAGTCATCTGCCTCTTGCATACTTAATAAATACGTGTGATTAGAATATACAAGTACCTACGAAAAATACATCAACTGATTTAAATGTTCAAAACAAGAATAGCAATAAATAACCAGGTCTTTATGTATTAAGACCACTCTACATAGTCTTTATTGATTACCAAAAAGCTTTCGACATAATATCGCACAACAGTATATGGACAGCTTTATCAACTCAAAATGTAGACAGCAAATACCTAGACGTGATCAAAAGTATTTACAGCAATAGTAAGAGTAGAGTGCAACTTGAAACAACCGGCCCTTGGTTTCCAGTCAAAATGGGTCAGACAAGGTGACCCACTATCCCCGAAATTGTTTATAGCAGTACTGGAGCTGGTAATTCAACAATTAGACTGGAAAACAAAAGGCATATTAATTAAAGATACTTATTTAAGTCACTTACGATTCGCGGACGATCTAGTATTACTATCCGAATCTAGTACACAGCTACAAGTAATGGTACAGTCGTTGAGCGAAGCTAGCAAAGGAGTGGGACTAGAAATGAACCTCACAAAAACCAAATTAATGACTAACAGTGCCAAGAGAACAATATCATTGAATAATGAACCTCTCAGCTACACAGACCAGTACATATACCTTGGCAAACAAATAGGATTTGACCTAAGAAGCAACGAGTTAGAGATAGAGCGCAGGACACAACTAACCTGGAATAAGTACTGGAGTTTAAAAGAAGTGTTTAAAAGTAACCTACCAATTCAGACGAAAACAAAAATACTAAACTCGTGTATCCTGCCATGCTTGACATATGCCTGCCAGACCTGGAAATTCAGTAACAAGGCAAAAAGTAAAATAATTACGTGTCAACGAGGGATGGAGCGCAGTATGCTAAACATAAGAAAATGCAAAAAATCCGCCACACCAAATTAAGACAGCATACTAAAGCTAAGGACGCCCTGGCTAGTGCCCAATCCCTGAAATGGAAATGGGCTGGACACGTGGCACGTCTTCAAGACCAGAGATGGACCAAAAGGGTGACCACGTGGAAAGGACCACTAGAAACTCGTAAACAAGGCAGACACTATGCTAGATGGGAGGAAGACATAATTAAAATAGCTGGAAATAACTGGGTCCAAATAGCCAAATTCAGAGACGACTGGCACACCTTGGAGGAGACCTTTACCTATAAAGGGGTTCTTGCAAATGCAACATAAACATTAATACTAAATACTAACACAATTATATTTTTTAAAACTTAAACTACTAGATTAATTTTCTTTTGTAAATCTTTAAGCAAGAAATATGAGGCTTTTTTATTTTTATTTATTTTATTATGTATTAAGTGACTCAGAATGAGATTGCGGCATAGAAGAAAGAAAACAGCAATATCTCTTTGCTCACATTAGGCAGGTACAAGTATACTAAAGAACGTCCGAATATTATAAAATACATGGTCTTCTATCTCCCTTTATATCCAAAACAAGACGTGCGGGACTGAAGTGTCACCCTTTCTCAGTGGAATCTGAAAGGTCTCAAACCAAATGGTTCAGCACTTCATACTTTTGTCGCTCAATTAAGGCCTGGAACTCTTTACCAGCGCATGTGTTCCTATCTAATTATAATCCTGGGTCCTTTAAGCGGGGCGTAAAAAAGCATCTCACTAAGTCGCCGTGGAAGAGGCCACCATACCAGTAGTCTGGCTTTTGGAATAGTGTCCACCATATGGATTCTACTGACTGATTACCATCAGGCAGAATGGAGTCACTTTGGTAGGTTAATAAAAAAAATACAGCCGAAAGACGCCTACTGCTATAGGTTCAATCTGCCCAAAAGCTCTTTTAATTGATGGTCGGGTTCTTATTTCTTTGATAGAGTTTTTTGTATACAGTTTAGGTAACAAACTCCGTAAATATGATAAGCAATTACAGTAGGATATGGACACTAGCAGGACCAGAAGTATTACTTGCGCATAGCCGACCTTTAAATCAATTCAAACTTAACCATTTTTGGTAGTGTTACGGCTCTACTAGTGAGTATGGAAGTGCGGTTATATATTTTTAAGTTCAGAAAATGTGATATAAATTGAATGTCCTCTTGCGAGCAGCGGCCGCTCAAACCAGTTGGGATATTGTAATAAACACGGAGGTAAACGTAGCAGTACCGATGTGACAACCACCAGAGGCCCTAGACAAGTGGCATAGATTTCTATTCTCTTCATAGAATAGATTTAAAATGTATGGGATTGACATAAGCTAACGCTAACATTGTCGTTAGCTTATGTCAATCCCATACATTTTTTTATTTATTCTATGAAGAGCATTTGGTACTTTAAATTTAAATGTTAATATTTAAATATATTTATAACGTCGCGTCTGCTTTGTACGAAGGAACTTTTCCCCGAAGGTATAAGCAGAGGGGTATACTTTTTCAAACCACGTTAAGCCAAGCTATGTTAAGTTTAACATTTTTACATTGTCGATTTTTTTTTGATTGCTGTCTATTGCAGACGAGCAAACAGCACATCTGATGCTAAGTGGTAACTGTCGCTCATAAACGACCTGCAATGCCAGGGACTCTGCGAAGCTGCTGCCTACCGTGAAGGGAGTGGGATAGGTGAAAATTAAAAAAAGGAAAGGGGGAAAATTGGAAAGAAACGCAATAATACAGATACTTCTCTACGTCTACTACTACTCTTACGATACTACTAGGATACTACTCTTACGTCGATCTTCTACGAAAGGGTAGTACTTCCCCGGTCGATCCGGCCCATTCATGCTGAAACCAGCATGGATCTACTAACGTGCAAAATGATCATATTGTGAAATACCTATATTATTAAGAGCAAAACTGTTGTTATTTCTAAAATTTCTGTCTCTGGGCTAATACTGAGAATATTCCTACATCACTCAATTTGACTCGGCAATAGAACCATTCACTTGGCGTTATACAGTTACTACAATTGAGACAATTGCATGTAAGCATTATGTAAGTCATCTAAGTTATATAAAAACTAGCTGTTTGCTCTCAGCTCCACCCGCGTGAATGTCGGTTATGGCATTTTTCATGAAAATTTTCATCCATTATTTCAACCCTTTTGCAACGTCATTTTTTGATAAAAGATAACCTATGTTGTTTCCCAAGGTCTATTCTATCTCTATACAAAATTTCATCAAAATCGGTTCGAGAGAAAACTTTAGTAATAACGGCTAGCTGTATGTATAAACCAGCTCAACTTTTCAGTTAGCCGTTCAACTGTAAATGGAAACTGGACTAAATTAAAACCTATACTATTTAGATGCTAGATTATAATGCACTGTGTTCTCTATCTCTTCGTATATAAGACTATTTAAGGTGGATTTGTTTTTCCGTTTGTGTTGTGGTGATTTCTTACTCTACACATATTATTGTTCAAACAAAATATGTTCTTAAAAAAACACAAGAGAAATGTTCCTATCGTCTGAAAATAAAACAAGATAGATTTTCTAATCGTTTGTTTGTACAAGTAAAAAACATTTGGTAATTAGTATATACAAAGAATTACAAGCGCTCCTAGTATTATCCCTGAGAACTAAATTTGACATACAAAAATCAAAATTATGAAAGTAGATACGGATTGTAATTTTAAAATGTCAGCATACGAATAAAAAAGGCATAAGTACTAAATTTACAGACAAAAACGCTACTGAGAGTGATTTTTTTTTTCGAAATATCTTCAGTCCTTAAATCTAAACTTAGATATATTGCTGAGTTAGCTCCTTACACAGCTGTTAGTCAAATATGCATTAAAAGGTTTATAGAAAGCTCCGGACTTTCACCAGACGAGGTTGTTTGTGCTACTTACAACTTGTTGCGTTCAACTGAACTTATAGACTCAGTAAGGTGTGTGTTGGCGATTTAGTGTTATTGAAAGTTACAGACAAAAGCTTTGAGGATTTTGTATTTTTATAGGACTTTTCAAACGTACAGTTAACGAATACAAAGTACATCCAAACTCAGAAAATTAATATTTGTGAATCATAAAAAAAACTACGTGTTATGTTTATTATAAAACCCAACGAAATTAAAAGTAGGGAGGATTTAGCCCCTATGTTTGCCGTTTAACTGAGTTTATATAAATTCAACCATAGTTTTGGAGAATTTTAAAAACAATAAACCTTCTTGTTATATTGGCTGCTAAATTCACTATTTGTTTTGTTGTTTGCGCCATATTGTCACCAATCAAATTTGAGACGCTTTATCATTTGGTTTGAGTTGTTTTTAATATATCTCTGTCATCATACCGCCAGATACCCGCGAGCACCTATTACTCCACTGTACCCGCCGCTACGTAGAACTGTACTCGGTGCTAACTCTGCTATACCTCGTATGTGTAAAATCATTAACAGTTGCGCTGATGTCGCGGATGTTCACGCTGACTCGCTTACCATGTACCGCAAAAATGTTACCCAAATATTGTAATAAATTTGCAAATTTCATAAAATTTAGTTGTTATTTATTACGATTATTAACTTAAATTCTCTAAATTTAATGAATCTACAATTCTTACTAGTATTGTAATTTAATTGTAGCACTTACATTTAGCAAATTTTATTTGTATATCCTAGCTCTTTAAATGCATGCTGTACTTACCTGTAAAAGGCTGCTATACTACTATGTCCTTTATTAAGTAAAAGATAAATTTATTAGTATAAGTAGCTGTTGGTAAGTCTAAATAAATAAATAAATAAATAAATAAATAAATCATCATCATCATCTCAGGCCTTTACATCTTTATCAGATGATTTAAATAGCGTTATTGCGGCAACATTTGGAATGGTAGTATAGTCCGATAAGAGAGCTACAGTAGCGTCAGCATGCTGGCATTTCTGCTGAGGGTCGTTAAATGGTAAGCTTGCTAAAGCCCTATTAATTTGATATCTTCTCTCGCGTTTTTCGGCAAGAGTCTAGAACCAGGTATCATCATGTTTATACGACCATGTTTTAATAAGAGTAGGTACTTAAGCTATAGCCTTTAAGATCTGATGATGGTGACTCTTTACCAGGTAGTCGGTTCACCAACAAAGTTAGAAACGCAGCTTAAGCAGTTTCCATATAAGTTGGCTCTTAGACTTACTTTTTTTTTTCTAATTTATTTGGGACAGCAAACAGTAACACTAAAAGCTTAAACAAAACATTATGTACTAAATAATACTAATAGTGTAACCAGCTCCGTTGTCCACAAATCAATATTATAAATGTAACTAACTACACAAAGCAAAATACTTATAAATTAAATTACATCTACTTAATGTGTAATCATTATGTGTACACAGCACTAAGAGTACAGCCATCTCAAAACAGCCAGTAATATTATATTGAATCGGAAAATAATATTTTGCTTACATTATTTTTAAAACTAGAAGGCGAACATGCAAAACATTCAACGTCAGTAAATTTAGCATTATACAAATTCATTACTCTACGCAAAGGACAGCGTTCACCAGCATTCGTTCCACTTCTCTTAGGTGCAAAGAGACAGTGCTTTTGAGTATGTCTTATCGCGGTACACCGATAGGGGATACGGATATCAATTTCTCCTACTAACCGAGTACAGTTAAATTTATTGTGGATGGTATTAAATAAGAACATAATATCTAAAAGCATTCTTCTCGACTCTAATTTTGGCAACGAGAACTTTAGCAAAAGACTGTTGTAAGAGGACTTAGAACGAAAACACCTATAATTCATTGAGCGTAAGAACTTTCGTTGTACAGCTTCGATTTGCTCATTGTATTTGGCATACAGAGGATTCCAAACACAAGTCGCATATTCTAACTGCGACCGAACCAAGGACGTATATAATAGAAGTTAAGATGAAGGGACGCTTAAATACTTTACTAGTACGCATTACGAAGCCAAACATCTGGTAAGCCTTATTTACAATATAGTTAATATGAAAATCAAGATGAAGCTTACTATCCAGGTACACAACCAGATCTTTAATCACATAAACTATTTCAAGAATATCGTCATTAATGACATAAGAACAATTATAAACATTTTTCTTTTTAGTAGAAGTTATGTGTTTACATTTCGGTTTTCGGTTCATTACTTGAATTCAAGCTATGATTGATCCGTTGTTTAATTGGAGATCTACTTTCACTTTCTAATCACTAGAAACTTTATTCAATTAATTAAATAATTAAATAATTTCTTCATGAATTGGTTTTGACATCGACACAGGTTGACTACGCCTGATTGGTCGCTAATTTAGCTCATCGTGATGATAACTGTTCACTTTTAAGGTAATTGACCGCCAAAAAGACGTCAAAGTTCAAAAACCTTGGGTTTTATCAAAACTGTATTAAAAAGGATTTTTTATTGTATAACAAGTTGTGTCTGATGGAATAATGGCTAGGGACAAACATTAAGAAGATTTTTGGATGATCGTAAAATTCTCCTCAGAGTAGAAAGACCAATATCTATATCAATATAAACGCCACCTAAATATGTAAGGTTATAAATATATCCTTTTTGATTCGTACCGACCGATTTAACCCATACCTACGTTATTTTCTTAACAAAAACATTAATGTGTTTCATGAGTATTGTTTCTACAAAGTTTAAGAAAGCGTGGAATAGATACTTTTGTTTGTACTTTAAATTAAAGGAAAGAAATGTAAAGAAAAAGTACAGGCGTGTCGTTTCCATTCTGGATTCTGCTATCACCGTTCAAAGGAGATTCAACTGGTGAACAGATAAGTTAAGAACCTTGTCCCATATGTGTGTTGCGGTTTCAATTTAACCTCGTGTAAGTAATTACTAAGTACTTACAGGAAGCAACTACAGTCTGACCTCTCTATCTAATTACTAGGAATACATGTGGTTTTACTAATTACTTATTACATCCTAAGCTAAACGGTCTAAGTACTTAGTTCATCTGTTATACTTTATAGAATTTAGATAAGTCATACGGCCCTACACTAAATGGTCGCAGTGAACTAAGGACCTCCCTGTCTTTTCTGAGCAGTGTATAAACAGTGGTAACATAACGTTACCAAGTCATAGCTGATCGTAAGGAACAAGAAAATCAGGTGGAATAAGAAAAATATAAAACTGAAGGATGTATATTTTTTTATAACTTTGATGGCAAACCAGCATACGGCCCCACCAGCAAGTGGTAACTAATACAAAAAGCTGTCTTTTCCAAGCACTGCAGAAGTACCGTAATAATACTTAGAAAATACACCTAAACCGTTGCCGACCACAGAGAAGGAGATGAGGAAGGAAAAGGAAAAAGGAAGAGAATTTGATTCTCCGGTTTTCTTACTCACTAATTTTATGTTAATGTTATAGTGCATGGTGTGGCGGTGTACCACTGTACCCCATTACACCGTAGGCGGTGTTACATATTGCCCCATCATACCGTCCGCAGACAGCGCGCAACAAATGTTATATAATATTTTTTTACATGTTTGACACTTCTGTTCATCTAAATATATGGGACGTTAACACGTTATTATTTATTCTGAGAACCACTACAGTATTTTATTTATTTTTTTTATAATGGAAGTGGTTAACATAACTGCTCTCGGAAAATATGTTTTGTAAAATAGCAAACTTGCTTTGTCTGATAACAATAATAATAGCTTTGTAAAATAACGTTAATTATGTAGAAGAACCTTACCGTAAAAATCTATCTTTTGTTTTTTCTAAAGATAGAAGAATAAATTTATTTGCATTATATCATCACATACAATATTTATAGTATGTTTTAGACGATAATGTAGATGGTAGCACTGACAAAAATATTTAACATGCGTACTCTTGTAAAAGTGAATAAACCGAGAACTTACTGCGAAAAAGCTTTAGCAGTATTCAGGACGCCCGAGTTTCATAGCACGTTGATTGTAAAGAGTTTCCCTGTTAATCTTGGCTTACAGGAGTCAATCATGGGGATGTTGGGGATGTTGTCCTGTACTACACCATTATTGATCCAATCACGTTTCTAGTATTTTTTTTCTTTCAAAAATTACACATAGAAAAATCGGATTGCCAATATTATTTATTTATTTATTTAAAACTTCCTGCAAATAATTGCACAATATTATCTGCATTATTAATGCATTTTTTGTTCTCAATTTTTATCTGCATTTTTAAAAAATTGGCAATAAGGACGCTTTGCATTTCTCTGATTTTGGCCATTGCCAAAACCAAGCTTCAAGGTCAAGGACACGGTTGAATTTTAGGTCGCCAGCCAAAGTATGTTACTTATGGGCCCTATTATAAGTTCCACTTGTAGCAATGCTGTAGAAAATTTGCTTGTGTGCTTTTTAAATAATTTAATTTTTATTGTAACATACGCAATAATTGAGGAATTAATATGGATAAGAACTTTCTAAACTTTGTTCAACAGGTATATTATATTACAAACCACTGAAAGTCTTAAAACATTATTTCAGACATTGAAAAATTTTATTCACATACAAAAGACTAATTTTGTGATTTTCATTGTTCCACAAAATTTATCTTTCTAAAAATTTTATAACATGAAGATAAGATAGTTCTTATTATGAAACACTTAACATTTTAACTTTTAATTTTATATACTTTACGTTACACGAAATATTATGAAATACCTATATAATAACTAAAGCACCGGCATAAAACTTCAAACTTTTTTAAAAAAGCTCACAATGCACATAATCTATACACTTAGCAAAAATCAAAACTTTTAGTATTATCGGAACTTTTTTGAGGAATTTAATGTTCTACGACGCGACTAAAAACAATGACTTTAATTATTTTACTTTGTTTTTATTCATAAAGCTACATAGATTTTATGATTTATTACTTCTTACGAGCACGACGTGTTGCTTTATAGTAATCTACACACATGTCTTATTTTATAGATTTCTTTCATTGGAACCAGACATTAAGCAACCTGAAGACTGCTGGCCATAAGCCTATCCAAAAAGAAATGTTTGTTATAGCCATCATGCTTGGCACGCATATTCGCAAATTTCACTTTATGTGATAGGTGAAATTTAAGTACCTAACTGGTATTCATATCGCCTTTGTTTCTGAAACCAAAACAACAGCAGAAACCAAATATTCAACTAATATCGTCCTCAATCTTCATTGATTGAGTTCGTAACTGAGTATTTTTTTGAGGATACTGGCTCTTTATGAGGAGCGAATAACGCCATTACTGAAAAATGATAAGAAAATGCTATCGTTTATATAGCCAAAACGAACAGTTAAGAGCGAGTGGTCCCATAATTACAGTATTTGCTGCCCTGTTTAACGTTTTTATGAAAAGACGAAGCGAATATTTAACGTTTTGGAAGTGAAGCTTTTAGCTAAAAAAAAACAAGCAAGATTTTATTATACACTAGCTGCGCCCTGCGGCTTCGCCCGCGAGGAAAATGGTTTAATTAATGCAACTCGGGAACCAGACCGATTTTCGGAATAAAAAGTCCTTTGTCCGTCTCCGGTACCGAATCTATGTACATACCAATTTTATTAGAATTGGTATATACATTGATCGGTTCAGCCGTTTAGGCGCTGAGTGGTAACAAACACACATACACACACACACATATTAGTAGGACGTGTTAGTTTAAGCTCGTTTGTTACGGTCAATCAGTGAAGCGTTTATCTAAATAGAGTAAATTAAGTTTCTTTTGGTAGTCCTTTCACAGCTCAACTTTTATCAGCAAGTTTGCTGTAGACAAATTAGCTGACCCTCATAAGTATTATTATGTAAATAAATAAATTAGTTTGATTTCAAATTCGAGAGCACATGAATAATAAAATTATAATTATTAATTTTCATATGCTTGAAGTATTTAGGTCATAATTGTTTACCACACGACGACAAACTACATAAGTACACTTGATTCAAATAAATCATGAATTGAAATAGAAGCAACGTTAATTTAGCCTATAACTCATTTATATTATTGCATTGCTTACTGTATGATGTTTTTAATACTATGCCCTTCATTAATTTTACATTCCATTGCAATATTATTATGTTTTTAATATGCTGTCGTTGTCTTTGCTTACACACTTTATTAACATCATCAATGGAAAAAAAGGAAACACGAAATGTGACTAGAAGGCAGCTTTTATCGTACTTTAATAGTAATAAAATTTCTTTGCGAAAATTTTGAGAAAACTCCTTTGTACTTATAGCCTGCCCAGAAAAAAAAACCCTGCTCTGGAGTCGCTAAATTAACTATGATTCTGGCAACATTAAGTATTAGTCATACACATGCGAATTAGTCAGCGTACAACGTGTGTACAAATATGCATTTATACAATCACTGACAGACGACAAATAATGACATTAAACTGTTGCCAGTTAAAGAAATTAGTTCCAATAGTTTTTCGCAATATGGCGATGATTTTTATTTTACTGGTCAGGTTTTACACATCACGCTTAAACGGATGGACCGTCGGCATTTGTTAGTACATCAGTGGGATTATTTTAAGTTAGCGTTAACCCTAAAACATCATTTCAAGTTGTATAAAATTTATATGTCAGTTTATGCACGTCATTATAATTTTGAAATATATTGACAGACTTGATCATATATTTGGATCCTCAATGTCGTACACAACGAGTTAAAATACTGCCCGATAGACTGAACCTAGAAAATGCTATAAGCAATATAAAATGAATGAGTGTTCTTGGAGGGTCAACTGTAAATATTTCATACATTTGATTTTGAAATTTTATATTTACTGACTTCATCATGCATGGGCCAAATCGACCAGGCGAGTAGATCTCTGTATAATATATTAGTTACAGCGCGAGTCTAATTAGCCTCTTTGGTTTTCTGTCTTTATTTCTCCTTTCACTTTTTTATTATTTATTTATAACAAATGTGATACATAATAATACATTTCACATATTTCGCCAAACTGTGCAACAATTTGTTGTCAAACACTTTCAGCAATGGATTGTACTATGGTAGTTGTGTGAGAGAAAATAATAATATATTTCATAATAATATTTCAACAACTACACACAACGCCATCTAGACCCAAAGTAAGCATATTATATGCTTGTGTTATGGGTTCTAGAATACGGATATACATACTTAAATACTTTTTTTTTTTTTTGTAAATACATACATATTATACATAGAAACACCCAGACCAATGCAAATAGCCATGTTCATGCACACAAATATTTGCACTGAGCGGGAATCAAACCCGCGACCTCTGCGTGGCAGTCCTTACAAAACATTTTTTACAACCCCGTTTAAAAATTAGAAGAATACACTTACCTACGCTGCTGTTAAAAGTTACAGGTTTAATTGACCGACATAATAATAATATAAAGTACCAAACCGTTTGACTATATTACAACAAACTATGCATATTATTATAAACTGCGACATGTGATTTTCAAAATAGGAACATGAAATTTCGCGCCATGTATTGTAAAACGAGTTATTCTGCACCAATAGATGCGATTTAATAAATTATTAGCCGTTAACTCAAAATAGAACGTACTATAATTTAATATTAGTTAAGTACATTGACCTCTTTTCAAGTTAATTTAAGCGCTTCTAAGTAATTAATTATACACCTGGGTATGTTGAGCAGAAAATTGAATACAGTTTTAGCAAAGTAATTCAGTTAATGGACCGCGGGTCGAACGCCTTGCTTATAATTATGTTTTTAATTTTCTTTATTAATGGTAAAATAAATGATAATTCTAGCGTATTTGTAATCGTTTTCTTTGCTGCTTTGATTGGCTATTGACAATTAAATAACTGTTCTTATAATTTTTTGGATCTTGTGACACTCCTAAGCAAAAGTTCACAATGGGAAGTTCTCTGATTTTATCAAAGACGATAGATCCACTTGACTGCTAATACAGCGTACAAACGCTCGCCAAAGATAAGGCATTTAGCGCTTATATCAAACCGCGACAGAGCTTACTCATTTAGTTCTGACCAAGTGTCAGATCTGTGTGCACATGTCAATACGCTACATTCTTAATTTTTTTACGAAAATGCCTTCCTGCTCTGATAAATGGTGTGGAAAATCCACTAAAACATCAAGTTATAACAAGGATGGTTTAACTTTTCACCGGTAAAGTACGATTTTAGTTGTGTTATGATAAATATTTATTGTGATTGCAGGGCTCAAGTGATATTGGTTGTATGACGTAAATACGTCACCATCAAAGTTTGTCTCTCTTTCTCGCGCGAGACGATTGTCAATAGTTCCGTCTCTTTTTGTTTTTTTTTGTCACAGTAGCGCTGAGACAAATCGGAAATAAAGTTGATATCGATAATTAGTATTCATGATTCGGTTAACAATATTAATTAAAGATATTTTAAAATTAATTAAATTATTCTAACATCTTAGTTTTTCGAAGAGCCCAGAAATAAAAGAAAAATGGATAAATGCTGTTAGCAGACAAAATTGGTATCCTAGCAAATACAGCGTTATTTGTTCAAGGAATTTCACATTTGACACATTTGATTCTCTTGAAAATTTAAAAAACCGACGGCGTTTATTTAGTTCAGCAACGCCGACAATGTTTTTACCTGTTTTAGTACGCTTATAATTAACTTCATTATAAAATATTTAAAATTAATGTGAAAATAATAATTTTATTTTTGTCGAAACACGTAATTTTTGAAACTCTTATTATTAATTGCATTCTTAAATACTGTATATATATATATATATATATATATATATATGTATAGCCACGGTAATACTATCTATACAGTATTGTAACACGGCCAAATTTTTAAAAATAAATGCCTACACCCGCGCGGTACGTAAACATGCGATAGGGCGCCTCCAGCACTTTAATTACATTTGCCTACTTTAGTTTTGTGATTGTAAATATACTTTTTTATATAAACAAACAAAATACTCTGAATTGAATAGAAAGTGTTCAATAAAAATGCGTGTTTTTTTTTGACTGGAATTACAAAATTATTTTTTTCTAGTATTATTTATACACACAGTACAATCAACAACTATTACTAATAATAAAATACCACGTATTTACTTGGTATTATACAAACTAAGAAAAAAAAATACACGTGCCCCGAGGTTTTAACACAAGCGTACCTATCGTATCATGATTCATAAACCGCCTATAACTACCTATTTCACTCGTGTCAATCACTTTCCTTTACTCTATTCACTTTATTTATTAATCCAGACATCTTTTTTTTCGAGAGATAAAAGGAAATATTTATCCATTAAAAAGACACACATTATGTACCTACCTACTAGTAAGTAAAATTATTTTATAGTTTTACCTTTCATTTATTGAAGACATTAAATCAATTGTAAAGATAAATGCCAATAAAATATTTATTTATTTATTATACTCATCAATTATGAATAACTTTTATAAATTCTACAATAAACCATTTACATACAAAAAATACCTATAATGTAAATTTATTAGTAACACATAATAACCTCTTTCTATATTGTTTTCATATTGTTAAAATAATTCTGACATCATGTATTCGGACATATAATAAAAATTACTTTATCGATAACGATTTATTTTTGCACAATTATGTGGTACAACACTATGGGGCGGTGCAATATGATTGACATTGATGCATTAACCAATCACTGCCGCGATAATTTCTTCGTCCCCCGACCCGCAGTGGTGAGTCCGCGTGTGTACTAGAAATCATATCATCGTCACTCAAGTGGTTATATACTCATTGGATTTTATGGATATAATTTTATTATGATAATAAAGTTTTTTGTCGTGTATCAACAACATTTAAATTAGAAAATTAACACTTATGTCGTCAGACTTTAAAAATATATTGCATTACAAATTTAATTTTAGATAAGTATATTAAATATTATATTTAATTATAAAGTTTACCGTTGAATATACATATATTACATATTTCTCGGCTTTTTATCAAAAATGTTTGTAAACAACGGAAAGTATCATAAAGAACTTTAAGTTACTTAGTTACTTGCAAATATATGAAAGCAACAAAAACAAACACCTGCAGCCGATGACACAACTGTTAATATATTTTATTTTAGAGCTTATTCGCTACAAGAAACAATTTTGTTCGATTCAAGCCTCGTTATCGTTACTCCAATAAAGCATGCCGCATACCGTTATATTGACCGCCAGTACCAAGCCGTAAACATCAACCATCTTGTTTTTGTCCACACTACCGGATACATGTTTTTGTACATAGTTTTTGCTGTAATTTCTACGTAGTGAGTGATTATAAATACTTAGCTATCAAGACTTGTTTTAGAGAAGATATGATTTTAATAAATCAAATGTTTTAATACTACTGAACTTGCCTGATCCGCAATTATTTATTCAATTAGATTAACTAACAGCATACACATTTTACATTCAATAAAATAATAATATACTTTTGTCATATTTTTACGTGACGATTTAACCGCCACCATTAAATTAATTGATTGCTATAGAATAATATGTTGTGCATAAATATGTCGCAGGTAAGTTGTATAAACTCGCTGTTTACATACTGCTTCGGTATTTTGTAAACGCTCGCAGTCATCGGCGTTATGTAATATGGCAAAGGCAGATTGGGTTAGGTTAGGTTAGAATTTGAAATTGCTGGTAACATATCCGGCGTTATGTAATATGCCAAGGCAAAACAACTGCTTAGTTGTTAAATACGAGTACGTACTTCGCCAATGGGAGGTATGACCGCAATTTTTAAATTGTTCAAAATATTTCGCGAATAACGCTATAAGTAACACATTAATTAGTACAATGTACATACAAGATAATGAGTAACTGTTTGTTTCCCTAAATAAATATTATCTTAGGATACACTTGCTAATATCCCCTGTGAGCGGTGCAATTTCCAGCGTGAGAAATACTTGTCTCGGAATAGGATATAGACTTTCTGTCGTCTAAATTGTCTTCTGTCTATTACTATGTCCGCTATTTGCATGTTTATTACAAGTACTTGCTTTCTCGTGCAGAAGAAGAGATTAACATAGAAGTTGTATTTTAAAAAACATTATAAAAAAAAACATGTATATGATAGGGCGGTAATTGGCGTGATAGTGGATTATGAGTATAGAACCAGCTCTTCTCTTCGCATCGGTGACTTGAACTCGGTAAACGGGGCTAAGATAACACCAGAGGCCCTAGACAAGTGTCAAAGATTTCTATTCTATTCATAGAATAGATAAAAAATGTATGAGATTGACATAAGCATTGGCGTTAGCTTATGTCAATCCAATACATTTTTTAATCTATTCTATGAATAGAATAGAAATCTTTGACACTTGTCTAGGGAGGGCCTCAGGTTAGCAGCATTACGGTCAACACACTACTTACTACAGTCACTCTGGACGAAATTCTAAACGATGCTAAACGAGATGAGAGAGCCCGATCAACTGTAGCCATTAAATAATTATGTCGGAGGACATGCAAATTTTTGTTTGTAGCGTGCATTTTCAGCTAGCTGTATTTTATACCGTATCTTATTAAAATCAAATTTTATTGCCACAAACATATGCAGTATTTCCTTAATGTAATAATAGATTAAAAAAAATAAGTAATTTGTTGGGTCTAATCAACATATTTAAAACGGGTTTCGACTATACTTTAATCAACTGCAAGGCGATCGTGTATGTCCAGTGTATGAATGTATTACACTTAATTTTAATAACAATGATGCACGAATTTCTAAAAGTGAAATTAGCGTAAAATCTGATTTGTCGATAAAAACAGGTTAAAATATGTTAATTAAGTACTAACTTCGTTTAATTTTTGGTAACTATTGAAATGGTTCGCAAATTTTGCACTAAGAAATTAAAGTGTTTTAAAAAGATTTTGGTATTTGACTGCTTTGGGTGCTGCGCATGAGTTAGGGCGACCCAGAGTCCAGGTGCACCCTTTGTATTATTAATGTCACTCTAGGTATTCGATATTCTGGCCACCTGCAATCACAGGACGGCGAGTTCCATATCATCGCCTTGTTTCTCGGACGGTATGCTATTGAAAAAAAAAATGGTCACCGTAATGTTCTCACCTTTTTGTTTCCATGCCTCAATACCTATAATAAACTGTACCTTAGTGACATGTTAAACAGGCTTCAGAAAACCGCTAAGTACACTGAAACGTATTAACTAGTATATAGCCGGCAAAAAGTTTGTAATTGACCAAAAAGGATCTAACATTGTTTGCATGTACAAGCCTCGATTAATCTTACGTATCTTATAGCTAGCTGCGTCCTGCGGCGTCGCTCGCACTCGGTAATCGGAACACTTTTCGGGATAAAAAGTGGCACCTTTCAGGGGCCTAAGTCTGCTATTACAGTAGGGTCGGAATGGTCGATTATTGATCCATAATGGTTGATTTTGACAAGTTTCAACCAATAAAAGTGACAGAATGGTCGATCGTTGATCTTTAATTGATTGATTTTGACAAGTTTCAACCAATAAGAGATCAATGATCGACCATTATGACGCTATTGTGATAACAGACTTAGTAGGCCCCAGTTCAGCCGTTTAGCCGCTGAGTGGTAACAAACATAAATACAGACATACACACAATCTTTTCGCAATCGCAAATGTCATTTATATTAATAGTATGATTAAAAGATGTTGCACGGTCTTGGGTCAAATTCTATTGTAGGAATATTGTTTTGTCTAGAAATATGAGTTATCTGTATCTAGTATGGCCGATAACATTGTTTTGTCTACCAGCCGAATGACGTCCACTGCTGGGCTTAGATAAAAGCTTGCTATAATCACTAAGATTTGTACTGCAATAAGGTGATATTTTGCAGGTAAAGGTGCTGACTTTCATATGCGTTTCTTCTCAGTCATCTCTCACAAATAATAAAACAGGCATTGATTTTATTTAATATTAGCTTTTAGCTGCGCGGTTTCATCCGCGTCTTTGGTTACTGCTCTGCTCCCGTCGCCTCAGGACTCTGTAGTTCGAGAACTGAGCTATTACACGCAAAAATATTTTTTCAAATCCGACTGGTAGGTTCAGAGATTAGCGCGTTCAAACAAACAAACAAACTCTTTCGCTTTATATAATTATTTAATTTAATTAAGGTTTCCTGAAACATGACTTACATCGTTTACACTTACCGATTCCTAAATAGGCAGCGGTGCTTTTAAGAATTACAAAAAAGCAGAAAAAGTAAGTACACGAATTTAAAAAAATACCTTTTTATAGATGTAATTTATAGTCGTGATAGGAATACACAAGAACTTTGATCGTGACCGTGGCTTGTTCATGCTGCTAGTCAATTCTACTAACGATTCGTCACGGTACGGTCGTTCAGTCGTTCACTCGACGACACGTATAAATCCGATAATTGCCGATGCAAGATCGGACTTATATCGTCTGTGATTGTGTAGGCTATTTTGAACTGTTTAATCTTATGTTTTTAAGAAGGATGTATTTATATTGGAAAAAAAACTAAAAACAAAAAAAACTAAAACAATTTTTTATTGTATCATTTGGATGACTGAAGTATACCAGCATGGTCTGATTTTGTCTAGGATTGTAGGCAAATTATTAGTTTTGGTTTTGCACACAAACTAGTTTTAAAATTAATTTCAATGGCTTTAATACAAATCCTAGCTACTGAAGTTATTTCTTAAAGTTTCGGCAAAGTTAACTTGCCAAAAAGAATTAAACTTTATCTTACTAGAGTTATGAACAACTTAGTAACTTTGTTCATAGATTATTCTGATTGCATAGCATTATCATCAGAAACTAAAAATTAAAATTACATGACGGTTTAAAAGAGTTGATGCGACCTGCCCTTGTCAGCGAATTAGCTGTAATCAAAATATCTGACATCTTTTATTATGATGTTTATGAGTAATTTAAAGACCTAAGTACGAGTAAATAAGTTTGACTTCAATTTGACCTTAGTTGACATTTTAATGAATAGCTCTAGGAAATTCAATTTAATTATTAATGATGATTAAATTATATAAAGGCATTTAATTTTGGCCAATTTACAAACGAAACCGACAGATTTATTTTATTAAGTCCTTTTATAAGATCTGATTATTAGAATTTGGACACCAATCATAAATAAATAAATTACGATATTATTCATCATCAATGGTGATGTTTACGTACGCCTGCAAAAAAACCAAAAGACCAGTCCTGAGCCACTCACATTCTTTGATCTACTTTCTATGGATCGGTCTAGCTTGTAGAGGAGCCTGCCCGCGCTACCTGCTTTTCAGCTTCAACAACGATATTTTTCTTTCGAATAATGGGGTATTCATTTTTGATAAGTCGATTGGAGGAACGTATATAAAATAATCTTATTCCGTATGGTGTTTTTTGAGCGCTTTACAAGGCAGTTGATGATAATAATGATAAGAAAATATACATTTCAAGCTATTAAAACTGCATTTGCAATATGGTCAAAGCCTGGTCCTTTCACATGGGACATAGTATAGCAAGCAAATATGACTAACTGTCCACCTACCTTGGCTGCAATAATGGTATCTGGTATCTGGTATCTTGTATCTGGATCTATAGAAATAGTATCTGGCAAAGTTACGTAACGTAAGTAGAAATTATTATCTAATGATACGGAACTATTGTTCTAAACTTAGTTTATAGTCTTCGAGGGTTTCGAGAGTTTTCAACGATATCTGTTTCAAACCCGCATTTCTGCCGTTCGTTCTAATCACAACTTGGTTAAAACTTAAAGTGACAATGTGATTGAAATTTCATTGTGGTATGGAAGACAAACTGTAGTACATTCCTCTGGCATTCACGTTGAAATCACCAAGGATCTATTATCAAGGTAGGAAAAAAAGTATATCGTTCTGCAAGGAGTATGTTGCAAAAAGTAGTATGTAGTTGATATCTTTAATTGATAGCATTCAGATAAATACTTATACATGAAACACGATTATATCGTGTAATTACTCAACCAATCAGTCAACATTGAAGCAAAAAACCGTCAATACTTAAATTAAAAGTCCAATTGACAGCATTCTGTAAATAACAGACACATAAAACTTGTCAGATAAATAAACACGTCACTTACGTTTACATTTTATTTGTACTGGTAATACTGTAGAATATAAAAAATAGACTGGCAACATTGATGTTAGATTTTAGATTACAGTGTTATCAGAAACAGCTAGTTCATTATTTATAATGAATTCAAATCGAATACTTCACTGTTTATGATAAGAGCTCGAAAAAAATATTTATTTATCAATTTTGTTTATTTAATTCACTTGATATTTAACCCGCACCGGCTTCGCATCAGTAAATGTGTTTTACGATATTTTGGGCTTTTAAAGGTATCTTTCAAAATTTAAGCATTTACTATAATATACGTGTATCAAGTCCTATCGTCTACAGAGAACCAGAAACATACATATAATTATTTAGACTAACATGTTCGTGATCTGTAACTAGTATAGCCTGTATCTTGTGTTTACGTAGAAAACTTTTAAACCAATCAATTTAGGTAAACATTATCTTCTATATTCTCTGCCTTTTAACTCGTTACCGCAAAGTTAGACTAATTAAACAGATGGGAATGTTACTTGACGATTTCACAAGATAAACATAGAAAGCTCTTGGAAGAAAGAAAAAGCCGCCTTGGGCACTAGAGGCGTAGTGGCTAGTTTGTGAGCCACCTGGTTTTAAGCTACATGCTCACATATTATGGTAAGGAAAATAAATTATTAGGTAAGCAAGTTGGTAATAACGTGGCTTTTCAACCACATTAATACTTCCTAAGTTAATTTGGATAAAACCTAGGCTACAAAACACCTATTGTTAAATCACAAAAAAAAATAGTTACATACCATAGTCCATGACAATACCTAATATTATAGTCCATGACAAAGAAACCACAAAAATATTTGTCAAAACTTGTATAAATCTAGCTCAAATATTCAACTTACCGCAAAACATTTCTACACAACAGGTAGTACTTACATGCAAAAACAAAGTTGCAATATGAACGCCTTTATTGGACCGGATTGGTTAGATTTTTTGTCCATCGCCCGCAGTCAACAAAAAATTAAAAAGCTTATTACCTGGAGTTTTTTATCTGTGGCCCACACTGCTTTGCTAATCAAGAACGTCATAACTGCACGACGACATAGTTATGGAAAATTACATCTAATGTGAGGCGCAAGAAATGCGTTTTTGCTGTTACTTGTGTCAAATAAATGTGTCTATTTTTCTTATTAAGGACTGCAAAACGTCAGTCAGGTGGCCGCCAGCTAAGAATTAAACATTTTAACAAATATATGCCCTTGTTTATCTGTGGTTCAAATTAAAGCAGCCATGTTGGTTTTTTGCGCGGTAAAATAATTAATTTTTACTGCAACGGGCCGACGCCGATGTCGTTGCGACATGACGTTTTTATTTGGTGTGACATCGTGGTTTTTCAGCCTGTATTAAACTGTAAAATATTAAAATGTGATATTCAATTTTAGTATAATTTTAGACTTGAATATTCTGACGTAGCTGTGTGTATATTTTAATAATGCAATTATGAGCTTTAAAATATTATGTAAGTATTAGCAAGGTACTTTTTTTCACAGCGTTAGAATAAGTATTATAATAAATATCAATTTTGTTTAGTCAAAATTTAAATATTACCAATAAAGCTGAAATTTAGTAGAGCTATAGCAAATAAATAAAGATACGTGTCAAAATGGCTACAAACCCGCGATGATGATAGTTTGTTATCGACAGTTGACTAAAACGACTTTTTTAAGGTTGTGAATGCAGCATGCGAATTTTCAAAATAGGTACAAAGAACGTGAGCTACTATCTCATATATCCAATATCCATGGTATATGCATTCTTTGCAATAACAGTAAGACACTGTAACTAATGGTTATATTCACACAAATATTTGGTATAAATTGGTCATCATTAGCATTGTCATTCAATACTATTATAACCAAGGTCTTTTCCCTTCTAACTGCAAGCTTGTGAGCTAATAATTCGCAGTATTCACACAATTCACATTATTATGACTACATACAGATCGTATGAAATCATCTATACAGTTTTTGTTTACTCGGTTTCGTCTACGCAAATTGTTTGCAAATTGGTTATTAGCATGACCGTTTATTTTTTTATATTACACTTTTTTTTCATACTGTAGGACGGTTTTCAAAATAGATAGAACCTTATTTTGCTAAGCTCTAGCTCTAGAAGTATTTGAACGTTATCCATTTGATATTGGCCTGTTAAAATGACTAAGTAGGTACTTACACTCAGTCATAGTGTGGCGTGCAGAACTGGTGGACACCAACTGCCATCGCGGCAAATTGCAGGTTTAGTGGCTTGGAAGAAAATTATAATTTTGTAGACCAACAATTATTGCATTAAGCAGCACGTTTTTCTGAGATAGTCATAGTAGGTATGCTACTTTAATAGCCCAAATACTGAAGTATGTTCTAAGTTAAAGCTTAGAACACACTTGAAGGTTTAAGTTATCACATGCAAAAGATATACTATCGGAAAAGTTTGTTTGAACGCGCTAATCTTTGGACCTACCCTTCGGATTTGAATAATTCTTTTTGCGTATATCGCCCAGTTCTTGATGAAGGTTATAGGCTATGTAACATCACGCTACTGGCGACGGAAGCAAAAAGAGAAAAAATCAAAGATGCGGGTGAAACTGCGCCGTTGGAAGCTAGTGAATTTATATTGGTGTAGATAAACGACACTTATGGTCACTGTAGTCATTAAATTATATTGGGTCTCTAAATTTAGATTATTTGTTGTATATGTATAACTCGTTTGCTGATATTTTCCGACAATTGATCACACATCAATTAGTATATGCACATTCTTCAATTGTCTTAATTATTTTGTTGTAAATTTTGTCATAATAATTGATCGTTGTACGTTTGAGTAATATTCAGAAAATCTAAATTTCTTATATGTAGTGTTTTTGTAAGGTACATCAATATCAATGATTCTATTCTATCATTATTGTCATCATCATAATCATCATTACCAGGCCGAAGAAGTTGAAATATACCTTACTCAAAGATGAGGTTTGTCATAGTTAACAAATGGTCAACACGTTTAGAAACCAAATTGGAAATCACTGTAAAGTCATTCAGCGTCCTCCGGCAGCCTTTATCCAATTCTGCATTTTCCAGTCGGTAATCTGCTCCAATTTTAAATCACTATATAGTATAAAACAAAGTCGCTTCTCGCTATCTGTCCCTATGTATGCTTAGATCTTTAAAACTACGCAACAGATTTTGATGCGGTTTTTTTTAATAGATACAGTGATTCAAGAGGAAGGTTTATATGTATAATACGTGCAAAATATAGTAGAGAAACACTGGTAATTTTAGAGATTTCTAATGTAATGCAGGGACATAGTAGTTGGTTGTTTAAAAAGACATTCTGTAGAATATTTAGTATAATAATACCTGTGCGAAGCTGGGACGGGTCGCTAGCTAATTATAATGCAGATATGTATTTAGAATAAACGTATAAAACAAGCTAACACTTTGAACTAAATCTGTCATAGTAAATCTGACCTAATTACAACGAATATTGCTTGCATAATGCAATCATACCATATTGGTGTCCGACTGGTCCTAGCGACCTTTCTCAGGGGCAAGACAGCCTATTAACTACTATACTAGTAAATTCCATTGCCAATACCGCTTGTAAGTTATGCTTTGCATTCAGTATGCATTCGATAACAACGATTAAAAAGCTTTTTGATGTTCCTTTTGATATTGCAGCAGATGAAGTTGCAGTAAATGCTCATTGTGTTTCATGATTGACTTCAATAACTTAGTAGTAGTATTTTCCATGCTATTGAGTTTCGTTACGTGCATGGAAACGTTGGTACAATTTACCTTTTTCTTTCATTTTCATTCCCTTTTCTAATCAAGGCTCATTTGCATGACCAACAGATGGAGAAAGCTCATCAGTTTAGATCACATCTAACGTTCCATTGGTTGTCGTGTCGCTAAGTCTAGTATCGTGGGTTCGATTTCAACTTGAGGAAATACCTAAACTATTTGTATTTTTATTTTTCTTCCTTTGAGTCGATGGTTTTTACGTTCAGCCCAGTAAGTAGCTACGGCAATGGCAACATTAGTGCCATTCTTGAGGTCATCCTTATTGCATTTGCATGGGCAACTTGGACACTGCAGTAAATGTGCCATAGTCTGGTCGGGGGCGCCTGACAGACATTAGGTATCGGACGGAATATTCATTCCCCACTTGGCCAGATTATGTTTGCAACGATCAACCAACTGTTTGAATTGGGTTTTGGAAAAGGGTTTGAATTTAGAGTTTTTAAGTTATAAGTTGCAGTGTCTTAAAATTTACCACCTCATTGCTTGAGTTGTCTTTAAAATTAAAACAGTTAGTCCTAGTCTAACCCCCAGTTTCTGAAAGGCTGATCAACGAAAAATTAACTAATCGTCTGTTAAATCTCATGTGAAGTACCAATTGGGTTCCTAAAAATATGAATAATTAGTTTAATTTAATCTAGTTAGTAACTAATTAGGTCAAATTAAACTAATTATCCATACTTTTACCATACTTTTAGGTACTTCACATGGGATTTAACAGATGATTAGTTAATTTTTCGTTGATCAGCCTTTCAGAAACTGGGGGTAAGTGTTATAATTGTTATTTCGTATGTCAATTTGTATTATCATTTGAACGCTGAGTTACTAAGACAGTCACTTTCTAGTGCCTTACCCCGTTACCTTCATAACAGCCGAAAGACGTCTACTGCTGAACATAGGCATCCCCCAATTTTCGCCATCTTGGCCGGTCTGAGCCGCCATCCATCGGTTGCCCGCCACTCTTATAAGGTCGTCGGTCTACCTTGTGAAGGGTCTGCCCACGCTGTGTCTTCCGATTTGTGGTCACCACTATATAACCTTTCTGCCCCAACGGCCGTCAGTTCTGCAAACTATATGTCCTGTCCATTTCCACTTCAGAGACCGTTATCTTAATAAATCATTTTTATAAAATAACTAACGGTTTCACCCGCGTCTTTACTGCTCTGCTCCCGTCGCTAGTAGCGTGATGTCACATAGCCTATAACCTTCCTCAAGAACTGGGCTATCATGCAAAATGAATTATTCAAATCTGATTAGTAGTTCCAAAAATTAGAGCGTTAAAACAAATAAACTATGCCGCTTTGGGGCAGAAGGCTCAATGAAACGCGTGCCCCTTTTTATATCACTGTGTATTTGCTAATGAAGATGACGTTACAATCAACATTATGTGTTAGAAACTAATAAACTTAACTAAATACTGGCGGCGGACGCGCAGGACGCCAAGAGAAGAGCCCTGAGAGAGTATGTGAGGCAGTGTTGCCAACTTATATCCTACCAAAACTTAATACTAACTATATACTAGTGTTGCTACATCTAACACACTAAAGTAGTGTTGTGAAACGCCACACCACCCCCCCACGGAGAAGGATGAATCAATTTTAACAAAAATCGGGCAAAGCCTTGTACTTTACGTGTCTCCCAGAACGCGTATTGTATGGAGGTTTACCGGCGGATGGTTCCGACTGCGATTGCTCCACAACACTAGGAGCAGGGGCAGTAGTAGGAATGGGAGTGGGAATAGAGGTCGGGATAGTAGTTGGAATTGAAGGAGGCGAACTTGTTCGGTCGATATACGCCGGTTTGACGCGGTCTACGCTAACGATAACCTGTTTGTCTTTTATGACCAAGGTCACTGTCTTGCCGTCTTTGGCGCGATCAATGACCTGGTACGGACCTGTGTAAGGTGGTTGTAAGGGACGTCTAACTGTGTCGTCTCTTAAAAAAACATGAGTTGCAGTGTCAATATTCTTGAAAACGAAGGAAGATGGTTTGGAGTGTCGAGACGCGGGAGTTGGGCGAAAGCTTGATATTATGCGTCTGAACTGTGCTACAAAGTCAGCTGCGTCATCTACGCTCTCGGAAGCAGGTGTCGGGATGAGTAATTCACCGGGCAAGCGCAAAGGTTCACCGTAAATCATCTCGGCGGCAGTGGCTTTTAGGTCTTCTTTAAAAGCGGATCGCATGCCGAGAAGGACAAGAGGAAGGGCTCGAACCCAAGACTCTTGCTGGCACATGAGAGCGGCTTTTAGCTGTCGGTGGACCCGCTCGATCATGCCGTTCGCACTAGGATGGTAGGCTGTTGTCCTGATCCTCTTCGTGGCAAATTGCACCATTAGTCGGCGAAATAGGTCAGACTCGAATTGAGTGCCTTGATCGGTTGTAATGATACTTGGTAAGCCAAAACGAGCAACCCATTCTCGTGTAAATGTTTCTGCAACTTCTTCAGCAGTGATCGATCGCATAGGCCAGGCCTCTGGCCATCTTGTCACTCGATCAATTGCCGTCAAACAGTAACGAAAGTCGTTGCAAATAGGCAAGGGTCCAACAATATCAATATGGACATGCCTAAAGCGACCAGAAGGTAGGTCGAAATTGCCGAGAGGGGAGGAATTGTGGCGCGACACCTTGGCACGTTGACACGCCTCACAGGTGCGAGCCCACTCTTTGCAGTCCTTGTTGACGGACGGCCAAACGTAGCGTTCGGTGACCAGGCGAGTGGTAGCTCGTGCGCCAGGATGGCTTAAATTGTGTAGTTTATTGAAGGCCACTCTTCGGAATGGTAGTGTCAAGAATGGACGAGGCTTGCCAGTGGAGACGTCACAAGTGACAGAGGTGTTAGTCCCAGGGATTATGACTTTGGTCAATTTCAAACTAGAGCCTTGTTGGCCTAGAATAGACAACTCCTGGTCTGTCTCCTGTGACTTGGCAAGAGCTTCGAATTCTTGCTCAAAAGAGATGGCGTCGACACGTGACATTGCGTCCGCAACGACGTTGTCCTCTCCTCTGATATACTGTATGTCAGTGGTAAACTGACTGATGAATGAAAGTTGATTCAACTGTGTAGGGGGAAGTTTTTCCCGTCGCTGCACGAAAGCGTACAACAGAGGCTTATGATCTGTGTAGATAGTGACGTGTTGTACCTCGAGAATATGGCGGAAGTGTTGTACACTTTCGTACACCGCCAGCAACTCGCGGTAGTAAGCGGGCCATTGCGCCTGCTTATCAGTCAGCTTCTTACTGAAAGAGGCAAGAGGAAACCATTGGTCGTTAACCTTTTGCTGAAGACACGATCCCACATGCACGCTAGAGGCATCCGTATACAGAGCCAGGGCGGCGTCGTTGATAGGATGTTGCAGCAAGGTGACGTTGGAGAGACTCTTTTTACATTCTTCGAATTGCTCCAGTAGCTCAGGTGACCATATAAATGGCTTAGCACCTTTGCCATTGGTAGCGATAATTGATTTGATTAAAGGTGCCTGGAACAGTGCAGCATGTGGGACGAAACGTCGATAATAATTCAACATTCCGAGAAATCTACGCATACCCTGGACTGTTTTAGGAGGGGCAAAATCTAGAATGGCTTGCACACGATCCTGAGGAGGTCTAGTGCCCTCTGGGCTGATGTGGTAACCTAAAAATGTGACCTCGCGGACGCCAAGTACACATTTGCTAGGGTTAATTACTACACCATAACCCCGTAGGCGTCTGAAGAGTATCCGCAGGTGTTCGCGGTGTAGGTTTTCATCAGCTGAATGGACCAGAATGTCATCAACATAAGGGAAGCAGAAATCGAGACCCCGTGTGACCTCATCGATGAACCGCTGGAAGGTTTGCCCAGCATTACGGAGACCAAAGGTCATGAAGGGGAACTCAAAAAGGCCAAACGGGGTGACGATGGCCGTCTTCGATACGTCCTCTTCAGCGACGGGGATCTGATGGTATGCCTTTACAAGATCGATGGTACTAAAGATACCAGCTCCCGTGAGGTTGTGGGCAAAATCGTTAATGTGCCGAACCGGGTATCTGTCTGGTATTGTTCTGGCGTTGAGTGCGCGGTAATCGCCACAGGGACGCCAGGTGTTGTCTTTTTTTATTGTCATGTGCAGTGGAGACGACCATGAACTCTTTGAAGGTCGCGCGATCCCAAAGTGCACCATGTCTTCAAACTCTTTTTGTGCGGAGGTCAGCTTTTGAGGTGCCAGTCGGCGGGGCCGGCTGGAAATAGGAGGCCCATCGGTCGTCTTTATGTAGTGCACAGTGTTGTGCATGACTGTCCTGGGAATGCCAGGAGGACGGGTGATTTCCGGAAACTCAGCTAGTACCTGTGCGAAAGCGGAGTTTGACGGAGCCACAGATTTCACGCTCTGTTGTTCTGATGTTGCAGAGCAGGCAGGCGTTGAGAGGCTGGTAACACCGTCAACCAATCGCTTAGTTTTACAATCTGGCAGTAAATGGTAGTAGGCCAAGAAATCAGAACCAATGATGGCGGAAGTGACGTCAGCAACAACGAAAGTCCATGAAAATTTTCGTCGAAGTCCAAAGTTAAGGGTCAATTTGACGGTACCAAACGTTTGGATGCTACTGCCGTTAGCAGCGCTAAGGTTATATTCGGAGGGTTTCCTCCGAACTGATAACCAACGGTGAGGATAGCAGCACAGGTCAGACCCAGTGTCAATTAAGAATTGACGTTTGGTGACTTGGTCAGCGACTACTAGGCGGCTACGGGGTTGACTGGGTTCGCAATCAGTTGCCGCCGCTACTGACTGCTCACAGGGTTTTCCGACTTGTAGTCACATGGAGCAAGGCATTTATTTGCCTTAGCACCAAACTTCTTATGGTACCAGCACTGTTTAGAAACTCTGTCTGCGGTAGCGCTGCTTCCAGATTGTGAGGCATTCCTTGAGCTATTTCTAGAATTGGATCTAGAAGGGCTCGAAGACAGGGCAGCAACTTGTCTGCTAAGCGTCTCAATCTGCTCAATCATTGTTGCCAGGGTGGAAGTTGAAGCGGAATAAACATTGACAGGGCTAGGCTGAGCTTCTGAAATTTTATCAGCCATGTCTGCAATTTTGTCAAGGCCAAGGTCAGCTTGTGCTGCTAGAATGCCTTGGACATGCTGTGGTAAACTGCGAAGCCATAGTTGCCGGAGTATATTCTCACCTGAAAGTGTAGTACCAGCAAGGGAACGGAGGTGACGGAGAAACTGGGATGGTTTTCTGTCCCCGAGTTCCTCCTCACTGAGTAGGCGCCTGATCCGCTGTTCTTCTGATGCAGAAAAACGTTTAATTAAAGTGTCCTTTAATTTCTGATATTTTCCTTCAGCGGGAGGGTTGGTAACTATATCCTCAATTTCGCCTGCTGTATTGTGATCAATCTGACCAAGGACATAATTATATTTGGTAGCATCTGTGTTGATACCAGCTAGGAAAAACTGTGCCTCTGCTTGAGCAAACCACACAGATATTCTATCAGTCCACAGTGGTGGAAGCTTTACTGCAACGCGGCAAATATTGTCAGGTTTTGACTCAGTGCGTAGAGCCAAATTTTCAGCCTCAAGTGCTACTAAGCGTGCTTGTAGTTCCTCAGACATTTTGTAAAGAAATGTAAGATAAACAAGAGCAGAAATGGGGTTAGTGTGAAACAATACAGGCAAACCCAACAATACCGGTAAACCAACGCCCAAGCGATGAAAATTATGTCAAACAGTGGTTAGATAGCGAGGCGTGCAACAGACACTATGACAAAATTAATATAAAAAACAATACACAGCCCAGATGCACAAACAAATATTGTACAAGTAAACAAAAATAAATGTCAATATTGATGCAATAAAAACAAAAGATTATTAAAAAAAAATTTACATGCATGGAGTGCAACAATATAAATTTTTTAAAAAAGTGTTATATTGGCACTCTGAATCTTTAATATCTAGCAGTTGTGTTATTTGCATAAAACAATATTCTCACGATAAGAATTAGCTTAGCAGTTTAAGTTAATCACCGGAAATGTCTCTGAATTATACTTGCGTGAACAGGAACGTTACAGCCGGAGCGCAGTTGACACGTTGACAGTTGACTTTGGTGATAGATGACAGTGCGTGCCAGTTGTGTCACCAAAATGTTACCTTCTTCTCTGCAACAGATGGCGCAAATTGTTCTCTCTATGACGCGTCGAACCAAAGAGACTTATACGGTCGGTTTCAAGTTTCAACTTGTTGAATTATGTGGTAGGTACCTTGAAATTGAACATACGGCGAGCGTGTAGGTATGCTAAAATGTGTCTATTCTATTCACGACACAAGAAAAATGTTCTCGGAACAACACTGCACTGACTAGGTTCCGTTGCACTTTCACTGATGAAATTTAAAACGGAGATAAGCAGCAGCCAGGAGCAATCGGCATCATTTGTGGTGCGTAGGTTGTAGCTCGCTGACTCTCGCTGATCAGCGCAGGGCAGGGCGTCAGCGGTCAGATAAAAACCGCAGGCAGCTACTGCAGTCGCGTTGCTTTTTTCGTTACGACTAGTAGGTACGTTGCTTGCTTGATCGATCACGTTGATCACGTTGATCACGTCGGGGTCACCACTTTGGGGCAGAAGGCTCAATGAAACGCGTGCCCCTTTTTATATCACTGTGTATTTGCTAATGAAGATGACGTTACAATCAACATTATGTGTTAGAAACTAATAAACTTAACTAAATACTGGCGGCGGACGCGCAGGACGCCAAGAGAAGAGCCCTGAGAGAGTATGTGAGGCAGTGTTGCCAACTTATATCCTACCAAAACTTAATACTAACTATATACTAGTGTTGCTACATCTAACACACTAAAGTAGTGTTGTGAAACGCCACACCGCTTTATAAAATAGTACAGAATAATCTCAAAATATAGCAGCCAAACCTTAAATACATGAAATCCGCTTACAAATTCTAGGTCCTAGGCTACACGTGAAGTAAGGTGGACGGGGGGGTACTTAGGTCGTTCGTTCACCCGTGTAGGCGTCACACGCAATCTTCGATATAAGCCTTCGAAAGTATGCCTAGCGTGTCTAATATTACAAATAATTTAAATGCTTACTACTGAGTTTATCTGGTTTTAGATCTTTACGTTTTTACGACCTGCCATAGCTTTAAGTACATGAGTTTGTAATGTATGTTGTATAAAATAATATTATAAAGAGAAAAGATTTATTTTTTTGTATGTTTGTTTGTTCGCAACAATTTACCTAACTAAAAATCTACGTTACCGACTTGAAAAAATATTTTACTATTATTAATCAAATCTATACCACTTGTTTTAGGCTTCAGAAAATAAATGTGTGGGTTTGAATGACTGTGATCAAGAATACAAATATCTTACTTTAAATGCAGAAGTTATTCAAGCAGTAAAGTAATCTTGCCCAGGTTAGAACCATAAAGAATTAAATGTGGACAATATTTTTATAGAAGAAAATACTTTTCTTGTTAAAGTTTCGTGGTGTTTGATTTCTTTGTTAAAATATAAAGTTTTACTTTGAAACACGACTAGTGCAGTAGATAACATAAAACTTGTTTGTCTTACTACTGTAACCTATAAAGCCGCATTAGTTTTAAATTGATCTTTTTAAAAATATAAAATTATTTTTAGAAAAAAAATGAAAACCGACTTCAAACAACACCTACATGTTCAATCCTTAACTAAAAAGTAGAAAATAATATTTTAATTACTTCATAGCAAAGAACATTAAAGGGGAATCAACGCAATCCTTGATACCTATAATACTTTACTATTTATAGTTTTTAATCAGTTATTTTAGAGTCGGTGCCAGCCAAGAAGGATCTTTAATTCTGTCTTTGCAACCAACTTTTGTAGTGCACGGGGCGGTAATTGCACGCGTGGGGGATATGCCTGAGTGCACTACCCGAACGCGGTCATACTCGTGAACGCAGACGTCATTGATAGTTGTGTTCAGATATACATAAAAAATTTGACGCGCACTTATCAGATTCCGTTCGATTTCTTGTATTAAATCTATATTTTTCATTCATGTATTAATAGATTAATCAAGAAGGTTTTTTTTGCTAGTAGGTAGGTTATTTTTATGAAGGTCATTATGAACCTTCTTGGCTGGCACCGACTCCAAAATAACTGATTAAAAACTATAAATAGTAAAGTATTATAGGTATCAAGGATTGCGTTGATTCCCCTTTAATGTTCTTTGCTATGAAGTAATTAAAATATTATTTTCTACTTTTTAGTTAAGGATTGAACATGTAGGTGTTGTTTGAAGTCGGTTTTCATTTTTTTTCTAAAAATAATTTTATTTTTAAACTTTTAGTGGGAATTAATTGTGTATAAATATATTCAATATGGGTAGACCTACTAAACGTGCTGCGCAAATGAGACAGCGCCGCGCCGTTTGAAAGAAAGTAGAGACGAGAGGTAAGATTGTAAATAGAAATATAAGGTCCTTGTCAACACTTTCTCGATCGCTAAACCCTGAATCCCAGAAACCACAAATCAAAACAAAAAAGTGATGATCTACCAACAATAAAGAATCATCAAAAATCATAATTTAACTGACCGAGCAATCGCTCAGATATACAAAAAATGCATATGGTCACTCATCCAGGGCTACTTCGTTTCTAACAAAAAATGAATTTTGAAAATCACTTCGCACTTGTAGCATGGACATGTCAATGTCAGATAATTCGTCGCAAAAGACATCGACGTGTTGCTTTACACGTCTTCACTTCTTGCAAACGATTTGTTACAAAATATTAAATTATTCTTTATAAAAAAAACATGGGACCCCATTTCGGAGTATACCCTTTCAAATAAAAGAAGAATTTTCCAAATTGGTTTATAAATGACGGAGTTAAGTTGTAACAAACATACAACCACTGAACCATTTCTTATAATAAAAAAATGGGACCAATTTCAGAGTATACCCTCTCAAATAAAAAAAAAATTTTCAAATCGGTTCATAAATGACCGAGATATGAGGTAACAAACATACAAAAAAAAAAAAAAAAAAAAAAAAAAAAAAAAAAAAAAAAACATACGACCCGAATTGATAACCTCCTCCTTTTTGAAGTCGGTTAAAAATGACTAAATTTGAAAATATAATTCTTAGAACAAATACTAGGGGCGCTGTTCATTTTGCTCGTTTATTAAGAATTAGATTGCTACAAAAAAATAAGCAATACTAATTACATACATTAATGTGGGCGAAACTTAATATGTGTTTTGTAAAGATGACTGATTGATTGACAGAACAACACCCAGACCGCAACTCATAATTTTTGAGGATATTAATAATATATCCTCATGATGTAATGTCCGCTTTACGGATTAGTACCTACTCCTTTTTTGTTATTGCTCCTTTTATAAAAATTTACCATGGGAGTTGCCAACAAGAATGCAGTCCTGGTCATTTAATGGCTGGACAAATAATTGGATTTAATACATCTCAACGGCTCGTGTTATAAAGCACAAGTCCGACCGCACGTGGAGTACTGCTCTCACCTGTGGGCAGGAGCCCCCAGTACCCCAATACCAGCTCAATCCACTTGACTCCTTCCAACAGCGAGCTGTTCGAATCGTCGGTGATCCCAATCTCACGGACAAACTGGAGTCACTGGAGCAGCGGAGGGACTTTGGCTCTCTATGCGTGGTCTATCGTATGTTTAACGGAGAGTGCTCTGAGGAATTGTTTGACTTGGTGCCATCGTCTCCTTTCTATAATCGCACCACTCGACATCGCAGCAAAATTCATCCTAATACCTGGACACGATCACGTCTAGCACGGTTCGTTTCCATGTTCATTCTTCCCACGTACGTGCATGCTCTAGAACGAACTGCCAGCAGCGGTGTTTTCCGAGCGCTAGGACATGTGATGTAAGTGACGCAATCCTTTAAATAAATTATTAGCTACCCTAACAGCAACTAAAATCGTTAATTTTTTATATAAATAGAAAGTTAAACGGCTAATTAGCAGAGAACATGTGGAAACTTCGACACATAGCTTAAAGAACTCCAACATATTCGATTCAATAAGGTGCACTCTCTAACTCTAGAAACTCCTTTGAAACTAGTGGACGAAACTAGTTCTAGTGTTAGATTTAACGAGCGTATCATTAAATTATATTACTCAATGTCACGTTTGGTGATTGGTGTAGCACATTTTGAAATGCAGTGACATATTTTGTAGCCTGTAATTAGGTTTATAGGTCAATATTTCAGCAAAAATTTTATGTAGGTAAGTAATTTTATTCGTCGAATTAATATTTCGGCGTTAGGGTTGGATTGGAGCCATTAGCCATCAATGACTCCAAATGTCATAATAATTATTATGTATTTATATTTCTGAGTACTAGATTCCAAATTAGTTTGTGTAATTTTTCGTCTAGATACTTGAATATTTTAAAAAGTTAGGTTAGTTTAAAAACTAAAGATTTATTCAAAACTGACCGTATACGCTGAAAATAATATGATAATCATATTATTTTCAGCGTATACGGTCAGTTTTGAATGCTAATAAATATCAAAATTATTTTCTTTTGTACACTAGGTATTATATAGGTTTGAAATAAAATAAATAATATTTTTACTTAGTGTGGCTGTTAGTATTATAATTTTAAAGGAGTACCGCCATCTGTTGTCGAGTAGAGGAACTATTGCTGAACGCCATTTACAAAATTTCTTAATTTAAAGCACTGTTTTGTGGATAGATGGCGTTAAGTGTGACAAATTGAAGTTATTACTAGCTGCACCCCACGGCTTCGCCCGCTTTTGTTGTATATTTTATTTATGTATAAGTTATCCTTCGGGAATCAGACCGATTTTCGGGATAAAAAGCCACCTATTTCCGTCTCCGTTTTCATCGAAACTGGTTAAGCCGTTTAGGCGCTGTGTGGTAACAAAAAAAAACACACACACAAACTTTTGCATTTATAATATTAAAAGGATTGTCATATACATACATTTCTCTACTAAGCCGAAACGTCCAATAAATAATAAAGTAGTCTGTGCGCGCCCACTGCTGGAGACAAGGGATTTGAGAGTCTTTTCCTGATGGCATCCGGATTAGCGATAAATATTTTGGCATTGACTTGCTATGTCAAAAGCAGAATTATTTGTATAATAAAATATCACAACAATTGCACACAACGCCACCTAGACCTAAAGTAAGCATATATTATAGCTTGTGTTATGGGTTCTAGAATGCGGATAATATACATACTTAAATACTTTTTTTTTTGTAAATACATACATATTATACATAGAATCACCCAGACCAATGCAAATATTTATGTTCATGCACACAAATATTTGCACTCAGCGGGAATAAAACCCGCGAATTTGTATAAGTACTGCGATTTACAAAGAGTTTGTTACCTAGGTACCTACTACTGGAGAGTTGTCGTATTTATAAAACAGAACATGTACTTAGTTGTATGTACATACCTAATATATATATTTAATTAAATAAAGCCGAACAACGATTAACTAATGTCAATATCTCGCATTCTAAACGCATTCAATTTAAATAAAAACATAACTTAGGTAGGTACGTTTATTGTGGTCAGTAAACAAAGAATTAAAGTTTCCCTTTAATGCTTCAAGAAAGTGTCAAGTGATGGTAGATTTGTAAACGAATTTAAGACGTTACATCAGCATCATAGATCACATACTCGTAACTCTGTTTATGTGATGCTGATACAGTTGATAGGGAATCACATTGCAAACGTGATGACAAGACATTCCGACATAGAGTGTGAGTTCGCGTTGTAGTTGCAATCTGGAGCAGTACAGTTAAACGATATTTAAAAGTAATCTTTACTGTAAAAAGAAGAGGCGACTAGTAGCTTTTTTTCTTTTTCTTTTTGTGATACGGGTACTAAACAACTGATATACAACTTTTTTATATACTTTTTTTTTTGTAAATACATAGGTACATAGTATAGATAAATTACACCCAAACACAGAACACACAATCATGCTCATCACAAAAAGATTTGTCCTGGGTGGGAATCGAACCCACGACCTCCGGCTTAGTAGTCAGGGTCACTACCCACTAGGCCAACAGGCCAGTCAAAAAGTTTATGTTGCTAGTGGCCATTTAATGCTTCTGTAACGCAATTTCTTGACCGAATAATAGTGGTCTTAACATTAGAACTGCTAAGATGATGGTAATAGTGTTAATTTTGGAAATGCCTGCTCGCGGCAATAATTACACAAATCTCCCAATAGAATAGGAATAGGCACTCAGCAATCAACAATGTCTGATTCGTGACCATTCAATAGGCTCACTTGCAACAAATCAAACATCAACACACCTTTAAAATACAATTGAATACTTATCTATCAAGTTGGATGCAACTTTCTCTCCGCTCACAATGAGACCGCACAAGTCTAGTGTCATTACGGCGCACATCAAAGAAGCGTCGCACGAATAAAAACATTAATACGGACGTAACGAATTATGTCGCGATGTTAGAGATGCCACACTTTATACGACAAACGGGATATGTTGGAAATAGACTCCTATCATTATAATTATATTTTGCTAGATGACCGCCCTCACTTTGCTTTGGTATCAAAGTTTCATTCGGTCTTACAGCAAACGCCTATGGAAAATATTATAGCATAATGACGTATTGCATCATTCGGATTAACAAAGCCGCTTAAACTATTGAAAGTTTGAAAATGACAAAAAAAATATGAATACAATAAAATAGTCTACTTTACCCGTCCTATCCGTAGCCTCTAAAGGTGAAAAATGTTTTATAACTGTTACGTAGATGGTGTTAAATGGGAACAAACAAGCAATTAAACATACAAAAATTTTTTTTTTCTTTTTTAAATACACTTAAGTAACTATAGATTGTTAATTCATGAAATAACTTGTCAAAATTTAGGAAAGAATACAAAGTTTAATATCTTGGTGATTATTATACTAAAAAAGAAGCAAGATTAACTTTTAAAATTGTTCGCAGATACCGCAAGCTAAAGCTGCGATGAGTTGACCATATTTGCCAAAGTTAGATGAACAAAATTGACTGTACAGTGAAAATCAGGTTTTTGTTAATTTAGGGTAGGTTTGACCAGGTTGAACTAACTGAAACGTTAGAATACGTTAGAAGTAGATAAAATCAAAGCACATAAAGCAATAAATCGTAAACATAAACGCATACAAGTAAGTGATCTGTCGAGACAGCCCACTGAAACAGAAACCCGTGGTACATATCGTTCGCACTTACCGAGGATCGTAAATGAAAACGCATTGTAACATCGCGTCACTATTATGATTGAGCTCGAAATAAACAGTCATGCTCTATAAATAATGCACTGCATTCTGACTCAATACGACCTTGTATAATAAAATTATATAATTCTTTGGTAGTGACCTAATTCTTAATGTTTATTTATTTTTTCAATTATGACTAAATGGTTGATATAAATAATTTTATTGAGGTGACATCAACGTTAGAAGTGCTCCCAATGCGAACGGCAGAGCAAGAAAATCTCTAGAACAACCTAGTTGTTAGTAATCAACAATTTACAGTTAGACATTATTTTGTTAAAGTATTTATTTTGTTTGGGACACTTTTTAAACTAGCTTTTTGCGGCGCAGTTTCACACGCGTCTTTGCTTACTGTTCTGCTCCCGTCGCCAGTAGCGTGATGTTACATAGCCTATAACGATAAGATAACATAAGAGCGATAAGAGATTAGCGCCTTTAAACAAACAAACAAATAAAGAAACTCTTCCGCTTTATTTATTAGTATAAATAAACATAATTATTATGTTAAAAATTTAGCACGTGGGAAAAGAAGCCTTTTGTTTACTCGGATAATAGTGTTTTAATCTTTCATAGACATTGACGATGTCGCAGTGCTGACTCGACCTGTCAAATCAAAAGTAGAGATGAAGATGGTAGTTTTACTTGTCTATGGTAACATACAATTATTTTTTAACTTATATGCTGAAATAAACGTTCTTGTAAAGACTGTATATCCAAACTTAATATTATAAATGCGATATTAACTCTGTCTGTCTTTCTGTCTGTCTGTCTATCGGGTACGCTTTCAAGTCTAAACCACTGAACTGATTTTCATGAAATTTGGTATTAGAGATAGAATAGACAACATAGGCTATCTTTTATTGGCATTACAAAAAATGGCTGTAAGGGGTTGAAATATGGGATGTAAATTTGTAGGAAAAATGCGATCACCGACTTTTACGCAGGCAGAGCTGCGGGCAACAGCTAGTATTTTATACTGATTAAACATTTATTCCAAAAGATGAAGTCAGCCGTTACTTCAGAAGTACTGACTGCCAAGAATATGTACTTTGTATGTAAATACTTGGAATAATAATATAATTTGTAGTACATATTTGTGAATCATGTTCATGGCTAGGATGTCACGTGTGTTGGTTATTTAAAGAAATTCAAGGAACACATTTATATTCAAGTTAGAATTTTAGGAACATTTCTGTGGCTTTATATGATGTAAAATTTACCTATATTATATAAATTTTTATAATATATTGCGATTTCTTCTTCAGACTTCTTAATCCTCTGGCAATAGTTCGTAAAATATTTAATTCTTTAAACATAAAATACTGATATTGCTTATTGCAGACCGGCATCGCGATCTCATGCTGTCATTACTGTGAATTTTTGTTCCGGTATTGACCACTACATGGTGCTGGCGCTACTGTTTTCCTCAGCGCTGTAAAATAGTGTCACGTTTTATTATATTTTTAAGAATTTGATTTTCTAATCAGATCATATAATTTTATTGCATTGAATGCATAATAAACATCGCTCTTAGCAATCTATTAGTTACTACGTACTGTATCTTGTTTTTGTCTGTTATGAGAATAAAAGTAAGATTTTATGTTGTTTAAATATTATTTTTTGTATATTTTTCATAATTGCCATGTGGAGTATACTATCTATTTTTTTGTTTTACCTCTACTGTACTTCCCGTCTAGAATAATTTTTATTAATATTTATAGAGTTTTGATTTATTTTTGTTTAATTTATATAAATTGTGCTCAAGCATTCTTGTAAATTATTTGATTTGTCTTAATTCTCAAAAATATTTACGCACACCTTTTTGACCTACATATCTACTAGACGTATAAGATACGTAATCACGTCATTATATATGATGGACATTTATATCACATTTTTGATAAATTAAAGGCCCGAGTGCGTTAGCATCTACGAGTGATATCTAATCTAATGTTCAAACATAATCTTATTAAATTTGAGGAAGATGGCGGCGAATATCAAGCAATCGATAAAGAACGGCAACTAAATTTTGAATTTAGAACTTAGGAGGCCTAAGGTCGTCTATTTACTACTGCTGTGTCGAATAACTGTAATTCAAGATTCACACAAAACAAAACAAAAATAACCCTTTCGTTGTTTCAGTTGAATCCTTGAGTTCAGTAGAATTTGTAGGACCGCATACGAGGGGCCAAGCCAAAGAGTATAATAACTATTATAGTGCTGGCTCCTCGCATTACGTCTAGAGAATAACCGCTGGAATCGAAATTGTTTAATTTAAAACCTTTAATTTCGAGTGCAGCTTGTGTTTTTCAAGCATTTCACACAGAATATACCTAGACTAAAGTGCTAGAATCCTTTTTATGTGAAAAAATTGTTTGACCAGGCTTAACAAGTACAAACGGTTAATAAATTGGACCTAGTTCTGCAGAAAGCAGCCAAGTGGCACTTTTTCGAAAATCGAGTTATTAACACAGCCATACTAAATTCAACAAGCCGAATTTTTGGCAAAGACAGCCATTTCGATATCTCTTCTTACGGCGGAGATATGAGCCGTAAAATACAGCCATTCAACAAAAAATATTTTGTAAAAATCAGTCATCATGGTGTAAAATGCAGTCAATTTAGACACAAACTGCCTAACCTATATTGCATAAGTCAGCCTAATATATGGCTGTTTCGTACAAATTTCAAAATGTTAGGAGGTAACGGGGATCGAGTTTCGTAAAAAGCAGCCAGTTTACGTTGGCTGTTTTCTGTAAATTATATATTTGTTACGAGTCCATACTTGGCTTTTTCTAACGTCATCCAGGCTGTTTTTATCAAATTTTAATGTTAATAAATACTATTTTATACGCCCTAGCGTAACCGAAACAATACCGTAGCCGTACCCGAAACAATCATCAAACTTAACGGTTACTTAGAAAAATTTTATGACACGTTTATGCGAATAAGAACGATTTTTAAACTAACTTGTTAATATATTAGTGTATGACGTCTCTGAGCGTTGCCGTATAACTTTAACTTGTTTAATAACTACATTTCACCTACTTATATTTGTTCACTTACGTCTTTAGATTCCTGTGATTTTGCAAGTCTAAAACGTCGGCCATATTTTTTAAGCCTGGAGTGACTTTGTCTGATGTTTATGATGAATAAGCTGGGCCTGAACTCTGTGAACTATAGTGTCTTCAAAAAAATATTTTACTGCAACTTTATCATTAAAGTTGAAATACTTAGCAAAGATACATGCAATCTATGTGATAAATTCCGAATTGAATTACTAAGTGCTGAAAAAAAAGGGAGAGGACCTAAATTCTATAAAAGAAACACACAACAATCATTTTCAGCAGGCTGAAAGAGCCGGATCCCTATTAAAAATAGTTATGGATTTAGCTAAAAACGAAGATGAATGTCGAATGTCTCACGTTTGATCGGCAAAAGACCATTACCTAACCTATTATAATTTTTAACAAAAGACTGATCTGGCTCTACAACTTAGGTGTCTACAAACTTAGGTGTCTAAAAACAACCAAAGTTACTTTTATACATAAATCGATGGTCAGGCTGGACGTGGCGCACAGGAAGTAGGATCATCTCTTCTGAAATACATATAAATAAGAATGTTTCTGAGACTGTAAAAAATTTGGTTCTTTAGTCGGTTTCCTGCGGCGGTCAAAACAGGAATATCAATATTATTCTCATGATAAAAGTAGTGCTTGAGATGAAATCTTCAATCTATTACTTTTAAGTTTTCACGGTAGTAGATCCACGCTGATTTCAGCATGAATGGGTCGGATCGTCCGGGGAAGTACTACCCTCTCATAGAAGATCGACTTAAGAGTAGTAGTATCCGTACTATTGCGTTTCGTTCGGTGAGTGAGAGCGCCGGAGGCCCAATTTCCCCTCTTCCTCTTCCCTCACCTCCCTCATTCCCTTCCCCTAACCCCATTCCCAGCCGCCATAGTGGAGGCCACCATACCAGCAGTTTAAGACGATGGCTTCTGGTACAGTGGCCGCCACTTCTGGATTCCACTGACTGCTTACTATCAGGCGGGGTGGAGTCACTTTGGTAGGCTAAAATATAAAAAAAAAAAAAAAAAAAAAAAAAGTATTTGATGCCAAGTCACAGTTACTTATCCAACGATAAGGACTTCGGTGGCATTGAGAGAGCCTTAAAGTACAATCAAAGGATTTATACGCCTGACGACTATATTAAAATTAAGGCTGTATGCAAAAAGAAAAACCCTTTTATAACTTGCCAAATGCAAAGTTACTATTTTTACTCCGCTGACACTCTCGAAAAGTTAATAATAAATTGGAAGAAAATACAATAACAAAGTTAATTGGCTAAAAACAAGAGAATTAAAATAACAAAGACAGACCAATATAATATTTATATGAAGTCTGACTTTGATCAAGCAGATCATGACTGTTTGGATATTACTCGCAAAACATCTAAAAGACGTCAATACTGTAATAATCCAGAAGAAGGTGATTTTAAGAGTAAGCTATCTAAATTAAGACCTTGTGGAAAGCCGATCGCGGAGCCCAAATTACGTGATATAATATCTATAAAACATCTGATTCCGGAGGATGCTAGACACTTCTATGATAATTTGACGAGTAGAGATGAAATAATTATTGACATTGACGGGTTTAACGCTGAGTTGCATTTTAATTTAGAAAAGGAACAGTGAGAGCGGCAATATTGAATTGTATTGATTACATTTTGTTTGATTTGCAATATCGATAAATAAATAGTGTTCATTAATGTAAGAAGACAATAAAATATGTTGTTATGTTTTTTTTTAAATAAAGATATCTAAAACAATTTTTTAGTTTTCTAACACATTACAAATATTATTTTACATAAAATCATAAAGGTATATAAAAACTATTATGGACTAAAACAGTAATACATTATTTTTTTTTATTTTCTTGTCTGTCTTTTATATACTATTATTTCATTTTGAATTAATGCAGAACAAAGCCAACTCATGTGGCTGGTTTATTCTTTATTGTAATTTCGATGGAATAAGCTATTTTGCATAAAACAGCTACGTGAAAAACGCTATTATTAGTATTATGCTAAACGATACAAAATCTTAGATAGGATATAAAAAGCTGCTATACGTTTCCTAATAATTCTCAAATATAAAATAAACAGAAAAGTAAAAAATAACTGAAGGGCAACATTCGACAGAAAAACGCTCATAACTCCGTTCGTACTTTTACTCATATGGCTGCTTTCTGCAGAACTTGGTCCAATTCAAGTATCTTGTCTTCACAAATGACAACCATATCATATTCCTGTTTTCGTAAAAAAAAAACTTAAAATTAATAATTCTAATTTAAAATAAGATTTTAAAAATAAATATCAAGAGTTACAAAAAGATATGATTCCGGCCAGGATCGAACTGGCGGCCTTCTGCGTGTAAAGCAGATGTGATAACCACTACACCACGGAACCAACTGACCTCTTATGGCTAATACGGTGGTATAATATACGGATAATGATTTTTATAAAACGCTTACATAATTATATTTAATCGTTACGTATTCGATAATGATGTTTACAGTATAAAAACAACTGTTCTAGTTTTGGAACCACATTTTTATACTATTGATGTGAATATAAATGCTTTACAACACACCATTCCAAAAGCTATCGTTTTTAAACTGCTGGCAGATGTCCACTATGGCGGCTTTATAAGAGGATTTTCACGCCCCGTTTCGAAAACCCAGGATCATATTTAGATTGGAACACGTGCTATGGTAAAAAATTTCAGGCTTTAATTGAACGTCAAAAATATGAAGTAGGTACTGAACCATGTAATGCAATAATTGTATTAAATATAGAGATTTCAACGCCTACGCAATTTCTCTGAGCATTAGCAAGTAGGCTAACCGACGTAAACTAATTGACATCGTATATATTGTACGAATTATGAAATTTCAACATTTTATCATATTAATTAAGATTTTCTAACCTTCATGCTTCACTCTAAGTTCTATAAGTTTCACAATGACAGCGAAAAAAAATTGTTTTTAAACTACACACTAGGACGCTGTTCATTTCTCATCTCTAAATAGTATAAAGCAAATTGATGTTTTCTTTTGTCCGTTTCTCCCTTAAATTCTTCTAATTCACGTAACGGAGTTTGATAAGATTTTCACTCTCGTTCAGAGTATTTTTAGATTTTGTACATGCATAAGTTTGAATGAGAACTCGAGTAGGGTCGCGAGTACCAAAAAGTTTACTCTTTCATCTATGAGATCAATATCAAATACACACACCTAAACTCGTTATGAGGTCAACGTATTTTCCTCCAATAGCACTTCTACTTGAACGATATTTACGTATTCTGACGAATCTAAATTAAATTCTTGAGTAATTTCACACCTAAGTTTTAAATTAAATCTGACGTATGGATATAAGAATATGCGTAACGTATTTATTAATTTGTTTTAATAAAGCTCTTTAAATATTAGCGAATTTTAAAATAACTATCACAGATTAGAAGTTGTACAAATAGATAAGAGATGTATCATACAGAGTGTATACGACGGCATGACATTAAATGCAATTACGTATAGTATGTGACATCATAAAGCGAGACAAAAAAATCTACTAAATATCTTCAATAGTTTAGACACAGGACAATTTTTTTAATTTCTTTAATTCTAAATTAACACTATGTAAGTACGTCAAACGGTCACTGACTTAAGTCATAGTCCACGTCGAAGGATAAACGTTGCCGTTCATTACAGTTCAGTGAACTTGTCATAATAAAATCTTAGAGCATTAAACCAACAGGAGTGGACACGCGCTCTATTTCCCTTGCGCAAAAGTCTGCCACTTTCGGCGGGGGACGGGGTAACGCGAGCAACGCACACTAATTACAACGTTAACTACTAATGCATTTTTAAATCGCGTCGTTATACACGCACACAATAAAATTATTACACACTAGCTTAAACTAAACACACACAATCACATTCACACACAGGGACATCTATTAGTTTACGCTTCCTTAGCTTAAAACAGTTAGAGCTTGACTCTGTCGATATTTAGTATCGATGTTTAGGATTTTATATAAGTACGCGAAAGATTTAATTATTTTCATGATTATTATGTTTGCTTATTAAAATGAGCATTATCTTATATTATATAGAACAGTTTTAGGTAATAATAATCTATTATAATTTTAAGGTTTTTTTTTATTTAAGCACTTTGAAATAGATGAAAGTAAAGTAAATAGTTCATAAACATGAATTAACTAGAAGTAATTCTGTTAGTTCATGTTTATGTCAATATTACAGGAAGAATAAAACAGTGTTTCTAACTAGCACACTTTTTTGTAATTATTATCAAAAAAGCCCGTCATACGGTCGGGCTAAATTTATTTGTTAAACATTGTTCGACAAACAAATCTGGTTATGCGGTCGGGCTCTCCTACTATGTTTACTAATGTTTATTCAAAACTTCCGATCCCTGATAGTACGGAACCCTCGGCGCGCGAGTCCTACTGGCATTTAGCCGTTTTTTTTGAAGTTATACTTTTTTTGGCGCGATTGGGAAAAAAGATGAGAGTGAATTTTTACGATGCGCGCGCACACCGACAGAAAAAAGCAACACCCTGAAGTTAGTTACGAAACTTTTACACACTGAAGTTAGTTGCGGATCTTTGTGTGTCGTATCAGTACAAATAATCTGTGTGAATAAATAAAAAATATATTGGCGTTTATATCAATTCAAATATTTATGTATGTATGCGTTGTATTATTATTTGGTATTTTTGGATTGTTATGCCAAAGAAGTATAACTTCTTACGTGCGTACATGGGTACCCACTCTTTTTTTTTATTTTACTACTGCGCACAAGGATCTATGTTCAATAACCACCACCTGTTGAAATTTGTTCTAGTGTGGATTAAAGATTGTAATTAATTATTACGTCTCAATTTTACGTGTATTATTCCTAAGTATGTATGTATATTCAAACCAAATAATACTTGAATTAATTGTCTGTTGCTATTAAATTTCGTTCCAACTAAGCAGAGCTTGTAATTGGAGGATTTTGTTCTGATTACATAGTAACAAGACACTGACATGAGAATGTATGAGTAGATTTTTATTAGAGAGATATTTTATCTGTTCAGATAACAAAAAAACAACAGAATATATTTCAGAAAGTCTTTATTTAAGTAGGTATAATAAAATACTGAAAAACTGTGCAATTTAATTAACCTTATAAATCTAGTTTAACTAATCCTAGGTAATGCAATAAGAGGAGGTAGCGCACAGCGAGTTTACTTGCTAAAAACTGAGCTCTCCGCCGCTTGGGGGGTAGGGAGGAGGTAGCAGTGCTGGCAGCACAAAAGGCTTTGTCTTTTAAGCTGTTAGTCAGATACTTGTACGCTTAGGAACCCACTTATATGGTTCCTACAATATTGGACCCAAGCGACTCGAGGCGCTGCTTCTTTTGAAAATCTAATACAAACAAAAAAAAATTAATTTAATACTGGAAAACCAATATCGATATTTGTGATTAAACTGTCTCATCTCTAATTATGTTAAAGTGTGACCAGTTTCTTAAAAATAAATACGCTTAATTTTGTAAGAAATGAGCAATTATCTTTCGGAATAAAGTGCACTAATCTTGTATATTTGGATTTATAATCTCATTTTACTTGTTCATTTAATATTATTTTGTGCATTACTTGGTAAAAAAAAGATTGGTTTTAATTAAAAATAAATAAATATGGGAACGGTGACACAATAATGTACATCCAAAATGAAACTTATTAGATATGTCAACAAGGCGAGATATAAAAAAGGAAAGGTTAGTTTTTATGTTAATTCAACTTAAAATATTACCCCAGATTGGAGTATTGATGATAAGCCTGGCAACACTTGTTGATTAGCATTTTATTTGGTTAAATTGCTAATTTAATGCCTTATTTAATAATATTAGAACAAAATAATACTTACAGGTGGAATGTAATATTATCCTTTTGTAGACTTGATGTCGCTGAACGCTTTTTACACCAAAATACACTGCAATTCGGCATTTCTATTGAGACGCTATTACGCATGCACTGATATGTGACTTATGATGCGGAACGCGCGTCAACTAGTTTTATATAACGGGTATGACCGGTGGGCTGGTACCTTTGGCAGAGGGGTACGCCTGTCAGTGGCCTCTCCGGTTGGTTTAATGCTCTAAGAATAAAATGGTGTATTACTTCGTTACTATTAAAATATTATTTATTTTGTTACAAAAATTTCAAATTTTTGTTTTTCGTCAAATTACTTTTGTGATTAATTAGAAATCATTATATGGGCTAGTAACACCTGCCTTTTCATTTAATGTCAAACCGTCGTATACACTCTGTATAATAAAATGTATGGCGCAGAGAAGTGACCACTGCATTGTCCATACTACATATACATAGATAATAGAGATATATAGACATAAATTCATTAGCGCAATCATTCAACCGAATGATGGCATGCAATTAGACATTACTGATAGATACCGCGAAGAAAAATAATATATTGTGAGAAAATCTGAACATAATAATAATAATAATAATATTAACATTAAAGACTGAAAAGGTAACATATTTAATTGATATAGCAATACCTAATTCTGATAACATTAGAAAAAAGTATACAGAAAAGATTCAAAAATATATACCTCTGGCTGACGAAATACGGCAAATGTGGCATCAGCATACAGTAAAAATCATACCGATTATAATCTCATCCACAGGACTCATACCCAAGTCATTACACACTTCATTGAAATAATTAGATCTAAATAAAAACGCATTCATATCACTACAAAAATCAGTAATTTTAGACACATGCTCCATAGTTCGGCGATTCCTCACATCCACTACACAAACACCCACAACATTACACAATGAACCAACCCACTTGGCATAAGCCCGTGATAGGTTCACATCCACCAGCATTAAGCTGAGAAAAAAAAAACCAGTAAACTATAATAATAATATTCTACCACATGCACACAGCGCCATTTAGCCCCAAATTAAGCAATTATAATTATTTGCTTGTGTTCTGGGTACTAAACAACTGATATACTACTTATACACTTTTTTTTTTTTGTAAATACATACATATTATAGATAAATTACACCCAGACACAGAACAAACAATCATGCTCATCACACAAAGGTTTGTCCTGGGTGGGAATCGAACCCACGACCTCCGGCTTAGCAGTCAGGGTCACTAACCACTAGACCAACAGGCCAATAATAAATATAAGTTTGAAATTATTATTGTAAGATTGCAGTAATTGCACATAACAATTGCCACTATTTATCCTTTTGACGAATTATATATGTAGGTACACGTGTATTCTAGTTTCTGTAATACACTGTTATAAACAATATTTACGTGCTTTTCACGCGGTGTCATCCGTGTCTTTATCTACTGCTCTGCTCCCGTTGCCAGTAGCTTAATGTTACATAGCCTATAAGTAACCATTCTTAAGAACTGGGCTATCAAACACAAAAATAATTATTCAAATCCAACTGGTAGTTCCAGAGATTAGCGCGTTAAAACAAACAAACAAATTCGTGATGACGTCATGACTATGTCAAACATCTCCCATGGGATAGATTTATAGTGAACTTCTTTAAGTTGATGATGCAGTAGTGTAAAATCATTAAACATTCCAACATCGTTCGTCTGACCAAACTTAATACCCATATGAAATTATTCTTCAAAATTGACTCATTCAGTTGGCATACATAACACAATTTAAATAAGAATTTGGGTCATATCCATGCACAGTTTTGAAGTGTTTATAAAGATGACACAAGTGACAAATCTATGCTAATAAATAAAGCTGAATCTTGTTTGTTTGAAAGCCGTAATCTCTAGGACTTACTAGTTTGAATATTTTTTTTGTATTTGATAGCCCAATTCCTGAGGATGTAGGCTATGTAATATTACGCTAGGAGCCACAGGAGCAGAGCAGTAACCAAATATGTAATTTAACGTGATGAAACCGCGCTGCTGTCAGCTAGTAAATAAAATTTGTATACGTAGGCGATGGTCTGAGTGATCACTCTAAGATGAAGAGAGACGTGTTGTTTGTTTTTCATTAACGATTGCAATAAATATTACATATAAGTACTAGCTTCCCACAGTGCGGTTTCACTCGCGTCTATGCTTACTGCTTTGCTCCCGTCGCCAGTACCGTGATGTTACATAGCCTATAATCTTCCTCAAGGACTGGACTATCATACGCAAAAAGAAGTATTCAAATCCGACTGGTAGTTCCAAATTTAGCACATTCAATCAAAAAAACTTACGCTTTATATAATAGTATAGATATAGCTATACTCTACTGTTTTTACTTTACTACAGAGATATCAATTTAACTCTGTATGTCATTTGAATTACCCAGTTTCGCCAAAAATGTGTTTGAGTTTGTTTTCGGGGGAAGATGGGAATAAACCTTAATTGTACCAATTACTATAGCTAAGTGTATAAATAAAGTAAAATTAAATAATTTTAGAAATACAATTAATTAACCAAAGATTAAATTATTTATTTATCATAATTACTGTTATAAAACGTAGTAAAACAATGTGATGTAAATCTATACTGATACAGCTAATCCGCTTTGATTAGTGATCAATGGTCATGCTCTGTATGAAAACAAGCCCTTGCCCTAAAGTGGGACAAGTATGTCCTTATTTATTAGTGATACATGAAATTACAAGCAATCTCGCTGAGATATCTCGTAAAAATACAAAAAATGTATAATCTACTTATTTTACATGCGCCACTGCCATGCGGCCTTGACTGTCAACGCTGCTTTTTTATGTTCTTATCATAATAATCCAAAATTAAATAGTAGTCATACCTATCGTTTTCATCATCTACTTGAAGATATCCAACGCAAGACATAACCCTCTACCAAAAGAAATGTTTTGTATTAGTTCGACGCTCGACAGGCGGATTGGTAACCGCAGTAGTAATATTTTATAATTTATAAACATACGGGAATTTACGCGATCGGGAATCGACGTTTCGATCAGGTTATACTGGCCGTGGTCACAAGCAGACTGGTGAAGCGATGTCACGGCTCCGTATGTGAAGTAGATTCTAGAACTACCCTCACATTTTTGTCTTTCTACGTGCCATCACAAAATAAGATATGTAAATACCAAATGCCTGATCGTGTAAATTCCTTTATGTTTGTATTTATATCATGCCACGCGAAAGTTTAAAAGTAAGGTAATATTTTACCGTTACCTGGATTTCCCTTTGACGCCTCTTACGGCATCATACAGTGACACGACAGATAGGGTGGTTTCAAATTCAACAGAAAATCCACATGGCTAAACGTTTTATTACGAATGAAAAGAAAATAAACATGGATATACCTATCGTTACCTAATCACCTCATAAGTTCTTAATTATAATAAATAAATATCTTTTGCTTTATTTTGGTTTTCATAGAAAATGTCTCAAGGTCGTCAATTCATAAGTGGTGAATATGAGTTTCTAGCAAACAAAAATTCAGATAATTTATTTTGAGTTCATTTAATATTTGATACAAGTCAGTACAGTATGAAGTATACTCCATACTTCATACTGTGCATGACATCGTATTTTTTTCTAGTTCTTCGTGACACAGAGCTTGTTACTAATGACAGATATATATTTTTAAATTAAAAAAATACTTTCATTTACCCGACTTCTGTATTTCTTTTCATCTCTACTGCGAGATATCTATGCTTATTATATAAAGTTTTTTGTTTTTTTGAACGCGTTAATACCTACAACTACCAGTCAGATTTAAGAAAATGTATTGCGTATGATAGCCCAATTCTCGAGGAAGGTTATAGGCTATGTAACATAAACATCACGCTATTGGCTACGGGAGTAGAGCAGTAAGCAAAGACGCGGGTAAAACCTCACCGCGCAAAGCAAGTGTTTAATAAAAGTGTGGATAGACCTTGTAGTCATCTCAATCTACGTAGTGTTGCTATGACTACTACAGTTTTCTGTAAGATAGAGGTCTTCCCCAATACTCTGTTTTGATTTAAGGGGCAAATCCTCCAAGAAAGCAATCCATGTAATCTGCTTTATAAAGCTTTGTTTTACCTACTTATATTAGTATATTGCTTCAACCTAACAACAACGCGAACAAGTGTATTGTAGGTACTAAAACTAAAGGGTTTCCAGTAACAAGTCGATAAGAATGGCCTCGTAAAGGTACTCTTTATCAAATATTACGTGTGTGTTATTTCGTTATCAGATTAATAAAATACCTTTGTCAAGGATAGTCACATATGTACAATGTAGAGTTGTAATAATTTACACTATTAATTAGCAGAACAGATTTTGTCGTATTTTGTATTCTTCCGGAAGAGTACAAGGTAACAATAATCGTGCCTCAAACAGACAACTCGCCATAGAATGAGTTTGGTGAATAGCTCCAGATGCTGAAGCTGTAAAGAGGAAGACGAGATTAAGATCCGTTTACTATGTGAATGTAAATCTTTGACTTCAAGAAGAATAATTAACAATATTAACCTTTTCACTATTATAAAAATAAAGAAAATACAATTTCTTTAGCACAAACGAAAGACACATAAATAGAGTAAAAGCTACGTAATTCTAAAAGAGTATTATCGCAAGGAAGTTTAACCCTATCATAGACGCTACTGTAGACACAATAGATGTTTTATTGTTATCACGGCCATATTCGTTTACTGTCCCGGAAAGTGTTAAACTAGAAGACTTCAGACATCCAAATAACATACTATATATACTAATACTTACTAACGTGATGTCAAAGAATAGTCAAAAAAACAACTTAGGACAGTCCTAGTAAGACATAACATTGTAGCCACTTCCCCAAAAGATGTAAATTAAAGGGTAAGTCCCATTTGTTCTATGGAACCTGTCATCGAGCAAAAGTGATTTTAATTTACGCCACCGTCGTCGCCAAAATTGGGGGATGCGTATGTCCAAGAGTGGACGTTTTTCGGCTGATATGATGATGTCATGACAGATTTTGGGAAAATATGATTTCATTTTGATATGATAGACTCAGAGAACTGATATACGTCGTTTTCTTCGATGACATCATGTTCCATAGAACAAATGGGACCTACCCAAATTAAATAAATATATATATTTTAAATCAATCTTGTTTTTAATTTCACAAAAAGTTTAATAAATCCAATCACCTGCCTGTCAAGCCTTGATGTCATTTATCAAAAACTTGCAGTCGGCGTCACCAAAATTAAAATTAATAAAAAAGTCAATCCATCTTTGTAGAATGAAGTAAGATTTAATGCATTCATTAAAGAGGAGAGTTAACTTAGTGTATAAAAGATACTATAAGCGCAAAATTTTTATTATTATCATCTCAACCTAAAAGACGTCAATTCCATGCAGCACTCTACAAAATGCGTTGTCTAGCGAGGTATAGGAGAGCATACGTCTTTATTAGATACATTGAGAACTCTTACGTGAACTGACGAAGATTAAATCCGGGTTGTAAGCTGGCACTAATAAAGGAAGCGCTTTGCATAGGATTGTGATTAGGGATAAATCGTTCGCTTCAGTCCATTCAACTGCTAGTCCGCTTAAGTCTATGTAATTGTAGCCCCAGTAAGAACTAGGGTATTAAAAAATGGTCTTTTTCAGAAAAGACCATCATTTCTTTCTTCTTCTTACTTCTTTCTTGGTTTCAGAATGGTATTTCTAAAAAGGCACCGTCAGGAATAATCATCGCGCTTTGTTGTCTGGTTGACGAATGTAGTACAGTCAACCCAGATATACGCTATTACCCTGCTGTCCATTCCGTGTTAAATGATTTTTCTAAAAATAAATCCTTTTCACAATTTTTTTGCTTGATCTCCGATCTAGACCAACATAAGTTCTTTGTAATGTGACAAAGAACTAAACTTAGCCATAATAAAGTTATGTAACTTTAGTCCTTCAAAGAAATAACTATAGCATAACTCGCTTCATAGTTAGCAAGCTCAAATTCGTGAACCGGTTTGCAAATTAAGCACGCTAGGTCATAACAGGTAACTGTATAAGTCTTAAATACCAATTTGCCTTGAGGAATCGTGGTAATCGACGCTCGTACTTGCTGTATTTATAAAGAAGCTTTGACTTGCATTTGAGTTATTGGTAATATTCGGTGTGGTCAGAAAGCGAGGCTTTGAAAACGATTTTCATACAGTTTTCCTTTTTGGTGAAGCTATCGATGCTGCTGCTAGGGAAGTAGCCTTGTGCTCTTTAACAAACGTACAATTAATAAACCCAAAGTACAACTAGATTCGGCACAAATATGGATCATATAAAGTTTTATATCGTGAGAGATTCAAATTCGCGTTACTGAGTCAGTAATCATATTGTGCCAGATTATTATTTGGTGGTACTCGTATAAATTATAATGGTCCCCATTTTACTTAGAGCATTAAAGCCATTTTAATAACTCTTCATATTATTTTTATAAGTTTAACAATAAGGTGTATAAAATAATTATTTTTGCATGTTTTACTTTCCTATCTTTTGTTTCGCAAATATTAATAACGTTATTCTGAGTTATTCCGGTCTGATCCCCCAGATCGGATTCCCTGAGATTATTATTATTCTTTGATTCCGTTCTGATCCCCTCAATAATTATTTCTGTTTTCTGTGTTATAACACTTTTGTTATTTCAGAAATATGGCGTAATTTTAGGTGAACTAACTATAAAAATAAACAGTCATTAAGCACTAAGTCCATTGATGCAGATAACGGCAGTACTGTATGTAAATTAACATCATACTTCAATATGATAAAATTTAGATATCAAATCATAATTTTAATGTTTTTAAGTAAAACACCTATCTAGAATATGCTTGTTTATAAAAACTTATTTGTTTGGAACACTATTTCTGATTGAGGTATGCAAGAGTGTTGAAAGAGAAAGAAAGAAAGAAAGATTTATTTTATGGTAGTAAATCCACGCTGGCTTCAGCATGACTGAGCCGGATCGATCGGTGAAGTACTACTCTCTCATAGAAGATCGACGTAAAAGTAATAGTACTCGTACTATTGCGTTTCGTTCAGTGAGTGAGAGTGCCGAAGGCCTAATTTTCCCTCTTTCCTTTACCTCACCTCCCTCAATCCTTTCACCTATCCCACTCCCTTCACGGTAGGCAGCGGCTTCGCAAAGCCTCTGGCATTGACATTGTAGGAGCAATGCTAGGGACTCTGAGTCGTCCATGAACGGCAGCTCCCACTTACCATCACGTGGGCTGTTTGTTCGTCTGCCTCTGTCGACAATAAATTGTTGTTTGTTTAGTTTATGTGTTGTAAAGATTTTTACAAAATCATTTCTATAAACTCAACCGATATAGTTAATGTACGTCCACTAGCACATCCCTGAAACTAAAAATATAATCAAAAATTGAATAATGATTGATTACATAGACTTGATATTATATGATTTACAACAACGATTATGCCACCAATACATTACATCATGAATGAAATCAGTTCTGTACTTATCATTCAAAAGGTTTTAACAATCGGGCCATTAAAATTCAACAGCTGATCATTGACTGAAGAAAAAAAATTTCATGGCTTTATGCGTTCGGCGGTCGCCGTCCCTCAGTCGAGTTTTCACTGCCGCGGAGCGAGCACGCTCGTCACCGACACACGCCGGCCGAAATATCTTGACCAAAACCGCGAACGAATTTCGAACACAGTTTTCAAGTTTTCCAACTGCATAATTGTGTTAGTGTATGGTGGTGTGCTTTTAGCTGACCTCGACGATTGCTAAGGTAAATAAACCGGCACTAATCTGAAACTTATCGGAGGTTTTGTACGTTAAGTTATCGGGGACGGTATCCAATTGTTTTAGTAGGCCGTAAAACTGTTACCTGTTACAGGTGAATCAAGAATTTAATTTTGCAAAGAATTGCTTTAAAATAGTCTTTTAAATTAGTTTTTATTTTCACTAAATCTAAACTATGTTATGATGTTATCAATTTTGGCCTGAATTATTTAGAAATACGCAAAAAATATAAAAAAAGAGTTTATAGAAACTTATTAAACATGATAATAAATCTGCTTATGATAATATTAACATCCATTAGCTATTTGATACTAACTTGGCGTTAACGATTTACACCACCTGTTGTAAGTCGAAGAAAGATGGTGGTTTATCCAAAGCATAGGTATATCATGAAAGGAAAAATGGATGTGATAGCTTTTCAAATTAATAGCGCGGTGAAAGAAGAACATTGTATGTATGTGGAATATACAAAACTTTTTATCACATATCTCATCTTATAAAATGTAGTACCGAATTAATGTAGAGTAATAATTAATAATCATAAATAAAACTTTGAAAACGTTCCTATTGTTTCCTAAATATTGATATAAAACGTCAAATTGTATTCAATACAGGTACTAACCTACATCTCAGACACACCAGCTCCTCACAAAACATATTTGTAGTGTTGATGTATTTCGCTATAATGCTGCTTTTACATTTTTATTGTTGTTTGAAGTTTTGTGAAGAAATAAATAAATAAAAAAAATATTGTTCTAATTTTATTAATATATCAGTCTACAAAATTAAATAACTTATAAAGACATGTGGTAACATAAGAGTAGACGTCACACAGGTATGTCAGAAAGTCACCGGTATCCTACGTGCTCTGTATCGACTGAAAAACTTTCTTCCGATTAAGACTAAAACAATGCTTGTGCAGACTTTAATTTTCCCGTTAATCGATTATGGTGATGTGTGTTATTATGACCTGAATGCAGATCTACTCAACAAACTAGATCGTCTTCTCAATAACTGCATTCGATTCATATTTAATCTTCGCAAGTATGACCATGTGTCTACTTATCGTTCACAACTGAAATGGCTTCCAATTCGTCAGCGACGTAGTCTACGCGCACTCTCTACCCTGTATTCCATTCTTCTATCTCCCCATACTCCCTCTTATTTAACTCCTCAGTTTCAGTATCTATGTTCTACTCATGACCGCAATCTTCGCTCTACAAACAATCTCCTTCTTCTGTGTCCTTTTCACACCTCCGATTTCATTAATTCCTCTTTTCCAATTCAGTCCATCCTTCTTTGGAATGCTCTGCCTTCAGAAATCAGGATGTGTACCAGTCGTATCGTGTTTAAGGCAAAAGTTAAGTCATTACTTCTAAGCAAATTAGCAGAATCATCACAATAATAAGGTAATTATATATTATGTATATATTTATTTATCTTTCTATATAATTATATGTATTATTTGTAGATTATATTTATAATAGGAATCTATATACGTATTGCATATTTGTATATATGTTATTATTACATATTTTTAATGTTCTAGTCTTAATTTATACATATCTACCTTGCTTCATCTCTGCATCACCCATTAGGTTGACTGGTAGAGAATGCCTCTGGCATTAATTCCGCCTTTATACATATGTTCTGTATATGAAGTTTAAATAAATAAATAAAAAAATGGGACCAATTTCAGAGTATACCCTCTCAAATAAAAAAAAAATTTTCAAATCGGTTCATAAATGACCGAGATATGAGGTAACAAACATACAAAAAAAAAAAAAAAAAAAAACATACGACCCGAATTGATAACCTCCTCCTTTTTGAAGTCGGTTAATAAATAAATAAGAGTAGACGTGTTTTTATTCTCAATTTTAGCTCAGTTTAATTTATTCAGTTGAATTAAGAGAGGCTTTAATTAGCCTATATCTAGCAGTTGACGTTTTTAGGCTGATTTGATAATAATGATAATAACTAAAATACATTTTTTTAACGATTAGCAGATCATCCTACAAAAAATCGAGTTGGTCTCTTAATTAAGTAGGTAAGAAAGAAATAAAAGAAAAAAAATTACGATCTAATTGAATAACCTCCTCCTTTTTTGAAGTCGGTTAAAAATACATTTAACTTATTTTGCACAAATAAATCGGCGTAGTGGTACACAATAAAATAAAATAAAATTTAAATTATTAATCTTCATCATCATATCAGCCAAAAGACGTCCACTGCTGGACATAGGCCTCCCCCAATTTTCGCCAACGTGGCCGGTCGTTCGCCGCCCTCATCCATCGGTTGCCCGCTACCCTTATAAGGTCGTCGGTCCACCTTGTGACGGGTCTGCCCACGCTGCGTCTTAAATTAAAAGCCATAAAACATAATTATAACCAAGGTAGCGACCTAGCCGCTAATACTACAAAATATTGCACAAAATACTGGGACTTATGCTGAAAGGATAAAAATCAAAAGGTAATTCATACATATATATACGGAAGACGATCTAAATGGGGCCTCGATGACATTGTTAGTATATTATTATTATTTAATAATATAATAATAATATGTATGTATTTACAAAAAAAAAATGTATATAAGTAGTATATCAGTTGTTTAGTACCCATAACACAAGCAAATATAATTGCTTAATTTGGGGCTAGATGGCGTTGTGTGAATGTGGTAGAGTAATATTATTATTATTATTATTATTATTTATTATACTTATAATCTGTGTTGTTGTTTTTATTAATTAGCATCTAAATAATAATATAGTCATGCTTTTATGACGATTAGAATGCTATTGACAATGATTGTAAAATGAGTGATAGATTGGATTTCGATTTGGTTGAGGCTTTTATGAAAGGTATAGACATATAATTTTGTTTTTGCCATTATTAAATAAGTTTGTGTTTTTAATCAACATTACTAAAAATGCTTTGGTTACTTACGTGTTATTTATTTATTTTACGACAAAATTTACGACAACGCCAACGTCGAACAAACCAAAAAAATACAATTTTATTAATTTATTTATATCCTACTAATATTATAAATGTGGAAGTTTGTGTATGTCTATGTATGCATGTGTGTGTTTGTTACCACTTAGCCCCTAAACTGATTAACCGATTTCGATGTAAATTAGTATGTAGATAGATTCGGTGCCGGAGACGTAAGTACTCATAGGCTACTTTTTATCCCGAAAATCGGTTTGGTTCCCGAGGGAGACAAAACATATTACCTATAGGCGCAAGCGAAGACGTGGGTTCAGCAATTTTATTATAAAGCCCACGTAACTATGTTCATGATAATGTAAACATTACACAATGATCATTTATAAAATACTTATGAATAATACTAATTTGATGTCAAACTGTCTTTGAATCAGAATGAGGTAATAAGCGTCTCACAAGGCCACGATTTCATGGCAAATTAGTATAGTGGTTTCCAAGATACAGAGAAGCAAACATATAGTCATACATATCGACTGGAATAGTGATAGCTACCATCCTACTTATATTATAAATACGAAAGTTTGTGTGTGTCTATGTTTGTTACTACTTAGTGCCTAAACGGCTGAACCGATTTCGATGAAATATGTTATTGTATAATAGATTCGGTGCTGAAGATGGACATTGGACTTTTTATCCCGAAAACAGTCTGGTTCCCGAGTTACATAAACATATACCATTTTTTACACGGGCAAAGCCGCAGGGCGCAGTTAATCATAATGGTAACCCATTCCCTACATGGAATGCTTAATTAACATTAGCTAGTTTCTCAGACACTAGCTTTGTTTATTCCACCGAAGGACATTAACCTCCTTTCATTAAATTTTTTTTTGACATTTTTTTATCTTTATGGTCTCTAGTCTCGTTATAAACTATTTCTTCACTAACTTCTTTTTAACTGAGCAACAGATTTAAATAAGGTTTTCATTATCAAAGTCAAAGTCAAAGAAATAGTCTAGAAAGATTTCAATTCTTTAAAGATTTGTAATAATGTCGTAAAATATATTAGTATGTATACACTTGGAAAGCCGGGGTGGGATGTTAGTTTACTATACTATATCATTAAAAAGTTATTTACTATTTAATGACAAGATTAAACATTAAAAAAAAAAATTTAAGATTAAGTTTTTTTTATTTAATTTTTTATATATATTAGCCTACCAAAGTGACTCCACCCCGCCTGATGGTAAGCAGTCAGTGGAATCCAGAAGTGGTGGCCACCATACCAAAAGCTATCGTCTGAAACTGCTGGTATGGTGGCCTCCACTATGGCGGCTGGGAATGGGGTTAGGGGAAGGGAATAAGGGAGGTGAGGAAAGAGGAAAGGGGGGAAATTGGGCCTCCGGCTCTCACTCACCAAACGAAACGCCGTAGTAAGGATACTACGACTCTTAAGTCGATCGTTTCTATGAGAGCGTAGTACTTCCCCATTCATGCTGAAACCAGCGTGGATCTACAGTTACTACCGTCTGTTGTGTGTACCGTAAGTTTTATTTTATTGTTTTTTTTTAATATTTCACATTTCGTTATAGTATAACAATATTGCTATTATTCATTCATTCACTAGGGCTCTTCAAAATTGAAGGAAAAATGTCGGTGTCAGCCATAACTTGGACAAAATCAGATATCACTGATCAGAGATTATAAGTATATTTATTTACGTTGACTGAATGTAATAAGCGTACGTGCTCTGAAATTCAGTACATTCTCACGTTTGAGGTAAATGATTGTTTACAATGATGTCATTATGTATTGTCAGTATGGAAATATAAATACGTATCGTTGAATCATGAAAACATCCGTTATCTTTAGTGTAAGCTGCCGAACTAAATACACGGGAATTCACGCGATCATGCATTAGGTATTTACATACCTTATTTTGCTTGACGTTTCGACCAGGTTACACCGGCCGTGGTCACAAGCAGACTGATGTGGCGATGTCACGGCTCGCTGATCGCGTGAATTCCCGTATATTTAGTTCTATTAAATCATGCAACGCGAAAGTTTAAAAGTAAATAATGTAAGCTGCCGGTCAATAATACTAGTTTATTACAAGATGCATATACGAGACCATCTGTATAATTTTAATAGATTGTATAGCGAATGGAATGAACGTACTTATTTTATAATAATAATAATAATAATATTCTACCACATGCACACAGCGCCATTTAGCCCCAAATTAAGCAATTATATTTGCTTGTGTTATGGGTACTAAAACAACGGATATACTACATATATACATTTTTTTTTTTTTTTGTAAATACATACATATTATAGATAAATTACACCCAGACACAGAACAAACAATCATGCTCATCACACAAAGGTTTGTCCTGGGTGGGAATCGAACCCACGACCTCCGGCTTAGCAGTCAGGGTCACTAACCACTAGACCAACAGGCCAGTCAAATTTTATATCAAAATAAATATAGTCAATTTTATAATTTTATATTTTATATTGTCAGTGTATTTAAGTACTTGATCATAACCTTTTTGATTCGTTAAAATAATTTAGCGTTTCTATGTGCTGCAGTTCAGCGAAAATAAAATTTATATTTTAAATACAGTAATTAAATAGTATTTATAGTATTTCGAACACTGAACGTCTTTAGGGTGATATCCATACTAATATTATTATTTGCAAAATTAACTCTGTTTGTCTGTCTGTTATGCTTTCACGGCTAAACCACTGAACTGATTTTGATGAAATTTCTTATAGAGATAGATTTGACCTCGGGGAAAATCATAGTTATCGCAAATAAATGGCTTAAAGGGGTTGAAATAGGGGATGAAAGTTTGTATAAAAAATCGTCGATGTATAAACAGAGGTATAACCGACATTCACGCGGTCAGAGCTGCGGGCAACAGCTAGTTATTTATATTGATGATTACTTTAGTCAAAATAATCTACACATTATCCGTAACAGGGGTCCTTCGCTGTTTGACACCACGAATTATTGACACCACGGTGTCAATCGCAGAAGAACGTTTTTTGAATTGGCTGTTTGGGACCATTTTTATAATAATTTGCGACCGTGGTGTCAAACGGCGAATATCTTATTTTGTTTTCGTCGATTGACACCGTGGTGTAAAACTGTTGATTTGGACCACTTTCAACAATTTAAAGGTCAAGTGTGATTTGTGTACTGGCGAAAAGAAAACGGTTATTAAAACAATTGGTTTTGATTACAATCAAATTTTTAAAGCAATCTTGTTTACTATGGAATACATATTTGTTAGTTCTAATCAAATTTTAAGGAAATAATAAACGATAAGTTCAAATTAAGAATATATTATTTCACTTTTCAAATAAAAAACATCTTTACATATCAGTATAAAAAGGGATGCTAATAAATAGCAAACTAAAAAGGGTAGGTTTTTACTAATAACTAAGTACTAAAAATCACATAATCATCTTATCTTATATGTATATAAAAAGTTCTACTAAACAATAAAAAATCACAAAAAAAAAAGGTAAATTACCTTTTTACTAATAACTAAGTACTAAAAATCGCATAATCATCTTATCATATATATAAAAAGTTCTAATAAACAATAAAAAATCACAGATATAAAAGGTAAATTATTTATTTTTATTTTTCACTAATCACTAAGTACTAAAAATCACATAATCATCTTGCCTTAAATATAAAAGTTCTAATAAACAATAAAAAATCACAGACAGAAAAGGTAGATTACCAATAAAAAATCACAGATAGAAAAGGTAAATTTCAAGAAATGTAGTAGTAAAACGTAGTAGTTGCTATCGCAAAACTTTTATGGGTAACTAAACAGTTTTGTTTTTCCAAGCACTTTAAGAAAAAAAAAATTATTTAAATAAAAACACTTTTGTGCACGATTGTTATGTTATAATAAAAATGCCAATGAGCCGCCCTTTGCTGTTTTACATCATGGTGTCAATCAACGAAGCCATATAAGGTATTCGTCGATGGACACCGTGGTGCCAAACAGCCAATTCAAAAAACGTTCTTCTGCGATTGACACCGTGGTGTCAATAATTCGTGGTGTCAAAGAGCGAAGAACCCCGTAACAGTTGCTTCAGAAATAAAATCAATGTTTATTATGAATGATCCAGTTATTTAAATCGCCTCAATTGGCTATCGTGCTATAAATTACACATCTTGCATAAATCACCAATTGTCGTTTACAAACGCTTTTGCTGTGAACTACATCCTTTATTGGACATAATTCGCGGCAGGAGGGCATCAAACTGCCTGACGCTGGGACACAATGGGATAATAATAAACGTAAACTTGGTTTAAAGATCAAAGATCGTATTCAGAATGTGTTGAGGCTTGTGAGGACTGTACCCTTTTGTTTGAATTCTCTTTTCCTGAATCTTATGTATATTCTATACTTTTATATAAAAGAATCTGTTTGAACGAGCCAATCTCAAGAACTACCAGTAGGATTTGAATAATTATTTTTGCGTATGATAGCGTAGTTTTTGCGGACGGTTAAAGGCTATGCAGCATAATGCTACTGGCGACCGGACCAGAGCAGTAACCAAAGTTGCGAGTGAAACCGCGCCGCAGTCGGCTAGTACTATTATAAACAGTTGAAGAGTTTGTTTGTTTGTTTGAACGCGCTAATCTCTGGAAGGATCTTTAGGAAGGTTTTATGTAATGTAACATTACGCTACTGGCGATGGGTGCAGAGTAGTAATTAAAGACGCGGGTGAAACCGCGCTGCGGAAAGCTAGTTTTTATATAAAACTAGCGACATCATTACAAATCTTAGAAATTCTCAGTATTTATCTACTACTTAAGCAATGCATGCAATATACATACTTCCTAAACATACTTCTATTTCCATTCTTTAAGCAACTGAAAACTGTATCAAAATCAGGTCAGTGATTTAGAAGCAGTTAACGAAAAAATCATACAACAAAAAACATCAACTTTGCAGAATATTTTGTTTTATACTTTGAAGAAATATATTAACAAGGAGATCTTGATAATAACAGCACAATATTACTTATACTTTTTACGAGCGCCTCCAACTTTAACATGTAGAAAAAAACATTACAAGTTACCTCAGCTATAAAACCAGAAAAACATAACAATATTTAAATTATTTATTCGTCTTCAAGGATCAAAAGCAATACGGTTAAAATATTCTAAGAAATTGTATCCCAAGTAAATTTATTATGTAATACTTAAAAGTTATTGTTCCGAAGCGTTTCTAAGAATTTTGTTGTTAATTTGACAAGATTCGGTTTTTTTATCTGGCTATAAACATTGTATTTCATTCGTCTTAAACAAAGGTCTTTACTTATTTTATTTATAATTTAAGCCCCGGCTTCGCATCGGTGCAATGCTGCAAATAAGCCATTATTTATCATAAAGAGTAATGGATAAAAAATGGTTATTGTGGGTTATCCCTTAGAGATAGACGTATACTGTCGCGGACTTTTTTGTAGACCTTTTTAAAGTGTACAATACTGTAGTACATTATTTTGAACTATGTTGTAGAGTTTAGCCAGCGTTGCAATTTAAGCGCAAAAAATAAAAACATCTAAATTTATCAGTGTTTGTGTGTGTGTATGCATGTTATATACATATAAACCTTCCTCTTGAATCACTCTATCTATTAAAGAAACCCGCATCAAAATCCGTTGCGTAGTTTTAAAGATTTAAGCATAGCATACATAGGGACAGACAGCGGGAAGCGACTTTATTTTATACTATGAAGTGATTAACTGTCTTCAAATTCATTTGTTTGTTTATTAATTTATTTAGCTTGTACCAGCGGGTGACCGATGAATGATAACCGGGCAAGGTGGCAAAAATTGGGGGAGGCCTATGTCCAGCAGTGGGCGTCTTTTGGCTGATATGATGATGATCATCAGTACCACGGCAAATTATTCAGTAATACAGCCGTAAGTCTTATTTGTTGCAATAAATAAAAATTATCTGAATACGTATGAAGATACGTGACTGTTAAAAAAATAAAATAAAACTAGGGTCCCTACCACAACTTCTTATAGCAATCTTATTATAACCTTATAATAAGATTGCTATAAGTCTCTATCCTTGTTTTTAATGGTACAAAAGAAAAAGACAAAACACAAAGTAACATTAAAATAATACTGCTAGATGTGGCTGGTGGCAGGTGCCTAGAACATTTACTTTTAAACTTTCGCGTTGCATGATATAGTAAAACTAAATATACGGGAATTCACGCGATCATGCCACGGTAAAAATATAGTATTACCGTGATCATGCATTAGGTATTTACATAGTTACATACCTTATTTTGCTTGACGTTTCGTCCAGGTTACACCGGCCGTGGTCACAAGCAGACTGATGTGGCGATGTCACGGCTCCGTATGCGAAGTAGATTCTAGATCTACCCTCACATTTTTGTCTTTACACGTACTATCACAAAACAAACTCACTGTGTCCTTATTCTGTATGCCGTCCGTATTCCGAGCGTTAACCGAGCAAAGGTTTACTCTTAATTCTGTTTGGCATAGTGGTATGTAATTTGTGGCAGATGTGATGTCAAAACTAAGCCTGTAAATCCAATAAAATGTGAACTAAAACTGGTTGAACTGAGCTAGGATTAGAAGCAGTTCTTTGTAGGCATAAAATTCCGTCACAGAAATCTGTCTAAGTAAGTATATATAAGGGCAAGATTCACAGACCGCACTTTGAATTTACTTTGATGCAAAGATCTACTTTGTACCAAAAATATGTATCTTAGGCCCAGATTCACAATCGTGACTTTACTTTACAGCAAAGGCACCTTCCCAAAGTAAGCTTTGTATTGCCGAAGATTACTTTCAACTTCATATTCAAACATATTTTTGGTACAAAGTTTAGACTTTACTTTGTAAAGTCAAAGTGCGGTCTGTGAATCTTGCCCTAAGACTTTACGCACATACATACATTGACAGATTCAATATCATAAGCATTCTCTACAAGTCAACCAAGGTAATGCAGATATTTAGAATTAAGCTATACAGCGAGAACTATTGCCCGCATCTCCGCCCGCGTGAATGTCGATTATATCGTATTTTCATACAAATTTTCATCCCGTATTTCAACCCTTTTAAGCTATTTTTTGCGATAAAAGATATAATAGTCTATGTTGTTCACCAAGGTCTATTCTATTTCTATACCAAATTTCATCAAAATCGGTTCAGTGGTTTAGGTGTGAAAGCTTAACAAATAGACGGACAGACTGAGTTAAGTATGGATAAAACTAGAAACTAGTACAAGCTAATTCTAAACATCATACATAAGATAGGTGAAAACAATCGTTAATATCGTAGATAAAAAATTCGCGACGATTAAAGTCGAACTGGACAATATTGTGACATTTGTTGAGATAAATCACGTGTTGGCAATGACACAAGAATCCGCTGCAAAGATTGCATCATAACATGTAACTAGTGGCTTGTTGGCGTGACTGATCTCATAGGGGTATTGACTTGTAAACTGCAATGTGTTTAACACGCAAAAATATGGTTTAGGGTTTCTTTTAAATTGCACTAGCTTTCCGGTTTCACCCGCGCTGAGTTACATGTTACTGCTCTGCTCCCGTCGCTCGTAACGTAATGTTTTATAAGCTACAACTTCTTTCAAGAACTTGGCTATAAAACGCAAAAAGAATTATTCTAATCCGACTTCGCTTTATTTATGTAGTATAGTCTGATATGGTAGGTGATAAATCTGCTTCTAACAACTACCTTTTAAGTTCAATTAAACCTTGCATTATAAACATCTTCAAACTTGATTTAATGACTTTTGAAATGCTTTCAATTAGATCAGACGAAGCATATAAATATTATCTAATAAATTTAGTATTTATGTGCAAAATAATTTGTTATATCTGCCTACTTACTTGCCTATTTTTAAAACCAAAGGGCGCTCATAATGCAGATACTGTCATAAATTCAACCTTTTCTATTGTAGAAGCACTTCTTAGTCGAAATATTCTTACATGAACCGGAAAATCCCTAAGAGAAATCTGTGCTGACGCTATCTCTCTCTCGATTTTATTTTGTCATAAATCAGGCTAACTTAAGTATGGAAAGCTTTATGCAATTGAACTACCGAATGTTTGCAAGACGTAATATTTTATTATATCTTCAACTGATGTGCGGCAGTAAAAGTTGCGTAATGAGCTACCAAAGTAGAACAAAAATACAGTGAAAACAACAAATTCACTTCAAGCGAATAATTTCATTTTATTAGAAAGTGCAATGTAAAACGCGAGTTATTCCGGTCTGATCCCCTGAATCTGATACCAAATGCTAAATGAACACTTAAAGGACAAACAAGGGGGATGTTGAAAATTTAAAGATCCGTATGGTATAATAGATGTTAGGTCGGCTTTACTTCTATTGCCACCTGTGAATGTGCAGAGTAAAGTGTGTAATAAATAAGTAATGAAATTCCTAATTGGTCATTTAAATGATATCATACATTGTATGCATTCTTATGTTGTAAAAACTACAACTTATATTTGTTACCATGAAATGGACCCTACACTTATCAGGCAACTATTTAGATGCAAGAAAACCCTGTTAAATCTCAGAATAATGCTAATTGACTATTAATAACGGGTCAACTTACGTCGAAGGTGTTATCTAATCTTCTGGACATTACTGATAATGATATAACGGCAATGCAGGCGTGGTGAAGAATCTTGACTTCTATCAAAATATATAGCTAAACAAAGATCACAGTGGTTGAGATGGCTACGGTATTTAATAGGCATATACTATTAAATACCGTAGCCTAAAAGAACAGTCCCAATAATAAAACAAAATAATAATAAAAGTAATCAAAGTACATAATCTACACCTATTTGTAAATTTTATAAATCAATTATTTTTTTCCTTGTTTTTCCAAATGGTTTTTTTTTTATTTATTTAGTATATGGATGACTTGAAGCTAAATAGTTTCATTTTAACAATAGGTTATAAAACAAGAAGCAAGTTACAAGGCGTCGCTGAGTAGTCGGGAGAGAAAAAAAATGTTTGTATGTATTCATGGCATGTATTATAAAACATGGAAAACATTCAGAGAGAAGCCAAGAATCAAAGATTTGTTGTGAAAAACATATTTACACCTACGTACAAAGTCCAGGTATATTGCTCGCACTTATTATATGAATTACTTATAAAGTGGCTTTTGTGAAATACTAAATTTGTACACCAAATTGAACATTGTCTTGTCCATACAAAATCGATTGTTTGCGAAATAAATAACTTCCCGGATGTTTTGTGAGCGTATAACATATCTATTAGAATATCATTGGTGTAATTGCTGTAATGTGGTTGTGGTTTCCTAGTCAAAAGTTTTGCCAATATACTTGGTATTTGGATATAGTTTTAGTCCCTTTAACTGTGTATATTGGGTCAACGCATAAGTAAATAGTTTTTAGTTTTTTTTAAACTTATCCTTGCTTTGAACCATTGGGATCAGTATTTAATTTTGTCTCCTTTCTTTTTTTTTCTTCAATTAGGAAAACGGGACCAACAAATAGGAGTTATTTTTACAAGAGTCGTGTTTTAAAATGCGTGACAATATCATAAAATATATAAGAAAAAAAATTGTTTATAAAGGCGAAATTACGAGAATACTTTCTAAAATTAGTTATCTTTATGTAAATATTTCCCTAATTCTATCTTTTAAGACAATATAGTAATGCAGTATAAGAATTAGCTTGTATTGAATTTGCGCCCCAAATGCTATACTCAGCTTGAAACTAAACAATCATTGTTTGTTACTCTCACAAACTCTCCCACCGTAAGGCCCGTCAAGTGTCCGTGAAATTGATTTACATCCTATTCGACAGTGTTCAGCATTAAATCACGCTGAAGCAATGCTGAATGTTTTATGAAAGTTTACATATAAAGACAAAAATACATAATACTTATTAACAGCACTAACATAACAGATTAGCTTACTGCTAATTAAACAACTAGCGCTCTTCTTACTTAGAAACTCGACGACCACGACGATGTTTCTCGAATACAACACGCAATAAAACATTTCAAATCAATAATATGATCACTGATCACTCACTTTAATCATCATTGAGACATAAAAATATCACGGCCGGTAAGGTATGTAAATACCTAATGCATGATCGCGTAAATTCCCGTATATTTAGTTTTACTTGATTATGTTATTTTATATAATTAGAGTCGTTTCATTACAAAGATAATCTTTAACAGTTATTATTTCATTCTCATAAATTACGACATTAAGAATACAAGTTTATTTTAGCGTAATTCTGCGTTATGTATAAAGTTTAAATGTTTTACTATAAGACCACCGTTGTATCTCTACCATATTCAGACAAACAAAGAATTTGAATTTGAATTTGCGTCGTCTGTATTTAAATATACATAGGTATATTTATTATTTCTCTCTTTAAAGTTTACGTTATCTTTAAATATAATTCAAATTGAATCATCAGCTTAGCAACCGAAGCGTAACATTTTCAGCTTTATATTATTATGATGTGTTATGCTTATACGTTATAATATTTATTTTGAGAACTTCTGATGATTTATTGTTCATTGTGTGTGTATTTTTTAAGTTTACTTTTGGAGTATCAATGTTATTGTTTATTGTTATGATGCATATATAGGTTTTTAATAACATATGACTGCAGTTGTGGCTTATATTGGCCTCTGTAATCAAACGAGACTGAGTAGATGAAAACTCAAAATAGTTTTCATGATACCAAATATCTATGGTTATAAAAAACGTAACGTAAGAAAAAGTGCAAAAGGGAGTCGTGAGTGTTAGAGAAAAAGTGGGGACGAAAGAAGATACTGTTACGACGATTACTTATTCTAGAACATTCGCAAGCACCTGCCTACTCGTGTACGACGAATACCTACGCTCTAGAACACTCGCAAGTACCTACCTACACGTATACGACAAATACCTACGCTAGAACGTTTGCATGTACCTACCTACACGTATAACAATAGACCATCGGCGGTAGGCATACCTACGCGTCGCAGCTAAGTACCTACACTCATTGTTCTGTTTTCGAGAATTGTCGGCATCTTTGTGGTAATAACTGGAAGGTTCTAGAAGTCTATTGAAGGACTATAAAAAGGATTCGAACGTCGGCACTTCGTTCAGTTGTGAATACAGCGATCTCGAGCGAACATCTAAGCGATACGGAAGTTTAAGAAGAGCGATATACGAAGCGTTATAGTGCAGTATAAGTGTTTATTGCTTTAATTTGTTACTGTTAGTTTACTGTGTAAGTCTTAAATAAACTCATCATCGCGTAACTGGCATTTTACATCGAACCCCCATCCTGACACGTAACAATTGGTGACAGAAGTGAGAATGCCAGTCACACCACGCGACGAGGGAGTACGCACTCGACGACAGGCGGCGGTAGACGAAACTCGTGAACCATCGATTATGGCCGATAGTGAAGAGACTAGCGCAGCAGTATTTAGTAATCCGGGCACTTCTGTGGCGTCGACGGGTATGGGCTCTGGCTTTGACATGTCGTCCCTTTTGGCCGTTATACAGGAGGGTCAACGCCAAGCTGAAGAGCGCCAACGCCAAGCTCTTCTGGACCTTAAGGGAGCTATCCGTGAGGACCTTCAAGAAATGATGGACTCTAAGTGGGAAGGGTTTAGCACCGTTATCAGTTCTCTTCAAGAAGACGTTGAAGTAGTGAAAAAACGTACCAGCAAACATGATGAAATTCTCGAAGATGTCCAGACCACCATGAACCATCATGACAAGATGATTAAAGAGCTGCAGAAGACCAAGGTCCTATATTCAAGCACTACGCCTATGGCCGCGGCAGTCACTTCCGGAGGTCCCAAGTTCAAACTGCCCTCCTTTGACGGCTCGTCTTCCTGGACGGCCTTTCGACACCAGTTCGAGGTAATTGCCAAAGGAAATGGATGGGAAGATGATCACGCACTGACGGTGCTTACTTTGGCACTTAGAGGGGATGCACTGCTGATCCTAGAGAACTTACCTGCAGACCGACGAAGCTTAGACGCACTCCATAAGGCTTTGGAAGCTCGATTTGGCGATAAGCACCTGGAGCATGTTTATCGAGCTCAGCTGAAGGATCGAACTCAGAAGGCGAGTGAGGGACTTCAACAATGGGCTGCCGAAATTGAACGCCTGGTACGACGAGCCTATGCCTCCAGTACATCATCTGTGGACCACATAGTTATGCAAGCTTTCGTGGACGGCATAAGAGAGTTTGAGGTCAGAACAACTGTTCGGTTGGCACACCATACATCTTTAGAAGCGGCCTTAGCACATGCCCTTGAGGTGGAAGCTGTGCGAAACGACTACAAGTCGCATAAAGTACGGGAAGTTGTTGCAGCTGCTAGACCACGAGGTGAGCCTATGTGCTACGGATGCGGCAAGCGGGGCCATATCCGAATCAACTGTCCAGACCAGAGAAGAAGTAGAATGGTGTCAGCTACTACTCAAGTTGATGCTAGTCAAGATCCGTTACGTCAAGCCACAGTGCAAGTATCACAGGCATGTGACGGTAATAGCCTGGTAACAGCTGGAGAAATCAATAGTAAACCTGTTCGCTTTACGATAGATACGGGCGCGTCGAAGACCATCGTACGACCAGAACTTCTGCGGCGAACAATTCAGTGGGAAGACGCACGACCATCTTGCAAATTGCAAACAGCGACTGGCCAGCCAGTGACCGTCCTCGGAGCTACAGATGTGAAAATCAAACTAGGAGAGAAGATTTATCATCAAACCGTTTTGGTGGCGAGCATAACGGACGACTGCATTATCGGCTTAGACTTCCTACGAATGCAGCAGTGCGTTGTCGATATTGCTAAAGGTGTTCTAAGCTTCCCAGACCAAGAGGTCTTTCTAGAAGGCTGTTCTTCAATAGCGGTCTACAGTGCCAAAACGATAACCTTGGCACCAAGGTCAGAAACCTTAGTCGATGTAAGGTTTCCTGAGGGTATAGCGGCTGATCGCTGCGTCATAGTGGAAGATCCTGGGCACCATACCAGTCGAATTACAGCCAGAACTTTAGTTATGACTAGAAGTGGGGCAAAAGTTAAAGTTGCCAACCTTCGCAATTCGGCGATGTTATTAAGGAAGAACGCGATCGTTGGACGATGTGAGGCTGTGAGCAGTCTGAGGAAGATCCAAGAGAACGTCCAAACTGTTTCTTCGGCAAATCATATGGGCCCGTTGCTAGAGACCACGAAGCAAAATCTGTCACCCAAGGAATATCGGGAAGCAGAGAAGCTGCTACTGGACTACAAGAACATTTTCACTAAAGAAGAAAACGACCTTGGAAGAACGGGGTTAGTGAAACACCCGATCGACACAGGTGCTACACAGCCTATTAAACAAAGACCTAGACGAGTGCCACTAGCAAAAGAACAAGAAGTAGCCGAGCTGATTGGGAATATGGCACGAACCAAGATCATAGAGCCATCGGCCAGCCCATGGTCTTCACCGGTGGTACTCGTGAAAAAGAAAGATGGTAGTACCAGGTTTTGTGTAGACTACAGGATGCTGAATAACGTGACCAAGAAAGACAGCTATCCTTTGCCCCGTATTGACGACACTTTGGACATGCTTGGAGGCATGAAGTGGTTCTCTACGGTAGATCTGAAAAGTGGCTACTGGCAAGTGGAACTCCGGCCAGAAGATAAGGAGAAGACTGCATTTACCACCGGTACTGGCAAAGGCCTGTGGCAGTTCCGGGTAATGCCATTTGGATTGTGTAATGCACCAGCTACGTTCGAAAGGCTTATGGAACGCGTACTAGTGGGTCTTTTGGGAGATGCCTGTCTGGTGTACTTAGATGACGTAATAGTTATGGGACGCAGTTTCACGGAACATCGCAAGAATCTTGAGAAAGTGTTCAAGAGATTTCGTGAATCAAACTTGAAACTTAATCCGAAGAAGTGCGCCTTTTTCAAGAAAGAAGTTTCATTCTTAGGCCACGTTATTTCGGATAGAGGTGTTCAAACGGACCCAGACAAAATAAAAGCGGTGCAAGAGTGGCCTGTACCAAAAACTAAAACCGAAGTTAGAGCCTTTCTGGGACTTAGTGCTTACTACCGGCGTTTTGTGAAGAACTTCTCTGAAATAGCCAAGCCATTACACCACCTTACAGAAGAAAAGAGGAACTTCGTTTGGGACTCGGATTGTCAACGTGCGTTTACACGACTCAAAGAATTGCTGTGTTCAGCTCCAGTCCTGTGCTACCCTAATAGAGAAGGCAGATTTATTGTGGACACAGACACCAGTAATACTGGAATCGGAGGTGTGTTATTTCAGGAGCAAAATGGTCAGCAAGTGGTCATCGCATACTTCAGCAAGTCTTTATCGAAGCCTGAGAGAAACTACTGTGTAACTCGGCGTGAATTACTAGCAGTTGTGAAGACCTTACAACATTTTAATAAATACTTGCTGGGAAGAGAGTTCACACTACGAACAGATCATGCGGCACTGAAGTGGCTACTCCAGTTTAAGAATCCTGAAGGCCAAGTCGCGAGATGGATCGAACAACTACAGGAGTACAACTTTGTAATAGAACACCGCAGTGGAAAGATTCACTCCAACGCTGATGCCTTATCGCGACGTCCATGCACCCAGGATTGCAAACACTGTCTGAAGCATGAGTCCAAGGAGGTAGTGAAAATTGTCAGGACTCAGGGGACCGATGAATCCTGGGACAAAGAGGAAATTAGTAAGGCACAGAAAGAAGACAGAGATCTAAAATTAATAATGGACTGGAAGGCTCAGGGTCGGAAACCATTATAGCAGGATGTATCAGCCGCAAGCCCAATCACGAAGGCCTACTGGGCTCAGTGGGACAGCCTAATATTGGAACAGGACGTGCTATATAGAAAATGGGAATCACCTAACAGCAAGGAGCAAGTTCTACAGATGGTCATCCCGAGAGACAAAGTTGCACCTGTTCTGCGCTTGGTGCATGACGATGCATCGGGTGGGCATCTTGGTGTGAAGAAGACTTTGGTGAAGGTGAGAGAACGCTTCTACTGGGTACGCTGTCGGGAAGACATCGAGGAGTGGTGCAGAAAGTGCTCTACGTGTGCTTCGGTAAAAGGACCTCGTACTAGATCAAGAGGCAAGCTACAGCTGTACAGTGTCGGGGCCCCATGGGAGAGGATTGCCATTGACGTAGCTGGACCATTTCCCGTGACAGAAGACGGCAACCGCTATATAGTAGTAGTCCAAGATTACTTCACCAAATAGCCCGAAGTGTTTGCGACACCAAACCAAGAGGCTCAGACCGTGGCCAAAAAGTTGATCCAGGAAGTAGTGTGTCGATTTGGTGTGCCGTTGGAACTGCATAGTGACCAGGGAAGAAATTTCGAGTCAGCCCTGTTTCAAGAGATGTGTAATCTACTCGGCATACATAAAACACGGACAACACCAGCGCACCCGCAGTCTGACGGCATGGTAGAACGGTTCAACCAGACTTTGGAAAACCATCTGGCCAAGGTTGTCGAAGACCATCAACGAGACTGGGACCGTTACATTCCACTCTTCCTGCTATCATATCGGTCCGCGGTTCATGACACTACAGGATTTACGCCGGCCAAAGTCAACTTTGGAAGAGAGATACGCCTACCAGTAGACTTGATTACCGGAACACCTCCTGATACGCCAAAGCCGACAGTAGAATACGTCGCAAACTTGCAGGCACAGCTGGATAAGACACATGATCTAGTGCGAGATAACAACCTCAAGGCTAGTGAGAAGATGAAAACTCGTTATGACAGGAAAGCAAGTAATCATGGCTTCGAGGAAGGTACGCTCGTGTGGTTACATAATCCTCTCAGGAAAATCGGCAAGTCACCGAAGCTTCAGGCCCGCTGGGAGGGTCCCTATAAAGTGATCACAAGGATCAATGACGTGACCTATCGCATAAGACAGGGCGATAGAAAGAAGCCGAAGATCGTCCACATCGATCGACTAGCACCCTATCACGGTTCTAACGCTGCTCGGGACGAGCATGATTAAGAGGGCAATGTTACGACGATTACTTATTCTAGAACATTCGCAAGTACCTACCTACTCGTGTACGACGAATACCTACGCTCTAGAACACTCGCAAGTACCTACCTACACGTATACGACAAATACCTACGCTAGAACGTTTGCATGTACCTACCTACACGTATAACAATAGACCATCGGCGGTAGGCATACCTACGCGTCGCAGCTAAGTACCTACACTCATTGTTCTGTTTTCGAGAATTGTCGGCATCTTTGTGGTAATAACTGGAAGGTTCTAGAAGTCTATTGAAGGACTATAAAAAGGATTCGAACGTCGGCACTTCGTTCAGTTGTGAATACAGCGATCTCGAGCGAACATCTAAGCGATACGGAAGTTTAAGAAGAGCGATATACGAAGCGTTATAGTGCAGTATAAGTGTTTATTGCTTTAATTTGTTACTGTTAGTTTACTGTGTGAGTCTTAAATAAACTCATCATCGCGTAACTGGCATTTTACATCGAACCCCCATCCTGACACGTAACAATACATATAAGTACAAACAAAATGTAATTCCTTTCGTACGATTAAATACTGCTCAAAATGGTACACCCACACAATTCATTTTGTATCTCAATAATAAAGAAAGAAAGAAAGAAAGAAAATAATTTATTGGCGTACAATAACAAAATACAAATAGCAACAAATACAAAATTTTAATAAGTAGGTACAATTAACTTATAAGCTAACAAAGGTAGTGTAATAATGCAAGCACGGTAGGTACATAGAAACATTATATCGTACTGGTAATGGGCCTCAGCTCCGCATGGTGCTGCAAAAGTACAAGTACAATTGCAGCGCTGATTTTCAGCCGAAGCCTCGAAATATATAAACATTGGCTGTTTTCATAACTCATTACATGACGTGTACTTCAATGATAAGAAGGGAACACACACCGGAGCATGATGCACGGCTGCAGTTTTAGCGTTATTGAATTCTAAAGTTTAATAAACACCTTAAATATACATAACTAGGTATGTACCTATACTCTAAAGAAAACACACTGACAACGCATCATCTTCGTACGATACTGTTGCTAAGCACTTTAATTCATCTAACTCCCGTTGAGCGTATATAGTAGAAATCTTACCAGAGGCATAGCATCGAAAATGCTACCACCAAATTTCGCAAAAGTTGAATATACTCGTAAAATCAATCTCATCATATTGAACAGTTTCCTTACGACGAGATGTCAATGGAGTTACACATCAGATTATCTTGATAGCTGACCTTTTGCAGTACGGTTACATACCAATAAGCCGGTTATGGAGATAAGGATTCGTCATGTTTTGTATTAACGATTATTATTAATACATTTTTTGGTGATTTTAGTGTGTATGACTGACTTTTATTATATTTTCTGAAATTGATATCTGTTTTTCTGTGGTCAATGTTTTCTCTGACCCAGTTAAATATTGTACTATCTCTCACACAACTAAACTTTGTGTTATTCATAAATATTTGTTCCGGGTTTGAGCGTCTGAAAATCCTTCAGATACTAGGCGTCTCCTTTTTTAACAACCTAAATCTCTTCAAGAAGGTTCTCGCATTTTGTGGTTTTTCTGCTTTATTTTCTCACATACATTTTAACCAAGTCTCACATTTCTTGCACTCAATGTGTTTAGAAATGGGTACAAAGATTTTTTTCACTTATTAGAATATAAATATGGTTAAATACGACTCCATATCTCGCATTTTGTGGTTTTTCTGCTTTATTTTCTCACATACATTTTAACCAAGTCAATCTCACATTTCTTGCACTCAATGTGTTTAGAAATGGGTACAAAGATTTTTTTCACTTATTAGAATATAGATATGGTTAAATACGACTCCATATTTATCAATAGAGGCCATCTCAAGATTGTCTGTCTGGCTAAACCCCAAAATAGACATCTACTTCATTATCTAAGTTCAATATGTGTTCGCGAAACAGATTATTTATTGAAAGGTAAACTATTATCTGATGTTTTATCTATGACAATATTATCATACTCTAACCTCTTTAGAAGTTCGTTGACCGAAATATCAACCGGTGCTTTCTAGGTGCTAATTCAGTAAGCCTTGCCGATTTGTCTGAATCAGAATTTATTTTTTGATTGTTTCGGTGGCATATTAGTATTTTGTTAGTATAATTTTGTTCTCAACTTGGGTCAATAAGTTAAGTTTTCTTTACTTTAATATGATTTTAAAGTTTAATGTCGTCCTATTTGTATATTTATCAAACTATTAACAATAATATAATAGCTATATCTTTAAAGGTAAAAATACTAAATACTAAATCGTCACCCTTTTTTGCTATCCATGCTATCTATTTCACTTATAAGAGTTTTAGCAAGAACAAACTGACTATTTAGACAATAGACTTTTAGATTGAATATTGTTTTGTTATAAACAGTAATAGCTAGATTGTCACAGTTTTATGCAACCCACTGAGGCGTAGGTGACCGGTTCAGTCGACCGTGAACTATCAGTTTCATTGACTATGCTATAATTGGCACTTTAAATGTTATGTTTAAAGTATTTGGGTACGGCATAATTATCTAATAAATAAGCAGTTCGAAAATCTTTAAATCAAATTTGGATAATCAATAAATTGATATGTTTTAATCAGAATATGACATATCATAGATTCACGCCTTTTTTCCTGAAGATCTCCTCGGGAATAAAGACGTGGTCTGGTGTATGTACATACACCAGACCACGTCTTTATTCCTTTATTCCTTTATATTAGTATAGTAAGAGTTTCCGACTCTGCGAATTATTTGACACCATGTTGAAACTAGGCGCAAAATCTTTGCAGATAAGAATGTAGCATATATACTGAGTTCCAATCAATCAATTCTAAGGTCTCCGGTCTTTAAATTTACTCCATCGGTTCTCCGTATCATTCAGCTACCCTAATGACCTCACGTTGCTCTAAATTGAGACTCGTTTGCTCTAGTGATCATCGTTACTTTTATTTATGTGTAGAAATCAATAGAATTCCGGATAATATTCAGTCTGGAGCATAAACAGTGTTCGCCCAAACACTAGGTTATGAAAAGAGCAAATTACCGTATTTGCAGCCAGGGAGTGTCAAATGACGTCAGTTTGACGTCATCCTTCATCATGGCAACACCATTAGCTGTCAAAACATTTAATAGATTTATGTGCGCTTGCGACATTGACTCAAATCAGCTCATTTGACTTGTGTTGAAGGTTTGTTTCGTGTTAATATTCTAGAAATACTAGGTGAACGTGAAAATAAAGATTGGATACGTTATAGAATAAAAATGAATTAAATTATATTTTTTTAGTTTACAATTTTCACTGTTTCCATCTTTGCAGTCTATCTCAACAAACCCTTGAATAAGTATAAAATAAATAATGTGTTTATTGACACAAAAAAAAAAATTTATATATGAAATTTATTCCCTAACTTATACCCTATGTTGAAAAGAGATATACAGTTCATAAAAGCAAGTTGATTGTTGATCACACTAATATTTGTTTTTATTCTTGAAACAATGGTAGTGGCAAAGCTACTTCTATTATCTTTCTCTAAACTAGACGTAAAATCAAAGTAAACAATGAAAATAATACCATAAGCCACCCTTTTCTCCGTGGAATGACAAAGCAAACTAGTCGTTGGGGGAGGGAATCGAGTTATTTTAATGCCAAAATTTCGTAGATATAAGATAGCTTACATTGCACACCAACTGCTTGATTTGTTATTACAATATAAAAATAATTTAATATATTCGTTTTTCAAGTCATCCTCTTTTTGGATTTAACGCCTTTATAATTAAATATTTTTTGATTTTTATCAAATTCCTGGTGACGACTCTTCTACCCTTAAGACAGCAATAAGTATTTATGATATGTGGTTTGCAGGGTTCGTAGAGCACGTTAAGCATCAGCTTAACGTGCGCTACGAACCCTGCAAACCACACATTAGGTTCAAACGTTTAATAAATATAGGTACAATAATTTTACTTGTGTTGAATCGCACTTATGATTCAACGTCGCGTATTAAGAGCAGTATAGTTTTGTAGATTAGTAAGATAATTACCAAATACATTACGAGTACATTCTATGTAGTATAGTGATAATCAAGACTAGTTTTTATTTTTATTTTGGTACCATCGTTCTATCCCAGAGTAGGTTTACACTGCGTATTCGTGTTCTACATTTTAGCCTACAAGTGATCTAGAAATGAGACACTTGTGTAATATATAGTACTTGATCCCTTCAATTAAATTTCCGAGTATCAACAATTGTATTTAGTAAAAGTCAATTGGAGATGCGACAACAGTTACTTCAGTGAAACTCACTGATCAACCTAATTATGATTTATGTAACAAAACGATTCACATTACAATTTTGTTACACTTTTGTTTACTGATTGTAGAGGCTTGTCAAGGGTCATAGAGGCCAAAATTTATAAATCAGCGTGAGTAACGGTGACGATTGTCGGACCTCATAAGTTAACGCTACCAATTTTCATTGTACCGATTATTTTTAATTCTTGCTGTCTCGATTAAATCTTAAACTACTGGTGTCTGATTGCTTATACCTATAACGGTGCCCTTTAGTGCTCTTTTTACGTGCTGTTTACCATTTACCAACAGGTGAATGGTGGATGACACTATTACAAGTAAAAAGTGCTTTAGGAATAAATAATTAAGTGTTTCACCTTGTCTTATATCGCCTGATCCTGAAACTTCACTTTTACAAGATCTTGGTTATATCAGCGAAGAGATTTAATTTTATATTTATGTATTACCACACCACAAAAATATTTCATTTGTACAATACAAAGGAAACAAACATTTTGCTGTACAAATGTTGGTCATTAAGTTCAAATGTAGTGCGAGTAATAAAACACCGACACTTGTGCACAATGAGACCCCTATACAAATAAAATGGCTGACAATAACTTACGAGCGAGGCTTGTATTACAATAATGACACCCTACGATATAACAAACAAATACGTTATGGTGACAAATATGCTTTAAGGTCACATCCGCTGGCAGATGTAGGGTACTTTCAATAGTAATGGTGATATTGCAAATCTTTTAGTAAACATTAAACTTCGTTTAAAGTTTTACCTATTTGTCTGAGATATATACATTGCATCATACCTTTTCCAAAGGGGTAGGAAGAGATAACACAAAAGTTTTGTCATCTTTTAGGTCCGTAGGCGAGTTTGTTGTCCTGACAGATTCAAAAATTTAATTACAAATCTAACTTTTTTTGATTTTGGGCTTATACTGAACTAGCATTACGCGGTACGGTATCATCTGCGTCTTTGCTTACTGCTCTGCTTCCGTCGCCAGTAGCGTGATGTTACATAGCCTATAACCTTTCTCCAGAACTGCGCAAAAAGAATTTCAAATCCGACTGGTTGTTCCAGAAATTAACGCGTTCTAACAAACTTTGACTCACAAAATTATTAACAAACTCCCAAAATTATTTCTCGACAAGGAATCTACAATCAGTTTACCAGACTCAAAACCATCTATTATGAGAAAGTTGCATTGCAGTTCGTACAGTTTAATGGACCCAACAAGGTAATTGAGACAAATATAATTCTTGATGATGTAGTAATTAATAACATAGATACCTGAACTAAGGCAGTTATCAATTAACTATTTTCGACAATCCAAATTACATTACATTTAAAATTAACTAAACAAAATTTTGTGTTGAATAAAGTAAAAGATACTCGTAATAAGATTGTAACTTGAGTAAATTAACTTTAGACGTAAATCTGTATCGCTAGGTATACCTGCAACTATAGCCATCATTATTTTTATCAATAAACGTTATGTCGAAGAAATCGCATTTTCTATAGAAATTGTGAGATACAGTTTGCTGCTCTAGTCCTTTTAGTCTTTTGTATATGAGAATACACAGCGCTCCTAGTATTTATTTTAGAAACTTAATTTTAAAAATATTTTTACATAATAAATAAGTGCCATACTTATTCCATGACTTATCTGTTTAATGCTCTAAAGCTTATCTGCGCTATTAGATTCAGATTATCGGATAACATGGACTTCAAAAAAATAGTACTATAATAATTATGTTCCGTCAATGGAACATAAAGACAGACTATTGTTTAAAGCAAAAAATTGTTTCGAATTAGAGTGACGGGAAAATTATGCCTTGTTATGGTTTCAATATGATACATATCAACAATACCGAAAACTAAACTTAATAAAAAGTCAGTCTGTTGTCTGACGATCCAGATGACTGCCTCGCTAGAAAACCTGTGTTTTGAGAATATTACAAACATTCAATAATTCAAAACTAAAATATGTTAAACACAAAAATATCTACGCATTTCACTAAACAGACCAATAAAATTATCCTTGCTCTAATAATTTGGGATTTAACAATTCTCTATTACATGCGTTCGTTAAATTTTCCAAAGATAAAGAAAATCTATTTATATACTTTTAAGCGCACTATAGATTTTGGCGTTGAAGTTCACCAGTACGAAATCAATACTTCTATCACCCATAAACAAAAACTTTTATTAATCATTAAGTTTCAAACCATACAAGATCCACCACGTGCCTCTTATACCATAAAACTCGCAAAGTCACCCCACAACAAATTAGCCACGATTTCTATTCTCATATGTAACTATTGAGGTCTATTTGTCACCAAATGTCGATTGTTGACAGGAAGGGACCGCAACAGATGCCACTATAGTCATAAATTTAGTTCACCGATTTTAATCAGCTGTCGTAAACTTGACACCTTGGGACACATTTCATTGATAATGACAGCTCTTTAGCTAAGTAAGTAAGTAAGTTCTTGCGTTAGATATAAAATGCAAATGTTTAAAAGATATAAATTAAATTTTGTTTGGACATTATAGATTAGAAGTTGGTGTAAAATTTGAGATTTAATAGTTACAGATTACGAAAACTTGTGTTAAGTTAGTAAACCATTACCTTAGAAATTTTGTAACCAGTTATGTATATAGTAATTTAGAAGACTAGTTCAAAAAGTAGTTTCACCATTCAGGACACTACAACGATAGTAACACTATGATACCCTCACCCTCAGCTCCTTCATACTTAACTCCTTACTTTCAATTCTTGTGCTCCACTCATATCAAGAACTTACGCTCTTCCAATAACCTTCTCCTTGCATGTCATCCACATAAATCTGGATTTGTCGATTCTTCCTTTATTATTCAGGCAGTTCGTCTTTGGAATGACCTTCCTGTTGAGGTTAGAATGGCTACTAATCGGTTTAAGCTGAAAGTTCGGGCTCTCCTCTTTGAGAAATTGTTGGAGTTACCACGTTCATTTTTCTTATCTCATCGTACTTATAGTGTATTTATCTATATATGTATTTATATATATATATTTATTTATACTTATTTATATTATAATATTTAAGTATTCACTGTTTATTTTCTTTATGGTTATACTTTTAATTTAGATCGTAATTATTTTAGATTTGTATCATTCATTCTGCTTCAATAAATGCACCTACTTTGCTTATCTCTGCATTACCTAAGGTTGTCTGTTAGAGTACATTAAGTCCGCCTCTGTACCTATGTGCATAAAGTTTAATAAAATAAAAATAAATTTACTAGCAGTAGCAAAAGCTTCAAATACAATGTTACTGTTTTCCCCCCATTACAGTCAACTTTGTTTCTGTTGTTATTGAGCGACAGTTCTATCCTACAATTAGGTGACTCTCTAACTATTCTACTGCTACAGATAATATATAAATCATTTAAAATTACAAAGAGTATGTATTCGTATTAAAGCTAATAAATCTTACTTCGTATATCAAGAGCTGAAGATACTTCACAAACTAAAATCAGCAAGCTCTCAAGAAAGTGCATTGCGCATAAAATCTCTTACTTTGAATCGTGTTACAAGATTAAACGTATGAAAGTTGATCTGAAGTCTGTAGGTAAGCTCACGATTATTAAATAGCTATTCCATATGATGCCCATAACACTTAAGATCTTTGTTAATCTCGTAATTGGAAACGATGCAGACTGTCTACATGATTGGCATATCTTGCTTTTATTAAGCGTTGTATTTGTAGTGGCTATATTTTTATAAGTAGGTAGATTAACAGTTTACTATAAACACATATAATGTGATCTACAGATAAGGTGTTAGTATTATCAAAAAGTTTGTTTTACTTTAATAATGAATACATTTTTTAAAATCACTATACCAATTATAGAGCCTAATTATTATTTTGACTAAGATGACAATGATCTATCTATTATAAATGCAAATGTATGTAAATTGTAACAAGCATTTAGCAAGATAAAAATTTTGTAAAACTTGTACAAATCGATAACTGTGTACCTACTTCTGTTTTTACAATCTATTAAAATAATGCTATCAGTTTACGTGAGGATCGATGGAATGCGGGTGTATCATTGACCTGACATAAACGTTTAAACAATAAACAGAACATTAAGATATATTAAAAATATTTTTTTAAATAAGTTGGTAGTTGAATTTTTGATGCAGTTAATTTATCCAATAACAAGCGGGTTACACACCTTCAATTTTAACTGTGCGATTTAACTGTGCAGTCCGAACTGTAGGTAGGCGTGTATACACACCTAACAATTTAACTGTACAGTTAAACTGTACAGTTTAACTGAGATCTATTCACAACATAATTAGATGAAACTTTAACTGTACAGTATCGCACAGTTAAAAGGTCTGTAGCTCGCTTAATGTTTCATTTAAATCATTCGAGATTTGTCGGCAACCTTCGGCCTTCTTCGGGTTTAAATTTAGGTCGACAGGTGCAAGGCAAATGTGAAAGCAAAAACTTGGCATATTTTTTTACTTTTAATCAGTAGTCCGGTTTTAGTCAAATTTATTTTTGGCCTGTTGTCGAACTCTGAGGTAATTTTACTTTATCTGTAAGCATATTTTATTTAAAATATATATATTATTTAAAACTTTAATATTTTATAAGCTATATTATTTATGTTTTTTGATAACACATATTTATCTGAATTAAAAGACAATGAAGATATTATTGTAAGAAAACATAAACATAAGAAAACCTGTTGAATATTTATGGATTTTGCATGTCTTTTCCTTCCTGAATTGTAATTTTAATAATGAGTAATTTTAGTAATTTTTCAAAGATTTATGAGTATTGAACACCACACTTGTGTATGTCAAATTGATGATTGAAGATTTATATTAATGGCTCTAGGTTTACTTACGATGTTTTCCTTTACCATAAGTCAGTGACGTTCAAGGTTAATATATCGAAAATTAATTACAAGAAATGATTTTAAATAGCACAATTCTACTTACTCGGTTTCGAACCGAATCTCATGTGCGTGTGTCGCATGTCCTATCCACTAGGCAATAATGTGGGTGTTTAGGAATTTTTTTTGCCAGCAGTTGGCGCCACATAGGTAAAAGGTCTTTCATTTACAAAAAATCAAAATCAATATTCAGACACAGTTTGAAATCAATAGAATCGTTCACGGTTGATTGAAAGCGCTTTGACGGGTGCCTGGACCTGACGCCTCAGTGCTGCCACCTCGTGGCGCCATTTTAGAAAACCCTCATTATGTTACCAGATATTATGTCATCAGTTCACAGTGTTGTAATTTACTTAAGCGAGCAATGTGTAAATAAAAACTTATTACAAAAAAGGACGTTGTTAACAAAATGTCAAAGTAGGTAAACGTCATTATTTATTATCTACACCGGGCCGACCTTTAAACGTTATTACATCTTAAATCATAGATAGATATGATGTGATAGGATAGGACCCTATGCGTAGGGTCAACAGTTAAAATGAAAAATGATTTATCTTCTGAAATTTCTGTAAAAGCTGGCGATAAAAATATGCTGTAACGAACCATTTATTTCGTTTAATAGTAACCTATACAACTCTTTGAATAAAAATACTTAAAGAATAGAAACTCTTTAAATACCAAATATTGAGAAATATATACTACTCCTGACAAAATTTAATCAAAAATCTGTTATTTACGATAGTTTATAGGAATTAAAGGTTTACTTGGATTTTATACTCAAGTTTTCAGCTTTACAGTGGCTATTCTATATAAAAACTGCAATACAATTTTTAAAAAATCCTGATTTTTCGTTCGGAGCCGAAGCGCTGTCAATATAAGAAGACGTATTAATATTTCTTCTTCGTGGTGCTCTTTTAATAGGTCATAATCATAAGCACATTAAATTTGTCTCCCGGTTTGCAATGGAGGGAAGTGGACATTTTAATTTCCAACTGTTCCTTTTTACTTCTGATTAAATTCGTTGCGGGGTCCAAGACAGTAGGTTTCGCAGTCCCCGGGACTCCCGAGTTTCAAAGATCGGTGTCTCATATTGGTTATTACTGTTAATCCTGGCTTACAGGAGTCACAATGATGGGCATGTGGGTGGGATTGTCCCGAATATTGACATTTTGTAAAAGCGATTCAGCGCTAAACGATCCATTGCATAAAATGCGTTTTTAATTAAAGATCGTGTATAGAAAACTACCGTTAGTTATAGTCTTATTAGGTAAAAAAAATTAAATGCAAATATTACTTATCAAACGTAGAGGAAATCAATGTCCAGCAGTAGACGTCATTCGGCTAACTATGATAATGATCACCTTCTATAACAGCCTTGAAATGGATATACTTTTTTCTCGTACTAATGCAAAATTCTCTTTTTAATCTTGGCATTTAGTTACAGACTTGGCATACCTAACGCATGGGTTGCACTCTTAATGCAATAAAATATAATATTTATACACAGTCATAAAAAGCCTCAACCTCTTTAGTGATAAACATTTCATATTGAGGTCAGTGTAGGTAATGTGTTTTATTTTATTAATGAAACTATTGTTTATAGTGTTTAAATTATTGAACAACGTTTGTTTGTTAAAGACCTATTATATAACTTATTTTGAAAATAGATTTGATTTTATGGCAGCGGTAGTAAGACCAAGTGAAATAACAGTACTTATATTTTGTTTTTCGTTCTTTTTGTAGTCTTTTCCTGAACTACTTAGTAGCTATTGCACTTTAGTAGTAGCAGAAAAAATTACGCTTTTAGATACAAATACTAAATACAAAATTTGTCGCTTTTTACTTAGTGGTAATCATAGCTACTTGTGCTTCTAGAGCTTCTGTAACTATTGGTCATCCATGATAAACAGAACTAGAGTTTTAAAGTAATCCTTCTATATCTACTATTATTATTGCTTTCTTACCAAAACATATACAAAAACAACATCCTTCTTTTAATGTTACGTATACAACAACCAATAAGTTTAATTAGTTCCGCTCGATATGAACAAAACCACAAAACTTCTTCAACACCGAATTTCACGCCTAAAACTGTACAATGGGAAGTCTTTATGACTTGGTATACCAAAATACCTGTGTTTTCACTACATTACGACCACCATTTTATTGAAATGAGCGCCCGAGCCTTATAGTAGTAACCACATTCAGAGAATACTTAAACTTCTTTCAACTTTTAATTATAAAACCTCAGTGGTAAAATCCGCGTTAAAAACTCCTTTTAAGTTTTACCTCTGTGGTAGTAATTAAAATTTAGCGCCGTAAATAAGCAGCATAGGTACACTATGCTCCTATCTCATAATGCCGAATTAATGCTGGCCGGTCATAATTTCTATTGTTTCCTTTGCTAAAAAACATCAAAGGAATAAAATTTCTGTTGTCCTTCACTTTGAGCTTTTTAATTGCTGCCTCTGTGTTTAATGTTGTATATAAAAAACGTACGCTTAGGTTTTTTTGTATTTGTATCAATATTTAAAAAAAAATATTTGTAGGTATATTATTATTACATTTTCTATTATTTAGGTAAGTACTCATTTCATGACGATTCAAATACAACAATAGGCTGCAAGTCATTGATTATTCGTTTTATTCACAACGTCACAAAATCAGTATCAGGTTACTAGTACATCCGCTAGAGCTAGACAGTCAACAAACAATGAAGGATTCAATGGACCATAGATTAAGAAACTTATGTAAATGATAGAAATAAACAGCTTTAGTAAAACTGTATTTTCAAAATTAAATGACAGTAACTTATAATTTTTATACTACCGTAAACGATGGAAATTTGTATAAACCTTCAACTCACGAGTAAGCATTAAAGTAGCACTAAAATAAATTTTGCTGTGAAAGTAAGTAGTAATTTTCTATTTACTTCAAAAATACTAATTGAAAAATAAAATACTATTCCTCTGTTTAAGGACGCGTTTACAATTCTATCAAAAATAACCCCTTTTTCGGTTCATTTTGCGGCAAAACGATAAACAATTTTATATATCTAGCAGATACTACAAATAGAATGGTTCTTTATCTTGTGATAGGACGTGTTTTTTTCTAATAATATTTATTTTCAATGTAGTAAAAACCGTTGTTCTTTGACTCTCAATGCAGAATTTACGAAATCGTGTTGATTTCGAGACCTGTTTTTTTCTTATTATATTCAAAATATTCTAAATTTAAAAGTACCAAAAGTTAGCAAATATCTTCAATTAATAAAATATCGGTCTATTTTTTTAATATTTTACAAATGAACACGAAAATGAATGAAAAATAATATCGTCATTTTCCATACATTTTGCTATGTAGCGTGAATCTTGATGCATTGTAATAAGACTTATTTTGTTTAGTAGTTGTTTTCATCGCATTGAACAGAGCTTTGTGAACAAGAATCAGTCCCCGCTCGGCGCCCGTCGTGAGTGGACCTGTGTCGCTTATCGGAAGCTGCTCGACTCGTAAATTTCGTTGTATAAACACAATGTAGTTGACAATACTAGATTTGATACTTACAAGAGTTGCAAGCATTTTATACGAAATAGTTGTCAAGGTATTATGGTTTTTGCTATAAGTACCTAAGTAGCTATTATTATTAGTTGCGTTTCGGACATGCTGAGAAATCTGAATGTCTACTTCGGTGACTGCTATTGGGACTAGCTAACGAGTAGAGCTAGGTGTACCGAGTATGGGCTCGTTTTGTTAGTTATGATGAGACCTTACCACCGAACATGATGAAAAGACCTGAAGGTCTAGTTCGGTGACTGCTACTGGAACTAGCTAACGAGTAGAGCTAGGCGTACCGAGTATGGGCTCGTTTTGTTAGTTATGATGAGACCTTACCACCGGACAAGATGGAGTGACCTGAAGGTCTACTTTGGTGACTGCTACTGGAACTAGCTAACGAGTAGAGCTAGGCGTACCGAGTATGGGCTCGTTTTGTTAGTTATGATGAGACCTTACCACCGGACAAGATGGAGTGACCTGAAGGTCTACTTCAGTAACTGCTACTGGAACTAGCTGATTAGTAGAGCTGGGTGTACCGAGTGTGGGCTCGTTTTATTAGTTATAATGAGACCTTACCACCGGACATGTCAGAGTGACCTGAAAGTTTACTTCAGTGACTGCAATTATATATATTAGTAGAGCTGAATGTGCCTTCTGGTCACTCCATCATGTCCGGTGGTAAGGTCTCATCATAATTAACCTAACGAGCCCATAATCGTTATACAAAGCTCTTCTAATCAGCTAGTTCCAGTAGAAGTCACCGAAGTGGTATCAGGACACTTACGCAAATCCACTTGCGTAAAAGACATTTGCGCATTGCGCGAAAGACTTTTGCGTGAATGGACATTTGCGAGAAAGAAACTGGCGCGAAAACTTTTGCGTGAAATATGATAAAACAAGATTCTTAAGTCAAATTTCATTAAAGCAGCTGCCATTGTGAACGTTAGCTGCTGTTTTTGTACCTATTGCTTTCAAAATCGATACCTGAGTGTCCCAGCGATGTCCGAGCGAGATTTGTGTTCAGTTATCGCTGGGATACTCAGATGACGATTTTGAAAGCAATCGGTTCAAAAACAGCAAAAGTTAAAAATGGCGGCTGCTTCAACAAAATTTGACTTAAGATTCTTGTTTGGTCATCGCTGGGACAGTCAGATATCGATTTTGTAAGCCATCTGTTCAAAAACAGCAATGTTCAAAATGGCGGCTGCTTATAAAATTTGACTTAAGATTCATGTTCGGTCATAACTGGGACACTCAGGTATCGATTTTGAAAGCAATAGGTACAAATACAGCAAAGTTCAAAATGGCGGCTGCTTTTATTAAATTTGAATAAGGATTCTTATTTAGTCATCGCTGGGACACTCAGATATCGATTTTGAAAACAATAGGTTCAAAAACAGCAAAGTTCAACGCAAAAGTCTTTCGCGCGAGTGTCTTTCTCGCAAATGTCCATTCACGCAATGTGTGACTCCATGCCCACCAAAACTAATTCTAAGTACAAAATAAAAAAATACTACAAGAAATTTCAAAATACAAGTCATTCCAATTAAACAAAATAAAAATTTATTTCTAAAGTATCAACGTGAGTTTATTTTCATATAATCGCCTTAGTTAGGCTGACCTATGTATGTGTGTGTGAAATTTGTTTATGTATTGGTGCGATTCGATACCTATGATTTTTGAGAACGCGTCCTTAAATTATAATATTTATTTCCAGCACCTGTTCAACCATAATAAATGTAATTCAGTTAAAATGAGCCAAAAATCAGTGACTGAATAAGAGACCTTTCGCTTTATACTATATAGAAATTGTCATCGATTACTCTTACAAATTAAAAAATCTGTTTTATTTATACGCATGCATAATTTCATATTATATCACAATTCAATAAACCTCTTTCGAGCCAGACACAAAACAATAGTAACATATACAAAGTTACAAAAGGAACATGTTATGTTGATGAGACTGTCACTCATTTCGTTCCAGAATGCAACAGCGAAATTGTTTCAATTACAAAATTAATTTAAAATAAGAACGAATGAATGAGAGTGAATCATTCCCGGCTATACCTCATTCATGCTTTTGTGTCTTATTATTTGTGTTCGCTAAAATGTGTTAGTGGAACGCCTTTGATATTTCATATGATATTCAGATCGCGTTGTTTTTCAGAGTTTTTAAAGCGATATTCAATGACATCTTAAATTTTGTTACGAAAATGATACTCTATTACATTGACAATCAGCGTTTTTGTTTATTTTTTTAAATAAAATTATTAGGTACTTAATATGAATGCTGAAAGTCAGTTTGTATTATAATTACTTAATTCGTATTTCTTTGTTTGTAAAGTGGATAAACAAACGATAAGACGTTTTCGTGGCCAAAACAGATAGTGGCAAAGGCTCTGTGCTGTTGTTGTTGCAACCTTACATTATGAAGATGAAATTAAAATATAAAATAATATTTTCTTTTTTTATTTCCAGGTACTTATACGGCGTACCTACATTTTACAGAAAGGCACCTAGACTATTACCAGGTTACAGGAATTTTGTATTATAAAGAGGTATTAAGGTTAAGTTGATAATATTTAACTCAATTACCTTGCTTTACCATCATGTTAAGAATATAAAACAAATAATAAAACAATCAAAAATATTTTTATAGAAAAATTTGTTTCCATAGTTTACTCAGTTTCTCACAGTTAAAACTTTTGGTATGTATAAATATATAGCATATATATACATACCAAAAGTTTTAACTGTGAGAAATATTCACATAAACCTATAGTAAAAAGAGACTGGTTCAACACCATTGCATAATACTAGTTTAATATTTCAAATAAAGTTTCGATGAATAGTTTATAATAAACCTCATTTAGACAAAGTAATACACGAACTCCAAGTAACTCATAATAAACGCGTTGATGTTACAACTCAATTCGTGTTTAATGGCCCCCGTTTGTTTACTTTGGTTACAAATAAACTTTATTTAGTTTACGTTCAGTTATAGTGATAGAGATTAAGGACTTAAGTGTATGGATGATGTGAATTTATAGCATATTACAAAACCACCATGACAGCAGTTTGCTAAATGCCAACTGAAAGCTAAATTACCCTCTCTTTCCTTTTTTGTCACCTCACCCCCCTCAATCCTTTTACCTACCTTTCCCTTCACGGTAAGCAGCGGCTTCGCAGAGTCACCGTTGTTGGTGTTACACACGTACCCCCCTTATTCATAAAAATCTAAAAGCCTATATAGTTAAAATGAGTTTGTCTCTTTCTTACTAGTACCAATGTCAAGGTGACAGATAAAGTCAAACGAAGTAAAAATCTATTTTAGCTAATAAAAGCATATAAGATATTTATGAATAAGGGGGTAACTAAATAATATATGGCCTACCGTAGTCCTGTAAACCGTGATGTAGGTACTAGTTCAACATATTGTTTGACGTACAGTGTCAAATAAAAAAGACCGCTATTATTGCTGCAATAAAATAAATTGCAACCCCAAGGCTAGGTGATATCATCCCGCGAAAAAGAATTGTAAAAGTTTAGTATAGTATAGGTTAAAAGCTAAAGCGTGGCAATATGTAGAGTAAAATGATCGAGGTTCTTAAAACAAGCATCTTAAATACGAAGTTGACGATTCAGAACTTTTCAAAGATACATGCACGTTCTAAGTTTATCTTGAACATAACTGACAAACAAAGAAACAAATATGCTAAAAGAATTTGGAAAAATATAGGACATGAGATTCCAATAATTGGCTAACAAAGGATAGAGTTGAAAGAAAACAAGCATGAAAATCAGCTAAATTATTATATATTTTTAAAGAACTTTATTACTATCTCAAAAGAACAAGTACATAGTTCAATTAATGAGAATTTTAACAAATTGCAGAATACATAAACAATAGGTATCAGTACCAGTTCGTCGATACAGTGAATGAACGTAGGTATGTATAACTTTAACGTCAATGACTTAAAAAGTACTTTGTGCGTGTTTACTTTATTTAAATATATCATTTTTTTTTGAGTGGTTGTGTATGTGTGTGTAAGTGTGTATGTGCATGTATATATGTGTATATTTATTAATTTACTAGCTTTTCGCGGCGCAGTTTCACCCACGTCTTTGATTACTGTTCTGCGCCCGTCGCCAGTAGTGTGATGTTATATAGCCTATAACGTTCCTCAAGAGCTGGGCTATCATACGCAAAAAGAATTATGCAAATCGAACTAGTAATTCCAAATGATAGCGCGTTCAAACAAACAAACAAATAAACTTTTCCACTATACATACGAGTATAATAGTATTGATAATTGATTCCCCTATTTAATTAATATAATAACCGCTTCGATATTGTAACTTGTACCACCCCAGTCACGTACTCCCAAATAATGTCACAGCCGGTAGATTTATGAGTGTACACTCTATGTTATCGTTTTGCGCAGTGATATGTGCCGCGTACTACGCACATCCATGTTCTAAATATGCTCAGCAATTTTATTACATTTAATTACTGCCTCTGTGGTTCGGTGCTATTATTTACGGATTACCACTTAGGTTTTTCTGTCGAAAAATTCTCAGTATTAGCTCGGAGCCTGGAACTGTGCTCGATGTACGCCAACAGGCTCGCCCCCTTTCACATGGAACCTAAAATAAAAATGGCGAAAAGTGGGTGGTTAAACATCTCTGCCTATCCCTTCGGGGATAAAAGGCGTGAAGCTATGTATGTATGTTAATGCAGAAAGTAATTTTTGTCTCGAATTCAACTTGGGCTGCAATTATGAGTGGAAAAATGTAGGTGAAAATAGTAAAAATATTGAATAACTACGGTATTGTACGGTAGTAGATCCACGCTGGTTGCAGCATGACTGGGCCGGATCGTCCGGGTAAGTACTATTCGTACGCCGTAGTATTCGTACTACTGCGTTTCGTTTGGTGAGTGAAAGCGCCGTAGGCCCAATTTCCCCCCTTTACTCTATTCCCACCTCCCTCATTCCCTTTTCCTAACCCCATTCCCAGCCGCCATAGTGGAGATCACCATACCAGCAGTTTAAGACGATGGCTTTTGGTATAGTGGCCACCACTTCTGGATTTCACTGACTGCTTACCATCAGGGGGGTGGAGTCATTTAAGTAGGCAAATATAAAAAAAAAAAACTATACCGTTGCGGATTTGAAATATTCAAGCGTGTAATAAAGAATGCATTGATTACCTACCTAATAATATGTAGTAGATAGGTGCCAATACAAGTTATTTTAGAACGAGCAAAAATACTAAAGATACTAGATAATTTAAAATGTGGACAATATGACTAAGCAACACCTTATAAAAAGAAAAAGACACTGTCGACCGTAAGATTTTTTAGGCCGATGACACGATGGCATGATGTACTGAAATACATTTAATCTTAGAATATATTGACATCGCAATTAGAATAAATTGCAAGATAAATATCGAAGTAAACGCACCGGATTATCAATTAAAACCGCAATAAAATGGTATGTGTGATACTCAGAAACAAACTATAAACATTAATAACTTGTCCTAAGTTATTCCCTTTAATAAATGAAAAGGGAATGTTTTACGGTCTTGTTAGTTCTTCCTGTAATTGACTTACGTATAAGGCCGGTATTACACTATCATATTTAAATCATATATTTAAATGATTTCATATCTGTCAAGTTCTATGATCATAGTTCGACGACCCTCAAACTATGATCGTAGATAATCACATGTAGTTATTTTACCGTCATATGTTCCGTCATATGTTCTTCATTTAAAAATGACTTACACATCTTTGATCATATTTCTATGATAGTCTAATAGCGGCCTAATAGAGGCCTAAGGCAGTAGATAAGTATGAGGAGGCTATAGGACGGATATGAAAATGAGCAACATGTAGTAAAGAAACAAGTTGAGTCAGATAAATATATATATCATAGCAATTTTTCAAAGGGTTAGGCATCGATGTCGTGTATCGATATATCCACGTATATTATTATTGGAATACGCTACACATATATTAATACTTAATATTATAAATGCAAAAGTAACTCTATCTGTCTGTCTGTCTGTCTGTCCGTCTGTTACGCTTTCAATCCTAAACCACTGAACCCATTTTAATGAAATTTAGATACCGGATCTTAACTTTGCATACATAGCTAGAATTTCTTTTAGATCACGTCAGTCACACTTATGAACGTCAAAATAACAATGTTAGCCAATTAACCTACAGCTAATTCGTTGACGGTATAGAACCACGAGAAGAACTAGGAAAAAACTCAAGCCACTCTTTTTATTCGCCAGATTGTTACAATTTTTCATAAGTTAGTAGAATGCAAAGTTAAGCAGGCACGAAATAGGTCTCCCTCGTAGTCCTACTAATAGGACATATTAGGACAGACAGACAAATACCTCCCTCGTGATTCTACTAGTTGTACAAATAAGTAGGACCACGAGAAAACGTTGGCACTTACACATATTTTATCGATATTTCTCTGACCTATCCCCTCCTTTTACACCACATACCAAACTTATACAACTAAAAACCAAAATTCTAACAGTTATTTGTAATGAATATTAATATTTAGTTGCGCGTGACATTTTTATTTAAGTTTTACATTGACAATGGAAACCATCTGTGTCAACACGGTAAGACAAAAGTATATGAGGACAAAAGCGAGCTTTGTAAACACAGTGTTGGAACAGCTTAGGATTCTCTAGAGGATTTTATGAAGACTACTAGATGTTAGGAGAGGCCGCGTGTAGTGGAACTTGTGGTATAGCGTTTATTTTTAGATATCACATATTTGCTGCAGTTTAGCTGAGGTAGTGCGCAATCGAAGACCTCAGTCATTTAAACTATTTTAAAATATACTGGTGTTCCTGCATAAAATGAGAATAGAATTTGCGATTCGCTTTTCCTAGAGCAAACGCGGTGAGCATTACTCATAAAGATTTTTACAGTGTAATAGGACACATGAACATTCTTAGTTGATCATGCACATTAAAGCACTCTACCTCTTCTCATATCGTAAGAGGTGAAGACGTCTTTATATTACTTTTCTGTTGTCAACAGTCTTGGAGTGGATCTTCAAGCCGCTGATGTGATCATATAAAAAATACATAATAAATAAAATTTAAGACATAATTGATATATCCGGTCGTAATAATATTTCCATACTCGTCTATTACTTCGATAACAAAACGTGATGAAATCCAACATAATTAACGACAATATAAAATTCAAGGTTTGACATAATACAGTAAGAATATTAAAATGTTTCCCATCCTACGATTTTCTATCAAATAATTGCCTACACACTCGAAGCCAAACAAATACCCTACCATACAAAAAATAATTTGGCACCTTTCAAGGAGCATGTCAAATTTAAAAACCACGCAGTTATGCATTTCTTTAATTGACATTCAAATTTAAACCATAACGTCTCAGAAATAAAGTCGTGTATTCGACGCACGTGTATGACAGTTTAACCCGCTATTACCTATGGTAGGTATGTCAAGTTCACTCTTTCAACATAATGAGTCATCTGTCAATTTGTCATATTCGCATTATGTCATAAAATTAATTCGATTAAATTGCGTCATATTTTGTTTTTGTTTGCTGCATTGTGGTATATTTTTGTTATACATATGTTACAATTATGTAATAAAAAAATAAACAGCCCGCAATAAAGAGGAAAGACATCCACTGTCCACATAGCCTGCTCAAGTATCGCCAGTTTCGCACTCATCCATCGCATCGGTTGCCCGCCACTATCATCAGGATCGCCTTGATAGAGATCGCTGCGAGCAGAACTTTTCTGGAGAGCGACCACGATTTTCATTAATTCTAAACAATAATTATGCAAAAATGATCTTAATAATGTTGACATCATGTCATAGACTAGTTTGAAAATGTCTATTAAATAAATGTCAAAAGTTGAATAAGTAAAGTAAAAGTATTAATCAGAAGTTTATACTAACTGCATAAGATGTGGTTTCAGCTTATAAAATATACACATCTTTATGTTAATTAAGTATCTTCTATAATAACACGTCTACCATCGAACAGACAACCGTAATCAATAACACTAAACATGATATTTATCATGTTTAAATGATAATTATAATTAAATAATACAAGCTTCTATATAAATTAATTAAGAATGATTAATAATAGTTATTACACGAAACTTATAAAAACCTTCGTATCCTTTCAAGGTGTTACAGCAACAGGCTACCTTGTCAAATTAAAAATTAAGTTCTTTTTTTTAATATAAATCTACCAAAATTACTCTTTCAAATTTGGAAGCTAACACATTCGTTGGCAAAAAGCTTCGGTTTTAATAAAGCGACAGAAATATAAAGTTTTGAACTATTTAGTTCGAGACCCGTTAGATTCCTCTGTGAAAAAATACTATCTTTTCCCGAATATAATAATAGGTATAGGTATATACCGCCAACATTACCTCAGCTATCTAGATAGTACTATTTAGTATTCATGTTCGGTTACCACCGAAGGTAACACAACAAAGCTAAAAATTTATGAATATGGTCACCATAAACGGCTCATATTATGTCTTGTTTTTTAATAGTGTGTCAGGGAGCGGTTGCACCAGTGTCAACATGTTTAGTGCTAAGTATGGCTCGAGGTGACAGTTTACCATCAGTGAAAGTGACGTTACGTCACTGTCAAACTGACAGCTATTCTATGCCATCCAAAATAGAACATTTTTTTATTTTTTATTGTCGACAGTGGCAGACGAGCAAACAGCCCACATGATAGTAAGTGGTAACTGTCGCTCATAAAAGACTCATAATCTCTGGCATTCCTCCTACAATGCCAGAAAGTCTGCGAAGCCGCTGGGTACCATAGACCGCCAATGAGTGCATCTCTAAGTCAAATTGGTAAAGACCGTAAAATGTTCATTTGTGTCAAACCTCTTGCAAAATACGCAAACAAAAATATTTTGTGGCAATCCCAATAAAACAGACCAGGCAACATTGATAATTTTAAAAAAGTTCTTTTTTTTATTAATATAAGTAGACCAAGTAGACTGTTAACTATTAAAATGACAGTTTAATTTGAAAGGTAATTATTTACACGCGATGTCGGTTAATGGTTTATTGCTTAACTTGTATCCTATTTAGAGAGATAATTTTATAAAATAATAACTATAAAATTACATTAATTTATGAACATTTATAATTTTAATAATTTGATATAAAAGATAAAACTTTCTTAGATTTTATCTTTAAATTGCTTTTAAGCATTATTATTTTGGAGACCACACGCCAAAAATATAAGTATGATATAATAAGCACAAAGTTGCTCTTTCTTCATTTCACATTTTTATTCTGAGACAAATTCACTTTGTCTGTAGCTACGGTTTTTTTAATTTCATGTTTTTATATTTCTTTACTTTCAATTTTAACCCTAAGTCTTTTGAGAAAAAGCATAACACAAATTCACCGTGGTTGGTGACCACCGTGCCGAGAGTTTAAAATTAGCAATAAAATTTAGTTTCACCACCTCTGGCTGCTTATTACAAGAGTGGTAAGTCCTAATAATTCGGCGTGGTAGGGTGATATAAAAAAACTATAAGCTCTTTTTGAGTTTAGAATTTGTCATTTTACTATCAGCGACATAATATTTAGGTATCAAAAAGTGTCCCATTAAATATTCTAGTTTGCTACAACCACTTAAATCAAAGCTAAAATATCTGAACTTCATCACTAGGCTAAACAAACATATTTTCCATATAGAGTGATAACAGACAGGTTTATTAATTGTAATTGTATCTGCCTGCCTACATGCCTGGGTCCGTGACCTACAAGATGACGTCACGAAAGCTCGCCAGACCCAGAGACATACTGGCAAATATTTCTGCGCACACCTTACGTGGAAGATATAAAAACATTTAATGCAACACAAAACGTCGATAAGCTCATTTATTCATTTTATAAGTTTTAAGCAAAAAAAATATTGCGAGCTCAAAGCTATGTCTAGATTAACTATCTACAGATCTCGACATAAGCAATAAATCGTAATTTTGTTCGTGATACTGTCTCTGTGGCGCAACGATATAGAGGTGCAATAGCTTGTGTTTAATACCCAATTGGAACAAAACTTTGTGTGATGCATTTGCAGAGTCCCTAACATTGCCGAAGTGCATGAGCAATTTTAAAAAACTTTCCTACCGTCCACATAATTACAGAGGGATTCACCTGTCCCGGCAGTGGTAGCAAAACACTCGTACATAAAACATGTCAATCGTTCACGAATAAATCTTACCTTTCTACTGAACGAACACACCTGTCCCGTTCATTAATCTTTGCAGTTTTCCAACGAATTGTTTTTTGCTTTTTTATTTTGCCTCGTCTCTTCAAGTTTTGTTTTAATTAGTTTAAATAAAATATCTCTAGTGTTGCTGTTTTTTTAACAAAAGAAGTTTATCGAATTGTTGTTTACTAATTTTTATTAAGTTGTTGAGAGTTGGAACTTGTATTCGATTTTTAATTAACTTATTAATTGCAAAATTATTAATTTTAAAGAATAATTTATAATTTCATATTGATCAGATTTTCAATTTAACTAATAATAATAATAATAATAATATCTTTATTAGGCATTCCAGTGTTTACAGTAATAATTTACAATGACAACCGCACTAGGCAAAGCCTGTATCGCGGCTATCAACAATACGGTTTCCTTAGGACTAATGAAATCAAAGTACAAATACAAGACTTAAGTAATTATAACAATAATACAATTAATGTGGGACTGTGAGTGTGAGTGTGTGAGTGTGTGAGTGTGTGAGTGTGTGAGTGTGTGAGTGTGTGAGTGTGTGAGTGTGTGAGTGTGTGAGTGTGTGAATGTGTGAGTGTGTGAGTGTGTGTGTGTGTGTGTGTGTGTGTGTGTGTGTGTGTGTGTGTGTGTGTGTGTTTACGTGTGTGTTTTGTGCTAAAACTTTCAGCCTCTTACTGTGAGGGCTTTAGTAGGTGTTCTACTTCCTTGTATGTCAAGTCATTTAAATATTTTGTAGTTTTTGTTTGCATTACGCGCACCGTGTCTTCTTTAGATACACAAATTTTACATATTTTGTTGTATAAGTAGGGAAATAGAAAATTAGAAAATCTTTGTGCAAAGGAAGTATTGACTGAGGGGACCGGGATTCTAAATATTCTATTTGACAGTAGTTTATTATAAGATTCAGATTTTAATATTTGTTTATGTGTAAGACAGACAGCAGCTTTTATGTAAAGGCGACGAATACTTAGCAAGTTAGTCTCTTTGTAAATATGTGCTGTGGGATACCTAATGGGCTTTTTTAGCATAACCTTTATCACGGACCGCTGAGCTCTTTCCAATGAAATTAAATGTGACGCAGCTACACCCCCCCAGGTATTGATACAATACGTTAGAATCGATTGGCAAAGAGAGATGTAAATATATTTAGCCAGATCTGGGTTTGCTACGTCTCTTATTTGTTTCATAACAGATATCAACTTTCTGGCCCTAGCTGATAGAACTGCTGTGTGATCACTGAATGTGAGGTTTTCGTCAATATTCACGCCTAAATATTTTATGGTATGAATTCGTTGTATAAAGTTACAATTACAGGAACTAACATCAGGTGGTTTATTACAAGTACGCTCATGAATCATGATATCAGATGTGAACAACGGAGATGATATTGCGGTTTTATGAAAACATACGTATTTTGTTTTCGCAGAGTTTAACGATAGTAAATTATCAGAAAGCCACCCAAAGACTGTTGTCATTCCGTGTTCCACACTTCTAAAACATTCACTCCAATTTGCTTCATGGAATATTATTGCGGTATCATCGGCATAGCAAATAATTTCAGCATTTGGCAATGATAGCGAGGTAAGATTATTTAAATAAATTAAAAATAATGTAGGACCAAGAACACTGCCCTGTGGAACACCAAAGGACAGTCCTCTAGAGGAACTAACCCAGGAATCTATTTTTAAACATAGCTGTCTTCTAGTGAGATAGCTTTGGAACCAATCAAGAGCAATACCTCTGACACCAATGCTTTCCAGTCGTCGCAGTAGGATTGGAATTGACACGGTGTCAAAGGCTTTTGCGAGGTCTAGGAAAACACCAATACATGCCTTGCCATTGTCCAAATTATACACAACATCATGGGTGAGTAACTTAACTGAAACTATTATTTATTTTTTGTAATTTATTGTATTATAAAAATACCTTTTAGTAAACCGTAAGTATTAATGCTGAGCTGATGTCTCGTATGCCATGTATATTATGACATTTGAAGCATACAAGACTAATACGTGTTGTGTGGTCTTCGATGGCGATGTAGAATAAGTGATTAAGTATCCCATTTTGTCCTATGTCTTTCTATATAATTACGATCTTTATTTGAAAATCCGATTTTATGCAATGGATTGTTCAGCGCTGAATCGCTATAATAGGTATTATGTCAATATGTCTATTATTGACAGCAATCAGCGCCAAACGAAAAATCGGAATTTTTAAGAATCTTTTATTGAAACTTGTAATAGAAAGCTTAGAGAATACCAAGTAACGCTGAGCGCGTTAGCCGCGTAGTAAATACCATCTTATTGCGGTCCCCAATTGTCCTGGCAAACATGGTGATAGCAAACTCCTTTCCTTAAGAGATGCATAAGATAGCAGTAGCTACCGGTGTTCTTTCTTCACTTTCTTTTACTTATTATAATTGGGAAAGTAATTTTGTGAACATTTGATACGCTATTTGATACGCTTTCGCTATCTAAGTGTTTAATGTATGCACATTATGCGCGTGTGTAGTCATTAAATACCTTAGCCTTTCACAGAGACTGATGAATTATTAAACATAACAAATAAAAACAAAGAACGTCAATATTTTTAACTGGTCAGAGTATTACGAGTCTCAGATCTTTAGTGATAGACTTATCTTTAGATATATTTAATGCTATGTTTGGATATAGGTTATTTTTCACACAACATTCTATTTGACTGCACCATAGGTCAATAAAACATATTAATTTGGCAACGAGCACATATATTATCATAAGCTTGAAAACTTACAACCACTAAATATCTTTCCGTTTAGCAAAATAAACATAGAAGCAAACCTCAGGAACTGCTTTTGAACAACGAAAGCTTCAAAACAAACAAACAAACGAACTACAACAATACTTATGGGCGACATTCCTATCCAACTGTGAAACAGAGCTGGAGACATAAAAGAGCCGTATGTGAACTAAATCATGAATCTATGTTCAAAGGATAGATGCATATCTAAAACGTTTTATTTATCGTTTAATTTGTGTTTCAAAATAGCGTATAACTCACAATGCCTGCCCCAGGCATGGATATGTGTTGTCGTGGTCGTGACGAGAATAGATAACATTGTATGGTTTATTAGAGAGTTGTAATACAATTTAGTGTGTGTTTAACTATGGATTTCTTAAATTTGTTGTCTGCTTTTTGGAGACCTATGTATGTATGGTCAGTAGCAAATACTTCTTGATTATAATGTATACGTAGAGCCTTGCAGTTGTATTGGTATAATTATTTTATTAAACTGTGACCCCGTCATATGCAAAAAACATCCACAAAAATAAAGTAGATTTTTTTAAAACGTTAAAATAGTACAAATTCATCATGTGTGATGGTTTTTGGCGTTTATTCATTGTTCGAAATAAATCTTGAACTAGTTTATACGAATCATATTCATAACTCACATCATTAATTTTAGAATTCAGACCAATGTCACTTTACTACTTAGTATTCTAAAAACAAATAAGCAAAAGTTTGCATTTCATTCCATGTTCAAATGAACTTTTTTTAATAAGAAGATCGTCACGTGCCAGTACTCAGAAATGGAATATGGCAGGTATTTTTTGCGATATTATGTCAAATAGCTTATTTTGTAACCTAATCTTGTAACAGATGCTTGTTAACTTACAAAAGATTGTTTTTATTGGCATCGTACGTGTTGTTGTATCTATTTTTCTACACAAATATTTTTATCTCGTCGATTTCAATTTATTAAGTGCTGTAGCACTTGTAGTCTAGTATTTTAAGACTTTTAATGTTCGCCGGAATAAATACAAACACTAATATGTTAATCAATCGAACTGTACTCTACTATATAACGACGTATATACTGTGTTTTTTTGGGCCAGCATGCTACTCATGAGATAGTCTAACTTCTACTTCTTCTCATAAAGCAACAGATCCGATAATTGTATGTCAGCTACTTTTATCAAATCCGTTCTCATCTATCGCATGATTTCTACATTTATCAGTTCGCCATCGGTCCTTGTCAGAGACCTACCCACATTGCGTCTTTTCGAACTCCACATATATCGGAAAACGCGAATAATCATTGTGATTGTAACTAAATCATTGTGATTGTATCTAAATAAAACATTAATTTAAACTATTCTAGACATGCTAGACCACTATTGTAAACTGTTATTTGCTTATTAATATATTATTGTCACTTGTAACAGTCGGGCCGTAAACCTCATTAAGCTTGAAACTCATGAAGAGTTCTCGCTTAATTTACGGCGGTTGTGAACCATAAAATGATGACGAAGTGCAATGTTTCGAGACGATAAGAAAGTGCGTTACGTCAGTATGGTCTTACACATAAATCTGTTGGCTAATCACCTAAGAATGTCTTTATAAAGTTTATGAGATTTGGATGTCAACATTACGGCTATCTCTTTATGCAGAAAATTCATTTACCTATTGCTATTACCTACTTTCAAAATCTGAAACTCCTCATCTACGAGTACTTTAATCAAGCGCTTATTATCAATGTGAGAAGAAGTTATCACCACTGGGATTATCATGGCCTGAAAAGACATATATGAATAAAAATACAGATATTGTTAATGACATAAAGTACAAAATTTTATGTATTTGTACGCACAAAATGAGATTTGGTATTGTTAAATCTCACGGAAAAAGAGTGCAGTTATACGAGTATAATAAGTAATGTATTTTTTGGCGTCTTTTATGTAATGGTTTGACCGACATCCTGATGGCGCTAGCGGAGTATATACCACAGTTAAGTTTAATTTTCTTTCTTAGTGGGCAATATAATCGTCACTACCTACCTAAATTTTTAATGTAGATACTACAAATAAATTAATATATAAAAATAAAAATATTTTTTTACTAGCTGCGCCCTGCGGCTTTGCCTGCTCGGAAATTGGTATGTAAGTATAAAAAGTATCCTATGTCGAAGACGGACATACCAATTTTCATCAAAACCGAAAATGAGGTACGGAGTGGTAACAAACACATACACAAACTTTTGCATTTATAATATTAGAAGGATATATAAGCGAAATAACATGTTAAAGTTCAATTAAAAACCTGATAAATCAATTAAAAATGTTACCTGAATGAAACGAATCACTGCTAGCCATTTAGTCTCGCCACTTGACATTTAAATGACATGCACCCGCAGACATAGCAGACATTCGAGCGAGACACGGTCAAGGTGTTTTGTTCCTAGTATAGTTTCATTCGAGGAATCTTTTGTAAATGTGTTTAAGATATGAAATACTAGTTTTGATACTTAACTGGTGCCAGATAGTAACATACATAAGTTATCTGATACCGATAAAATACGAATATTAGTACGAATGACATTACAGACTGGGAAGATCACTGGTGACCTGGTCTTTTTTTAAGATAACCTTCCGCACTAAAGAACGTCTACGTCGCGGAATTTGTCTATACAAATATATATATATTTAATAAATAATATATTTTTACGGTAGTAGATCCAAGCTGGTTTCAGCATGAATGGGCCGGATCGTCCGGGGAAGTACTACCCTCTCATAGAAGATCGACTTAAGAGTAGTAGTATTCGTACTACTGCGTTTCGTTCGGTGAGTGAGAGTGCCGGAGGCCCAATTTCCCCCCTTTCCTATTTCCTCACCTTCTTCACTCCCTTCCCCTAACCCCATTCCCAGCCGCCATAGTGGAGGCCACCATACCAGCAGTTTAAAACGATGGCTTTTGGTAAGGTGGCCACCACTTCTGGATTCCACTGACTGCTTACCATCAGGCGGGGTGGAGTCACTTTGGTAGGCTAATATAAAAAAAAAATGTATTATAATGATTGGACGCAAAGAACACTCGACCTGGGAAAAATATATGTTTAGGGATCACACGCAGTTTTTATCCTTGGTCACACACGATAACATTTTCTGGAGGTTATGGATTTGATTAAAATATCTGTACAAGCGCTCAATGTTTCACAATTTTAAAACATAGCAGTACACAGTACCTATCAAGTACATAAATCAGTGTTGAAAACCAAAAGCCCTGGATTACCAAATACACGGGCTATCCACGTAGAGTGCAGAGAAAGTGGCACGACTTCAACCTTGTGACCATTGTCATATCATCCAGGGCATCTCGTTGCAACTGCGCATTGCAATCTCAAAGTTTCGTCTCAGTGCATTGTAAGCTTTCACAAGATAGCTGATATTTTAGGTACAAGCTAACGGTAGGTAGTACATAGTTTACTAGCACAATTGTTAACCGAATAAACCACCATAGGAAATGATAGGATGATCACGCAATGCAAGACATGCAATGCAGCAAAGTTTCATGATAAGACGCTGAGGAAAAATAGTGTTCCCATCTAATTTTGATCCTGGGTCTTTAAAAAAAGCATCTCACTAAGCTGCCATAGTGGAGGCCATTATACCGATAGTTTCAGACGATGGCTTTAGGATTGGTGACCACCATTTCTGGATTTCACTGACTGCTTTTCATCAAGCAGAGTGGAATCAATTTGACACGCTAATATAAAAAAATATAGCACAACCTTAGTATCTGCAGTGGACGTTACTCAACCCTTAAAACACTTTTTACATTTACATTTTTTGTTAGGTACCAATTCCAAATTCTAAGATAAAATCCATTAAAAATGCTTATTTTTATCCCATTCATTTAACATTTTACTCGACTAAACTCGACTAAAGATGCAAACGTAATAAAGGAGACGCCTTTAGTGAATACATAAGGTGCAGAATGTCTTCCTAGAACTGTTAACCTAAAACCTCTTTGCATTCTAAGATCTTTCTCAACTGATTACGTGCCTGCATTCCTAAATGGCTTTAATTAGAAAAAAAAATGTTAAGATAGTATGCATAATTTTGTCTGAGTGTTGCCGCCTGCGTTTATTGTATTATCATGATCTTCATTTTGAAAAATAATAAATGTATTCAAAAAAATAAAGAAGCTTGGTTTTGAAAAATATATTTACAAGTTTAGAATTTTAAAATCACGGCAACGACTGTGAGCCACCCTTTTGTTTAAGTAGGTATAATGTCTCGCTAACGTTCTTTCCTTTCAATTTTAAATTGTGATTTAAATTTCTAACTACACATGTAAAATTTTTTGATGTTTTAAATATAATAATAATAATAATAATAATATTTAACAACAGTAACTACACACAACGCCATCTAGACCCAAAGTAAGCATATTATATGCTTGTGTTATGGGTTCTAGAATGCGGATATACATACTTAAATACTTTTACTACTTTTGCTTTTACTTACTTTTCTACTTTTTGTAAATACATACTTATACATAGAAATATGACCAGCTATTACGCTATTAGATTTTTGGTATCGTCTCATCTTGTCATTACACCATTGTCTATACGCTACTTAAACCCTAATGTAATACAAACAAACGACCTTGCTATTTCTAGGAATTGAAACAGAAATCGCAACGGCATTAGACACAACACACAGAATGTTAAACACTAATAAAACTCACAATCACGTAATTAATTTAAATTTATCGTTTATAAGAAACCGAAGAAATCTTGCAAAGAAACTTAAAAGTAATTCTGTACACGTTTGTGTCGTCAAATAGGTAATTGTATTGTCATGGAAGATATACATCACCACGGATATGTCATTGCTGTGACTAATGGATGTATTGACATCACTGCGTTACGATTATATCTTTGTTCTTAAACTGATTCAAAATAGGCAAAAAAAGTATGAATGTAAGACTCCATAATTTGGCTATTCCGATCATTGTTTTGGCAGCATTTGTATAATAACAAATAGTGTATATATAGTGACAATTTGTAACTTATTCTAAAAACAGTAAATATGTAAAGATTAAAAATATTGGCTTTAGTTTCTTATCAGTTCTCATGGCTCAACTTTAATCAGTGAATTTGGCCGTACATAGTAACCACGATTATTCTTATTTGTCAATGCAGTCAGAACCGACTTATTGTATGGAAATATAGTGACGGACACGTTTTTGGTCCATACTAACTCACGAATGCTTCAGTAAATTTAAATACTGTTGTTATATACCATGTACCGACAAAAGTCATGCGAAATGGACCCGTAGAGATAACATAGGGTTTAATTTTTTACAAGTTCAACATCGCGCGATAGCTACTCTTGATTTTGCAACTGTCATTGCTGCACGAGGACTGTGTGCCACCTTATTTATTAACAAATATACATATGAATGTTGCATCACAGCTAACGCAGAACCAGATATTTGCATATAAATACGAGTCGAACGGGAATTACACTGCAGATAATTATACCGCACTGTCGAACATCTTACTCACAGTATGGCTGACTCACAGTTATATGCACGTTGGATTACGAAAGATAATTATAATTCTGCACGCACAAGTGTATCATCTACGAGGGTTGAATTAAAAGTTATGACAGTACTCACTCAAAATTTTATTGTCGTAAGTACGTCAATAATGAAATTTTTAATCATTGTGATTCATATTCTATTTTTAGAAATAATCTAATTTTAAAAAGTAAAAAAGGAACAACATGGCGGTTGAGTTAGATTGAAAAATCTCTTGCAACTTGTCAAATTGGCTGTCTTAACGGTTTTAAGAAATTTCTCTATTTTATTTCATACGACTAAAGGGACCAACAAGCATACGACTCGGTGATGGTAAGGAGTTACCGTAGCCTATGCTATGAGGTCTTGCTTCTTGAAAAATCAGTAGTATATTTCTGCTGATTTCAGCATTGATAGACCTAAATCGACCTGCAGAAAGTAGAGGAAACACTTTTCCTCTATTGTTATATAGTACACAAAAGTGCTTAAAGTTTTATTATACTCGTAGTTACAGTACTGCTAAACAAAGATTCAACAGTAGAAACTTTAACCATATATTTTAAAATATATAATATATAATATATAATACCTTAGTTAAACAACCATGAAAGCTTCACTTATCAATTAAATAATGATATATCACTTAAGCATTTCTCTAATGAAATCTCTTTCCAAAAATCAAAGACTTTTGTCTAATGAAATGTTTAATGTTGCGAAGATGACAGATCAAAGATGTTTACATTGTCTGATTACCTAATTATACATATTGCAGCGAGAATTTTACTTTGTTTAAATATAAGTATCTACTATTAAAACGAGCTTTTAAAATTAAAATTTTCATACCATTTTATTTGTTTATAGCTTGCCGCGGCGCGGTTTCATCCGCGTCTTTACTTACTGCTCTGCTCCCGTCACCAGTAGCGTGATGTTACATAGCCTATAACTTTCCTCCAGAACGGTGCTATCACACGCAAAAATATTTTTTAAATCTGACTGGTAGTTCCAGAGATTAGCGCGTTCAAACAAACAAACAAACTCTTCAACTTTAGTTATTAGTATAAATTACTGCCGACCGCATTACTGATCTCTCATGTGAATGGAATCACACCTTCTTATAATTATTAAAATCGGTTCAGTAGTATCAGATTTTACCGATTCTAATGTGGCCTCAGGTCTAGAATATGAATCCACGCCATGTTCTTTAGGTTAAAGTTAGATTTAAGATCAGGTAGTATTTTATACTACGCTTCGATTGCCATAAATTCGATTAAATATACATTTAGGCCTGTATTTCTACTAACATTATACTTGTAAATGCAAAAGATTGTGTGTAAGTGGGTGTGTATGTTTGTAACCACTCAGCGCCTAAACCGCTGAACCAATTTCGATGAAAATTGACATGTAGATAGATTTGCTGCCGGAGATGGACATAAGCTACTTTATAACCGGAAAATTGGTTTAGTGTCCGCGCCGATATAGTTAATATATTTTAAAGTTATACTGCTTTTGGCGCGATTGGTAAAAATGATGAAACTGAATATTTACGATGCGCGCGCACACCGACAGAAAAAAGCAACACCCTGAAGTAAGTTGCGAACCTTTTACACCCTGAAGTTAGTTGCGAACCTTTGTGTGTCGTATCAGTACAAATAATCAGTGTGAATAAATAAAAAATATATTGGCGTTTATATCAATTCAATTATATTTATGACGGTGATAGATATTGTTACGTGTCAGGATGGGGTTCGATGCAAAATGCCAGTTACGCGATGATGCGTTTATTCAAGACTCACACAGTATACTAACAGTAACTAAATAAAGCAATAAACACTTATACTGCACTATCACGCTTCGTATATCGCTCTTCGTAAACTTCCGTATTACTTAGATGTTCGCTCGAGATCGCTGTATTCACAACTGAACGAAGTGCCGACGTTCTAATCCTTTTTATAGTCATTCAATAGATTTCTAGAACCTTCTCGCTATTACCACAAAGATGCCGACAATTCTCGAAAACAGAACAATGAGTGTAGGTACTTAGCTGCGACGCGTAGGTATGCCTACCGCCGTTGATCTATTGTTATACGTGTAGGTAGGTACATGCAAACGTTCTAGCGTAGGTATTTGTTGTATACGTGTAGGTAGGTACTTGCGAATGTTCTAGAGCGTAGGTATTTGTCGTACACGAGTAGGTAGGTACTTGCGAACGTTCTAGCATAGGTATTCGTCGTAACAATATTTTTTATTGATCATTTATCAGTAAAAATATTTATTTTGAATATTAGTGGTAAAAGTGGTTTTAATATACTGTTTTAAGTGTATTTATAGATTTGAGGTTAACTGTTATGTATGTATGCGTTGTGTTATTATTTGGTATTTTTAGATTGTTACGCTAAAGAAGTATAACTTCTTACGTGCGTACATGAGTACACACACTCTTTTGTTTATTAATTTATTATATTTTTTACATTTTACTGTCATCTCTTGTGATGTTTAGATTACCAACTGACTGACCGATTACGCTAATTAAGTACCTATATAAGGCGCTATGAGCTTGGTTGTTACCGCATCTAACGAAGAGTAGACGGAGGAGTCGTCCCTAAAAATAATAGTCTCTAATAAAATGCATGACATGACATATTGTTTGGTTCGAACCTGCGGTCGTGGCAACAATTTTAATTATTTTTTTTGACATATTCTATAAATAGCCATATGTCGGGTGACATGCTATCATGTACACAAGAAACACACGGTACTACACCTGTGGGTCACATGTTGTTTTTTGTTTTATAGATTCAAAGACACATACAGTCCACTGAAGTATAGTATAACTTGATAGTTATGTTCGGTGATCCGAACAGAGAATAAAACCTTTGCAAGAGATTGGGGGACGAGAAAAAAAGGACATCTAAGGGGTCTAGCGCTTGAATACTATTATCTTTGTGAGTGAAGAGGAATTTTAAAGCCTTGAGATAATCGTAGGTATCATAAAAGCTGCGGATGAGATATTGTCGTGTAGAAATTTTTACAGATCATAAACATTGAACAGCACCTCTAGCATTTACTCTGACAACATTTTTTTTATACTGTTATCGGTAAGACAGCTGACTAGAACTACAGCAAAAATGGCAAAAGCAAAAATAATAACAACATATAATACTAGCTTTCCGCGGCGTGGTTTCACTCACGTCTATGGTTTCTGCTCTGCTCCCGTCGCCAGTAGCGTGATATCACATAGACTATATCCTTCCTAGAGAACTGGGTTACCATACGCAAGAATATTCAAACTCGACTGGTAGTACCAGTGATTAGCGCGTTCAAACAAACAAACAAACGAACAATCTCTTCCAGTTTATATGATGTATATAGATGTACGTCTACTTAATTATAATAATCATAGTATGGTCTAGTATATCATATGCATGATAAATTAATATAGGGCCACACGAAGAAACATCTCGGATTGAAATTCCATCCCGACCGCCGATAATACCCAAATTCTGCGTAAAGGATTGATTACCCAGTGGCCCTTGTATTACGTTCCACTTACGATGTCAATATGTTGTAGAACTGTATTATAAACCAGCTTTCCGCGGCGCGGTTTCACCCGCGTCTTTGCTTACTAGTCTGCTCCCGTCGCCAGTAGTATGATCTTACATAGCCTACAACCTGCCTCGAGAACTAGGCTATCATACGCAAAAATAATTTTCATATCCGACTAGTAGTTACAGAGATTAGCGCGTTCAAACAAACAAACTTTTATGCTTGATGTAATAGTATAGATTATAGTGTGTGCTATTCTCATACGTATAATAAAACGCTTAACTCAAATTCTTACAAATGTATTTTTTTTTTGTTCGATTAACAATAATCGAATAATAAAAGGTCCTGATTGTGATTGTGATTGACCTGATTGACACTTTTGAGCGTCAAAATAACGAAAACAATATATCAGCAAATTTACAAACAAACAAACAGACCTACAGTCAGTTTGTTGATACGACAATAAGAAAAACAAGAAGCTTACGTGTATATATCATGACAAACATTTTATCGTCACAGTTTGAATTTCACTATCATTAGCGGAGACGTCCACTACTGGACGAAGCGCGTAGGCCTCCCTAATTATCTCCATGTTATAATATATTGGATGAACTTGGCATCTAGTTACCTTTTTTTTTTTTTTGCATACGTGGGAAATGCATTACGCATACGCACCCGCCCGGGCAAGGCGGGGGTTATGTCGGACTCTCCGACCGCACTCAAAGCGCGGCCAGCATACCGACTAAAACCCACGGTGTTCCTCCAGACGGCCAGAGTGTCGGGGTCACGGGAGTCGCTTGCGGATTCATCCGCGACCCCGACGGGCCATGAGAACGATTAGAGTTCTTATAACAGGATTTTTATTTGTCATTACAATCAACTGTCAACTAAAAACAATTTTTTTCACTACATGTTGTGAAAAAAGAAAGAACGGAACAAACACCTGAAATAAAGAAACTTTGCTAAGTATTTCTAAATTAATTGACTCTACAAGAAACTAGTCAAAACAACACTATCCATTGTTCTTACAGGTTAGTATTGGTTTTCAGTGCTTATTAAGGATTTCAACATCTCCTGCTTCATTTTCTTTTGTAACACAATTCTTTTGTTCTTCATCATTACAAAAAGTTTCATAAACTTTCGTATTGAACTGAACCACTCTAGCAATAATTTTAATGATCAACCAAAATATAAATATATTTATAGTTCATTCAATCAAGCACCATGCGTGTGCATATATGAAGTGTTTTATAAATAATGATTTGACCTACATGCGTTGTATGGGTGCATTATTGCACCGGGTGATGTAACTACTGCATTCCTCTTCCTAGTAACGGGAACACCTTATGTATCGCTTTGATCTCCAACGGTCTACTCGTGGAGTTCTTATAGTGTTATAATTGCACGTTTACTCATATTTATTACTAGGGACCAGCACCGGCTCCCAAGCTTCGCAAACTCTCGACTTTTTCTACTATAAACGTACTTGGATACTTTTTTACCCAATACTCAATATCTTTATTGCATGACCATAATTTAATATTAGGTAGTAACATAAAATAGCAGATTATCATGGATCCTGTCGGGCACAGCAAAATAGTAGAGAGGAAGATTGTTATATCACAGGTAGCAGTTGTACAAACAGTTTTGTTTCATTAAATTACCATAGCAGAGCATAGATTTTATTGATATTTACGATAGTATATAATTATTATTAAACTTTAGTTTTGTATTATTTGATTTACATAGTGTTATTCATATTATTTAGTATTATTATATTTATTATTTTGTATTATTTATATTTTTAGTATTATTTATAAAGTATCATAATTTATATTATTTAATGTTTAGGATTATTTATCAAATTTAATGTTTTAAAATTGTCGTAAGTGAGTAAAATGATTTACTAATTAGTAGTTTTTTCAGTTTATTTATAAATATATGTGTTACAAGTTCCCCTTTTATTTTTTTACTAGGTATAATATACATGTAGGTATTTACATATAAACCTTGTGAAAAAATACTTTAAACGATGGTGAAATTAGCGTAGAAGCTGACAGGAAAACAGCGATTTTAGTATATACTATTCAGAGATGAGAGGCAATTGGTAAGTTCTGAACCGTAGTTCCTGTTCTCACCCTCTGTTAAAGTAATTAAAGTAAGGTAAGTTCATTGTCACGCAAACAACTAGAACAGTTGTTTTGATACAAAGTAGATATCACATTGAACCGCGAACTGTAACACATGTGGGGTTGCGGTTTTGGTTTTTCTCGTACGTACTAAAGACCGTGTTTCTGTATGGCACGGTTGCTTTGGTTGTTTGGTCTCAGTAAAATTCATTCCAGTAAGATTTTTGCCTAATTATAAATAAAGTTAGCAGCTAAATTTATTTTCTTATGATTAGACTGATGTATGGGGCAGTACTTCGACTCTTAAAATTTGCACAACTTAAAATTTAAGAATAATATACTTATTGATAGTTGTGGTATCTTCGTGCATAACGTGATTAACATCATGCTTAACAAGGCACAACGCAAATAGGCAGCTGCACTGCATTACCTACACTTTAGCCACCTAAGTAAAATAATCCGTAAATTTATGGTTTATTTTAACGATATAAACAATACTTGAAATAAACCTAGATAATAATAAATAAGATGATTTAAAATACAATTGTATTTTAATCAATATTACAAAAATCCCATCTAATTTTGATCCTGGGTCTTTTAAGCGGGGCGTGACAAAGCATCTCACTAAGCCGCCATTGTGGAGGCCACCATACCAGTGTCACTTTGGTAGGCTAATTTAAAAAAAAAAACAATTAAAAGAGACATTCACCAAGTTGATTCAACTTGAAGCGTAACAACTCAACTTATTCAAACCCAACAAGCTAACCACAGTTATCAATCAAACTGACGTTTAACCTGACGTAATGATGTCACATGAACGAATGAACCAGTTCATTTACTCGCTCTTGACATTCATGTCTCGTTCTTTGAAGAAATGCCGATGATTGAATTTGATAAGGTTAATTTTTATGTTGTTAAGGTTAATTTAATTTATATTGTCAGTGACATATAATAATAATTTAGTTGATATAAGGGTTATCGAAGAAGATACTGATATTAATAAATGTATTAGTTGGAGGATTCTCTGGTTAGGCTAAAGTCTTTGGAAGATCAATATTTATGTTCTCGCCACAACCTGCATCTCGCTTTTGACCGATTGTTTTCTCGAAGCGGTAGCATTGATTTTACAAAGTTTTTACGACTTTTCAGCTTTTATCGCACAGGATTGTTATATGCATTAATGAGAAGGTGTTATGTAATGGGAATAATAAAAAATGTAAAAACATAATATATATCACCTTGATAGGTTCAAAATCATTGGCATTAAGTATAGCCAAATTTATAAAAAAGATAAGTTAACATATTTACATTGGATATCATAATCAATACAGTTTAATGATCATTTCCCTTCACCTGTAATATTTCAACCGACTTTATTATTGGAATATGTAATTAAGTTTACCCTTTAAGCTTATCGGTTTAACCCAAATATATCAAGAAAGTGCCACTGGTATTTGCAGGTTTGTATCTTAGTAAGTGGCTACACCAGAAATACATATTATACTACCTTTTGTGGAACGAATAGAACAGCAGATTCCATGCTGCTACTGATTATTACAAAACACAGTCTAACTAAAACCTAAACTGGTTTAGGCGTCATCAAAATAGTATTATCTGTGGCTAAGTAAAATTGCACGAAGTAAGCTTCTAATGTAAGAAATACCTACCCGTTGCGATCGTACAATATTAAACCCACATAGTAGCGATTCTGTCATAGTGGAGATCGTGACTTGGAACAAGTTAGATAGGAAAGCCCATGGCTAGATACATCAGCGATAACTACGATTACAGAAGGAAAATATTATATATTTTTTTACATATTTTATTCATTAATTGCACACATAAAGATACGTAACAAGGAAAATATATAAATAAAAATTATGTACAAAGGCGAGCTTAACTCAGAACTGAGTTCTCTAACAGCTATATAAATAAATTATTAATAATTGCTTTTTACGTTTTTAGCAAGCTTTCGTTTTCAAAGTCAAAGTCAAAGTCAAAGTATTTATTTCATTTTGATCATAAAGAATGATACTTATGAACTTTCTGCTTGTGACCACGGCCGGTGTAACCTGGTCGAAACGTCAAGCAAAATAAGGTATGTAAATACCTAATGCATGATCGCGTGAATTCCCGTATATTTAGTTCTATTAAATCATGCAACGCGAAAGTTTAAAAGTAAATACTTATGAAAAGTCAAATTACATGAAGTCAGCTAATTAACCTACAGCCAGTTCGCTGACGAGGTAGAGCTGTGAGAAGAACTGGCAAGAAACTCACGCCACTCTTTTCAATCGCCAGATAATTACAATTTTTTTGTATGAGTTAACAATTTTAACACATGAACAACTAATTATTTAATAACATTTTTAAAAAAAGAAAAGAAACGAAAATAGAGCATTTCAATTATTTAGTTTCATCTAGTATGGTAATTTGACTACGTATTTTAATTAAAATTAAAAAAATAAATGCATTTCCCAGTCATATTGAACTACAAGGTAATACTGAATTAAGTATTAAATTCAATTTTTATTGTAACACCTGCCACAAATTGACTATTAAGTCAATGTAGTTAGATAATACATTTACAAGCGTGGACTCAATCTACACGATTTGTCAGTTTTTAACTCTCGTTATTGTTATTTCAAGGTTACTTAAAGCAGTAAATTCTCACCAAGTATAAAAATAAATGTTTGGCAAGCTACTTGACTTATTAAGTGGTCTTTAAACGTCTTTGTTAAGATGATTTTGATGTCACGGGCTTTTAGTGATGTATGTAATATTTATGACTAGATTTCCACGGGGTGGTTTCACCCGTGTCTTTGGTTACTGCTCTGCTCCCGTCACCAGTAGCGTGATGTTATATAGCCTATAACCTTCATCAGGAACTGGGCTATCCTATCATACGCAAAAAGAATTTTATAAATCTGACTTGTAGTACCAAAGATTAGCGCGTCCAAACAAACAAACAAACTCTTCCGCTTTGTATAATAGTATAGATAACTTTTAATAACCATTTCCGTTTTAGCAAACATTCATTCTCGCAGTCAGAAAATATGTACCAACTTAGGCAAGTGTGTGAGTGTAATAACTAATAATGCAAGCGGTGTAAATAAAAAAAAATAATGTCAAAACTTGGTTTTCAAATTAATACCAGTGGCGCTGCTCATTTGTATATTGTCCTCATTGAAAAATGCATATTATCACAGTAGAGCTACAGTCTAGTTGCCTAAATCGCAATAGCTGAACGAGTCCTAACTTTGTTTATTAGTTTAAATATAAGGAAAAACTACTAAAGACAAAAAGAAAACATAATTGGAACTTATAAGAATATCAAAGATTTATTTTAAAGCAATAAAATAAGATAATAAAAGGACAAAGTGAAAGCGCTTAAACTGGCTGCCATGTTGCTCTGAAAGCCCTTATCGAAAAGGTCACCAGCTCAGTGTAAACTGGGTGTTAAATACTCAACACTGATATTAATCGGTTACTGAACACATTTTTTTTCCTTTCACTAAAGATGTTGAAATATCTTATTTAATATCTATTCTTGAATAGGTTCACTCAAGTTTAAACAATGTCGGTAGCAAACACGCAGTGTTATTCCGGTCTGATCCTCCAGATCTGATTCTCTCGGATTATTTTTATTCTTTAATTCAGTTCTGATCCCCTGCATATTTAGTCATTGCGGTCTGATCCCCTCAGTCTTTTTGACAGGTAAGTACAGTCGAGAGAAAAGCAGTTTATGTAATAATTAACTAGAATATACGGCTAATATGAACATGAATGTATTCTATAATTATTGCATAAACAATGCCAAGAAATGCTATCAAGTCGTTGTATCGTGTAGCGTGAAGGGGATGAGGCAGGCAAAGAAAAACACCTGGCGCTCTCACTCACCAAACGAGACGCATATTTTGTTCTTAAACTTATATTTTACGCCGATATTCTATCAGAGGGTAATACTAAACTTCACCAGTTGATACGACCATATGCTGAATCCACCAAGGATTTACTACTAAAATATATAAATAAAATAATAATGATACTTTACATAAGAGTGCTTAAAAAGAGCCAATTTCAGTTTTAAGTATTATTTATGCAAATTCAAAAGTACTTGTTTCAATAGTACCTACTTGAAATTGGAAGGATTATCTTTAAATAAAAAAAATATTTTATTTTCGTCATCAAGATATATCACATCGCGTGGATCGAATGTATCTTCAAACCATTGACTCACTAACAAATTTATTACTAGACCTCAAACAATATTTTTTAGTTTAAGTATTTGTTACGGTTACCATCACTTTAATTGAAAGAAATACGGGTAGATCTACGGTAGTAGATCCACGCTGGTTTCAGTATGAATGGGCCGAATCGACCGGGGAAGTACTACCCTCTCATAGAAGATCGACGTAAGAATAATAGTACTCGTACTATTGTGATTCGTTCGGTGAGTGAAAGTGCCCGAGGCCCAATTTCCCTACAATCCCCAATTAACCTACCCTACTCCCTTCACGGTAGGCAGCGGCTTCGCAGAGTCTCTGACAAAGCAGGAGCAATGCTAGAGACTGGGTCGTCTATGAGCGACAGTTACCACTTACCATTACGTGGGCTGTTTGCTCGTCTGCCACTGTCAGCAATAAAAAAAGTGATAATAAACATTAAAAAGGTTAATCTAGTCAAAGGTCTCCACTTTGACCGATCCTAAGCCGGGTTGCCGCCTTTGTGTCAGTTGACAGTCGCCTTCCTTTAAGTAGTCAATAATGTAATCGTCAAGTACAATTTAACATTACCATTAGTTCGTATTGATATGGGAGTCTTATTTTTTATTACAATTGCTTTGATACAGACGAGCCAACAGCCCACCTGATAGTAAGTGGTAACTGTCGCTCATGGGGTTCTGCAATGTCAAGTATTCAGCCGCTGCTTACCGTGATATTAATGCTCTCTTTATACCTCGTTTGATTTCGAACATTAAAAAGATAATTCTTGATGTATGTTTGAAATTTCAGTTATTTCACATGTCTTATTGGTAATAGACTTATTCCATTAATTTTTATATCAATGTTTTGACGTCACAGGAATAAAGTTAATTGATTTATTGAGGATACTAAAATTAAGATGATATGAATGACGGCGGTAGATATCTGTCATTCATAACATAAGTATGATTGTTTAATATTTGTAATTTGCTAACAATTAAAAAGAGTCAGCTGAGTTTCTGACTAGTTTTTTCCAAGGCTTTGAACCATTTTGGTTGACATCTCTATACGGTAGACGTTATTTAATATTATGCCTGTATAGCAAGCAACTGATTGAAGTGACACATACGTACGCCAGAAGTAATCCGAAAAGTGATGTAAGTTTTCTTGCTACTACATTATCTAATCTCACCCCACTGGTCCAGAGCACTTAGACCCTTTGGAAAGTTTTCTTTTTAAGGACTAATTAATTTACTTGTATGAGGTATAATTTTACAAAAGTAATATTGTCAAAACTGACAATGGTTTTAATTTTACTCTAATTATTTTTAAAATAAACATGAGGTGGCCTGAAAGTGATTGCTCATACCTTGCCGTCAGTCGGCGGCTTGCCTAATTACATAGCTAAATGTTGACTCTATGACTTAAAATTTGTGTTTATTTAAACCGTTTAGGCTTAAATAGTATTCAATAGAAATTGTCTAAAATACAGACAGAAAACCATAACATTCAAAATTTGGTTCTGCTAATATTTTAGAGCAATTAACATTCCCGTCTAACTCTCAGAGCAAAATCAGGAATTCCAAAACACGTGTTATAGCTTTTATCGCCTATGTTTGCTATCGTTACTCGAATCGCTAAATGCCGTGAAGCACTAATTATATTAGTTAGTGATAGTTTGACCCCGGAAGTATGAAGATAGTATGAAAATTATATGCAGTATCTGAGCATTATAGGCGGTTTGCGAAAACGTGTTTCATACAAACTTGATAATAAGCAAACTGCAGTGTTGGGTGCCATAATTGTAAGATATAATATACAAGTAAGTACATAAAGTGTATTTTCCATAGAAAAGTACTTACCTACTAATCTTCAAGAAGCTTTACATGCTAATAAAAGTCGTCACTCACACAGCTCACACACTATTCATTTAATACGAATAAATCACATCATGACAAGCAAAAGGAAGCAAAACATAACATAACAATATACGGTTAACATTATTATTGATACGAATAAAGATAAGCTATTTAATATATCCATTAGTTTAATAAATTGCTTAGATTTAAAGTTGTATTTCAAAACATGAACTATAAATAAAACAAAAATGTCTGAGCTAAAGAATTGTATGCAAATATGTGGCAAGCTGAACAAATATAAGATATTAAAAAAGCCAACTGGTACAAAGCACGCCGTGTTATGCTACAAAAGAGACCAACAAAAGGAGGCAAAATTGTAAATTCCGATCTTAGTGCTAAACCCAAAGATATATCAAAATATTCAGACAAAACAATCCCATTGTGTGGATTCCGGAATTCAACATCTAAACCAAAATGTCATCTAGATAAGCCAAATATAGTTTCTAATACAAAAATGTTCTGCAAAAAAAACTTGTCGCGAATGCAAATAAATGTAGAACTTTATCAAACCGGTTTTGTGTTGGCCGAGTTATTTAAATAAAAAACTTTAATTAAACTATTTTAATTATTGTATTCTTGACCGTATCATCTAAGTTCAAGGTTAAATGTTTGTTAGATTTTATTTTTACAGTTTAATTAAAAAAGATTTTGATTTATATTATCCGTTGTATTATATAAATCTAAATTTCGAAAATAAGTCCGTCGTATACTAGAAATCTAAATCACAAGATTATCATGTAGACTGACTAGATACTGTGGTCCCAGGCAATTCAATATTATAACAAAATGATAAGATTTTGAACAAAAAATGTAGATATTGATGGTTAATTTACTTAAATTACGAAGTAACACAATGTAGACAACGTGATACTATTAGACGAAGAAATATTAAATAACTTAATCAATTAGACGAATAGCAAGGAATCGAATAATAATAACAAAATAAATATTTTTATTGTAATTTACACATGTGAGCAATATACTAGTAAATTATAATACTTACAAAATAAATTAGGCATTTCCTAGACACATTTATCACAAGCTGTTAACAAAATCATAACAGTTAAACTTCTCTCTTTTGTAACTTTAATTATAACAAGGAATAGCTAATAGGTAAATATTCAGCTGGCTTGCGTGACCACGGTAATGAACCAAAGTAGATTATACGGTTCCTCAATTATCCTAACGTCTGTTAAACTGATATTATCTTCCTCGTTCCTTAATTTTGTGTGACAGCTACTTATAACTAGTTAATGGGATTTTAACTTCACAAATTAGATAGTTCGTGTGATACAGGGCTTTTTATATGTGATTAATTGATTATAAACATGTAGCTTTTCTTGTATTTTGTGTTAATCGAACTAAAATTTTGCTCTAAGGTCTAAAAACAAAAAAAACATATTTGTTTAAATGTTTTGAAATATTGTGCAGAAAGGATATTTAAAAATATGTACCCAAGAATAATAAATTTCGACAATACTCTGCTCATATAATAATAAAAGAGTCAGATCTATTAGAACATATGATGTAAATACACGTTTACTCTAGAAGAGAAAGTAACCAAAGCAATACTAGTAATAGTTGTATTATATTAGCATCGATAACAGAAACCCACAAATTCTTATTTTCCTTCAAGAACAGTATTTAAGACGCAATGAAATATTATATCAGTTCCTTTTTACTTACCTGTGTTAGGGTACAATCCAAGATTACCTGCAAAATTAATACTAGCAATAAAACAGGCTACACCATAACTTGTTTACTATTAAGCTACCGCATTGCATGATATAATTTAAAGTATGTACAAAAGGAATCTATAATCTACTACGCATACGAAGCCGTGTCATCGCCCCATCAGTGAGCTTGTGACCACGGCCGGTGTAACCTGGTCGAAACATCAAGCAAAATAAAGTATATAAATACTTAATGCATAATCGCGTTAATTCCTGTTTGCACCTACTTTAAATTACATCATATAAACATATTTAACAAATTTACAAAAAGAAAACTAATTCAAACACCCACTTTTATATTCATATTATTAATTTAGATGTACGACTATGATTTTGTTTGAAGTAGCTGTTACCGTGTGGTCCAGGCATCGCCTTATCATGAGCGTGGGTGTTATACAGCAGTCAATAGAATGTAGTGTAATGGGAATCTGCCTGATAATATCAACCGACCACCTACAATCATATCAGATTTCTATCGAGACTGGTTACTGGGTGAATAGCATAAATCAATAGAGACGGTTGAAATTAAAATGTTATGTGATCATAAAAAGAAAATTAGTGAGGTAATGGCATTTTTTGACGCCTACATCTGGCCTCAGGTTTCTTAAAGTTCAAAACGCTGTATATAACTTAATTAATCCATTTTTTATTAATAACTTTGTTTTTTTTATACCTTAGTTTGATTTTGTGTCTAATATTTTATTTCGCAACTCTTTAAAGCATATAATGCTTTAGCATATAAGGCGTATCATTTGAAATACGAAATACTAGTCAATTTCGAACATAGAAATTTAAAAACACGTTTTATGATATTGGTATAGCAATTTATATTTTATAATCCCATATAACTCTTTCAGCTTTTAGTACATCATTTCAATGAAGTTATTTCACTGATTGAAACGTTTTGAACACCTGATCCTTTCATATCGGCTCAGCTTTACATCAAAATGTATCTATCATCGTCGCACATAAAACTCTTTTATTACCCTAATTTATAAAAGCCAACGATATACTTGTACATAAAGATTTTGTCGGCGTCGAATATTGTTTTTTTTTATACATAGAAGGCAAGCATTGATCACGCTTGTTCATGGTGCATTAGTGATTTAAATAATAAAACATTTTATCATCATCATATAAGACGAAAGACGTTCATTGCTGGACATAGGCCTCCCCCAATTTTCGCATGAAATATTCTTTTTATTTATTTTAGAATATTTCCATAATTCTTACAACAGCACTATTATAAAAAATTAAATTTAAGGTACCTAAAGGAATTTTAGACACATTATTTTTTTTATAAGTCCAGTTTCCTCGTGATGTTATACATCATCCTTAATAAATAATAATGTCCGAGGTAAATTTAGAAAGAACAAAAGGCACTATGTTACTTGCTCGGTTTCGTGTATCAGGCGACGGAAACTTTAACTACTATTTGCAATTGTCTCAAGCTTGTTGAATGGTTCTAGGAAATGATTATTACAAGTTAAATCAGAAGGCGGAGAATATAAATACTGAATAGACGTTGGTAGATGACGGCTATTTGTCAAGGAGCTTGTGTATTGCATCCCCTTAGCAATTGTAAGAATATAAATAATTGCTTTTGGCACCAACCATTTCATATAGTATTAATATCTTGCTTACAGTCGGAACTTGAGTTTAATTTATGATCTGCGGACTAAGACGTTGAGTTTAGACCTAGAATATAAGTATTTATACCAAATAAATGTCACTATCGCATGGGTTCTAATTTAATTTTGATCCTGGACCTTTTAAAAGGTGCCAAAACAAAACATCTTACAAAGCCACAGCGGGCTTATCACACATACCAAACTTGTTCCTAAATAAAAATCGTATTTTTAATTTCAATATTATCGTGATTATATGAGTTAGTAACTATTCTAATTGATTTTATATCCTTTACAGGTAAATATTTGATGACCGAACAGACTCTAGAAAGTTATGTTTTTACTACTACTCTGCAAATAAGGTAAATTGATCTTCATTACTTAGGATAGAAGATTCGTTATTGCAAAAACTATCTACACCTGCATCATGATCGCTGAGCACTGTATTCAAATGTATTACACGTACGATACAGCACGGTATATTATTAACAATTCTGACTTATCTAAATGGAGGCTATCATCTTAGCTAAGGCATCGAGAAGTGATAATTTTACTGCCCAATCCGCCGTTTACATATTGCATCGGCATATTATATAACGTCGGATATGTTACAATGTGTATATTTATTTTTTATAATTGGGGTAGTTTCAATTAGTTTGACAACAAATATAATTCGTTTTTATCAGGGGTCACAGTTTTAACTTAACCTAACCCAATCTGCTATCGGCATACTACATTACGCCGATGACTGCGAGCATTTACAATATGCCGAGATATCGGCAAATTTATACAAATTGCCTGCGACATATATACAACCTAAATGACACATACCTCACTAACGCAAGTCAACTAAATCATCACATAAGGAGACAGGCAAGTCATCCAACACATTTACTTCATCAAACATAAACTACATAACATGACATAACTTACATCTAAGCTATATAGGGTGAGAAATGTATCGAAGTAGTAGTACGGGTCTGCTTACGGGAACGGAGCTCCATTCACCGGACATTTCACCTCCACTAATTACTAACGATTAGTTTATTACCACCTTATATAGACAAAACGTAGGTGTAGAATATTTAGTTGTTTTGTGAAATCTTTACCATAACAGACCAGATAGGTATAATTAATGACTGATTTGATCAACGTGTTATGAGAGATATTTACATAATATGTCATCATGCTTTTTTTACCTACTCACGTTTTAACTCTATAAAGCCTATGTCAAAACGGCACAGTTGCATACCTTGAGCTAATATAGAATTTCTAGAGGGGAAACCCAATATCACATTGACAGAAATACAGTAACAATAATTAGAAGTAATAATAATTTCTAAGCTAAACTTCATCAGTATTCAGTTCTTATCTAGCTTTATGCAAGGTGTATAACAAATTATCACAATTAGAGGTACGATGTGCAACAGGCCTACTTATCATAAGATAAACTTGCAATCTCTATGCCTTACGACATATTATTTCATCTAAGGTGGTATCTTCGTGTAGGTTTATTGTCGTAGTTTAAGTGGTATTAGTATTAATACCTCCTGTTAGTGACCTCGGTCGGTACCACTCTATGTTGGTGGGAACACTCTTCTTTTACGGTTGTAGGGCTAAGGAACTTTATAACCAACCAATCAACTAAATAACAGCAGCACATCCTACTAATTAAGTTGCAATCTGTGACTATGACTTCGTTTAGGAAAGACTAAAGTCGAACAGTGGACTGTACTTACTAGGTCAATATGCATATTGAAGAAAGAAATGTAGACAAATTAAAATTTATCCATATTATTTGGTAGGTAGGTATTTATTTACAAAACAATAGATAATCGTTATCACTTTGACATAATTCAAGGTATTATCAAGGTGTCGCAATCGGTCCTTCATTCTTATCATCTGATTATGATCCTTAAAACAACGACATAAGATATATAATGTCTAGAATGCGGAAATTAAAAAAAATTGGATCAGTGTATTGATTTACACGTCCGTCTGTCAGTTGGAAGACGGAAAGGGCTATTTTTAATGTAATTTTGTAATTGGTACACTGGGTTACTGGATTAGTATAAATAAATACCTGGAAGCAATATAATTATTTATATGTGTTATGCCGAATAAACTGTGGGCCAATATTGCTCAAAGTTGGTGCCCTGAGAAAGTGCGAGGTCGCGGCAGACCGAAACAGAGATGGCGGGACGATCTGGACAGTTTTTTGGGGAATTGGAAGGAGGAAGCGCAAGATCGCGATAAGTGGAAGGGATGGAGGGAGGCCTTTGCTCAGGAGTAGGACAAAAATGGCTCATAATAATATTAATAATAAGTGTTAATGGGAATTGTTCGCGTGAACCACATTTCTGCCTAATGGCATTAAGAGACTAAGGAAATACCAGGTATCAACGCCTGGAAGTCTTTATAAGCGCATACGTTCCTATGCAATTTTAATCCTGGGTCTTTTAAGCGAAAAGGCGTCTCATAAAGCAACTATAGCAGATTCTACTATGCAAGAACTTTGCGACGCGACGATGGCTTTTGGAATGATGGCCATTGCTTGTTTTGATACCTACCCAAAAGTAGCATTTTATTTCATTTTTTTTTCATTTTAAAAAAATTCTGCAGTATTAAGTAGAACAAATGACACAGAATATATTTTATGTCTATTATTTGTGCTAATATAAATTCTCACGCAAAAAAGCACCTAATTAAAATAAATCGTTTTTATCATACAACTTGTATGTCTATTTAATATTTTTTTTAGTTTACGCACTTCATCATAGCAAAGGTTTAATCATCGCCCAAGTTTAAAACAGTTTTATATTAATTAACAAAATTAAGTTGTTGATCGTAAAAATATTTTAATTACACTTAATTACTAGAATCTTTTTGCTCATACTTCCAAGATATATGGAAAAAACCATTGGCGTTCATCAAAACTTCTTGGAGAATTCTAATAGAATCCTAATCTAAATGTTGCCATATATATATGACTGTTCATATTAAAAATGTAAAATTCACGATTTTGTTATATTAAAAATATGTTTTGTTATTCTATACATCTTACAAAGGCACCATATTGGGGTTCACCATTCCAGCAATTTGCCACAAAAGCCACGGAAGTAATCTCCTGTACATCATCAGGCCAGAGTGCAGTAATTATCGCAGGTTGATATAAAAAATGAATTATTTTATTTAATTTAAGCTTTTCAGAAAAGCTAGCATATTTTAACTTAAATCTTTAGTTACTACTCTGCTTCCGTTACCAGTAGCGTGATGTAACATAGCCTATAACCTTCCTCAAGAACTGGGCTATCAGACACTAAAATAATTATTCAAATCTGACTGGTAGTTAAAGAGATTAGAGTGTTCAAACAAACAAACAAAAAAACAAACTCTTCCGCTTTATATGTAGAATAGTAATAGCTTTCCGTGGCGCGGTTTCATCCGCGTCTTTGTTCACTGCTCAGCTCCCGTCGCCAGTAGCGTGATGTTACTTAACCTTCCTTGAGAACTGGGCTATCATACGCAAAAAGATTTTTCAAATTTAACTAGTAGTTTTAGAGATTAAAGCGTTCAAACGAACAAACAAACTTTTACGCTTCATATAAAAGTATCTATAGATATATGAAAAATGTCATGTCATCGGAAAAGTATGTCAAAATTAGAATACATTTTATTATTTACATCGCTTTTCATGTACAATTTAGAACCATTGAGTCATGAACTCACTCGCTCATAAGATTAGCCTTATCGTGACGTCACAAAACTGTGTTACTGCCGGCTGAAGTGTGATCTTATTACTAAGTACAACTTTGTCTATGATAAAGAAAATATATCAATAACAATTTAAATGATATTAAGTAGATTTTTGTTAGTATCTGTGACCTATGTTCTGTGATAGGTAGGTATTTATATTTTAGAAATAGGAATCACAAATGGCGTAGAAAACTTATAAGTTATAACTAATATTTTACATTTTTTTATAAATAAATTTTCAATTTTAATTGCATAATTTAATTTTAAGCCCGGCCTCTTCCGCCATATTTCGCTTCAACACCTCCTTTTAACTGTTTTTTTTCTACCCATTTCCTACGAGTAGTACCTAGGTCTTCCATTCGTCGTCGACTCTTACGACAACTGTAAGAGACGGGGTGATTTCATTTTCTATACCAAAAACCACATGACTCCGAAATTCTATTATATATACATCTACACTAATATTATAAAGAGGCAAGATGTGTATTTTTGTATGCAACGAATATACTCAAAAACTACTGAACCGAATTCAAAAATTCTTTTACTATTGAAAAGCTACATTATCACTGAGTAACATAGGTTATATTTTATCCTCGTACTCCCACGGGAACGTTAACCACGCGGGTGAGACCGCGTGACGTTCGCTAGTATTCTATAAAAATCTCTTGCAGATAAGCTTATATATGTAGATTTTTAAGCGAAACTAGGTGACTAGGTGTACTATGAGCGAGCAAACAAGATATGTTATCACTACTTGAATAGATAAGTTGATTACGTTGTACCATTACACAATGTCGAAGAATTTTGTGTATATGGGAATTACATCTGTATGTTAAGAATTATATGTCTATGTAATGGCTTCCGTGTACGAGTTTCAGTACTGCGATATATTTATTTTATACAACTAAGTGATACGCAAACGGAGAAACAATGCAAAAAATATAACAATGCCGCTACTGAAAGTGAGGAAGAAAAATAAGGGTGGAGTTAATGATATTCTATTAAATATAATATCATTGGGTGGCGATATTCGAATCGATATTTTAATATATAAATATGGCAGTTTGTAATTGGCAAACTTACTTTTACTGTTAATAATAATAAACTAATCTGACTGGTTTCAGAGATTAACACGTTCAAACAAACAAACTCTTCCTCTTTATAATAATAGGTATAGATTTAAAATGCGCATACGCCTCACAAATAAGATATCAAACGTGGTAAAATGTTTCACCACTAATGTTAGTGGCTGTTATTATGTAAATTTTCGAGATGACATAAAATCGTTATGACATAGTTTAGGAAATAAGTAGCTGCGGCATTCGACAACCCATTAAATGTCCAAATAACAAAACATAACTGTTAAATTTAAGCTTTCCCTAGTCTTTAGATTTTCACAAGGCATACAATCTTGCATAGTTCATAAATGTTCTATGTGTCTATTTTAATTGCATGTTTGTAAAATCATTCGCAACCCCGCCCCGACCTGAAACTCGAAAGCTAAGTTGTATGCGACAGGCTATTCTTTTAAATAGCGAACTAAGAAACAGCTTGGCATTTAGCTGCATTTATCTGTATCGCGATCGCGACTTTACATACATTATACTCAAAGTACCAGTCTCTCGAAACTAATATACGCGAACAACACTAGGCGTAACGGTAGATCGACCGACCGTTAAATCTATTGAGCATTAATCGAAAATCATTAATTTTACGAAAATATTATATGACATACCTTATCCCAGTGAAACCAATGAGTCCCACTGAATAACCGACGCTAATAAGTGACCAGCAGTCGCCGTTGCTAACACTACAGAGGTAAGCTTTTAAATGGTATTTGTTTATTCTAGTGCAAATATTGAGTTTAGGTTTTAGTTTTTAATTTTAATTTGTTTTCTGTTATTGTATATTTTTGTGTCGTCTCTAGGCAGAAAGCAAATACTTTTTCTTCTTTCTTCATATCTTTATTTCGTCTATTTATTACAATAGGATTTCTGCTTACGTCAAAAACCGTCCGCACTAAAAACACAGCTATTTTAAAAAAACATTAAACTGTGTGTTGCCGCCTACTCACCCATCTGCTAATATGGAGTCAATTGGTTGAACTATGATTTGCGTTTACTATCGACGTTCCGGTTGTTTCTATATTTTGACGGGCTTAAGTGATATTTGAATTTAAATGTTTTGTTTGCATAATTTTAGGCAACACATGCCTCGTATTTTATACAATCGTATTTTATACGAACATCTATACATATAATAAAAATGTAACCGATCGCTGTCTGTACATGGAAGATATATGAAAAAAAAAATTAGTGGGGCCTTTATCAACGCAAATAGAACCCAAAACAATGATTGTTACAATTTTTGTCTGTTTGTCTGTTTGTCTGTTAGTCTGTTTGTCTGTTTGTCTGTGCGTTTGTTCACGCTAATCTCAGAAACGGCTTATCCGATTTAGATATGGTTTTCACTAATACATTGTGGTAAGTTTCACTTAACATTTAGTGTTTGTTTCATGTCAATCGGTTCATAAATAAAAAAGTTATGGCAATTTAAAGAATCACGTCGAACATTTTCTGATAGAAAAAGAGACTTTAACAGGTTACGGAATAGCTGATAGCGTTTTTATTTTTCGGATTCCTCTCATTCTAAACAATCTTCCGTTTAGTTTTAAATGAGTCCAGTTTCCAGTGAGCCTCTGTTTCGCGATGACAATTAATAAAGCCCAAGGTCAGACACAACTAAAAGTTGTGGGCGTGGATCTAAATATTAGCTGTGTTTCGCACGGTCAGCTTTATGTGGCTCTATCACGTGTTAGCATTCCTAGCAGCCTGTATGCTTTGATCCCCGATGGCTATACGTCTAATCCATACATCCATACACCCATACATATTATATAAGGCTTTGACCTGACTGACTGACTGACTAACAGACAACGCACAGCCCAAACTGCTGGTCGTAGTGACTTGAAATTTGGAGGGTGTGTTTGTCTAAATGTCTAGAGGTTGTACTAAAAAAGGGTTTTTTTTTAATTTAATTCCTAAGTGTGTGAAAAGGGATGAAATCGATTGTATGAATCTTCTTCATTTCTTAACTTACAGTTTTGTAATTTTGTTTTGGAATACTTTTTATTTAAATAAAAAATATCCTTATAATTTTGTTTTAACAGGGGTGGATTTAGAGGGGTGAAATTAGGGATGAAAGATTCTATACAAAGATCTTTAGCTTTTGAAGCTAGCGACTTGAAATTTACAGGGAGGGGGAGGGAGGGAAAGGAAGGAAGAAAAGGAGGAATTGAGGAGAAGGAGGAAGGGAGGGGAAAGTGAGAGGGAAGTGATGGAGAAGTGAGGGGGAAGTAAAGAGGAAGTGTGGGGGAAATGCGGGAGAAGTGAGGGGAAAGTGAGGGGAATGTTAGAGGAAAGTAAGAGGAAAGTGAGAGGGAAGTGAGGGGGAGTGAGGGGGAGTGGGGGTTAAGTGAGAGGTGAATGAGGGAAAATGAGAGGAGAGTGAGGGGGAAGTGAGGGAGACAGTAGAGGAAGGCAGGGGAAGGGAAGGGGAAGGAACGCGGAAAAAGGAGTTCCCGAATGGTGGAAAAAGGGAGGGGAAGGGATAGGAAGCGATAGGAAGAGAGAGGAAAGGAGGAAAAGAAAGAAGAAGGAAGGGAGAAGAGAGGGGAAAACGAGGAGGCAAGGTAGAGGGAAGTGGAGGAAAGGGCAAGAGATGCTGGAGGAGGGAGGGGCAAGTGGACAATGGAGAAAAAGTGCAATAAGGAAGAAGGGGAAGGGAAAAGTTATTGTAGTGAAAATTTGCCTTTGTGTATTGTATATTGTTTTTACGAGGGATATCTTTATTTAGGTGAAAGAGGATTTGTATGAATGGGAGATTAAAAATAGTATTTAAACAATAAAAAAATGCTACCTATATACATAAAAGCAAAAGGTCACTCACTCACTTATCACGAAATCTCAGAAACAACAAGTGCTAGGAATCTCAAACTTTGCATTGTCGTTCCTATTAGGATATAGGTGCTCACTTAGACGGAATTTTGCGAAATCCATCCCCTAAGGTATAAAGGGGTGGCAAAGTTTGTATAAAATTTCTATAGTTTTTATAGTAATATTACCAAATTACTAGAAAATACTCTTTTTTTATTATTCAGCAACCCCCCTTATTAAATATAATAATAATAATAATAATAATAATAATGGGCAAATAAGAGTCTCAAGTTTGTGTGAAAGTGGTTTGTCAGTTTTAGCGGTAGCGGGTTTAAACTGGATTCGCCATAGAGACGGATAATACTGATACAATGTACGATGGCCATAAAATCAGGCACGCAATATACCCATCTGAATTTTCACGCGAACGAAGTCGCGGGCAACAGCTAGTTTACTATAAATGTGTTAAAATTAAATTTAATCATCTTAAATTTTCCTGAGCCTTAAAAGTTTTACGCAAAAGTAAATTTTAAACGTATTCTTTCATAACAAAATAACTTTACTCTGCCGTACAAGAGCTGATAGGACAAATTCGCAATTTTGGGACTGTGTATGGTTATGGTATGATATATATGGTATGCGTGCGCAGAGATTTTTGCCAGGGTAGACATTATAGATTTTTAACAGGGTAGGCATTATTTAATTATGTTGCTAGAATTGTGATTTCAAGCAATTGTTAAGGTTTATTGTGCATATATGAAGTGCACGCCACTGGTATGATATAATGTTAAAATGATTAAGATATTTAATAACCAGGAAACAATACATTTTTCTTTCCCCAATGATAACACAATCAAAGCGGAAATGCTACAAAAACACAGGTCGTTTTAAAATGTAAGGAGTTTCCGTTGTTTACTATATCAGAGCATGAATCAAATTCCTGAATTCACTTAAAAAGACCTGTGTTCTACAAAGTTACTCTGATCGAAAACAAGCTCTATTTCTAGAGATTGAGGCACATAATTGCGTATAATACTGGCAGTTAATGGCAGGCTGAGATGGTCTAGTTGCTAAGCTAGTAAAACAATAAGGAAAGGTATTTAGCATACAACTGGTACATAGAATGACGTTCAATGGTAGTACTGATGTTTAGAGTAGGATAAAATTAGAATATTCTTTATTTGCATAAACTGTAGGTACAAATCAGATGGAACAATATTGTAAATAGATCCTATACTTACATTTTATCGCTTGGTGACATCAACAAGAACTCTAAGCACCTAGCTTAGGGTTCTTGTTGATGTCACTAAAGATTTTACTCTATCACACACATTTTCGTAATTTTTTCAAGTAGTACCTATTGTGTTGCTATATTAAATACTTATAGCAGATATTTATATAGGTACTACCAGTTCATTGTGTACAAAGTACTTACTATAAACGAAGGAAAAATCGATTACCTTATCAAAGTAAGGCTCTGAGCGTTATAATAAATTAATTTTTATTAAGTATTATATTATTATATTCTTTATAATGGAAAATGTATTATTATAACGCATTCTACATATGTAATCTTCTTCTTCTTCACGAGTGGTTAGTGGTCAACCTAGTGTCAGTGTTTGTTCAGGCCGCCCATAATTTATTATAGGGGTATCCGACTTGACCTAACGACTGTTGAACATGGTAACAACCGGGACCGACTTTAACATGCCCACCGAAGCACGGATACGCTCAGATCAAATTCCACTATGCGGTCACCCATCCATGGGCCAGCCGCACTCTATGTTGCTTAACCAGCTGATCGATTACCGATCAGTGCGTGCAACGAGCTTTGAGCGCCTCAACTTATGGTAATAAAATACTACTAAAAAAGTATTTGCCTATGGGTCACTGAGCTGAGTGCCGAACACTGCAGTTCTAATAATTCTAATTGATTGAAAGATAAAGGCGAAGACAAGATGTACAACGTAATATCGCGTTCCTACCCTAAGTACTTATTTATTTAAATTGACATTGATCAATAATTCTACCAACGACAAGAAAATTATGCCTTCGTCTCTCAAAATATTCGAACGAGCCAACGCTTTTCACATTCTTTCCTATTAATCCAAACAACAAAATATATTCATAACATCTTTTCGAAATTCGAATCCAATTTTATTCCCTTTCATCCCATACGAATAGATTTTTTCATTCATTCATTCGGGATATCTTTCATTCATTCACGCCATCAGCTGTCATTGTTGACAGTATACCACAGAGTTCATTAATTATAGTTTTTTACCACCATCACCCGTCTCGTTAGTGTGTTTAGAGTTTGAGGTCAATCCGACATGAAAACTTACGTATCTTAATGATTGGTATTTGTTAATTAAAAATTTAACTGTTTGGAGCGTCAATCAAAATAGTTCTGCATTGTAGTAAAGAACTACCCGTTATTTTTTATTTTAAAACTAATAAAGAAGGGTACCAGAAATTATTAATTTGTGCTGGAACGTTTAGAAGAAGTAAAGAAATCTACTGAATGCAAAATATCCTCATTCACTCTGTATTTTACAAATCTGCAGGTTATTAGAAGTATTAATAATTTAGTTAAAGTTCGGACCAATAAATCAATCATTAATAAATGTATGTTATATTTATGTTGCACGTGCGACATTAATTTCAAATACTATTCGATGTATTGTTTCAAAGCTAAATAATTGTCGCGTATGAGAAACTCAGCCTTGGTAACTAGGCCTTTTTTTTGTAAAGGACTTTGCTACCTCGTCTAGACAGACAAAGTAGTAATAAAAAAAGAGAACCCTCGATTTTATTTACCACGAAAGATGCACACCAATTAACACGAGAATGAAATGAGCTGAGTAAACAGTAGGTTATAAAAATATTCAAAGAAAAATGGTTTTTCAACTACTTTTACAATAACTTCTACTGATAAAGTTGGTAAGAATATTACTATCTTCTTATTTATATTGTTAAAAACAGCACACTTATATTAACCTCTTTCAAAATAAAGTGTGATTTGCTTGTCAGTTTGATAACGTCGATGATCAGGATCTGTCCCTGTTTTAAAATACTGAGATTTGAAGATTTGACTGCATCTACGACGCAGTGGAAATGCGCGTAACTGTTGTGTAAAAGTTTGTTGATTCATTTCCAAAACGGGACATAACTTCTATGATCCATAAATAATTCTTCTGAGTAGGAATGTATTTTGAAATAATTAGTACGTATGTTCTGAAAGTTCCATTTCACAAGTTCACGATTCCTTGGCTTACAATACATAGGTGCGATTGTAAATTGCAGTCCACAAATCCGCCAAGTGTTATGACTACGGCAAACTCTTTCCTTTAGGAGAAGGGTCCAGCAGTGAACGTCTTCACGTAAATATAGCCTAGGACATTCTAGTTCGTCTTCTAACTAAACTTGTTTAACGTGTGTTTGCAATAGTATTAGTATATTTGCACTACAATGACTTGAGTGATAAGTATGTCCTCATTCTAAATGCAGCTTTGCCATTAAAAAACGACGATAAACTGTCATAACGTGGACATAACCATTACGCACTATTGAGCGTCGTCTGAAGCACATAAAGTGAAATTGCTATGGAGACAGCCAATTAGCACATAATGTGTGGAACGTTCTAGATTATTCTAGACCACTAAGTTAAAATAAAATGATATTTTGGTAATCAATGATATTCTATTTAACAGATGTGTTATGAACGCTTAATCGTGAAGACCCGAAAACGTCCTAATTGGGACGTATTGCCTTTAGTCTGCGTTACACACATTCTTCGTTCATACAGAATGAAGAATGTGTACAACGTATATTGTATAACAGCGGCTGCTGCGCAGAACATTTTTTTCGGTTGTTTTGTGAGTGTATAACATATCTGTTAAATAGAATATCATTGTTGATAATTTTGAAAGCTGAATTCTAAGCTAAAATACTTATTAAACCCGAAAATGTCTATTGTTGGACTTAATTTTACTCTAATAGGGAATTATTTTACCAACACCGCAAACGCTATAAAAATTAATATAATTATATAGTATTAGCTATACCTTGCTTTAGACCAGGTGTGACAGTAAGTAGTAGTAAGTTAACTCGTATCTTATAAATCACTGTTTATGACAAAGACTTGCTACACTTCAGGTTGGCTATCATCGCATCTTACCGACCTATATTCACACCTTTCACCAAGCACCGGTTATAATTCTCTTTATTATGTTACCAGTATTTATACGTAGTTTTACTCATGAATAACTATAAGAAATCAATAGCCTCATAAATCTACCCGCTATTGTAATATCATACATGACTATGAGGCTCATACAGATGAGACTGGCACAAGAGAGTAGTTTGTCATAAACTTAGAGCTGTACAGGGGCCCTACCACGACCTCTTATAGCAATCTTATAATAACCTTACTTTGTCTCTTTCCTTGTTTTTAATGGTACGTAAGAAAAAGACAAAACACAAAGTAACATTAAAATAATACTGTTTTATGAGGAAGTGCTAGGCCCCCTGTGCGAACATTCGGGCTGTGGATAGTTCACGGAGCATTTAAAGAACAGCGTGACTGATTTATTGTATTCCATTTTTGTTGTTTGTAATTATTCTGTTACTAAGTTTGTATGAAAGAATATTTTGTAGGTACTTTTAAAAGAAAATACAAATTTAGACATTTCTTTAATATTTAGCTACACTATACGATATATAACCCCATGTACTGTATATTATAACAATATTATGTTGGAAACTCACCATTTTCCTCGACCTTAGGAATCACTAGTCTATACAGCGCCATCAGGGTTAAATGCAAGCATTAAATTAACCTCAATTTCATACAAATCAAGATCTAACAATGTTTTATCACATAATAGTTACTAGTTCAAGATTAACCTCAAGCAGCGGGTTATAACACTGAACAACAATATTCCTCATCTAAAATCAAAATCATTTCTTTTAGAAAAATCAATATAGCGCTGGCGCTGTCGTGGTGCTTTGATTATAGAAGCTCGAACACAGCTCTGATTAAGCGTGATGTAATACGGAATATTCATATTTTTATTCGATTAATATGACTGTAAACATTACAAACAAGCAATATATATTATCAAAAAATAAACCTAAAACAAACTGAAAAGAAAGAAACCCATTTTTTTTCATGCTAATATAAAATATTATGTACCTTATGCCACTCCCACAATCAATACGTATCTAATGACACCTCATACGTTAAAATCCATCAAGCTATTTAGGCTGTAGAGCGTGCCAAAGAAATAGACATACTTACTCACATACATACATACATACTTACACACGAAAAACATTACCCTCCTCGACTTCGGCAGTCGGGCAAAAATGTATAAACGTAATTAAATTCAAATAATATTCTACAAATTATTAAAATTTTAATTATCGACATATTGTTTAACATGATAGTAATGTTAACCAACAAATAAAATAGAAATAGAAATAGGAAGAGATCCGAGCATTTAGATCTATGAAACAAAGAATTATTTCGGTCTGATACCCTAGATCTGATCCCCTGAGATTATTATTCATCTTTAATTCCATTCTGATCCCCTGCATATTTAGTCATTCCGGTCTGATCCCCTGAGTCTTTTTGACAGGTAAGTACAGTCAAGAGAAAAGCAGTTTAATGTCTACCTTTATCTTTATAAATAAATAGAATATACGTTGCACTAGAAATAATAATTAAGCGAAACTAAGCCAGCATGGGTGTGGTGGATAGGTGGGTTGAACCGTGGGTGTATTAAGCACTGACGGCGCCTACGTCTCACTTTGTAAATGCCGCACTAACAAACACGTAGGTCATAACACTTATAACTATATGTCATTTGTTTAAAAGGTAATCTTTAGAACTAGGATAGTGAGAAAGATGGACTACATAGGTATGTTGCACCCACGTTTCATCAAAGCGTTCGGTCTGATGAAATGTGTGTTTTAGTATCCTATGTAATAGTACCAACTGAAACATGATCCACTCTGCTGTTATTTTGCTTAAAACTGTAAAACTTGTATGATTCATCGTGTATAATGCTCTTAGGACTTTATTAATACTAACATAACAACAGTGTACTCGGTAAAATGTCAGTGTCTAATAAAATGATAACAATCTCGTTGCCAAGGAAATATGTCTTCTGGCGAATTTCGATCTACTTGCATTTAGACGGATTGAATTGAGCTTAGTGTGGGTTATGTACCTATGATTAACATGGTTCGATATTATCCGTTTCTGTGGCCGATATGACCATTCAGCAAAGGACTGTCATCACAATAAAAGTTTGAAAGGGTTAGATGAGTTAAAAGCTCAAAGAGAGTATATCACCATTACAATTGCCAATAAAAATCAAACATGATTTATACGTCTGCTCGTAAAATTAACATTAAATTCTCTCTTCAATTATCAAACAAGTTACACATACTCGTATACTTCATAAAAAATCGTTTAAAAACTAACAACGTTTTCTAAGAAAGGTGTCGAGAAAACATGTTACGAATAGAAAAATAAACTTGTTTGAATTTTCACTTTCAATATGTGACCGATGTGACACTGGTAACGTACTTCGTAACTAAAGTGACATTTTTGTTGCAGGTAAGTAATCATCTACGAATACGTATTCTATTAGCAGTAGGTACACGTAAGTTTTAGAAATATATATCACAGAACATCTATCTTGTGTTGATTGCAATCAAGCTTAGAATTGATAATCATCATCAACATATCAGCCGAAAGAAGGCCTTTGTTTATAGGCCTCTCCTATTAATTTCGAGTACTGATTGGAAGCAGGTGAAGCAGCCTGCATCCATCGTGAGTACTTAATACTCGTAGATATGTACTTGCAATTCTACACAAAATAATAATGCATGAAAGATTAACACAAAATATTGTAAATGAATTTAAAATGAATAAAGATGAATAAAAATAAATATTAGAACGATTTTCAAATATAAATACTGATTTGAATTCCAAAATTGTATTTCATTTCATTATAGCTATATTATGTCAGTTAATGCCGGCCAATCCGGTTGCATAATTCTCACGTATTTTTAAATTAAGAATGTTTTTGTCGCTACATCTTTTTTAGATGAAAATGTGTCAGCAACATTAATGGCCTTGACTCGTATTTCTATTATCAATACCACTTAATAGTATGATTTAAATAATAACGGAATCTATAAAAAATATTAACAAACAAGGTATTGTGAGTCATTTATATGGGTCCAGTTAACACAGATTATAGACAAAAACGCGTTGGGTGACTAACTTAATAAGAAGAATATTAGGTACCGTTCTTTTACAATAAATCAAAGATGATTAAAAAATCCTATTACTTATTTATTTTTTAAATATCTAAGGAGGCAAAGCAGGATACTGTCCGCCTAGAGGTAAGCATATAGGTGCTTGCAACACCAGGAATATAACTTACGTGTTGCCGAACCTGTAAAACTCATTTCTAAATAACTCCATGTTGTAATCTCTCGGGACAAACCTAGACGGGGAGCTCAATCCATTTTACGAGTAGAATGAAGCTTCTTTGAAACCTCACTATTCACCTGAATCATATAAGAAATTCAAAGTAATCTATACATATAATAAAATTGAAGTGCCTGTTTGTAATATTAAAATAACCGTTTTTTACTACATTTATATTAATATATATACGGGTACATACACCAAAATAACAATTTTTACAATTTTTGACTGTCTGTCTGTTTGTTCCTTCTAATCTCTGAAATGGCTGCACCGATTTTGACGGGACTTTTATTGGCAGCTAGCTGATGTAATAAGGAGTAACTTAGGCTACGTTTATTTTTGAAAAATCTTTTATTTTAGAAATATAAAGTAATGTTGATCGACTGTTAAGCGGAACGAAGTTCGCCGGGTCAGCTAGTATTAAATAATAAAAGATATCTTAATTGTTTAAGATACCTACTAAAGATATATTATCTCTTTGAGTCGGAGGGCTTTTTTGTGTTCCAAATTAGTATAATAGTTCTGGTGTGATTGATTACAAATCAGTCACTCCCAACACGATTGTAGGTACTGTCTCCATTTCTAAATAAGTCGCTGTATTCTTTTGTTTCTTCGCTATCTTCTTCTAAATTAAGGAACAAATTTTAATACAGTTTTCAGTATCGTTTAGACAATTTCTTTCGGAAGGTTGTTAAGTATAATCTACACTATTATATAAAGCGTAGGAGTTTGTTTGTTTGAACGCGCTAATCTCTATACCTAGCAATCGGATTTGAAAAGTTATTTTTGCTTATGATAGCCCAGTTCTCAAGGAAGCTTAAAGATTATGTAACATCACGCTACTGGCGACGGGAGCAGAACAGTAAGCAAAGACGCGGGTGAAACCGCGCCGCGGCAAGTTAGTACATGTATGTACAGTATATTAAAAAAGCTGAAAAAAAAAATATGTAAAATTACTAGAACTGGTTTCGGCCAGACGCTAGTTCTTTATAACAGTAGGATTACCTACTCCTCTAAGAAGGTTTAATTCAGCAGTACTACTATAATCAGAATGACCAGTTGCATCTATTTTTACCTTGAGTGCATTTAGCAGGTCATTGCAATGTTTGCACTGGATATAGTGATTTCGAATTCAAAATTAGAACCACAAATGAATCACTTCTTTGATTGTCGATTAAATGCGTTTTATTGCTAGTTGCGAAATGATAGAATTATTGAAATACTAATTTACGTGAGGTTCAAGTGATAAACGCGTACGGCAGTATCCAGTAGCCTTGCTGGTTTAACCATATATATCGTCTAAAAGAGAACAATGTAATCTCTCATTGAATATCGATGTATGTCCTATACATTTCCTCCCTTTTTCTATTCTTACCAGTAACGTAACCAAACCAGAAATCAATACCAGATTAGTAGGTAATGGCTTGATAAGGTGAGTAACCAATGCTCATTTAGTTGTGCTATCACCTCCTGTTATTACCACCAAAAAAGACAAATACTGAATCGAACTGAAGGCGCTTCGTTCGGTTTTTTTTTCTACGACTTTGGTAGCAAACAAGCATACGGCCCATCTGATGGTAAGTGACAACCGTAACCTAAAGAGATGGCTGTGTTTTCTAAGCATTATGAAAGTAATAATGCTTAGAATACACAACCAAATCGCTGCCGACCACGGAGAAGTGGATGAGGAAGGAAAAGGGAAAAGGATCAGGACCGAAAGAAGATTTCTTCTGCCTGCCGGCGCTCTCACTCACCGAGCGAAACACTAATAATTTTACGTCGATCTGCTTTGAGAGGTACTTCCCCGGTCGATTCGGCCCATTCATGCTGAAACCAGCATGGATCTACTACCACTAAAAATCACTACTTTCCAAGGAAAGGTAAACTGAGTACTTACATTTAAGGTATCAGACAAAATTTGTGCTATTCTAAGTAATGAGTAATGACTCTTGACTCAAAAGCTTATAATGTCGTCCTAAATTAAGATTACACTATTAAATACAATCATGTCTGTTGTATACCTAAATCTCGTCATAACCGAAAGTACAATACTAAATACTTATTTGTATTGAAATAGCTAAAATTCCTTTTGTTCGTTTAAAACTTAACTAACGTGTATAAACTAACAATGTTAATGTTAATTCTAAGAAACCTTTAGGTAATTTCATAGATTTATGTCTTGGTAACTCTTTGAGACAGCGTTCACTAATTTATCTGGACTTTTAACGACTTGTCCTAGCTTCTTACGAATACATTAACACAAAAAATAGCATGTATTTACACATAAAAAGCTTTGGAAAGAAATCTTTTAAGTCAATTGAAAACCATATTAAAATCTGTTGCGTGGTTTAAAATAAATAAGTGAACATACAAAAGGAAAACAGCGTCAGCGAGTATTTAGGGATTTTGCAAAGTATAAACAAGAATTAGATCACTCGCTAACTGCTCATCCAGTCTTATATAAGAATGTGTAATGTAATCTGACCCATAACTGCAACAGTCTCGTAATGCAAGTTAGATCAATTTACACCAGCAGGTCAAGTCGATGCGCAATCGTCATAATCTAATTTTGGGCAACGGATTAAATTTCTTTAGCCTAAGTGCAATTTACATTTAATATGTAAAATCTGAAACGTTGCTTTTATATTCATGATGAAGTGAAATAAAATATTCTATAAATAAAAATATTGTATTTTAATTTTACCTTGTTATATGATTTGTTTGTAACTTGATATTTTTTTCATGTTATAGTTCTGTTCCTCAAAAAAAACACTTAATACCTTAACTCAAACGTAAGGTAACTCCTAAGTTAAACCTAAACCGTCTTTATGTCGCTAAGGTTCATATTAAAGTGAAAGAGAGGGTAAAGAGATAGCATAAAACTTAAGGGCGACTTAAAATTGAGTAGGTAACCTTTCAAACATAGGTACCGTTATACATATATAATATTATTATAATGCTTTATTTCAAAATAAAATATTGACCTATTTATTAACTATCATAATAAATTGCAATTCAGTGTTGCTATATATAAAAATGATAAATAAATGTGACAAAATTATTAGATTATCTAATATGATTATGTTCGTCACACAACATTAGCTACCGGCAGAACAAAAGATGTTGAAGGCGTAACAATCAGATAGTATTTGAACATTCGCCGCAAAATCAATCAGATCTGATATTATATCTTATCACATCCTCACTAGATAATTTTTTACTTTACGCCAGTTATTTTATGACGTAACTTATTGAATCTCATTACGACCTTTTTGAAACGAGTTCCTGATATTTAAAAACCCGGTAGGTTACTATTACACGATGTACGCAGGGAAGCTTCTTGTAGCCGCTTGTTTATTTCCTTATTTTAAAAATTTACACGATTACATTGGTGTCAAGTTTACTCAATATCTATGCATTTTAGACCTCTTAGGTTACTCGAAAAGTCAAACTCTAACTTTATATCCTGCAAATAAACATTTTATTTTTTAATCATCTGACTAAAAAGTTTCTTTTAAAACAACCTGCATGATTTTTTATACAACTTTGGTGGCAAACAAGCATACGGTCTCCATTCTCCATCGGATGGTAAATGGTAACCGTAACCTATAGAGATAGGTGTTATGAAAAAGATGAATATTTCGTCCCCGTAGAGAGAAAACTAACCAAGCGACACTTTTAGGTAAAATGAGTTATAGTTCACTTTTTTTTAAAGAAGAAGAAATATCCTTTCAGTTAATATTATATAAATTTTCGACATTATATTAACAATATTTTAATAGTGACATGACATGTGTTAGTAAGTTAATTTTCGCACAACGGGAACGATTTATTAGCCATTTATTTGTACAATTTTCAATTAGTGCTTCGTTCCAATGTAATTATACATTGAATTAAACCACAAAAGCAACGCAACATTATTAATACAATTTTAAACCGGTAAACAAACTTTTACACAACATCTCGATGTTAAATTAATCCTATGCTATTTAAGGTGTGCTTGCTTTAATCTTAACATTGTGTACCAACTTAGGAGAGAAACCGACTTTAATCCTTAGTCAACATTGTGTAGGAAGGAAGTTGTCCTGTGATTGTGACATATTTGTTAATATTAATTAAACATTATGTTTGATCCAATGTTTGATTAAGTATTCTTTTACTTTTAATAGGTTTAAAACAAAATCATTTACATTTTCGTTCGTTCCTTCTATATTTTTTTATTGATACTTATAAGTATTTTATATTAAATATTTTTGTATTAAAATAATTCAAAACGTTAAATATAGATTTAATAAAAATATCCAAAACCAAATAATTGAATTTGCCAAATTCAAGAAAGATTACTTTTATTAAAATATCATGCCCCGTATCACAACCTAAATATGAGTAATAAAATTTTTTTATGTATAGAATTCAGTTATATTGTATATATTATGTATATTTTATGAGCCCTATAGGCATGTTGCAATTATAAAATAATGTTTTCTTACGTCAGAACCGGTGACCGTGATGTCGAAAATACATGCCCATGAGGTCATCATTTCCTATGAAAAATATTATGTTTAACATAAATATACTATCATAATATTATCAATATTAATGTGATTAAAAATTACATAAATAATATTAGGTTATTTAATGTAGATTTTTCTATTTTTATATAATAAATAAAGTCATAAATTATGTGATTTTTTTTGGATTCGGATCATTGATATCAATGATTCGGATGAATGGAAATGGAAACCGTTTGTGATAATGAAATATAATACGGTTGTCACACATTTATCAGCCCAGTGTTGGATCCATGTATTGCGTTGACTGTGTATCTCGAGGCGAAGCATTACGGCTAACTAATTTGTGACTGCTTAAAATTTATCGGTTTGCGAATCATGTAGACTAAGAAATGTAAGCTGGATGCAGCTTGAAGATGCTTTTGCCACGATTTGTCTACCCATGTTCACAACTAGCGCTATATGGAGTATTATTTCCGTATTGTACCGTGTATTTATATGGTCTTGAACTTTTCAGCAGAAGTCAAGTCGAGGACGTACAAGATTCGGCTCTGCAAGCCACAATTCAATATCAGACTTTATCCAAAATGACCAATAAAATTCTAAAAGTGTGATTTCACTGGTCATTATTATTATAATCAAACTTTGAATCAAAACCAATAAATGGATACCAAAATATGTTAGGCAATATTGTGACAGACTAAAGTGTCTCATAGACTCGTCTCAGAATAATTTCAGTCCAATCCAAGAGAAAAACCTTAAAGAATAAATAGAATAGTTACTTATAATACGCGATCTAACCCAATTATATTAAAATTATGGAGACCTGCTACCGTTCTGCTGCTTTTAATTTTAATCACCGATTAGTAAACATGAAGCGATAAATTGGTTTATTTGTGGTTCCATTCACAGTTAATCTGTTTTACGATCTTTATCCGTTTTTCTCAGTCTTACAACATCAAACGTAAACATTTAGAGGCATTGTATGATTTAATTTATGATAGGGCCTCATTTGAGTCTTGGAGGAATGGTTTACGACTTGCATCTTTCCAGTAGCTGATTGAAGGTTTGGAATTAATCCCAATGTGGATTTATCAAAGTTCTACGTATATTTCATTTAGATGTTACTGACATACGGTAAAAGAAAATATTGAGGAATCGTTGACTTTTTTTACAAAATATAGACCGATGTGCCCTGTCCTATTAAAAACGTTTCAAGCTTAAAATTATTAAATACATCGCTTATTTTTTCGACCATCAGTTTTATTAACAGATACTGACGATCATAATGACCAAAATTATACAGCATTATATAAATATAAATGACCGACAATTCATTATCATTAATAAGGCAATCAATTTATATCTATAAACGATTAGGACTTTATGCAAATATATCGATAACAATGAAGAATCGTAAATCGATTGACTGGAATCGATATATAATGATGTTTTTGGTTTCGTGACGTCATTCGTCCTAGATACTCAAGGAACTCGACCTCTAGATTTAATTTATGGATACATAAATGTAAATTGGCATACTGCACAGGCTGTATCGTTGCGATGGCCATTAATTTACGTGTTGTCCGCCATATAATAGCATTCGTTCTAGGTTTGCGGTTCAACTTTATAGTCGTAGAATATACGTGGATAGCCGGGAGTCTTGAAATTCGCCGAAATGATTCATATACCTAGGTTAATTAAATTAACACTTATGAACGTCAAAGCTTACAAAATGTCAGCAAATTTACCTACAGGCAGTTCGCTGACGAAGGAGAGCCATGAGAAGAACTGGCAAGAAACTCAGGCCACTCTTTTTAATCACCAGGTTATGACAATTTTTGTAAGTTACAATTTCAAGTAGCATGCAAAGTGACACAGACAATACACTTAACTCAAAATATTTACCTTCTGTAGTTCTTCCAAGATGTAGTGTCTAAATACAAGAGCCTCTGTTTGTTTTTCACCATCACTACTTTAGCAGTATAAAAAATACTTACAGCATTTTTC